>OY282606.1:120340663-121540663 GCA_958298945.1 Atherix ibis
TATCTCTTCAATAGCAACTTTGATTTCGTGTTTCAAGGCCTTAATTGTCTCTGGATAGCTTGCGTAACATTTATCTTTAACGGCTCCCCACATAACAGTTCGGTTGAAAAGTTTATAAGGAAATACAGTAAAAATATTTTTTTTTGGAAAATTCATTTTTATTATTCAACATAGTTGCTTTCGAGGGCGATACAGCGATTATAGCGATCTGCCAACTTTTCGATACCATTTTTATAGTACTCTTTCGGTTTTGACTCAAAATAGGCCTCAGTTTCGGCAATCACTTCATCATCGGTCTTAAATTTCTTGCCAGCGAGCATTCTCTTGAGGTCTGCAAACAGGAAAAAGTCGCTGGGGGCCAGATCTGGAGAATACGGTGGATGGGGAAGCAATTCGTAGCCCAATTCATTGAGTTTGACCATCGTTTTCATCGACTTGTGACACGGTGCATTGTATTGGTGAAAGAACACTTTTTTCTTCTTCAAATGAGGCCGTTTCTTAGCGATTTCTTTCTTCAAACGATCCAATAACGCTATATAATAGTCGCTGTTGATCGTCTGTCCCTTCTGGAGATAGTCAATGAATATTATACCATGCGCATTCCAAAATACAGACGCCCATCACCTTGCCAGCCGATTGTTGCGTCTTTCCACGCTTTGGATTTGGTTCGTCGCCCGCTCTCCACTCTGCCGACTGCCGATTGGACTCTGGAGTGTAGTGACGGAGCCATGTTTTATCCATTGTCACATATCGACGCAAAAATTCGGGTTTATTGCGCTTGAACAGCTCCAAACACTGCTCAGAATCATCAACACGTTGTTGTTTTTGGTCCACAGTGGGCTCACGCGGCACCCACTTTGCACACAGCTTTCGCATGCCCAAATATTCATGCACGATATGTCCAACACGCTCTTTCGATATCTTCAGAGTCTCAGCTATCTCGCTCAACTTCACTTTACGGTCATTTAAAATTATTTTGTGGATTTTTTTGATGTTTTCTGCCGTAACCACCTCTTTTGGGCGTCCACTGCGTTCTGCATCAACTGTGCTCATACGACCAGTCCGAAATTGACGAAACCAATATTCCACAGTTGAAATAGCTGGAGCAGAGTCCGGATAACGTTTGTCAAACCATGCTTTGGTTTCCACTGTATTTTGTTTCATCAAAAAGCAATGCTTTATCAATACACGAAATTCGTCTTTATCCATTTTTTTTTCAATAACAAAAGTTGCTTCACTCAAAATGCTATATCTCACGAACCAATCGACCGATTGCTGTCAAATTTTGACAGGAATCATTTGAAGGATGGTGCTTTGTGATAATTAAGGTTGACGTCTACATGCCGCCTTTTTGCAAGAGGCGCCATGTAGACGTCAACCTTATAAACTTTTCAACCAACCTGTTAGAAAATAATTCAACGGACTCCGAGGCGGCCAATTGACATCAGAATTTCGGCTGATTATTCGGTTTTCGAAAATTCTCAATATTTCCAAGTTTTCTGGAAATAATTTTGTGTTTTATTCTTAAATTTTAAGGTTTAATCTTTCTAATACTCGTAAAACTGGAAATTTGAAAAAAATATAAACGAAGTTTTTTTTATTTACTTTTTAAAATGCAACTTTTAAATGGTCCACCCTTTATGTACGAATGAATTCTTCAATAATTTCTTAGATTCTTGTTAATTAAAATAAAGAAGAAGAAGAAATGTTTTTTGTTTTTGTAATATTTTTATTACAAATTAAAAGTAATATTCATAATAAATCTTTTTTAGTTAATAAGAATATAGTTTACACAGTATAATTGTTAGTATATAGTTTTATATATGAGTATATTGGGAAAATTGAGATTACAGGGGGTATGACAAAGTATTAATGATAAACGGAAAATAGGGGCTTTCAAATAAAGCTCATCATAAAATGTAAAACAAAGTCAGATAAGTCGCACACCCAACAAAATCAAATTTGATTTTGAAATTTCAAGTGTTGCGCTTCTGTTAAAATATTGTTAAATGGGATGGGCGATTCGGTTAGATTTTATTGTGCTTGGAATATTCCAGATTGCAAAAAGCAAAAAACCAAAATAAGGAATAAAAGGAAGAAGGGAGGGTGATCTGATATGGTAGAAATCTATTTAAATGAATATATTATATACAAGTATAGAAATTTAACATTTGCTTATATTAATAAAATCTAGCACCATTACTGCATGAAATTGTATCTGAATTTTGAACAAATCCGGATTAAAATTAGCACTTAGGCATAAAGTTAATAATTAATGATATGAACATGTTTCGAATTTATAAAAGATCATAATATGCCCATATATATATATATCTATGTATTTTTTATATGATATGTATAAGCATTAGGGGAGTAAGTGTTTTTGTAGATAATAAAGCTCGTAAAGTGGGAGATGAATAGAAAATTTCTTCTCATTATATGATTTTTGAAAATTTAGAGATTAGGATTATTTTCGTATGTAAACATTTGTATAAGTAGAGGAAAAATTTCTTATAAGTGCCTGTTTATATTTTTGGATCTCTCGCTCTCTCTCTCTCTCTCTCTCTCTCTCTCTTTATCTCTATATTATATCATTAAAAGAAGAAAAAAAACTATGCTTTTGAGATGTTCTTCTTTTTTTTAGTTTATTTTTATTTAATATCCTAAATCTTAATCTGAGTTTATTTGTTGAAAAGAATTTCCAATACATAGTCATAGTATAGATTTGAGTGTACATAAAGAATTTAAACCATGGAAACCATGTAAATATTAACAAAAAGCAAATATATACCATATATCAATGTGTGTGTGTATGTGTGTGTATACCTTAAAAAGTATATCTCTCCTTAGCATAAATAAAATAATCTTTTTCTATATATATGTAAAGATACTTACTTCTGTATGTACATAAAAAAAAATTTCGTATGTTGATAATAGTATGTGCAAAATGAAATCTGTTTTTTATCTTTTCAAATCGACACCAAAAATATTAAAGAAAAAAAAAATAAATAAATAAAAATAAAAAGGAACAAAATTGCCAAAAAATTTCCATAGCTCTAATATTCTAATAATCTCTTCAGCATAAACTGTTGAGTTTCAATTTATAAATACTATATTCAATTTTATAGAGATTTACATGATGACTCGTAAAAAAATTCTTAAATATTTTTATTTACTTCTATAGGGATGGTTGGGTGGTTTTTCTTCTATTTTTGATCTCATTTTTAAGGTTTACTTTATCAATATTATATTATATATAATTTTATATAAGCCATTTTGTACTTTATTATTTCCTATCAGATCATAATAACATAGCATGTTCGTATCTTTTGGAATAGATTTTCTGGTAGCAGTAAAATATCATATTTCTAAGATTACCATATAAAATTTATCTATATATATATATTGTACCATATATATAAATACAAATAGGTAATAGATTAATTAGTGAAAGTGGATAATTTAATAAAAAGTTTAAAAAAATATTTTTGAGCAATGCTTTTTTAAACGTTTGGGTTTTTATCAAAAATCGTAGCTTATCATCTGTTTTGGCAACTAATTGATTGCGTATTTAAAATAAGGAGAAAAATTCAAAATTTTTATTTAAAAATTTAACTTTATTCAATTAGGTATTGTCCATTTTTGTCGATGACCCTTTGCCATCTTTCAGGCAGTGTCATAATTCCGTGTTCGTAAAACTTATTACCTTTGCTAGCAAAAAAAACTGAATTAAATGTGATTTTTACATAATCAGCGTCATGAAAAATTTTATCATTTAAAGAGTTCTGCATGGAACGAAATAAATGCTAATCTGAAGGCACTAGGTTGGGGCTATATGGTGGATGTGACAAAACATCCCAACCTAATCAAATAATTGATGACGAGTGACCAAAGATGTGTACACCCTTACGATTTGCCAATTCTGGCCGTTTTTCTTGAACTGCATTGGTCAGTTTGACGAGTTGTTGAACGTACACGGTGGTAAAAGACCAATTTCTTGGTAAAAGTTCAAAGTGAAAAATTCCTTTATAATCCCATCAAACTAATAGCATAATCTTCTTTTGGTGCATTTCGTTGCGTTTCCGAAGCGAATCGTAGATGCTAATACGTTGCATCAAATGAATTTCCTTAAGCTGATGAGGAATCCATAAAGCAAGTTTCTTAACATAGCCAATCTGTTTTAATATTTTTTTCAATGCATAAACGAGGTCTGTTCAAAAAGTATCACGAATTTTGAATTTTCTCGGCTTACTTATATTTGATTTTCGATTTTTTGTGGCGTTATGTTGGTACTCATATATCTCACTTATGCCGACAAGTTCAGCCATTTTTGACAGCTGCTTTGCTTGCACGTGTTTTGGCTCGTCTTCGATTTTTGCCCATTCCAAAAAATGGATCAAAGAATCTGTATAAAATTTTGTGTGAAAAACAAAATTAATTGCGCGGACGCATTCCGAATGTTGACTGTAGTATATGATGAAGCTATCTTGGACCGAAGCAACGTTTACCGGTGGTGGTACAAAATGTTCTAGCAACGTTTATCAGTGGTACAAAAAAGGGCGCCAAGTTCGGTCGAATGTGAAGGTTTTACTTACAGTTTTCTTCGATTGCAGGGTCGTGGTACATTATGAGTTCTTGCCACAGGGTAGAATGGTCAATGAAGAATATTATCTGCAAGTTATGCGCAAGTTGCGCGAAACAATCCGCCAGAAACGCCCGGATTTGTGGAAGAACAATAATTGGCTTTTGCCATTTTTGGCCAAAAACAACATACTAATAATGCCACAGACACCGTATTCCCCAGATCTGGCCCCCTGTTGCTTTTTTTTATTCCCGAAACTGAAGAGCCCCATGAAAGAACAACGATACGCTACAATTGAGGAGATAAAGACGGCATCGAAGGAGGAGCTGAACAAGATCACAAAAACTGATTTTTTGAAGTGGTTCGAGAATTGGAAAAAACGTTTTCCTGAATTCTCGAAGCACTTCAAAATAGATATTCATGAATAAATAACTACTTTTTCAACAGACCTCGTATGCGATACATTGAGCTTCTCTGCAATCTCACGTGTTGTGCTATGATGATCTGAATCAATAATGGCCTTGATATGGGTCTCATCCCATTGCGCATTTTTTATTAAAAAATTACCAGAACGAAATTTAGCAAACCATTTTATTTCGGAAATAATACAATAATAAAATATGTCTAAAATGCACGTCTTGTCGTTCCATTTTTAAATTTGGATGAAAACAAAACTAAAGACGGAAGTCTAAATAAGAAGAAAATAATATAGATTAGATACTTTGAACACGTTGACATAAGAAAAGAATGAGCTAATACGATCTACAAGGTATATAAGCTTAAATCCGCTGTTTGGTCATAGATGGCGTGAGTAAGCGTTTAAGCACGCCACACTATTTTTTTATGGGTTTGACATCTGTCAACATTAATCAGTGCACATTTTCAGCAATTTCGTACAACAACATACATTTTTCCTTTGGTAATCATGTCTAGTTTTGTGCCAGAAAAAGAGCATATGCGGAAAGCTCTGCTTTTCTGCTTCAGTTTGAAGAAATCGGCTGCCGAATTGCATCGAATACTTATGGAGGCCTATGGTTATAGTGCTTTATCGGAAACAACGTGGCGAGATTGGTTTCGTTGGTTCAAAGACGGCAATTTTGACTTGTGGGTTATTCGATTAAAAGACGGCAATTTTAGTCAATTGCAGACTATTTTGGACGAAGACGATACCCAATCACAAAAAATGCTCGCGGATATTTTGTCAATATCTATGATATCACTTAGTTGCCAACCCAATATTATTTTTCTATAAATAATATTTATTAATATTAATAATTATGTATTTTGTGTTGTTTTTCTCGGGAAACTTTTTTTTTTATATTTATTTAATATTATAAATAAAAATCAATAAATAAAATTTCTAAGCGGATTAAAAAATTTTATACAATCTTTGCGCTATAGTCTCTTAAGGATATATTGAAATGATGGTGGGTGTAATGATACGTTATAATCTTCTTTCATATGGAAAATAATTCAGATAAATTATGTATCTATCGGGAAAATTGTGTATATTTATTTTGCTTTGTTAAAAAAAAATCTATTATACTTTAGGAAAATATATTATTACTGATAAGTTATATTTATCTACTTTGATTTTTTAATTTAGTATTTACCATCAATAAATATAGAAATAGAAAATTTCCTTTAGCAACTGATATTTATAATTTTCATTGTAATAAGATATATTTAATCTGAACGAATTATATAACTTGATTGCTGTTGTAAGATTTAAATTGAAGAACTTTTTTATATAATTGAAATTAAAAAAAAAGTTCTTCAATTTAAACCTTACAACAGCAATCAATTCATGGTTGGCTTTTACTAACAACAAAAACCCTCTTCTTGTATCAATGAAAATTTGTTTGTTTTCAAAATAAAAATAATTAAATAAAATAATCACAATTCTTAGAAATTTTATTTTAGTCAGCTTATGGATTAAAAGATAATATCATATATAAATAAGATATTGTATAAGACTCACGTGGAGCACGTGGAAAATATTAAACTGTTATTTGGTAATTCCGAAAAATGGGATATAGTATTTTTGTACTCCTACTTGAAAATTATTTATATAATATTATTTAATATATTTTTAATTTCAGCATTTTTTATTTCATATATTGATCCATGTGTTAATTATTTATGAGGTTGTTCGGATTTTTTTCTTCATTTTTTTCCAACAGATGACTTAATTGTATTTTTTCACAACCAACTTCACACTTAACCCGCATAATTGTATATATTTTGACAGTTGACATAGCAAGGCTTACTTGTGAAAAAATTCGATTGATTCTGCATAGTAGTTTTTGGTTTATTTCACTTTTTTTACTATAAAAAAATAAAAATGCTGTTCAAGTAAGAAAAAATTTTCTTGTATATATTGGGTTGTCCGGAAAGTAGTTTCGTTGTTTCCCAAAAGAGGACTTAATTGTATTTTTTCATAACCAACTTCACACTTAAGCCACATAATCATACGTATTTTGATAGTTGACATAGTAAGGCAAACTTATGAAATAATTCGATTAATTCTGCAAAGTAGTTTTTGTTTGACACCCTTTTAAATATGGAAAGTGAAAAACAGTATTTTCGGCATATTATACTTTTTTACTGTAGAAAAGATAAAAATGCTGTTCAAGTAAGAAAAAAATTATCCGATGTGTATGGAGAAGATGTGCTAAGTGAGCGCCAGTGAAGATGCACCACGTTTGTGGAAGGCCAGTTGAAAATGATGAAGACACAATAAAGTCATTAACCGCTGAGAGATTAAATT
Source organism: Atherix ibis (assembly GCA_958298945.1). NCBI lineage: Eukaryota > Metazoa > Arthropoda > Insecta > Diptera > Athericidae > Atherix > Atherix ibis. The sequence goes on from OY282606.1 coordinate 120,348,016, forward strand.
TATCGAATTCGACCATTTATGATCATTTGAAACGGCTAGGTTTTATCTCAAAGCTTGACATACGTGTATGGATTCCTGATCTTCTTATGGAAAATAATTTGTGCCGTCGCATTGACGTTTGTGATTTGATTATCAAACGTCAGGAAAATGATCCATTTGTGAAGGATATCATCACTGGGGACGAGAAATGGGTTGTCTACAGTAATGTTAAGGGAAAAAGATCCTGAAATAGAAAAGATGAACCGGCTCAGAAGCACTTCGAAAGCCAATTTTCATTAAAAAAAAAGGTAATATTATTTGGAATCAGTATAAAATATTAATTCACTATAAGAAAATCGTCTTTCATTTTTATAAAAAAAAACGAAATTACTTTCTGAACAACCCAACATATTTGAAATAATTTGAAAAAAAATATTATTTATTTTCTTTGATTTTTTTAGCTTATTTAGCTACATATGCTTATATAATTACATAATAATAATAATAAAAACCGCTTAATGCGGAATTTTTTTTAATTAAAATTCCTAAAAGGCATGATAAAATTTAAATAACTCAGCTAAATTTATGAAAATATCTTCTTTAATATATTTTGCTATAATTAAAAAAATAATTGCAAAAATATAAAGAAATTATAATGGATGAAACTGTTAGAGCTATGGTAAAGAACGAATGAGAAAATGTGAAAATTTTATACAATATCATAAATTTATATTTCACAGAGCCTAAAGTACATAATGCAGATAACTGGCAAGTAGCATTTTTAAGAATTAATAACAAATGAATATTTATCGTCATGATAAATATTAAAAATATTTCTTTTTCATATATAGTTTTTCTTATTGCATATTTGATAAGATACATATTTTCTGTTTGTGATATTATCAAATAAGCATATTCTTTTTTTCATTCATAAGAGAGAATAAGAGAAAAATTTTAAAAATTATCTTATTTACAAATATTAATTTTAGTTATAGAAAAATTTCAATTTATTTTATTCATTTAAAAAACATGCACAAAATTACTATGGATCATAATATGGCTTGAGGGCATTTTAATATTCTACTATTAACTGATAAAAGAAAAAACCAAAATAAATTCATTATAAAAGATAGATTTATAATTAAAATAATATTCAAATTGTATCCCCGATAGCTAAACTATAAAAATATAATTAATTATAAAAGAAAATGTATACTTTTCGAGAGGAGGTTTATTTTGAAAAGATTTTTTTTTTTTTTTTTTGAATGAGAAGTTTTTATATAAAACCAAACTGGCCAACATACATAATTATTTTATAGTTTAACTACAATAGTTGCTCTGTTTATCGGAATTATATTGAACTAAAGTTTTTGGTAAACTATCCGTTGTACAATAGAACGTGAACAAAATAAATAATTATTTTTGCTAACAAGTAGAAAATATCGACTAAAATATTATATTATCATTAATCAGAAGTGAACGAGCATTAATTATTTTATAGTATTTATTTTGAAGTTTGGAAATGAATTTTTTTTTTCGTAAATAGTTCAATTTATTAAATATTAAAATCTTATCGTTAGGAATTATTTATATAAAATGCAGCTTTTTATTCACTTATGATAGTAAATTATGAAAATATTAAGTATTAAACAATTTTTTTTTTTAATTCGTTAAAAATTAAAACAAAATTAATATTAAAAATTACCATTTATATTATTAAATATTTTCTAGGAACTCTTGTCAGGTGATTAAGGGACTTGGTACTGCTCGAAATTTAAAGGCTATAGTAGATGTTAGGTAGCCTGATTGTCACGTAATATTACGTTTGATTAATGGCACCCTACGTGGCATAATTTTGCCATAACGTGTCGGAAGCTGTCCAAGTGACTGGTTGAACTAAAGCAGGTACGTCATCGGACTATGAGCGGTATTAGGGCTACAGAAACCGGTGATTTACTACTAACGAGGAGACCACGATCTTTTTTTGTTGTTGTCTTTTTTGGCTACCGGGTTTTTTTTTTTAAATTATTTAATAAGTGCAATAAGTGAACACCTCTTTAGGCATAATATTTATAGTTATTGTGTTCGTTTGCAAAGACGATAGATAGTGTCTCTCCCTACAAATCTGCCCATAAGCATGTCTTATGATAAGTTTAACTATTCCGATTAGAATTCACATCTTAACATTTCTTTTGCCATATCCAATTAAAAAGAAAATTATTTTTATGAAAAAAAAAATACCGTAAATTTTCTTTAAAAAATATTATTAAAAAGTGTATTTTATTTTAAAATTTAGATTACAAATTATTGCCAGTAAATTGCAATAAAAGTAAAAAATTATATAAAAAGGATTATATAGGGTGGTCCATCTAGCGGTTGCATTTTGAACCACTATTTATTTTGAAGTAATTGAGTGTTAAATGTCATCACGAATTGACAGATTGTTAGTTGAAAGTCTGAATTTTACGAAATGGTAATCCATACGCTTGACGAAAACTGGGAAATATTGAGAACTTACTTCTAAATTGGTGAGTCTTCAACCCAAGCTGTTAGCAATAACAAAAAATGAGCAAATATCAACAGTGCATACGACCGAGAATATTGCCGCTGTTGCTCATCCATTAACATCAACTCGTCACCGTTCTCAGGAATTGAACATTTCTCGGACTTCTCTGTTAAGAATTTTGCACAAAGACCTCAGTATGAAAACTGATAAAGTTCAATTTGTCCAACAACTAAAGCCGCATGGCCATCCAATGCGTTTTCGGTTTGCCCAATGGGCTCAAGATCAATTGGTCGAAGATGAGCATTTTTACCGAAAAATCATCTTTTCGGATGAGGCCCATTTCCACTTCGGTGGGTATGTCAACAAACAAAATTGTCGCGTCTGGGGCTCAGAAAGTCTATACGTCACCATAGAAAAGCCGATGCTTCCACAAGGAGTCACGGTTTGGTGCGGATTTTGGACTGGAGGCATCATTGGCCCGTTTTTTTTCGAAAACGATGAAGGAGCCGCCGTTACGGTCAATGGTGAGCGCTATTGTGGCATGCTCAACGAAATTTTGTTTCCAAAAGTTAAAGAAAATGACATGGACGACATTTGATTTCAATAGGACCGGGCCACTTGCCCACAGCCAACGTAACAATGCAACTTTTGGGCACTGCTTTCGAAAACCGAATAATCAGCTGAAAGTCTCATGTCAATTGGCCGCCTCGGAGCTGTGATTTGAGCCGGTTGGATTATTTTCTGTGGGGAGCCGTTAAGGATAAATGTTACGCAAGCCGTCCAGAGACAATTTAGGACTTGAAACACGAAATCAAAGTTGCCATTGAAGAGATACAGGCCCAGACAATCGAAAATGTACTGAAAAATTGGGTCGAGTGAATGGGGTACTGTAAGGCCAGCCGTGGCAGTCATTTGAATGATGTTGTATTTTATTCTTAAATTTTAAGTTTCAATCTTTCTAATAAAACCGGAAATTTAAAAAAATATGCACTAGTTTTTTTTTTAATAACTTTTTAAAAATGCAACTTTTGAATGGTCCACCCTATAGTTGATTTTTTTTTAATTTCCTGCAAAATAAAAATTAAATAAATGATTTTTTTTAAATTAAAAATTACTTTTCATATCCAACTACTGATTACTATTAGTTGAAATAAAAAAAAAAAAGAAATAACCTAAAAATTTACAATGTTTGGTCTGCAATTACACTAAATAACTTTACAATATGTCGAAATTACAGGTTAACTTTTTGAAATTGCAAAAAGCGACAATATTGGTAGATAAACGGAATATTTACAAAATGGCTTTTAATAAAAATCACATAAATTTGCATCATAATGTAATTGTGTTTTTTTTTACGACATACACGTATGTTATAAATAGGTTTAAAATACAAAAAAAAAAAAATAAAAAAAATACTGTACAATAAAATAAAAAATCCCCCCAAAAAAAGAATTTTATGAACAATTGTAAAATTTACGTAAATTTTTTTTATACAATATATTGTATTTACTTTGAAAATTATGTTAATAATAATAAATATGAAAATTTACATAATTGTGTGTGGATTGTGCATAAACAGGATTTTATGGGAAACATAAGCTAAACAATTGTTGATAATACATAAAAGTAAGGCGGAGAAAAAAAAACCGACAACAAACTTTCATAAACTACGAGTAGATTTAAGATTGGTGAGAGTTACTTTATTCGTTTTATTACATGTGAATAATATGTTACGAGTATAAAGTATTATTAATACGAATAAACATAAATCCAGTTTAGAATACAAATAATTCTAGATAGAATATTAACCAGATTTTCGTTACTATTTAATTATGCTATTATTTATAGTAAGATACATTAAATTAACTATTCAATAATGGGATTTTATTTGGAACTATAATTATCCTTGCATTTGCATTTGTTTTTGCTTTTTTTCGCGAAAATAGTAATTTTATTGTAGTTTGTATTATGCAGTTCGATTTAAATTGTATTTAATTTTTTTTTAAAGAAATTTTCGAGTAAAAAATATGCAACGGCTATTAAATAATAATGCTTTATAGTAGAAAAAGAGGGCGTATTAATTAGCATCAAAAATGTAAAACCTTACAATTGTCAATCGAATAATGTTTATTGTGAAGAAATTAGTCTGCCTAATTACAAAAAAATTTCAAGAAAATTATCTCATTTTATTTATAATTAAATAAAAAAATATTATTAAATAAAATGATAAGTTTTTAAATTAGTAAAACGAATACCTGATTAAAACAGCTATTAATAATATTAATAATAATTCTTGAAATCTCATAATTGTATTGAGAAAGTTTTTATTTTGAATATGGTTTTTAAAGTCAATTCGTTGTATTGCAATTTATTTCGAATAAAAAAACTTATTTTATTTACAATTTAATTAAATATAAATAATTATTAATATAGTTTGTGGAAATTAAAACCTCACAATTTTCAATCGAAAAATGTTTATTGTGAAGAAATGAGTTTGCCTAATTAGAAAAAAATTTCAAGAAAATTATCTCATTTTATTTATAATTAAATAAAAACGTATTATTAAATAAAATGATAATTTTTCAAATTAGTAAAGCAAATACCTGATTAAAATAGGTATTAATGATATTAATAATAATTCTTGAAACCTCACAATTGTAGACAGAAAGTTCTTATTTTGAATATGGTTTTTAAAGTCGGTTCGATTAATTGCAATTTATTTCGAATAAATAAACTTATTTTATTTACACTTTAATTAAATATAAACAATTATTAATATAGTTTTTTTTTAAATTAAAACCTTGCAATTGTCAACCGAATAATGTTTATTGTGAAGAAATGAGTTTGCCTAATTATAAAAAAAAAATTTCAAGAAAATTATCTCATTTTATTTATAATTAAATAAAAAAATATTAATAAATAAAATAATAATTTTTTAATTTATTAAAACGAATATCTGATTAAAATAAGTATTAATGATATTAATAATAATTCTTGAAACCTCATAATTGTATTGAGAAAGTTTTTATTTTGAATATGGTTTTTAAAGTCAGTTCGGTTTATTGCAATTTATTTTTTTAAGTAAACTATCTCATTTTATTTATAATTTAACTAAATATAAATAATTAATTAAAAAATTATTAATATAGTTTGTTAAAATTATATTACAGATGCCGATTTAATTCTAATGTGTTTAAAAGTTAAAAAAAAAACTTTCCCAAATATCTTTTTCAACATCAAAAAAAATTTGGAATAAAACTAAAAAAATAAAATCTAATAATTTTAAAATTCTTAAACTTTTTTTTATGTATTTTATGTTATATTCAAAATTTTATTAAATAATACTCAAATAAATTTGTAGTTGCTTCATCAATAAAACAAATTAATTAACAGCAAATAAAACTTAAAATAAATATTAAATAAGTTAAAATATATCCACCATGCTTATACTTTGGTAATTTTATAAAATAATTTTAATTTTTAAAAGAAAAAAATGTATTTGTTTTTAAGAAATTATTTCAGTTTAATAATTTTTTTTTCATAAATTAAGAAGTATTTTTAAAGAATTAATAAAAATTTATTCATACTAAAGGTAATAATTTAGTTTGCTTATTTGAAAAACTATCATAGAAAAAATTGGTGGTAGTGGGGCAATACTCTTAAAAATGGATTAAATAATCATTAAAGTTTAAAGAAATAAATTCATATAATCAAATAATTTTATTGATTATGGTAAATTGAAATATATCTTTTTTATTTTTATTTTTTTTTTATTGATGATAATCAAAGAATTCATAATAATTTGTGAATGAAAGAAATAATGTTAATAAATTCGTTTAGCTATATTTATGCATAATAAAGTAGTGACTTTTCGAAGAAAGTTTTCCCCATTATTCCGAGAAATTAAATAATTATGCTATAATAGTAAAGAAATCTATCGCACTTTATTGATAGCAAAAACGAAAGTATTTTAATCAAAGTACGAAAATGAAGCACGCAAAGTAAGCAGCAACACAAATGGAGGGGGATAGTCTCATAAATTTACACGAAAACCAATTTATAGGAAGTTGGAACCTTTTAATAAAGATGACAATACAATACAAAATCGAAATCAATATTATTGAGATATTTAGTTTGGATACAGTTCGATGAACGAAAAGAAGAATCGTTTTGGATCGATTAAATTAATAAATAAAATCAAAGAATTTCAGATGAAATTAAATCGGGCCCCCCTTCCCCTTCCTCTCAGTTTTGCTAAAGTACAAAGAATTAATGAAGAAGAAACTAATTCAAGTAATTTGGGGATTTTTGCTTATTTCCCTGAAATTCTATATAAACATACATTTATATTCGTATTTGTTGATCCTTTTCGTAACAACAAATACGAATATATTTTTACAGATGACTACAATACGAATTTAATGCGTTCGTATTGAAAATGAAAAGGACTAATCAATGTTGGGTTTATTAATAAACACTTTTTGTTGGAGGTTGTATGCTTTATCAGAAAAAAATAATTTAATTATACAATTTTGTTTGGAATTTTCTTTTTATCTCACTCAACAAATACAATCGTATAAAATAGATATGGTAGATGGTATAAATGGCAAGGATATGTACATATAATTCGTATTTGACCATATTTTGAGGTTATCTTTTTATGTGGGGAAAAAAAATAATATTAAAAATGGTATTTACTTGTCAGAAACAATCGAATATGAATTTGGTGAAATGTGAGATCATATTTGTATTCACTGAGATTGGTTCAGATTGAAATTCGGGGCTTGAATCTGACTGCTTTTAGCCCCTTACTCTACCGCATTATTATATTCTGTCTGATCATACACATTTTTGTATGTATTCAAAAATCCTAGGCTCATTCGATTTTTTTTTATCCCACAGGATATACGGGGATAATCAAAAATATTAAAAATACCCTTCCGGGCTCTGTTTACATGTGTTTCTAAAATCGCAAAATTTTTTTTTTTTGATGATTTCTATCTCAAAACAATTTATCTTGTTTTGTTCCATTGTACAATATATATTGTATATCATTTTTATAATATTATCAATTCAGTTTTGTTATTGTTTTTTCTTTTTATTTTGCACAATATATTATCTCAATTAAAAAAGCTACAATGCATGGAAAAAGTGGAAGCTTTTTTCATACCCAATAGCAAATGAATTTTTTTTTTCTGAAAAACAATATTTGTTATCAAATAGCATATTGAAAAAAGGACAACAGAAAAATATCAGTCCTCTAGCTATAATGTATTTGAAAAAAAAAAAATTTATAAGCTAAAAAATAATTTCCCATAACTCAACAATGCTGGTAACACTGGTTATTTTAACATTAGAAAAATTTAATATAAACACGAAAATGAAATCAAAACAATATTGCTTTGGGGATACTAAGCTCCAATGAAAATTTATTTAGCACCATCCCTACCGGAAGATACCTATATACAAATATAAAAATAATATTTTACAAAACAAAACAAAAAAAAAATTCAGATTTGAATCATACACGTTTAAAATGATATATCATTTTTACATAAAAAGATATTTTTTTATTTATTATAAAATAAAAAGGGGGAAAATGTGACCCATTTTGTTTTTTTTTTTTGTTTTTTTTTTTTGAGTATCCATTATTATATTGTTGGAGTTAACTTTATAAATGTAATATTTATGATAGACTTTGTTAATATCCTAATAAACTGAATCTGTTTATAAAATTGTTTTAATTCAGTTAAGGATTTATTTTGATTAGTAAAAAAGATTTTGTTATAGAATTTTATAAGTTAGATTTGTAGTATTTCCACGGTTTTTTGTTGTTGTGTGAAATATAATTGAAGCTAATTTTTTAATATAAAATAGTACTTAAAAATAAGTATCCTCAATAAAAGTCTTTAATACAAGAAATTCCATTGGAAAAGATGTTGAAAAATATGAAAAATTCGATTAGCCAAAAATATCTAAAATCAAACGCAATTCTAGAATTTATTTATTCGAAAAGAGAGAGAGAGAGACAGAAAAAAAATATGAAATTATCTAAAATCAATAATTTTAGATAATTTCACTTTTAAGAATCTGAAAATATTTTTATTTATTGATTATCAGAATCCTGCACTGTATCTTAAGTTCATTTGTATCATTTTATATCAAATGTCACATCCAAATTAGAATTTTTTACTATAAAATTTTAACTCAACTTTCAAATTTAAGTTTCTTTAGCAAAATGTAATTTATTAATCAATATTAATAAAATAATAACTATATCTGATTATTTATATCTGTAGTTAAATTAAAAATTATTACAGATATAAAAGTAAAAAAAAAATATATCTATTAGAATTTTTTTTTTTTACGTGTTTATTAATTTATACTTTTCCGATGGTAATAAATTATAATTTTGTAAAAAAAGTTTAAATCTGATATAATATTATTAAAAAAAAAATTTAATATAAAAACTTTTATTACCACCTAACCCTCCCTTCCCCCTCCCCCCCCAAAAAAAACACCTCAATTTCATCAAAACTGAAAATCCTGTTCATAATGAAAATTTGTACAGATTCCAAATAATTAAATAGGATAATTATTATAATATAAATTATATTTTAATTATCAACAAGGAAACAGGATCAAATTGACTTTACAATAAAAAAAATTCACACTCACACTTAAAATTTTTTTGCTAGTAAAAGTAGAAGAAGGAAAATTCTTCCATTTAAAAAAAAAAAATCTTACCATCATGCGAATCATACAGGTAGATAATTTTTTGCCAATTGTAAAATTGAATAGTATCGATAATAGCTTGGTGATAATCCGGTCGCATACTAATCGCAAAATCTAAGAATCCAGATGATGGTGTTAATACCTGAATTTTCGTCGTCAGATAACATAATGGCACCGGAACAAGAAAGATGTACAAACAAACAATAAATTAGTTTTTATCCTTTTTTTTTTCTTCAAAGTGACACAGTTCTTTCGTTATTATTATTGTTAACAAAGGACTGTGACAATGAAAAATGCTCACTTTTTCCGGAAACCATGGTGTAACAAATGGCATTTGAAATGTGTTACTGTACGAGTGCAGGGTATCAAAGGAGTCCGGCGAGACCGCACCCAACATTGAGTAAACACCGCGTGAAAATTGATTACAAACTAAAAATATAATCGCCATTTTTTAAAAATTAATATTTATGAAAATTAGCGTTAAGAGTAAAATATGATGGATGGATGATGACAAGTCGAAACGTACTTAATCGTGAAAGTTTGAACGCATCAGCTGTATTTATGACATCGACATAGGCCTGCAGTTCGAAACGTCTTGCGGACACGTTCAGATTATGGTTGAGCATTGCATATTTGAAGGCAGATTGAACCTCGTCAGTGCCTTGTTCGAATATAGCACCTAGAATCGAAGTTAAAATTATTACATTTCTGCTTCGTTGGCAATTTGTTGTTTGTCCTATCCACTAATCAATATCCTATATATATATATATATATTATGTACATAGTAGTTGTTAAAAAAATTCAATTGTGAAAAAAAAATGATCTTTTTTATTGTTGCAATTTTCTTGCCATAAAAATCAAAAAAAAAAAGGAAAAGATTTTTTTCCTTTTCTAGAACCAATAAACACTTTTCACTTACCAAGGGGGATTTTTTCTGTTGGCATCTGAGCCGTTGCTATACTGTATCCAAGAATGGAATATATAATCCATGATAGACTCCTAATCCCAAATAACATTTTGGTGTATTTCTCCTTGGAGTATCTTTTATATGAAATTTACATCAAAAATAAAAAAAAAAAACCCAAAAATAACTTTGCTCTTCGAAATGGAATAAAAAAAATTTTTTTGTTAGTAATTTTTTTGAATTTTTTTTTTTTTTTCGAAATTATCGCGAATACATTTTTTTTCTTCTTTTTAGCCCTTTTGACTAGTAACTAACTGTAATTTAGCTTAATTTTTTTTTTTTTTGTAATTTTTTTTTTTTTTTTTACATAAAAGCAACCACCACTAATTATTTATATTTTTTTTTTTTTTTGAAATATATTTTCACTTAATTTTTTTTTGAGTCACTGATTATGCGAAAACATATCATCGAATTCGATAGCATACTTCGGGCTGGCGAGAACACAATGCTGCCTGTCATACTGTTATCGTTTCGTATCACTTGAGGAATCGGTCCAGGGTGGGGGCGGTGATTTATGTCCGCGATAAAAGCACATTTGATTAGCGCGTTATGATGATATTCTACTGCTTACAAAAGGATACCGGCAATAGAGATAATGTTCACGTTCGTATAAATTATGATGATAATGCCTACTACTACACACTGTTGATTAGCGATTCCGATAATAGAAGAATAACCAAATAAATACACTATAATTATTATTTCGCTAATGGTAACATCGCCGTAACCTGATAGTGGGTGGATGTTATTATTAACGTGAATACGAAATTTTTTTTTTTTACATGAAACGTGCACTTTAGAATAATAGCACTAATAAAAATAATCAACACCAACGGATATGGACCGGTAAAAAATCCGTACGAATTAATCCGTTTAATTTTCGGAAAAAGTTTATCTCAAGCAGCTCATTAACCGGAAATAAAAATATCTTTACATCGTTGTTGTTTTAATGTGACCATTACAGTCTGCGATCCAAGATGTACTAAAATTACCATATCGTTTTCTTTATCCGCACAGTTGAGTTCTAAGAGAAGAGAAAAGCTAAAAGCTTTTGTCGAAATGGGCGAATTTAGTTGAGGAGATATGTTGCACAGGAAAGATGATAGAGAACCAAGGCTTAAACTGAAATACAATAGAGATTGTGGCTAACTAAGGGGTAGCGGGGAGATGTGTATTGCGGTTGTAGCTGTGGCTATGGTACTTACAACAGTATCCTGCTGAGAAATCCTCATCCTGGAAAAATTTCACCTCCAAAAGCTATACAGCCAGTGGACCGAAAAGGAAGCAGCGCATATCTCTCAGTTCTAAGTGCTCAGTATCATGTTCGCCGACTCGTCATCCTATTCGTGAATGACTCGTTGTCCTTTTCGAAAACTTTTTTCTTCAGTTTAGTCGATTATTAAAGTCTATTCCTCCATGAGAGTTCAGAGTCACAAAGTACATCGTTTGATATATTCCATAGTTACTCAGTGTTGCGGGCCTCCTTGTTTTGTCATGTAACAGTTGCTGACAAATATCAGAACTTGCGCAATTACACAAATTTTCAGAGTCAGACCTATTGAGAATCTAAGTAGAATATTCACTCTCTGCGTTCAATTTGAACAGAATCAGCGCACCAGCAGCACTAGTATCAGATCCAGTGTCAAGAACCAGTAACAATACCACTATTTACTAGTACTACAAACTACCACTACCACTACTACTACTACTACTATCACTTCTTCTAGGACTCTTTAGTATCAGTACCATAGGATAAACATTTTATTTCAGAGCTGGTACAGAGCAAGGATGAAGAGTATAATACAATATCCCCAAACTCGATTGTACTTTTTACCAAAGGCACACACCAGCTCCACAGTAGTTACACATCGCATCTCTCTTCACCTTTAGTCAGTCAGTCAGTCAGTTCGCATTTGGGCGCTGGGTGGATAGACGGTTATTTTCGTATTCAGCCTGGATTCATGCAGCTTAAGTCATGCTGTGTAAATATACTAAAGCAACCTGAAAATTATGTAAATTTCCAAACAAATATATATGTTTTTTTTTCTCCATTTGTGTTTATTCATCTTTTGTTTGCGTGTTCGTTCATCTTAAAACTTTTTAATAATGATTTTGTACATTGTCATTGTCGACATCATTTCCATCATTCTAGAAATTTTTTTCTAACTTCCTTTCATTTTTCCTGTTAATTTTGTGCTGTGATTTTTTTTGTACCAAATTATATTTGGAATATTTTTTTTAAATTTCCTTTTTTTTTTTTAAGACACCATTCATTTATTTGTAAATATTTATAAGTATGTATATGTATATGTATCTATAAAAAAAAAGGGATTTTTTTTTCCAGTTTTGATTTGATACTCATATTTTTTGTATATATTATTTTTCTAAGTTCATTTACTTTTTCAATTTACCTAGTTTTCAATATATTCTATATATAGAAAGTAAAAATCGTTAATTCTTTAATCCTATTTAAGAGATTTTAATTATAAGTAGTTTTTTAAGAATTAATTAATTCGAAAAAAAATGTTTTTGTTGAATTTTTTGTTATTCTGTAAATGCATTCTATTCATAGCAGATTATTCTATCTTTAAAAATTCGCAAAAAGAAAAAACATTTAAAAAAATTCATAAATAAACTAGAAATCTTAATATTCCTAATTCTAAATGATAATAATAGAGCTGTTGCCAAGAAACAATATTTCAAAGGTATTCCTTTCTAATTAATTGGTCTTAGTATAAATTGCTAACTTCAAATTCACATATACGAGATCTGTTCAAAAAGCATCGCGAATTTTGAATTTCCGCGGGTTCAGTATATTCGATTTTCGATTTTTTATGGGGTTATGTTAGTACTCATATCTCTCAATTATGCCGGCAAGTTCGGCCATTTTGAATGTTCAGTTAATTTTTGACAGCTGCTTTGCTTGCACGTGTTTTGGCTCGTCTTCGATTTTTGGCCATTTTCGACCAAAAACAGCATCTCATTAACATTGCTAAGGACCTGTTGGACTCTGTCCGCGACGACAGAGGGTCATAACTCGTGACGATATTTGCTCCAGAGGGTCATAACTGGTGACGAATCATGGGTTTATGGTTATGACGTGGAAACAAAAGCTTAATCATCCCAATGGAAGCTGCCGCACAATCCAAGACCGAAAAAAGCGCGCCAAGTTCCATCGAATGTGAAGGTTTTGCTTACAGTTTTCTTTGATTACAAGAGCGTGGTACATCATGAGTTCTTTCGACAGGGTAGAAGGGTCAATAGGAATATTACGTGGAAGCTATGCGCAAGTTTCGCGAATCAATCAGCCAGAAACGCCCGGATTTGAGCAAGAACAAAAATTGGAAACGGATGGTTTAGTAACACCCAATTACTCCGCGAGCATTTTTTGTGATTGGGTATCGTCTTCGTCCAAAAGAGCCTGCAATTGATGGTCCTCAATCTTCGTAGGCTGATTTTCACGCTTCTTGTCCCACAAATCAAAATTGCCGTCTTTTAATCAACGAAACCAATCGCGGCACATTGTTTCCGATAATGCACTGTCACCATAGGCCTCCATACGCATTCGATGCAATTCGGTAGCCGATTTCTTCAAATTGAAGCAGAAAAGCAGAGCTTCCCGCATATGCTCTTTTGTTGGCACAAAACTAGACATGATTACCAAAGGAAAAATGTATGTTATTATACGAAATTACTGACAATGTGTACTGATTAATGTTGATAGATGTCAAACTCATAAAAAAAGTATGCCGTGCCCATGGTAGCTTAATACGCTCACTCACGCCATCTATAACGGATTTAAGCTTATACACCTGGTATGGAAGAACAAAAATTGGCTTTTGCCATTTTTGGCCAAAAACAAGAAACTAATAATACCTGTGACTTTTGCCCCCTGTGACTTTTTCTTGTTGCCGAAACTGAAGAGCCCCAAGAGAGGACGACGCTACGCTACGATTGAGAAGATAAATACGGCATCGAAAAAAGGAGCTGATCAAGATCACAAGAAATGAATATCTGGTGGGAATTACTTTGAAGGCGACAAAATAGATATTCATGAATAAATAAATAATTTTTGAAAAAACACAAAATTCACGATACTTTTTGAACAGACTTCGTATATTTTTATTCGAATTGCTTATAAATTTTTTTTTGTATATATTGGGTTGTCCGGAAAGTAATTTTGTTATTTCCCAACAGAGGATTTAATTATATTTTTTCACAACCAACTTCATAATTAAGCCGCATAATCATATGCATTTTGATAGCTGACATACGTAGTAAGGCTTGCTTGTGAAATAATTCGATTGATTTTGCACAGTAGTTTTTTGTTGATACCCTTTTAAATATGGAAAGTGAAAAACAGTACTTTTTTACTATAGAAAAGATAAAAATGCTGTTCAAGCAAGGAAAAAAATATCCGATGTTTATAGAGAAGATGTGTTAAGTAAGCGCCAGTGCCAAAAATGGTTTGCAAAATTTCGATCCGGCAATTTTGATCTCGAAGATGCACCACGTTCTGGAAGCCAGTTGAAGATGATGAAGACACAATAAAGGTATTAATGGATTCAAACCGGCGAATAACAACTCGTGAGATCGCTGAGAGATTAAATTTATCCAATACGACCGTTCATGATCATTTGAAACTGTTAGGTTTAATCTCAAAGTTCGACATATGGGTGTCTCATCTTCTTACGGAACAAAATGTGTGCCATCGCATTGACGTTTGTCATTTGCTTCTGAAAACGCCAAGAAAATGATCCATTTTTGAAGCATATCATCATTGGGGATCTACAACAATGTTAAGTGCAAAAGATCCTGAAGTAGAAAAGATGAACCGGATCAAAGCATTTCGAAAGCCAATATTCATCAAAAAAAGGTTATGCTATCTGTTTGGTGGGATTTCAAAGGAATCGTTTATTTTGAGCTTCTACCGAGTAATACAACTATCAATTCTGAAGTGTACTGTCATCAGTTGGACAGATTGAATAATTCACTTAAAGAAAAAAGGCCAGAATTGGTCAATAGGAAAGGTATAGTGTTCCAATAGGATAATGCAAAACCACATATTGCAAGTTTGACAACTCCGCAAAAGTTGTAGAGCTTGGATGGGATATACTGCCACATCCACCATAATCTCCAGAGCTAGCGCACCTTCCGATTATAATTTGTTCCGGTCTCTATAAAATTTTTTAGACGGTAAAACGTTTAATTCAAATTAGGAGGTTAAAAATCAGTTGAATCAGTTTTTTGCCAACAAAGAACAAACATTTTATGACCGTGGAATCATACTACTTCCAGAAGGATAACAAAGGATATTAGATCAGACTGGATAATATTTAATTAAATAAAATATTCGTCTTTCATTTTTATAAAAAAAAAACGAAATTACTTCCCGGACAACCCAATATTTGACCGTTTCCCCGTATATGTGGAAGATATTAAGTGATTGTTGGGAATAATATCAATAAAATGTTTTATATTTATTGTAAAGTTTATTTTTAGAATAGCAAAAAAAAAATTGCCAATACGGTTTTCTTAAAGAATGGATACTATGGAATGAAAGAGCTTGAAAATAGGCAGGAAGGAAAAGGTATCGTTTTGCTACTATTGTGCGTCTTCCGTCTGTAAGTAGTTAACGATATTTACTATAGTTTCTGTTGTTATGGAATATTACAGGGCTAATAGTTTTGTGCCGCTGCTTCTAGTTGAATGCATCAATGGTTGGTCGGGTTGGATGAGATTTAGTGTGGTGAGAAAGTAGTGCGAGAAGAAAACGAAAAAAGGACATCAATTTTCAAAGAGCACATTTGCATCTATTTTACTACTTTCCTCAGGAAATGGGTTTTGGAGCAATTAAATACGCATTAAGAAATATTTTTCTGTCTCGATGCTTGCCTCCTCTTACTTGTTTTCTGTACCGTAAATTATTACTGTACACTATATTACTGGTGCATATTCGTATTTATCTCACGTGAAGAAACTTTCAGTATCCGCCATAGTCTGCACTATGCAATTGTAATTTTGCTTACTCTATATTCTGTAATAGATATTTAGAGATCCAGTACTGGTTCAGTGACAAAATTCCAGTATTCGTCGAGTCTCTCCAGTTTCCAATGGAAATTTGCAAAAAAAAAACAATTTATACAATGGAAAATCCATTTTCTTGTACAATTTGTCCTCGGATTGTGTAAATAACCGCAAGGAAGGAATTTGATATAAGAAATTCTCGCATATAATAAAATTTATTCTTTTTTTTTTAAATTATCCTTTTTCAAGTTAATTATTTTTTAATTTTCATTAAGTTCACTTGAAGAGAAGAAATTATGTACAATTCTAATTACTTTTGTCTAGTAATAAATACTATTTGCAAAAGGATCTTTATTTTAGTTTGTTAAATTGCCAAATATTTACTAAGAATTTTTAATGAAATTTTTTATTAAATCTTATTTTGTGAATATTCAAATATTTTTTTCATACAAAAAAAAAAAAATTTCTTAGTGTTAATAGTTTTTTAAGATTAATTTTACCTTTTTCCTTTTCAGTTAATAAAACCTCTAGAATAGGTCCCTTCCTCCCCATCCCTTCACCCCGAATCAAGTTCTGACTGAAATAACGTTAAGGAAAAATTTGATTTTTAGCAAATCCAAGCATTTTATTTGGCTAAAAATAAAAAAAAAACAACTTTATAATTGAATATTATTGTAAGATTTTGCATTACTCTTCCTACCAAATTGCGGTAACAATATTACAAGAATAATTTTGATTTTATGCTGATATGAAGTTAATTGATTGAATTAATCGGACATTTTTGAAAGGTGAAATGGAATTTATTTTTGGTTAAATAAAATGAGAAAACGATCCTAGAAATTCAATTAAATTTCATAAAGAAATATTCAATAAATAAATATAGAAATGAGAAAAAAAAATTATATATATTATATATGAAACAGGAAATTATTAGCAGTCATATTGCTTGTTATATTTTTCATAATTTTTCGAATTTTTCATTTCATATAATTTCACGATTTGTCCTTTCTTATTTTCGTTGCTTGCTTGCTTGTTTCCTTGCTTGCTTACTTGCTTGTTTGCGTTTGTTTGCGTTTGTTTGCGTTTGTTTGTTTGTTTGTTTGTTTATTTGTTTGTTTGAAGGCGCACATATTAATTGATTGATGTTTTGCATAAAGCTGTGATTTTGATTTGTGCTCATTCAAGGACGAACAGCAGCATCTGTTTCTGTATACTAAACGCGTTGGCAGATGTTCTTAAATGAAACGCGTTCCCATTTTTCTTCCTCTTATTGATACCATCTCATCGATAGGATGAAATAATAATTTTTTTTCGTAAGCACTGCCATCGATATTATATACGAGTATAGATGTTTGTTTGCCTCCTGCAGTTAGGAATGATGAAAATGATGGAAAATTTATTCATCCGTCTTCAATGATTACATGAACGTTTTGATTATACAATAATACTGGAGGCTATCTCTATAGCATATGTTTCGATTAGATGGTTCTTATAATATTTTATTTACAAGTGTATAGTGGCATAGTGAAATGGAACCATTTATAGAATGTCATATTCAGTGGCACCTTGATGGAAAATTATTCTGTATCTTTTACAATCATTTGTTTTTTGTTCTTTTGAATTAAAAGAAGGGGAAATTGCTCATTGATTTGTCAACACAATCAAATACACAGTTAAGAGTAAGAATACACCGTTATTGGGAATGTATATATAAGCTTACCCCCCTCCCCCCCTTAAAAGCGTTTGTCATATTTGAAAATGTGTGCATTTGCATTTCAGAACAGAGCCATCCTCTTACGTAATGAATTATTTTAATGAACACTAAACCGATTACTATTCGTATCATGCATACAAAGTCCTACACAGTAAACGACCAAATATTGTTCGGATGTAAAGGTATTATAAGTTGTTTAACAATAGCGTACCTATAATAATTAGCAAATCTATTTACATCATCAAAATTGGGGTGCCATTATCGGATGCGGTTCATTTCAATATTATACAATAGATGTCCTTACATATAAATATTGTAGATATACGTGTATATATAAATTATTTAAATTGGAATTGCAATCAAATGGAATATTATCGGATCATTGAAATTACTAATGAGAGAACATTGAAATTTATTATCAAAAAAATACAATAAATTTAAGAAAGAAATAAACGCTTTTATAATAAATTCCTTATAACAACAATATAAGTATTAATGCCTAAGTTATAATGAGCAGAAAAACTTAATAACCTTATACAAGATAATAACAAAATAATAAATACTATTATATATTAAGTATCATTTCGAAAAAGAATTTTTATAGAAATTCAAATATATTCATTAATTGCCAGCAAATGCTTAAGCGGCTCATTAATTATTGTATGCAAGCGTTTAGAAATAATAATAAATATCAAAATTTGATCAAATTGCGATAATTGGCAGTTAATTATCTTTTTTAAATAGAATTAATTCCTACAATTGTAATTTATTATAAAATAGTACAATCACAATTATAGAAAAATAATTTAAAAAAAAAAAATAAAATAAAAATTTCTTTAGCAGTAATTTAATGTTGGAATGGGAAATACGATGCATGACAGAAAAATACAGACTGATATCACTGAGAGCGATCTACCTCCATAGGGACGGGTGATTTTTAAAGTGTTGAGATTTAAAATTTCCAAAATAACACACAGAAAAATTGCAAAAGTGTATTAAATTTTTATTTGACAGAAAAATACAGACTGACATCATTGAGAGGGATCTGAAAAATACAGACTGATATTACTGAGAGCGATCTCCCTCCATATGGACGGGTGATTTTTAAAATGTTTAGTTTTCAAATTTCCAAAAAAAAACACACAGAAAAATTGCAAAAGTGTATTCAACTTTTATTTGAGAGAAAAATACAGGCTGACATCACTGAGAGCGATCTGAAAAATACAGACTGATATCACTAAGAGCGATCTCCATCCATATGGAAGGGTGATTTTTAAAGTGTTGAAATTTCAAATTTCCAAAAAAAACACACAGAAAAATTGCAAAGGTGTATTAAATTTTTATTTGAGAGAAAAATACAGGCTGACATCATTGAGAGCGATTTGAAAAATACAGACTGATATCACTGAGAGCGATCTCCCTCCATATGGACGGGTGATTTTTAAAATGTTTAGTTTTCAAATTTCCAAAAAAAAACACACAGAAAAATTGCAAAAGTGTATTCAACTTTTATTTGAGAGAAAAATACAGGCTGACATCACTGAGAGCGATCTGAAAAATACAGACTGATATCACTAAGAGCGCTCTTTATCCATACGGAAGGGTGATTTTTAAAGTGTTGAGATTTCAAATTTCCAAAAAAACACACAGAAAAATTGCAAAAGTGTATTAAATTTTTATTTGACAGAAAAATACAGACTGACATCATTGAGAGGGATCTGAAAAATACAGACTGATATCACTAAGAGCGATCTCCCTCCATATGGACGGGTGATTTTTAAAATGTTTAGTTTTCAAATTTCCAAAAAAAAACACACAGAAATATTGCAAAAGTGTATTAAATTTTTATTTGAGAGAAAAATACAGGCTGACATCACTGAGAGCAATCTGAAAAATACAGACTGATATCACTGAGAGCGATCTCCCTCCATATGGACGGGTGATTTTTAAAGTGTTGAGATTTCAAATTTCCAAAAAAACACACAGAAAAATTGCAAAAGTGTATTAAATTTTTATTTGAGAGAAAAATACAGGCTCACATCACTGAGAGCAATCTGAAAAATACAGACTGATATCACTAAGAGCGATCTCCCTCCATATGGACGGGTGATTTTTAAAATGTTTAGTTTTAAAATTTCCAAAAAAAAAACACAGAAAAATTGCAAAAGCGTATTAAATTTTTATTTGACAGAAAAATACAGACTGACATCACTGAGAGCGGTCTCCCTCCATATGGATGGGTGATTTTTAAAGTGTTGAGTTTTCAAATTTCCAAAAAAAAACATAGAAAAATTACAGAACTGTATTAAATTTTTGAATAATTGGCAAAGACTACGTTTTAGACAATCCATTCGAGTGATCCAAGTTTGAATGACTTTTTCGAGCATTTCGGCTTGTATCTCGCTAATAACACGTGAAATGTTGTCTTCCATGGCTGCAAGTAACGCTGGTTTATTGGAATAGACGAGTGACTTCACGTAGAGGCGTCAAATCACACGATCTAGGCGGCAAACTTGCCGGTCCGAAACGTGAGATAAATTGCTTATCGAGCGCATCGGTCAATATGTCCATTGTTTCCCGTGCTGTGTTGCATGCAGTGCCGTCTTGTTGAAACCACATGTCGACCAGATGTAGTTCTTGGATTTTAAGGGAAAAAAAATTCGAAATCATCGAGCGATTACGGGTACTATTGACGCTAACGTTGTAGCCAGCGCCATATTTCTTTCCAAAAATAAAGTTTAAACAAATCACGTTGTTTGGCTCGTGGCACCTTTTTTTTGAAATCTTCAAAGTCGGCTATCATACAGTCTGCCATTAGATCAACAATGGCATCTTTGCAGTTACTTGTAAGTTTTCAAAATCTCATACTAGGATGAGGGCTACGAGGTCTGTTCAAAATCGAAGACGAGCCAAAACACGTGCAAGCAAAGCAGCTGCCAAAAATGAACTGAACATTCAAAATGGCCGAACTTGTCGGCATAAGTGAGAGACATGAGTACCAACAAATCGCCACAAAAAATCGAAAATCAAATATACTTAACCTGCGTAAATTCAAAGTTCGCGATACTTTTTGAACACACCTCGTATGCCGGTTCTGGGACACTTTTTAAAATATTATTCTATGTCCGGATGCGTCAAATATTAAGCATGCGTCAGAGTTTTTTGTCAGTTAGTCCTTTGCTGTTTTCTTACAGCACCAGCGAACAGACGTGTAAGCTTGTTACTGCTACTTTGCTGCTGCTTTAAAACACCAGTGAACAGACCAGTAAATCTTTTGCTACTTTTTTACAGGACCAGTGAACAGACCAGTAAGTCTTTTGCTGCTTTTTTACAGCACCAGCGAAGAGACCAGTAAGCTTTTTACTACTTTTTTACAGCACCAGCGAACAGATATGTAAGCCCGTTACTCCTGCTTTACTGCTGCAACACTCTGACGCAAGCAGCAAATTTATCGCTACGTTACTGCTGAAACCTTCTGACGCATGCAGCAAATTGAATTTTTTTTAAAAAGTGTCCCAGACCGGGCATAGTCCTACTATTGAGCGAGTTGTTTGATGGGTAAACTACGACGTCTGTTCAAAAAGTATCGCGAATTTTGAATTTCTGCGGGTTATATATATTCGATTTTTGATTTTTTGTGGGGTTATGTTGGTACTCATATATCTCACTTATGCCGATAAGTTCGGCCATTTTGAATGTTCAGTAAATTTTTGACAGCTGCTTTGCTTGCACGTGTTTTGGCTCGTCTTCGATTTTTGCCAATTTCAAAAAATGGATCAAAGAATCTGTGTCAAATTTTGTGTGAAATTTATGGTTATAACGTGGAAAGCAAAGCTCAATCATCCCAATGGAAGCTGCCGCACGAGCCAAGACCGAAACAAGCGCGCCTAGTTCAATCGAATGTGATGGTTTTGCTTACAGTTTTCTTTGATTACAAGAGCGTGGTACATCATGAGTTCTTGCCACAGGGTAGAACGGTCAATGAGGAATATTACCTGCAAGTTATGCGCAAGTTGTGCGAACCAATCTGCCAGAAACGCCCGGATTTGTGGAAGAACATCGTTGCTTGTGTGCGAAATTTTGGCCATAAACAATACACCAATAATGCCGCAGCCACCGTATTCCCCAGATCTGGCCCCCTGTGACTTTTTCTTATTCTCAAAACTGAAGAGCCCCATGAAAGGACGACACTACGCTACGATTGAGGAGATAAAGGCGGCATCGAAGGAGGAGCTAAACAAGACCACAAAATATGATTTTTTGAAGTGCTTCGAGGATTGGAAAAAACGTTGGCACAAGTGTTTAATATCTGGTGTGGATTACTTTGAAGGAGACAAAATAGATATTCATGAACAAATAAATAATTTTTGAAAAAAACACAAAATTTGCGATACTTTTTGAACACACCTCGTATACTGTAAAATGGCAAATTTGAAGCTAGACAACGGTCAAATAATAGGGCTATATGTGTACTTACCCAAACCCCGAAATAAATAAACCCAAAGCTGTAGAGCGTGTTCTAATAGTGTACGCATTGCTGCTACGAATTTACACTCAGTTGAACCATTAAGTAATAATATATGCTATTCCATTTGACGTTAAAAGGACTAAATTTATGAAAAATAGAAATTTTTTTCCTCAAAAGTCCGAATAGTTATATAAAAATACATATAAGCTGCATCAAAAAAGAGGAAGAGCGATTTTGAAATATTTTCTATTAACCTCAATTTATTGTAGATGAAAATTAAAACTTAATCTTATTAGAATTGACTGCGCTATAAGTATATATATTTACAGGAACAATGGAACTACGCATACTATAGCCATAATCGTTGAATTCAATTAAAAAAGTCAGCAACCTTTTAATTGAAGGGAAAAAAAAGGCTCATAAATAAGTTTGAAAAAATGTTCTCAGCTATTTGAGAACGTCTTTATTTCAGAAATTTATTTTCTAATAAATGTTTTTTAGGCCATATCTTCGGCTATGAAAATATTTCACAATTTAAATCCATTTATTCTTTATTGTTTTCAATCCTCCTAACATTTATGGCCACCTTTCCCGAAAAAAAAGGTTTTTGCGCTTTTATTTAAAAAAATTTTTTTTTCTCATTTAGCCTGATATAATTTTTATGGAATATGGGTGGAGGGGGGTGGGGGAGAGTTGTGGTTGGTTTCTTTTTGCTTTTGAAATTTACATCTTGAATAATTTGATGAAAGTTAATTAAGATCTGTAGCCGATTTGGTAGAAAAGTTTTCCGTGGTCAAGTAATAGAATCCTATTCAAGCTTAATATAGCTAGTAGGATTTTTATCAAAAAGTGGCCATTTTATTTTTGGTTGGTTTTTTTTTCTTCTGCCGTAAACTTTTTCATTAAGAAAGTGGTATGAGGTACTGATACAGAGATTAAGAAGAAGCCAAGCTGAAAGTCACAAGGTCAGTTTAATATAGCCAGCGCTAGATAGATTAAGGAATGTAGTTATAAGAGTTTTGGTGCGTAGGCGGTAGGAATGTTATTACTTGAATTTGTTCCTGTACGCATACTGACTGATGGTGGTGGTGGTGGTGGTGGTGGTGCTGGGCATGGTTGACTTTGGGTAGACTTAGTGTACTCTTAATTCGATTCAGAATTAAGTCCTAAAGAGAATGTTTTGCTGCGATTCGCATACAATTTTTGATGGATTTTTACGGAAAAAGGGCCATCTGGCTACTAAATAGCACGTAAGCATGAACATTGGCAGCTCTTTATTCTGTCATCATTTTTCTTCATTAATTAATTGAAAGGAAGATTTATCTCTTAAGAAATATAATATTTTCTTATGTACATTTGGCAAATAAGGTAGTTATCTTCTCATGGGAAATAATATTTTAAGAAGGCCAACAACATTTAACATTTATTGATAATCTTACATAGTAAGCTTTTAATCTTAGTTCATTTTTTCCACTCACCTTTATTTCTGATAATATTATTTTTCTTTAAATAAGATATAAATAATATTCGTATATGTACACTTTGTACTTGAAGAAATATATATTGACTCTTAGATAGTATTGTATTTTATGGTTATACGGATAGAATATTTTTTGCTATTAGTAAGAATGGGGGGGAGAAAAAAAAACAAATAACATTAAATTAATGGTGAGAAGCTAAAGGAGATAATGATAGTGGAAAACATTTTGAATAGATGGAAATATTGAATTTTTATGGACATAATGGTCTGGCAAACGATGAAGTCTTAAAGCGTGTAACACAAGCAAATATGAACTGTGCATACGAAATACAATAAATGTTCTCAAACAATGCGATTATGTACGATGTGAATTGTCGCTACTAGAATTATGTCACAACACCCCGTTGATCCTTTTTTCTTTCTTCCGATCAAATATTATTGCGCCAAATATAGCGAGTACGCCTGCTGTGCAATGAAGGAATAACGACTGTGTTCCGCAATTCTTCATGAGCTATTATTTTATGTATTTGCCATTCTTCAGTATGTTTTTGTTGGTAAAAATAAAAATGGGGAGAATAAAAATGATACGGAAAGCAGCAAGCAAAGAATGAGTCCTTGTTCTTTAGCCGAACCTAGTTCACACGAGAAAAGAAAGATTATTTGCACACATTACACTTTTGTTTGGCTTGCCAAAGAAGGCTTTTCCAAAGGCGTAGTGCCGAAACAGAATCTATCGCATCTCGGCTACCGAGAGACAAAAGATGCCAGTAAATACTATAGGCCTGATATTAGAAACTTTTTTAGAAAAACTTTATAGCATTGAATTGCATAGGCACACGAAAGCCTGTCAGTAGAACACGGCCAAGGCTAAACGATTTAACACTTTTTCATTTTAATACACTAAATATTGTCCTTTCGTTGAGGTGTTTTTTTTTCTTCTCTTCTTTCGCCCTAACGAACGTATTCCGCTGATATTATTACTGGGGTATTTGGCAAATGTTTTCTATGTCATTGAGTATGACACAAATCTTTGGGCTTCAGGCACTTCTATGCGGGAGAGCATGACTATGAATAATGTTTACAGTAAATAATCTACTCCATATAGTCTCGTATACAGTTATGAAAATATTTACACTGTGCCATAATATAAAGCATTGTTTCAATCCGAAGATTTGAATTTCTTTGGCTAATGCAAAGAATATATTTTATATTAAATTAAATTCGTTTTTGACTTTTTGTTGTTATGAAAGAAAAAAAAATGCCAATTTCGGTTCGAAAAATCCAAAAGCTATTTTTCAATATTTGTTTTCTATTAAATTCGTGCGAAGTTTTCCCTTCTCTATTTGACAATGCCTTCTAAAAAAGGAAATTGTATCGTCCTTTTTTTTTTAAATAGTCAAAATTACCATACGAGCTCTGTTCAAAAAGTATCGCGAATTTTTTGTGGCGTTATGTTGGTACTTATGTCTTTCACTTGTGCCGACAAGTTCGGCCATTTTGAATGTTCAGTTAATTTGTGATAGCTACTTTGCTTGCACGTGTTTTGGCTCGTCTTCGATTTTTGCTCAATTTCGACCAAAAACAGCATCGCATTAACATTGCTAAGGAGCTGTTAGACTCTGTCCGTGACGACACAAATTTGCTCCAGAGGGGTATAACTGGTGACAAAACCAAAGCTCAATCGTCCCAATGGAAGCTGCCGCACAAGCCAAGACCGAAAAAAGTACGTCAAGTTCGGTCGAATGTGAAGGTTTTGCTTACAGTTTTCTTCGATTGCAGAAGCGTTATTATATTATGTGCAAGTGGTGCGAAGCAATCCGCTAGAAACGCCCAGATTTACCAGGTATATAAGCTTAAATCTGCTGTTTTTTTGATAAAAAAAACATGTTTTTTTCATAGAAAGCAAAAACAAATTTATTCAAAGTACTTGCCCTCGCTAGCTACACATTTTTCCCATCTGTCGGGCAATTTTTGGATACCGCAGCGAAAAAATTCCTTATCTTTCGAGGCAAACTCCTCATCAAGCCATTTTCGGACGTCTTCGTTAGAATCGTAGTGCTGCTCCGCGAGTGCGTGGCCCATCGACGAAAGCAGGTGGTAGTCGGAATGGGCCAGGTCTGGTGAATAAGCGGAGTAGGATAGCACCTTCCAGTTGAGTGTCTCCAAGTAGTTTTGAACCATTTTTTGACGTGTGCGATGGTGCGTTGTCGTGGAGGAAAATCAGCTTGTCATGTCTTTGTTGATAATCCGTCCTTTTTTCACGCAGAGCACGGTGCTATTTGATCAGTTGTTGGTGGTAGCGGTGTGCATTGACAGTTTTATTATGTTTCAGCATCTCATAGTAGACGATACCCCGCTGATCGCACCAAACGCACAGCATCGTCTTCCGTCCGAAGCGATTTGGTGTTGGGGAAGATGTTGATGATTGGCCGGGATCAACCCACGATTTCTTGCATTTAGAAATCTCGAAATATATCCACTTTTCATCACCGGTCATAATTCGATGCAGCAACTACTTTCTTTTTTGACTAGCGAGCAAGATTTCGCATGTGTTTTGGCGTCGCTCCATCTGCCTATCATTCAATTTATGCGACACCCATTTTCTGAACTTTTAAATCTTCCCCATGGCACACAGACGCATAAAAATGGCTGGTTGAGCAACACCCAATTGCTCCGCGAGCATTTTTTGTGATTGGGTATCGTCTTCGTCCAAAAGAACCTGCAATTGATGGTCCTCAACCTTCGTGGGCCGATTTTCATGCTTCTTGTCCCACAAGTCAAAATTGCCGTCGGCAGCCGATTTCTTCAAATTGAAGCAGAAAATCAGAGCTTCCCGCATATGCTCTTTTTCTGGCACAAAACTAGACATGATTACCAAAGGAAAAATGTATGTTGTTGTACGAAATTACTGACAATGTGCACTGATTAATGTTGTATTAGCTTAATACGCTCACTTACACCATCTATGACCAAACAGCGGATTTAAGCTTATACACTTGGTATGGAAAAACAAAAATTGGCTTTTGCCATTTTTGGCCAAAAACAACACACTAATAATGCTGCAGCCATCATATTCTCCAGATCTAGACACTTGTAACTGTTTCTTGTTCCCGAAACTGAAGAGCCCCATGAAAGGACGACGCTACGCTACGATTGAGGTGATAAAGACGGCATCGAAGGGGAAGCTGAACAAGATCACAAAAAATGACTTTTTGAAGTGCTTCGAGGATTGGAAAAAACGTAGGCACAAGTGTATAATATCTGGTGGGGATTACTTTGAAGGGGACAAAATAAATATTCATGAATAAATAAATAATAACAGATCTCGTATTACAAATATGATAAATTATATATCAAATTTATTATGCAAAAGCCAAAAAACCTACTAAATTTTTTATGCAAAAGCCAAAAAACCTAAATTTGGCTTAAGATTATTTAACTACAAGAAATATTGTTATTTTAAACTTCTGCTATTCAAATTAGTTCGATTGCTAGTTTCTCTTGCCAATTATAATATTTCGTCCATAGAGAATTTTTGATTTTCGCCTAACTGATATGCAATTTATGTTGGCGCGTAATTGACTAATCCGCCCCCACTTTCATTTTTGAGATGATTTTCCTTTTTGTTGACTACCTAAACTCAATCTGTTTTCGATACAATTTTTTTCCCTAAATTAGAATTTGAATCTATTTAAAGTTAAAAGATATTTAAGAGCTTTAGTATTTAAACGAATAGCTTTTAAATTAGTCACATGTACACTTGATGAAGGATGTTCAGATGCCGGGGCGGGGGGGGGGATGGGTCGATACGGTGGGTTGGTACAAAAATTTGTTCAATATGAAATGGATGGAATTTTTTCAAGGGTCCGTTTTGAATGCGCAAGTAAACATTCTAAAATGTTCGATTTAAATCGAGTAAATGACAGTGAAATGAACAAAAAGTAAAATTAAATACAGAATAGAATAAAGTTAAACTGTACACAGCATCGGATACTCATTGAATAGCGATGAGTATACTAAGTCAAGTTGAGTAGAATGCGAATAATGTTGGAATATAAAATAAAAAAAATCGTGTACAAATTCCAATAGAAAATGGCTGGCTGGCAGCCCTTAGAGTCGTTTCGCATTATCGAGGAAATTCTTTTTACAGAGTTACTTGAAGTCGGAGCAATTGCAAAACATCGTCCGTGAAATCAAATGCTTATTGACTGGATGTTGAAAGGTTTTATTAGAAAAGTTTCCCATTCTTTTCTTGTTTGGTACGATAGCAAATAAAAACGAAACGAAACCTGGCCATGGTAAGGAAGCGCAGTAATTCTAAAAGGAGCAGTTTTGTTGAATCGAATGGAATAGCATAGGGGGAGACGTGGGTGGGTGTGGGTGGATGGGTATCTTCGTTAAGTATATTGAATTTCACTTTCAATTGTTAGTTTATCTCGAAGAAAACTTTTAAACGAAATTTCCTCTAATTTAATTAACAGCGAGAAAATGTTCACATTTTGTTCATTTTTTACCATTGAGCCTTTTTTTTTTATTTTTTTAACAATTTTACTAAAATTCTCAACTTTTCTTATCTGTATCTCTGTGCTGCCCTTTAGTGTTGCCTTGCAGCCAACATATGTACGCTCGTATAGTTTGTTGTCTGTTTTTTTTATTTTATTTGTTTTTGTTTCAGTTTCTATTGTATTTAATCGAATTTTTTAGATAATTCTAGAGTAAAGTAGTATAAAGGAGGCGATTGTATTGTATGAAAATCAAGGATCTGCTTGAACATTAGCCATTTTGATTTTTGATTTTATTTGTTTTTTTTTATGGCGCGCGATAAAGTGTTGAGAAATTGAACTTTTTAAAGTGTGAAACTTTTGCGATTAATCGAAGTACCTGATTGCGACCAATAACCGATTTCGAGGATACATTTAGAGTTTTTTTATATGCCATTTCACAGATCATTGAGTTCTTTCTGATTGCACATTGGTTAAAGATTGAAGAAAAGTTTAAAGATCGCTGAGGCGAACAAAAAGTTCACCATTTATTATGGGCCTGCTAGACAAACTGTTTATATCAAAGCAAATTTGTACAAAACTGAATTAAGTACTAGAATTTATTTATGATTATATCGTCTGCTTGTTGACCGCCTTTTTGGCGGTATTTATACTGAGAAAAGTTTTTTTATTTTATTTTAATTATAATTGATATTTAATGAAAATTAAACTATATTGGTTTTGTCCAAACAATTGTTCTCGTGAGATTTTTAATCAAAATGCTTTTACAAAAGTTATTTACAATAAATACTTATTTATGGTAGTTTGTATCTAAGAAAATGTAGGAAAAAACTTAAGCAGGTAAATTTAGATTTACAGAATTTTTAAATACATGTAAATTTTTTATAAATATTTGGCTCGTAATGTGTTTAGATTTGAGATTCGCTCATTTTCGAAAGTAATCGCTTGTTAATTGTTCAAAATTAATCACTTCGTAAGCAAATGGTTTGATTTATTTTCGATATAGTGTAAATTAGAAAAAAAAAATTGTCAGTAAAAAAAATTGTCGGTAAAAAAAATTGTCAGTAAAACAAATGTTCAGTAAAAAAATTGTCAGTAAAAACAATTTTCATTAAAAATTTCAGTAAAAATTTTCAATAAAAAAAAAATTCAGAAAAATCTTTTAGTAAAATAAATTTCAGTTAAAAAATTGTTCGGTAAAAAAATATTTAGTAAAAAAAATTGTCAGTAAAAAAAATGTTCATTAAAAATTTCTAATAAAAAAAATTCCAGAAAAAATTTATTTAAAAAAAAAAAATTTCAGTTAAAAAAAATGTTCAGTAAAAAAAAATTTTTAGTATGAAAATGTTCTGTAAAAATTTCAGTAAAAATTTATTTTCAATAATAAAACAAATTTTCAGTTTGTAAAAAAAAATTGTTCGGTAAAAAAATGTTCAGTAAAAAATGTTCTGTAAAAAAAATGTCCGTAACAAAAAAGTTCATTAAAAATTTCAGTAAAAATTTTCAATAAAAAAAATTTTCAGTAAAAAAAAATTCAGTAAAAACTTTTAGTAAACAAAATTTCAGTAAAAAAAATGTTCGGTAAAAAAATGCTCAGTAAAAATGAAATTCAGTAAAAATTTCAGTAAAAAATATTGAATTTTATTAAAAAAATGTTCAGTAAAAAAAATTGTCAGTAAAAAAATGTTCGGTAAAAAAATTTGTAAGTAAAAATAATGTTCAGTAAAAAAAATGTTCAGTAAAAAAATATTCAGTAAAAAACAATTTTCAGTAAAAAAAATGGTCAGTAAAAATAATGTTCGGTAAAAAAATTTGTCAGTAAAAATAATGTTCAGTAAAAAAAATGTTCTGTAAAAAAATCTTCAGTAAAAAAAAATTCAGTAAAAACTTTTAGTAAACAAAATTTCAGTAAAAAAAATGTTCGGTAAAAAAATGTTCAGTAAAAATGAAATTCAGTAAAAATTTCAGTAAAAAATATTGAATTTTATTAAAAAAATGTTCAGTAAAAAAAATTGTCAGTAAAAAAATGTTCGGTAAAAAAATTTGTCAGTAAAAATAATGTTCAGTAAAAAAAATGTTCAGTAAAAAAATGTTCAGTAAAAAACATTTTTCAGTAAAAAAAATTGTCAGTAAAAATAATGTTCGGTAAAAAAAATTGTCAGTAAAAATAATGTTCAGTAAAAAAAATGTTCTGTAAAAAAATGTTCAGTAAAAAAAATTTTCAGAAAAAAAATGTTCAGTAAAAAAAATTTTCAGTAAAAAAAAATTGTCAGTAAAAAAAATTTGCGGTAAAAGAAATTTTCAGTCAAAACCCGTTCAGTAAAAAAATGTTCGGAGAAAACTTTCAGTATGAAGTTTCGGTAATATTTTTCAATAATAATTATTAGTAAATAAAATTTAGAAAATTGTTTGTTTGTATGTAAGGCCCCTAAAACATGAGCGGGGCATCCCAATGCAGTGCCACGACCGTTAGACTCAAGGAAATTGTGTCTGAGTATATTTTTTTGTAACCATTTTTAGGTGAGATTTTCGGTGAAAATTTTTATATTTCAATAAAAAATTTAGTAACTTTTGTATTCTCATAACATTTAGAGACAAGGAGAGAGTACCTCGACTATGCTACTAGCTCGATTCGAACTCAAGACTGCTGCGTACAAGACGCGGAGGTCTCAGTGTCGACAAATTAGAGCACTTTTGGTAGATGTTTGTTGTGATTTTTTTTGTATTTTATGCATAGTTTAATTTTTTACGTGCACACATTGTATGTGCATTATATTTATTACAAGTGGTCATTGTTGTAACGATACTTCGGTTATGCCGGATTTTCATTATTCTCATTTTATAGTCACCTATAATTGTAGATGAAATAAACAAACTGCCGAAATGTTATGTGTGAACAATTTTTAAGGATATTAGTATGAATTTGATCATTTCCAACAATATGGAAATATTTTGTTCAACACTCACAAAATTGGCATCTAAAACTATAGTAATGGGATTCAGGCGCCTAACACTCAAACCGTAAGCACGGAGGAAAGCCAAATTTATAAATGGCCACCAAAAAGCATTCGCAAATAACAATTGTCAGTGCAAAGTGTGCATAACTATTTATAGTAAATACATTTTTTATCAAATAATATCTAGTAAAACAAATAATATGCAGATATTGATGAAAATCATTTTCATTATAGTTTGTTTAAATCAGCCTGTTATGTGTTCTGATTTGAGATTCGGTCATTTTCGAAAATAATCGTTCGTTACTTATTATTGTTAATTGTTCGAAATTAATCAAATCATAAACAAATAATATTACTGCGTTTTATTAATAAAATTATATTGATTTATTTTCGACAAAATGTAAATTATGAAAATAGTCTGCCGAATATGCTGATATTGAAAATTTGTGAAAAACAAACAAACAAACACATAAATTCCATTTTATCATTTTATGTTTACAGTATTTGAAGAATTTTCATCTACTCGACTTTTTAAAAGTTAATTAATTTTGGTACTTAATTTTTTCGTTTATAATTATAAATTACTATACAATTAAAAATAATGAAAATTGTCGACCGTTTATTATGAAAACCCATCCGAAAGTGATTTGACATAAAATTGGTTGTTGTCTAGAATAGCTTGACTGCTGAAGGGTTTAGCTTGAAGATTGACTGAGTAAATACGATTTTGTCCATGGCTTCATAAGAAAAGATGAAATTGCACAATCCTAGAGGTCATTTGATATCACCAAATTTTTTTTTGCGCAATAAAGACAAAATATATTATATTATGCGGCGTGTGGCGTCGTCTTATTAAAACCAGATGTGATTTAGATAAACACGTTCAAATTCCAATTTTGAAAGGTAAATATTTACCTTTAGACCAAAATGCGTACTAGAAAGTAATTTTTTGCAGATATAGAAACTCCTGTACAGTCATTTGTGAGTTTTCAGAGCCACACAAGCCATAATATTGGGTATTTACGTATCTATCGACTGAGAAATCAGCTTAATCACTTAAGAAAATTTATTTCATATTTGCAGTATTTGAAGAATTATCATCAAGTTGGCTTTTTAAAAGTTAATTAATGTAACTTTTAATAATAAAAATTATCGACTGTTTATTATTCAAACTCATCCGAAAGTGATTTGACTTCAAATTGGTTGTTGTCTAGAATATCTTGACTGTTGAAGGGTTTAGTTTGAAGAATTGACTGAGTAAATACGATTTTGTCAATGGCTTCATAAGAAAAGATCAAATCGCACAACCTTAGAGGTCATTTGATCTTTTTTTCCGCGTAATAAAGCCAAAATCAGTTATATTGTGCGGCATGTGGCGCCGTTTTATTGAAACCAGATGCGATTTAGATAAACAAGTTTAAATTCCAATTTTGAAAGGTAAAGTTTTCCGTTTATACCGAAATGCGTACTAGATAGTAATTTTTTGCAGATACAGAAACTCCTGTACAGTCATTTGTGAGTTTTCAGACTCACACAAGTCACAATATTGGGTATTTACGTATCTATCGACCGAGAAATGAGCTTAATCATAAGAGAAAATTTATTCATAAATTCTATTATATCATTTTATGTTAACAGTATTTGAAGAATTTTCATCAAGTTGACTTTTTATAACTTAATTAATTTTAATACTTAATTTTTTCGTATATAATTATAAATTACTATAAAATTAAAAATAATGAAAATTGTCGACCGTTTATTATGAAAACCCATACGAAAGTGATTTGACATAAAAATGGTTGTTGTCTAGAATAGCTTGACTGTTGAAGGGTTTAGCTTGAAGATTGACTGAGTAAATACGATTTTGTCCATGGCTTCATAAGAAAAGATCAAATCGCACAACCTTAGAGGTCATTTGATATCACCAAATTTTTTTTTCCGCGTAATAAAGCCAAAATCAGTTATATTGTGCGGCATGTGGTGCCGTTTTATTGAAACCAGATGTGATTTAGATAAACAAGTTCAAATTCCAATTTTGAAAGGTAAAGTTTTCCGTTTATACCAAAATGCATACTAGATAGTAATTTTTTGCAGATACAGAAACTCCTGTACAGTCACTTGTTAGTTTTCAGACTCACACAAGTCACAATTTTGGGTATTTACGTATCTATCGACCGAGAAATGAGCTGAATCACTAAAGAAAATTTATTCATAAATTCTATTATATCATTTTATGTTAACAGTATTTGAAGAATTTTCATCAAGTTGACTTTTTATAACTTAATTAATTTTAATACTTAAGTTTTTTGGTATATAATTATAAAATTATTACTATATAAATAAAAATAATGAAAATTGTCGACTGTTTATAATTCAAACTCATCTGAAAGTAATTTGACTTCAAATTGGTTGTTGTCTAGAATATCGCGACTGTTATAGGGTTTAACCGAATCTTTATAAGGAATTCAGGATTTTGTTGAATTTTTCTTTTTTTTTTTCATTATATTGCTTGGATCGTAACATCATTCAAATGGAATGGATTAGTATAATATGTATCGATGATAGCCGGATATAATATAAATTCATAAGATAAAAATTCTTCAATACGGATGACTAAAACCAATTATCATAAGATAAAATAAATCCAAATCTAATACGAGTATTCATTTTCATATTAGAGAATATTTATTTCATTCAATTATCAGAGTTATCAGTTATTCTTCATTTCTCCTTATACTCTTCGAAGTAAGCAGTAATTATAAAAAATATAAAAGTCATTAGAGCTTTAATTATTTAATTTCATAAAATATCTAATATAGAATAGTTAAAGACTAGTAATATGAGTCAGCATAAACTAGTATAAGTACACTATGAATAGAACGAATAATACATACGCAACAAATATGCTTGGTGTGAAGTGAAGTTCGTACAGAATTGACTAGAAATGGACATGGGATATTAATTGTAGAAGATATTCGTACTCGTTCTCGTTCCTTGGATAAATGAATAAAAATTTCGTCTTTGTTTTGTTTCGGATATCCTTTTAAAGTGTAGTATGCACTAAATGTATAGAAGATACGTAAGCATATATTCGGTCGTTGGTACTAGAGAATAACAGAAACCAGGGGATGGTTGTATGCGAAGTAAGCGAAAAGTACTTTAAGGAACGTCAGCTTCCATTAGGCGTCCGTAACTCCATTATTCTCCATTATAGCGTCTAATTTCACACACAAGAATGTTGTTTCGTTTCATTTAGATTACTTGGTACAATGTAAACCACTGTTCTATATTCATTCATTGTTCACTTTAGCTTTATATTTTCATTGATCGCTGCATAAAATGTCTACGGCATCCGATGTAGAACATTACAGGATATTTTCGTATAAGGATTCCTTGCCTCTTCCACATTCTGTTCTACTGCATCTTAATCTTATTCTGTCTATTAACATTCTACATTAGGCTTACTATGCTTTGTTAGTGATGAGTTTTTGCTCAGTGGGGCTAGAGTTAATAAAGGTGGCAATTGTCGATGAGGTAAGAGCGGACAACCTATGGAAGGGTAGGCATTTCTCTGAACAATATAAAAAAAAACTTCTTAAAGCTTTAAGTAAAGATAGTACAATACAATTGCAAGGCAAGACCAAAAGGGAAATATGTGTTTGTTAGAAAAATGGTATCAACAAAGAGAAAGGTTCACCATTATTAATTTCTATGCTAAAGAATTCTGAATGTCAGGACAACTATTATTGTGTGTGTACAGTATGTTATATCACTGATAGACTAAAGTACCGCTAGGCTATGACTTAAGTTTAAGGCTAAAAGAAAATGTGAAGATAAAAAACCCAACAAAGAAAGAATAAGAATCAGAAGGTCAACATTTGACAGAAACCATATTCGAAAGGGAACAACAAAATTTCCATTCGCATCCCCAGAGGCATTGGAGTGAATTATTTGACTGAATAACGATAGATTGTCGTCGATGAAATTTATCAAAACAGCACTCGTATGTGTTGACTCTATTCGTACCAGCTTATAGAAACCAACAATTGACCAGTCTGGACTGGACTTTAATCAAAAGTTTTCCGGAGATTTTTTCTACCATCCTTTAAAGATACTTTTAACAAAAAAAAAAAATAGGGCCATCGGTTTTGTCTTGTTATCAATGTGTTTACGAGAAAAGTTCTTTGTTATAATTTGAAGAGTTTTTACCCATTGAGAAAGGAGTGTTGAAAATCGGCGGAAAAAAACTTTTCAGCCAAATGTCCTTTTTCAAAATTTTGTCAGGGCATATTATCGTTTTTGGTCGATGATAAAGTGGATTTCGTCCTATATCGTCTATCTAATCATATATATTTTTATATATATAAAGACGATATAGGCAAGGACATACGTTCCTATTCGTGCCAAATCTTCCAACAATCGAATTTAGGGAATAAAGTTCTGAATTTCATTTTTTTTTCTTTATATAAACATATATTGACGCGTGTGAGCGATTTTGTGAAAAGGGATGACTGTTAAAAGGACGTGTATTTTGCTAAATGCTATCAACGAAAAATTCCGTCACTTTTGAAATAAATTGCCTGGAATTATTTGAGGGCATGTTCGGTAGGTTTATTTTGAGTGTTTCTTATAAATTATACGCAATAACTTTCATATAATTACAAATGATTCCTATGAGTGGTGGGTGGTTGTGGTAGAGGATTTTGGAATAAAGAGTTTCCTATACGGTTACTAAATGTATAGCTATGAATATAAGTAAATATACTTTTTTATATATTTTTATTTTTAAAACAAGATAACAAAAAAAACTTAATTATTTCATGTATGAAATTGTTAAATAAATTATTTCTGAATCTAGCATAAATAACTATATTGTTATTTTTGTATGTTAAAAAACTTTATTGATTACTAATTGGGAAAAATGTTCAATTTGGTTTTAAATCAATTACTGAGCGTGAAATCTCAGAAGTTTATAAATAATTAATTATATGCGTGAGCGGAAAGTTATTTCCATGTTTGGGAAAATATTTAGGGCTCTTCTAATAGCATTTATATTATTTGAGCCTCATCAGGATCATTAATTCAGATTAGTTAGTAATTTTTTATTGGATAAAAATCAACTAACGTATTATACTGACTTATGTAAAATGCATATAACTTTTGTAATGTGTAATTTATCTCAGTTTTTATAAATAATATTTTTTAAATAATTTCCATTTACTTGTTGTAAATTTAAAAAAAAAAATTACTCAAATTTTGACAATTCTGTTTATTTATAAATTCATATAAATGGAAATGTGCTTTATCAAAAAATAGACATTATCTTGTATGAAAGTAACTTCAGATCAAGTGTAAAAGTTCATCTTAGCGAAGTTATGGAAATACTCCAGTGAAAAGAACCTTAACGTATAAAGTCTCGACAGCTTTTTCATTATGAATAGGTCGATTAATATTTTTTTCTTTGTGTTATAATATTTGATCGTCAGCCATGAGAATATTTCAGAAAATTTGCTATTTATTAAAATAAAAAAAATAATTAAAAACGGAAAATTAACATATAAATTAAAAGCCGTAAGTCCATATTGGCCCACCCCTATGTAAACAGTTCACTTCTACTGTTAACTTAAAAACTTAGAAGCAAATTCTACGTTAATTTTGATTTGAACAATTTCAACTATGAGTTCATTATAAACTTTAGGGAACTTGAGTATTACAAGATAATTTAAAATTTTTGGTTTTTTTTCTCAACATACCAATTTTACTTTAAATGATCAAATACCAAAAAAAAAAACGTGCGTTGTTTTATTAATTTTTCTAGCACAAATGGAATATATTAAAAATATTTAATTGGACGTTGAAAACGTTTTAGAGTGTTTCGATTGTGGCGATATTTTTGAAGTTTATACTCTTTCGGACAAAAATTTAGAAATAAAAAATGTTCACAAAAATTTAGATATGGCCTATCCAATGAACAATAGCAGTTTTCCTTAAAATTCAGTTAAGGCTTCTTGAAGATGAAATTTTGCCCAAAAATCTGGCGTATGCTTCTGCAAGGAGAAAAAAATGTCTGCCCAATAATTTGGCGAAGGCTTCTCTAACGAGAAACAAAATTTTACCTACGAATTTGGTGATGGCTTTTCTAACGAGAAACAAAATTTTACCTACGAATTTGGTGCTGGCTTCTCTAACGCCTATTCAAGGAGAAAGGCCTATTCAAGGAGAAACAAAATTTTGCTCAACAATTTAGGGAAGGCTTATTGAAGAAGAAACAAAATTTAGCCCAACAATTTAAAGAAGGCCTATTCAAGGAGAAACAAAATTTTGGCAAACAATTTAAGGAAGGCGAATTCACGAAATACAAAATTTTGCCCAACAATTTAGGGTTTTATTCAATGAGAAGCAAAATTTTGCCCAACAATTTAGGGAAGGCTCATTCAGGAAAAATAAAATTTTGCCCAACAATTTACGTTTTATTCAATGAGAAGCAAAATTTTGCCCTACAATGTAGGGAAGGCCTATTCAAGGAGAAACAAAATTTAGACTAACAATTTAGGGAAGGCCCATTCAGGAAAAAGAAAATTTTGCCCAACAATTTAGGGTCTTATTCAATGAGAAACAAAATTTTGCCTAACAATTTAGGGAAGGCCCATTCAGGAAAAAAAAATTTTTTGCCCAATAATTTAGGGTCTTATTCAATGAGAAGCAAAATTTTGACCTACAATTTAGGGAAGGCCTATTCAAGGAGAAACAAAATTTTGCCCAACAATTTAGGGAAGGCCTATTCAAGGAGAAACAAAATTTTGCCTAACAATTTAGGGAAGGCCTATTCAAGGAGAAACAAAATTTAGCCTAACAACTTAGGGAAGGCCTATTCACGAAAAACAAAATTTTGCCCAACAATTTAGGGTCTTATTCAAGGAGAAACAAAATTTTGCCTAAAAATTTAGGGAAGGCCTATTGAAGGAAAAACAAAATGTAGCCTAACAATTTAGGGAAGGCCCATTCAGGAAAAATAAAATTTTATTTATTTAAATAAAATTTTATTTCTCCTTGAATAAGCCGACGATGGCTCCTCCGACGCACAAATAAAGGAGAATAATTTTTTTCTGACATTTTTACTTGTAAATAGGTTAATTTTTCAAGTATATCAAATAAAGGACACCAAATTTTTGTTAGAATATGTCCTTAAGTAAGTATGAGATACCATGTTTTTTTCCACAATTAATCAGAAAATATTTATTTTTTTTGCCTCTGAAAATTCTGTTTCACCACAGAGCAAAATGTGATCGTTTACATTTTGGTTAGTTGATGGTATGGACTTAAAACATTCATCGACATAAATACGTACAAGGACATGTGTATTAAAAAATGCTCTAGAAATCGTTTCAAATGGAACGCTTCTAGTTTCGATATCAAAAACAATTTATCTCACAAACTCTGTTTTATTTACGAAAAATGCAACTGTTTTTTTTTTTTTTTTTTGGAACATTGCTGCCAGTGAACCACAGAACAATCTTCTTATGTGATGGTATGCTGCAAGCAGAGAACTATTTCGGAGATGAGTGTGGTGGTGGTTGAAGCGATGCAGCCTCCGAACTTTTATTGCCCTAAAACTTCCAACAAATGATTTATGTGCATGCAGTAGTAGTCAGAATACCATAACCCATTGGGAGATATGGTGTACTGCAGTGCTGCACGAAATGCATATCGGTGCGGTGCGTCTTGGACTGTGGAGCAGCATTCATCTTCACACAATTATGTGTTCATACATGTTCGTATCCTTGTTTGTGTTTATGTTTAAATGCGCTACCAAATGTATTGTACAATAGATGGTAGATTGGTATGCAGATATAAAGATACTGTAACCGCAGGCTTCTTTTTGGCAGCATATAAATTCAAATAAACGGCAACGAAACAGATCAGGGATCAGGACCTTCGGCCATACTGGAAAACTTTTGCCCTGCTCGATATCTAGTATACGAATTGAACAACCTTTCCTAGACGACTCAGTAATAAAGGTGAATTTTATTTCCAAATAATTTCAATTCATAATAATTTTTTTCATATTATTTCACCCCTAAAAACCTTCGAACATTTATATTTTGTGGGATTATGTATTTTTTTTTTATTATTTATTTACCAGTATAATGATGGCACAGCTATAGAAAAATCTAAATTTACATTTCATAGATAATTCAGAATTCGATGAATGCCAGTACAAAGTAAAAGTTTTTAGAATATAAATTTCAGTATTTTTTTTTTATTTTGTTTTTACTTTTTCAGAGCACAACTTTTATTCTCATGCATAAAATACGAAGACTTTTGGAAATATGAAAACAAACTTTTTTGTCCGAATTTCTAGTCAATTTTCGGATCCACTCAGTTTTTGGGCTTGTAACATCTCTCATGCTCGAAATTCTGCCTAAACTGGCTTCTGGTGCTAATATAATGCAAATTTTCAAATTAAATGAAACTTCCAAGAATACACATTTCAGTTTGGGCTTTAAGTTTGTAACCATTAAATTTCAAATTCAGTTCACACTGAAAGTTCTCCACAGGGACATGAGCAACTCTAACTGATGCTGAAGCCAAAGTATTGGGAATCCAAATTATTAGATGGGGAACGTTTGGAATACGAGTTTATGATGTTTTTGTCCAGTTATAATTTTTTTTTAAGGACAAGATGAGAAAAACCGAGAAATATACAACATTTAAGGTTTCTGAGTAATATTTTTTACTTGTTCGTAATTTTTTTTTTCTATAAATGTCCTTCGATATATAATTCTGTTCGTATTATAATGAAAACAATTATTTAACAACGATTTTAATTTATATAATTACTGATAGTGAGTATTAGAATTATTGCAATTTTATTTTTCATTATAGCAAAAAATTTTTTTTTTTACCAAATAGATTTTTATATTTTATCAAAATTCATATAGTTAACATTTAAGGGAGTAAGAATTAAAAAAAACAATTTTCATATGTAGTTATTATTGTGTGATAAAGTTCATTGATATTAAGAAAATATTTTTAATACTCGTAACTAAAAATATTTCGTTTATTCTTTTTAAAAGAAGATGAGAAGCAATAATATCCATCATAGAAAATACTGAAAGAAAATATTGTAGTAAAAACAGAAAGTCCTCCTGGTGGAGGGAGTCCTGTCGTCATTCTACTCTATTTTCAGATACTGCTGCTATTACAGCTACAACGATGATTTTCTTTCAAATTTTTGTAATTTATTTCCGTCAATATCAACTTCCGACAGAAATTCATTTTGTGTGATTGATCGTCTATGACAAAACGGTGAACATTTCGACTATACATTCTGGAAATGTTATAAATATCGTCTGGCACGCATCTTAATAATTTTTAATGGCTTTTCCTTATCAACTCATATCTAGACATATACTCAGTTTGAATTGGTAAAATAATATTTCTTCAAATGTTATTTGTGATTGCAAAATTACAGAATTTTCACCATACATCCTCAAATACCACTGTACACTAGTAAGTATGAGTGAAATGTTCATCAATACGAGTGTATAAGACTATAAATATGAATTTTTGCTTATAAACAAGTTATCCTTATGTTGTGTTGTTAGATCCTTTTTGTGGAAAAATTTCATTGAGTAATTAAAAATTCATTTGAAAAAAATATAAATCGATTTTATGTTTAATTAACTTTTTTTATCCTATTTAGTTTTATTGGATTTATTTTTTAAATGTAACCGTGATGATTATTTGTTAAATTGATTTTTCAAATTAAAACTAAAAATAATCAGTGACTAAATATTAAAATAAATTTAAGTCAAAAGGTAAAAAAAAAACGGATTTGCGTTTATATTCTTTGCAATCGAAATACATTATAGTGTAAATTACAATAAAAATACACTTAAAAAAATAAGAAAAAAAATCAATTAAGGACTAATTTGGTAAAAGTGCGTCATTTTTACATTTGATTATTAAATTTATAAACAAATTATTATTAAATATCATAACCATAATTTAATAAGTTCATAAATAATATTATTTTTCATCTAGTTTAGAAATCTGTTTAATTTTTGGTATTTTTTTTCTATTTCCCTAGCTAAATTAGGTTAAAATAAGGTGAATCCTTCTTGCCTTGTGATGAAAGGAAGAACGCAGTGATGGGCTACCCTTTCAGCGCTCATTAGTAAATTTAGGATTTTCTAAAATCGTTGCTGCATATTAACTGAAAATTTATATTTTGATATATCTTATATTTTAAAAAAAATTTATATTTAATATTTTTATATATCTTATATTTTATAAGATATATAAAAATATAAAATATAAAATATAAAATATTAAATAATAAAAATATAAAATAAAAAATATAAAATATAAAATATAAAATATAAAATATAAAATATAAAATATAAAATATAAAATATAAAATATAAAATATAAAATATAAAATATAAAATATAAAATATAAAATATAAAATATAAAATATAAAATATAAAATATAAAATATAAAATATAAAATATAAAATATAAAATATAAAATATAAAATATAAAATATAAAATATAAAATATAAAATATAAAATATAAAATATAAAATATAAAATATAAAATATAAAATATAAAATATAAAATATAAAATATAAAATATAAAATATAAAATATAAAATATAAAATATAAAATATAAAATATAAAATATAAAATATAAAATATAAAATATAAAATATAAAATATAAAATATAAAATATAAAATATAAAATATAAAATATAAAATATAAAATATAAAATATAAAATATAAAATATAAAATATAAAATATAAAATATAAAATATAAAATATAAAATATAAAATATATACAATAATAAAAAATATATAATATAATATATAAGAGGTACTTAGGTCGTTCAATAAGTTCTTAGAAAATCCAAAAAATTGCGCTTGTAGTGTCGGTAAAGATTTTTTTTTTGTAAGCTGTCAAAATTTCAGCTTGATCCATAGCGTAGGTCAATTTCTATCGTCGATTAAAATGAACGACATTTATTTGTGCATAACAATGGAAAAAGCGAGTTTAGGGCTGTCATCAAATATCTCCATTTGAAAGGCTTAAGCCCGAAAGAAATCAAAGCCGAGTTGGATGCAGTTCATGGCACATCTGCACCTGTGTTTGCGATGGTTTACAATTGGGTGAATGAATTTAAACGTGGCCGTTCATCCACAATAGATGAACATCGTTCAGGACGCCCAGTTGAGGTGTCTACTCCTGAAATCATCGACAAAATCCACGATCTGATTTTGAACGATCGGCGTATTAAAGTGCGCGAATTAGTTGAGGCCACGGGCATATGACAAGGTACAGTCGCTTCAATTTTGCATGAAAAATTGTCTGTGAAAAAAATTTCGGCAAGATGGGTGCCGCGTTTGCTCTCAGAGGAGAATAAGCGCAATCGTGCAGTGGACTCTGAGGCTACTTTGGCACTCTTTCATCGCAATCCTGCCGAATTCCTTCGTCGATATGTCACTGTGGACGAAACCTGGATACACTACTACACTCCAGAAACAAAGAGACAGTCATCACAGTGGATTTTCAAGGGTGAACGGGCTCCGATGAAGGCATAAACTATGCCATCGGCCGGCAAGGTGATGGCCACGGTCTTTTGGGATTCACATGGCATCATTTTTATCGACTACTTGGAAAAAGGAAAAACAATAACAGGAGCGTATTACGCGTCATTATTGCAACGGTTGAGCGAGGAAATCAAAGAGAAACGCGTCCATCTGAAGAAGAAAAAAATCCTCTTGCATCAGGACAATGCGCTGTTTCCATGGCCAAAATTGTGGAATTGAGAATGTAATTGTTGCAGCATCCCGCTTATTCACCAGATTTGGCCCCGAGTGACTATTTTCTTTTCCCCAATCTGAAGAAATGGCTTGGCGGACGACGGTTCACTTCCAACAAGGACGTCATTGCTCAAACGGATGAGTATTTTGCAGAACTTCCGAAATCCTATTTTTTGGACGGGATAAAATTTTTGGAAAAACGGTTGGAAAAGTGTAGAGAGGAGATTATAAAATTTTTTTTTTTTTTAAAAACAGTTTTTTTCCATCTTTTTCTAAGGACTTATTGAACGACCCTTAAAAAAGTACCATAAAAATGCCTCGTCTTATTTGCGCAATTTTATATTTTCCTGCTACCGGTCAGGTATTTTCTGTACTCTAAATATCCCCAAATTACAATATTTTTTTATTCTATATATACATAAAAATAAAACTTTTTCTGCCATTTGTCGAACCCATGCATTAGGATTACCCTGTAAGGTCCTCACGCTTGTTTCGATGATTTTACGCTACTAGGATCATATTTTCTTTAGAGAATACGTTATAATCATGAAATATATCAACTCTTCAAGGAGGCTGACTT
Organism: Atherix ibis; assembly: GCA_958298945.1. Classification (NCBI taxonomy): domain Eukaryota; kingdom Metazoa; phylum Arthropoda; class Insecta; order Diptera; family Athericidae; genus Atherix; species Atherix ibis. Next base: position 120,391,762 of record OY282606.1, read on the forward strand.
AATGAAAACAATAAAAATTGGTCATTATATTTAGGCATAATTTGGATTCGAATGACATTTGTCTGTTGCCATTTGACAGTCGTAGAGAGTTATCGATAGCAATTTATTCTGAAGTATTTAACACCGCAACAACGTGTCGAAATTATGAAAATATTTTATTAAAATTACGTGACTTTTTTGGTATTAATTATATGCCAAGCAAGTCAGTCATTCAGCGTGTAATAAATAATATTGAAAATATGCATAATCTGGGAGATAAAATAAAGACTGGGCGGCCAACGTTTGATGCAGTGAGGCAAAGTTTGCTAAATATCCGGGTACCTCTCATCGATGCCGTGCATAAGAATTGGAAATTTCTCCATCATGTTTATTAAAATTTCCCAATAAACAAAACCAAATAGCCGCTATTGGGGCACTAAAAACCCTCAACTGATACACCAAAAATCATTACACCCTCATGGCTTTGTTAATAAACAGAATAGATACTATTGGGGCACTAGAAACCCTCAGATGATACAGCAAAGACTACTATATCCTGCTGGGTTCGTTATTAAACAGAATAGCCACTATTGTGGCACTGAAAACCCTCAATTGATACAGTAATGACCACACTACACCCTCATGGCTTTGTTAATATACAAAATAGCTGCTATTGGGGCACTGAAAACCCTCAAACAATGTAACAAAGATTACTATACCCTCATGGCTTCGTTAATAAACAGAACAGCCGATATTGGGGTACTGAAAAACCTCAACTGATACACCAAAGACCCCTACACGGCGGCATCATTGGGCCATATTTCTTTGAGGATGCTGGTGGCAATGCTATAACAGTTACTGGTGACTGCTATCGGAACATGTTGGGAAACTTCCTTTTGCCCGAATTTGATTAATTAAGCCTACCAAACATGTGGCTCCATCAAGACGGTCCCACAACACACACAGCTCATGCTATGATGCAAATTTTAAGAGATCTTTTCCCTGGCAAAATAATGTTAAAAAGTGGTGATATCGACTGATACCCACGATCCCCTGATTTGAACCCTCCCAATTTCTTCGTATGGGGATGCTTGAAGGAAAAGGTGTACACTAACAACCTCGATGCTTATAGTCTATAAATAAAATATAAATTAAAAAATTATATTTCATTTAAAAGATATTAAAACTTCAACCTGGCTCTTTGTATTATAAATATACAATAGGTTATAAGAACGAGGATTTATTTATTGGATATTTGCTTAAGTATCTCCGTAGGTTATGAGGTCATATCTTGGGGCTATTTTATTGGGTAGATATTGTATTATGGATTTAACTTCTGAACGAGTAAAAAACTAAGTAATATTTCTCTTTGAATTTCATCTTCATGTTGAATGTCTTAGATGTCTTCGTGTGGTTTAAAGGTGTTTGATAAGTGTTTGCCGAAGGTGTCGGCTTTCTGTTTGTTGGCTCAATTTGCAATTTTTCTTTAAATGTACGAGGTCTGTTCAAAATGAGTCGCGAATTTTGTGTTTTTTTTTCAAAAATTATTTATTTATTCATGAATATCTATTTTTTCCACTTCAAAGTAATCCCCACCAGATATTATACACTTGTGCCAAAAATTTTTCCAATCCTCGAAGCACTTCAAAAAGTCATTTTTTGCGATCTTGTTCAGCTTCTTGTTCGATGCCGTCTTTATCTCCTCAATCGTAGCGTAGCGTCGTCCTTTCATGGGGCTCTTCAGTTTCGGGAACAAGAAAATGTCACAGTAGGCCAGATCTGGGGAAGACGGTGGTTGCGGCATTATTTGTATGTCGTTTATGGCCAAAAATTCGAGCACAAATAATGATGCGTGAGCAGGGGCAAAAGCCAATTTTTGTTCTTCCACCAATCCGGGCGTTTCTGGCGGATTGCTTCTCGCAACTTGCGCATAACTTGCAGGTAATATTCTTTATTGACCTTTCTACCCTTTGGCAAGAACTTATGATTAACCACGCCCCTGTAATCGAAGAAAACTGTAAGCAAAACCTTCACATTCGACCGAACTTGGCGCACATCTTCTCGGCCCTCTGAGAACATTTTCTACCACCGATAAATGTTGCTTCGGTCCAAGATAGCTTCAACATATGCCACAGTCAACATTCGGAATGCGTCCGCGCAATTAATTTTGTTTTTCATACAAAATTTAATACAGATTCTTTGATCCATTTTTTGGAATGGACAAAAATCGAAGACGAGCCAAAACACGTGCAAGCAAAGCAGCTGTCAAAAATTAACTGAAAATTCAAAATGGCCGAACTTGAGACATGAGTACCAAGAAAACGCCACAGAAAATCGAAAATTGAATATACGTAACCCGCTGTTTTTTGTTTGGATAAAAAATTCTCAATAAGTATTTTAAGCTATTTACTCCGAAATACGAACGTATAATTAATTTTCGACCAGTCAAAACGGTAGTGAGATCATTTTACTCAAGTAAGTTTTACCTGTAATAGCATAAGAATGGGCATTTGTATATGAAAAAAATTTTAGTTTCTTCGACAATTCGATAGATGAATTAATAATGAATTTATAAATTACGAAGAAATGAGTCCAAAAGTTTTATCAAATTTATCTCAACAAAAAAAAAAGAATCTGGAAAGAAAGAAATAAACAAAAAATTCCAAATAATATCAAAGTTATTCAGGCTCTTTAGATAATGTTAAAGTAAAAATAAAAACTAATCCACCAATGCGTTATTTTGTAGATAAACATTTTGTATTTGACATTCTTTTCTGTTTTTTTGTTGTTGCTATTTTATTATTTTTAGTACAAAGTGTTAATGCCAGATTCAGAATCGTTCAGACCGATTAGTAATTTCCAACAGTGAACCTGAGATTATCTGGAAATAAAACTGATCTGCTAATCTAAAAATATGTGTTTTTGGTTTTTTTTTTATTTTTAAAGAATTATTTAAATTATCATTTAGTCAGCTAGGAAAGATGGCAATATTCTCCAGTAAAGTTTGTGACAATTTTCCACACAATAATTTTCCTTTTACCAACATTGTCATTCAATTATTGTTGCCGATATTACTATCATCGGTTAGGATAGCTCAAGTGTTGGTAAGGATATTTTTTTCCCCTACTATTTTCTATTTTATTTTATATTTAGCTTCTGAATTTAAGAAAAATCTAGCTCGATTTTATGTTGACTCACAAATATTGCTTACGTTAAGTTGTAGTTGTTGAATTTGCATTTAAATAGAACTTCTTCTAGGAATATGGGAATTGCCTTTGACGGGCACTTGTGAATTCTTCAATCTAAGGCAACCCAGTACGGTACAGATTTTCTTTTTTTTCTTCTCTATCGTTTTTATTAATAAAAGTCAAGAGTCGACAAGACATATACTAACTGAATATAAAAAATAAAAAAAATTGCGAAAAAGAAAATATTTTTTGACTATCATCTTCATCTACTCGAACTTTCTAAACACGCACACAAAAATCAACTTTGTACCCAAGTGATATGATGTTGGTCTTTACAAATATTGAACCATCTTAAAGAATAGGAAATTTTTTAGCTATAGACGAAAAAAAAGATATTGAAGGAAAATGTTTTGAAATTTTGTTATGGTGGAAATTCTCTATGCTTTTCATTAACATTCGTTCTTATTGCTTTCCTGGGAAACCAAACAAAAAAAAATCAGTATTTTAATCCTCTTATTTTGCTTGTATATGTTTAATTAATAGAAAAAAGAAGGGACTTTTGACAAATTTAAAGTGTTTAGAAAATATTAAAGATATTTTATTTTTTCTAAATTTAAGAGATTCGTCCATTAATGTTCCTTTAGATATTATTGTAAGTGTATTAAATTTAATAAAATTTTGTAAACAGTTTTTAAAAAATCTATTCCCATAAATTAAATGCGATATTATGGATTTTAAAAAAGGTATTTTTTTTTTAGAATCTTTAGAATAGTATTTGGTAATTTTTTTTGGACCTGTAATAAAAAAATTATACGACGTCTGTTCAAAAAGTATCGCGAATTTTGAATTTCCACGGGTTACGTATATTCGATTTTTGAATTTTTCATATTGATAAGTTCGGCCATTTTGAATGTTCAGTTAATTTTTGACAGCTGCTTTGCTTGCACGTGTTTTGGCTCGTCTTTGATTCTGGCCCATTCCAAAAAATGGATCAAAGAATCTGTAACAAATTTTGTGTGAAAAACAAAATTAATTGCGCGAACGCATTCCGAACGCATTCCGAATGTTGAGTGCAACGTTTATCGGTGGTACAAAATGTTCTCAGAGGGCCGAGAAAATGTGAGCGACGAAAAGCTTGCCGGACTCCCGAGCATGTCAACAACATACGAAAACATTGATGAAGTGGAAGCCAATCGTCGAATCACCGTTAGAGAAGTTGCTGAGGACTTAAACATAACGATTGGTTCATGCCATTCGATTTTTACCAATGATTTGGCGTGAGACGGATCGCCGGAAAATTCGTACCAAAATTGCTCAATTTCGACCAAAAACAGCATTGCATTAACATTGCTACGGATCTGTTGGACTCTGTCCGCGATGACCCAAATTTGCTCCAGAGGATCATAACTGGTGCGAATTGTGACTGTATGGTTATGACGTGAAAACCAAAGCTCAATCATCCCAATAGAAGCTGCCCCACGAGCCAAGACCGAAAAAAGTGCGTCAAGTTCGGTCGAATGTGAAGGTTTTGTTTACAGTTTTCTTCAATTGCAGGGGCGTGAAGCATCATGAGTTCTTGCCATAGGGTAGAACGGTCAATAAGGGATATTACCTGCAAGTTATGCGCGAAGTAATCCCCCAGAAACGCCCGGATTTGTGGAAGAACAAAAATTGGCTTTTGCACCATGATAACGCCCCTGCTCACGCATCGTTGGTTGTGCTTGAATTTTTGGCCAAAAACAACACACTTATAATACCGCAGCTACCGTATTCACCAGATCTGGCCCCTGTGACTTTTTCTTGTTCCCGAAACTGAAGAGCCCCATGAAAATACGATGCCACGCTACGATTGTGGTGATAAAGACGGTATCGAAGGAGGAGCTGAACAATATCACAAAAAAATGATTTTTTTGAAATGCTTCGAGGATTGGAAAAAACGTTGGCACAAGTGCATAATATCTGGTGGCTATTACTTTGAAGGGGACAAAATTGATATTCATGAATAAATAAATAATTTTTGAAAAAAACACAAAATTCGCGATATTTTTTGAACAGATATTCGTATTATGTATTAAGTGGTAATCATTGAAGTGAACATAAACGCAGGATCGTTGATGGGTTATTGACATAGTAGTCTTGGGTGTGGAAAGTCTACATACACTCTTGTTAGCAATTGTGAGTTAGTGAGTTTTTTCGGAGAGAAGAAATACCGACAAAGCCAAAATTGTATTTTTGTTCTTGTTCTGATGTGTGTGGTTGGCATCTATAACTAGCTAAGGTCTTATTCCACTAGTTTAAGAAGGAGCTCTTCTACCATTCCTGAAAGAAAGCGTAGCTAAAAGTCCGGGACATATTGAACCTTTCACCAATCATGAACTGGAATATTTTGCATAAAGATATGTATTTATACCCGTTCAAACCTCAAGTGATACAGGAACGAGTTAGCCCAGAGAAGGCCCCGACATTTTTGTGACTCATAATCTTTTCATAATTAGTGACGAATTTTGCATTTTGACTTAGAGGGTCTGTGTCCGCACTGGTGTTTGGACTGGAGGTCTCAAATGGTCCGTATTTTTTTAAAAACACTACTGGCTATAAGGTTATCATAACTGGCGAGCAATATCCGTGAATTAGATCATTTAGGATTGTATGACAGGTGGTGGCAACAGCACGGTGCCACGCCACACACGAAATTTTGCGTCCGAAGTCTGCCGAAAGGTGGTAATGTCAATTGGGGCCCCGAAAAGTGGTAATGTCAATCTCGTATTTAAACGCTTTCGAATTCATCCCAGTAATTAGGAATACCTAAAGGGATAGATCTATGCCAATCGACCAAAGACAATTGAACAACTTAAAAAAACGTACGAAACTGTAATGAATAAAATTACCGTGTTGATTTGCTACAAGGTCAGGGTCAGCTATTTAGTCGATATTATTTTGCATACATAATTTTCAAGTCTATACAGATGATTTTCATCATCCAATACAAAAATAATTTTAAAAAAACTTATAAGCCTCATTTTATTTAGACTGCGTTATAAAAAAAACCATTTTTAATTACGAGTAGCAAAATTGGTTATAATTTTCTTATTTCCAAATAATTATGAGAGTTAAATAAATTTTATCAATATTTTTATATTAAATAAACTGTTGATATTTAGAAGATATTAAAAGAGAGATGATGGATCTATAGAAATTTATTAAAGAACGAGTAGATAAAAGGATAATTAAAAGAGAGTATCCTCCATTCGGCTAACGTTTAACGATATCCATCGGACGATGGTAAAAGCAATTTTATCTTTTTGATTATTTTGATTAGTAAACAATGACAAATAACGTATAGAATTAGTTTTTCGATAGCAATTGGAATGAAATAAATATAAACAAAAATAAACTAGAGCAAATTGGAAAAAATCATTCGGATATGAAAGTGGGATGCGGTGTATTATTGTAGTACGAAGCAGAAAGAAGACGAATAACGTTGACGGTAGGTTGGTAGTCCAGCCTAGAACAATAAGCAATAGTGTTGAACAAATGAGCTCAAAAACACATGCCTACTCACATAGTCGTGTTATCGTTGATAAATTATAGCCAAACAAATAGAGATTATTTTATAGTTGCACACATACGACCATAATAATATAATATATGAAATAATACGTCTGCATACTCGTCCTTTTTGTTTTTCGTACGGAATACATAAGCAAATATTGGGGAAAGTCTTTGTTAAGGGCGTTTGTTGTCTAAAAGTAAATCGGCTTAAGATGGAAATAAAAAAAGAAAAAGAAAAGGAAAAAATAAGGAATTAAATGAAGAATAAGAAAATGAAGTTGTACAAATATAGTAGACGGAGAGAAAAAAAAAACTGAAGAAACTTTGATGAGCTGAAAAGAGAAAAGAATATTCGAAATTTCTTTGCGGTTAATGGGTCGGGGGAAAGATTAGTAAAGACAATCCAATTTTGAGATTATTGCTGGATATCTTTATTGTCGAACTGAATTGAACTGAAGACAACTTCAGAACCACAGAGAATCATATTTCGAAGGATTTTATCTTTATGGGGCGGCATTCTCAATGGTTCATGGATACATAAACATAAGGATATAAAAAGAAAAGAAAAAAGAAGAAAAATAAATAAATAAAAGAAATGAAACGAAAGAAAAACTCAATAAACTTTTATTGCTGGTTTCAATTCCACGTTAAGGAAATTTATATGAAATCTATTACGATCTATTATACGTACGATTGGGAACAAGCTCCAAAATATGCAATATGATAGATTAAATAACAAATGGGAATGCTTATGATCGATTATAGGCTATATTAGACAACTATTATGTGCATTAGTATATATTCGTCCTGTATACATGTATGCTCACCACCTACCTACATATCCATACATGTATTGTTGCCCATTTTTTTTTACGAAGGTAAAATCTATCACCAATTTAAGAAAATGCATTTTAACTAAACAATTTAGTATTTATGAAAATTTGCAATTTCTTAAGAAAGGATAATTGAGGTTAATAAATAATTATAAGCCTTTGAGATGTGTTCGTTTTTAAAGCAACAAAATTAAAAACAAACAATTCGTAATAATGGGTGATTTTTGAAGTGTTTGGTGTCAAAATTTCATGAAGTCACCCGTCTATGCCGATAAACTAGTATTATTTGCAGTCTAGGAAGATAATATTACGCGTGTTGTTAGCGAGATACCAACTGAAAAAAAAGTTTTTGAACAGTATTTTCGGCTGGTATCTCGCTAACAACACGTGTAATATTGTCTTCCTAGACTGCAAGTGATACAAGTTTATCGCCATAGACGGGTGACTTCATGTAGCTTCATAAAAAATAGTCTATAGGCATCCAATCACACGATCTAGGCGGTCAATTCACGTGTCCGCTGAACTCGTCTCTCAATATATACATTGTTTCACGTGCTGCGTGGCATATAAATCCATCATGTTGAAACCACATGTTGACAAAAGCCAGTTCTTGAATTCTGGATAAAAAAAAAACTTTAAAATGATCGAGCGATAGGGGGCGCCATTGACGGTAACGTTGCGGCCAGCGTCATCTTTAAAGTAATACGGATCGATGATTCCAGGGCCCCATAAAGCGCACCAAACAGTGCATTTTGCTGGATCAGACCATATGCGATAATTTTGCTTATTCACACACCCATTTAATCAGAAATGAGCTTTGTCGGTAAACGCAATTTTTTGACCAAAAAAAATGGATTTTCCACAAGTTGGGCTTTAGAACCGGAAATTCGACGCTTTGGCAAGTCGTTCAGCTTCAGCTCTTGAACGAGCTGTATTTTATATGCTCTCAGCCTAAGATTCCTCCGTAAAATCTTCCAAATAATGGAGTAACACAATCCCACATGTTTTGAACGGTGATGTTTACCAACACTGGACACTACGGCAGCAATATTTTCCTCTGTTCATACTCTACGCACACGGGTTGGAAATTTTATGTCCAGTAGCGTAAAATTACTGCGAAATTTTGTCACTGTGGCTTAAATTGCTAGCTCAGAAACCATAAAATGCTCGAAGTTCGCAAAACCAATTTTGCATAGAGCATGCATTTTGATAATAAAATTCAATAATTTGTAAGTTTTGTTCGGGTATGTCTTTCCATGATGAAAGAGCAATGCTAACTTAAGCTTATAGAATAGGCCTCTACACAAAAAAATTTTCCAATACATTTTAACGAACGCACACACTTGCAAAATAATCTTTCAATATTTAAAATTTAATAAAACCACACTTCGTGATAATTATTTAAATATCTATAAAAGTATGCAAGCATTTCGGTATACTACCACTTCATGGAGAATGGCGTATTTACGAAATTGAAAGTCTATAAAATTGTGACGCTTGATATTTATAAAATAAATGATAATTGCCTTCTGTCGTGTTTAAATTATATTTTTGTTTGGTATAAGTGAGTTAAAAATAATATTAATTATGCTTTTAGAAATCAATAAATTTCTATTAAGAAAACTAGATGTCGGTGGGTATCATGTCTACATAAAAAAATTTATGCAAGCAGTACGATTTCTTGCCGCTTTTGCACTAATTCTGGTAGAAAATTCTGACATTGCAAGGTATTTTTTAATCTAAGATGCTAACTGAGCTTTTTTGACTTTGATACACATCATGTGTCATGCGTAATCTGTCAAAAATAAAAACATAAAAAATCATCTGATATAAGAAAAATGTTCATTTATATTTAAATTCAGTTTCTGTTCACCAAAAGTTTAATTAGTGCGTATCTACTAGCAATTTCAGTTTTTTTTTTACCTAACATAATTTATTTTATTTGAGAAGGAAGTATTTTTATCCAAGCAATAATTATTAAAATAATTTTTGGCGAAATTTGACCTTACAAACCAGAAATATTTTATAAAAATTTCTCTTAAAAAAAAAAATTATTTTCAGCAAACAATTTTTCTTTCTATAAACATTTGATTTGTTTATAAGCTCACTGAACTAAGATCCAAAAGTAATATTTTTAATGGTAAGAACATAAGTTAATTTGGCGAATTTTTGTATTGTGCAAGGGTGGTTGCCATAACTCGAATGCCTTAAGAAACTGATCAATAATTATTTGGAGGTAATAGTCAGATATTAAAAAATATGGTAGAAATGTTGTAAAAGGTCAAAAGGACGGCTTGGAAAAATTCTTTTTAAAGCGTAGAAATGAAATTCTGTAATGGAAGGAGTGCTGCTCAACAGGAAATTCGGGGTTAAGTGGCATTTCTTTTAGAAAATGGGTCAAACACCTTAGAAATAGCATGAAGGATGTTGTTGGTTGGTTACTGAAATCGATTAACCAATCATTATTCTGAGATATTTTATAGAATTTCAGAGTTTTTGCTTAAAAGACTGAATAATAATTTTGTGTGTGTAAAAACTCTACACCAGAAGGGCTACTGCTCAACAAGAAATTCTAGTTTATGTGACATGCGGTTTAGAAAATGGGAGATGGTTAGTTCAATTCCAGAGAAATGGTATAAAGGACGAGGTTGTTGAGAAAATAGGTTATCTGATTTTTGGCCAATGTGTGGTTAAGTTTATTTGGCTAAGGAATCGTAATTATGTTAAAAGGCATTTTGTAATTATATAAGATAAAATCAATATTACGATAAGCTAAGGACGCTAGAGAAAAACCCCTCCCCTCTTCAATTAGTTAATCACCTAACCCCATTATCACAAGAGCAACCTTGATTCGGCCGCTTCAATGCAACAAAACCTTTCAATTGTTCAAAAATCGAACATTGTAAAGTGATTTTTTGTGGTTTTTATATATTTTATAATTATTTGAATGGAATTTCTAATAAATTTCAATAATTCACCATTAATTTTACATATCAAATTAGATCAATTGATTAAGCTGAACCAAAAAAAAAATGAAAATTTTTCTAGATATTTTTAGAGAGCGGAACAAAAAAAAAACTATATTTTTATTCTTTAAGATGAAATGTTTGCGATTCTTTGAGAAATAATTTCAATATATTTTCAATTGAATTTTATTTGAATTATTTATGTTGAGGTATTGTTTACTCTTTTATACAATTTGATAAGATATTCTTGAATGTGTTCTGTATAAAAGCCATCTTGAAGGAACATCACGATATCAATAGAATTCAAGAACGTAAACTTAGACATTTTCTCATAGTCTTAGAATGCGAATAGTTTGTATCGTTCGAATACTATTGTAGAATGTTGGCCAACAGGGAATAGGGAAAAGGGCCTGTGATACTTCTCTCTTATAAGCCAATTATGGCATACACTTTAGCATGTACGATGAGGCCTGATGGAGCCATAGATATTTGGATGTGTGACCGAAATCCAAAGTACGAGAAAGACCATTTTCATTCTCTTTTACATCAGCAATAAGGCATCATCACATGTCATCGAAGCCGTGCTGTGAATCGAAATGATCCTCCTTAGAAAAGAAGAAAGTAAAACGTTAGTGTCGGCCTTTGGCATAAAAATGAGCCGCCATCCCTTATGGAACGTCTTTTAGACACCGTTTTTACCCAAAAGACTCCCCCACGTTTATGGAAATTCTCTATTGTGTATATGACTTTTACGGGAGTTTACGGTGTGTGAGCGTATCATAACGAAATATTATCACGTATTAATCTTTTTCACTTTTTATTATTTTTATAACATTTTATTTGCTTTCATTCTTATTACGATAGCAAGAAATGGTCACCAAAGACAATACCAGAACAAAAACCAGTCCCAATAATACTAAAAGTAGTCAAACTAATATGAGTATTGGTGTTGATCTAGAGACCAAAATACTAAGTGACTAATGGCAGTACTGCAAAAATATTCTATCGTTCTAACTCTAACGAAAACCATCCCCAATGAAAATTCTAGTGACACATACCGTTCACATATTACCTGTTGTTTCCTATTTCAAGGAATCCGAAACTGAATAAAAGGCTAGAAAATTATCCATTATCGTATCAGAAATACGAAATAATCTATTATACATATTCATCATCATTGCCCTTTTAGAGGTAATCTAATCTTTATAAATATTGACACGTTCCTTTATGTTCATTAGACCTAACTGATGAGTACATCATATTATATACGAATTTTTGTATGCTATCCTTTATTAAAGGAATATTAGATTAAGATTAATAAGAATAAAAAAAAACAACTAACTAACTTAATAGTAAATTGAAATTTGAATAAAAAAAAAATTCATATTATTTACCGCACTCTCACTGTGAATTTTGTAAAATTTTTGCCAGTAATGTCACCAAATTACAAAAATATTTCCGATACGACCTTAATTAGTCTGTATCCATGTCTGATTATATTTTCGATTATTATGAATTATTGATTTTTGATCTTATCATTAATGTTTAGAAGTAAATTTGATGAGCATTAAGAAAATAAGTTCAATAAAAGCATTTACTTATTTTAGACTAAATGTTCTATGAAGTATTATAGTCTCTGTCTGTCTTTGCCGTTTATGACGTGCCAGTTTGTTATCGAAAATCTAGTCTCAATAATATACGAGTACGTGTACAAGTAATGGCTTGACTGTTAAATACTCGAATAACACCGAACTATGGCACATTAAACCCCATCGTCTCCAGTCCATATTAATCATTAATAACATTTCAGTGACATACTAATTATACAAAAGTGAATGATGGGCCTTGAAAACCACAACTTAGATCCTGACGATAATAACCCCCCCCCCCTCCCCCCTTCAGTGTAACAGCATCACTTGTCAGATCGTATAATACTCGAAGAAGCGCTTCCATTAATCAAAGATGTTTAAGAGCGCGTACTTGCAGAAAATCATTAAGATCTAAAGTTCATCAATTAATATTGTTCGTACTAGTACGCCACTGTACTCGTATACAAATAATGCTCCTTACAACAATTTTCCCATTCCATTAATGACTACTCGTACTTAGTATGTACTAGACTTGTATGAAAATTTAACCTACAGTATTGTTTGTTTATTAACCCTTTCGTTCGTTTACAATTGGCCACCACCACTTTCGTTTTCTATCATTTCACTAACAGGCCCTCCATTCAATTTGTTGTTGTTGAAAACTTTCATAATGGCAAACTCTTGATGGCCTCGAGTTGTACTAGGCATTTCTGTATAACATATTCACTTTTGCATGTGTACCAAACGTAGGTATACGAGTATATGTGGGACTCCCCTCTTATGCACAATTAGTCATCGTAAACTTTCAAAGGATTAAGTGCCAAAAAGCCATTATAGAAAAAAAATCACATTATCCTTATTATCATAGCCATCGTAAAATACATCGTCTTCTTCAATCGTTCACTGTTCACCGATCTCGACTATCATTCAACCTTAACCGCATCTACCAATCTCGTCTTATCCATGAACTCGATGACTTTTTGCAAAAGTTCATCTTCTCATTACCCTACCCCCCCGCCCCTCTTCTCACCATATCTAAACACATCAGTTTACGGTTGCCCTCCATTAAAATTCAATTGGAAAATTAGTCTCCTGACTCCTTTTTCTAGATTTTATTACATTCGAAACACTTTCACTCACTTAAGAGTCACAATTTATTACGCAAATATACGAGAGTACACTCGCATTATGCTGCCAATTATTGAGATCTACGACTACGAGTATACGAGTAGTACGATACGTGTCAGTATATATATTTGTATACATAGAGAGAGAGAAAGAGAGATAAAACCTACTTAAACCCTATTAGTACAAAAGTAGAAAGTAGCATGTATCGATATGTGGTTAATGTGATTGTTAATATTAAATTACATCTTCAAGATTTAAGAGTGTAGCTGGTAATAAAATTATCTACAATATTTACTGGAATGGGACTTAAAGCACTTGTAACCTTTATAATTCGATTTGTATTGCCAGAAGTGAGGGATAAGGACGAAAAAAAACCCATTATTTTTCCTAATATTACTTGTATCGATAAGAAGAAAAATAAAAACATTCGTACTTGGTAGATTTTCCTTCGATAGTCGAACTCTTTTTACTACTTACAATTAGAAGTGAATAAAACTTCTAAAATGCTACGAGGGTCATTCAACAAGTACTTAGCCTCACCGCCCGATGGAACTGCTGTCACAAAAGAAATTTACCATCTTTTTTTTTAATAGCCTACTGTCAAAGTTTCAGTTGATTTCTTTCATTAGTTTTGTTTTGAGAGCCTTTGAAAGCGAGCGTGTCGGTTGGTTGCACAAAAATGGAAAAAGAACAATATCGTTCGGTGATTAGACTCTTGTTTTTGGAAGGGAAAACACGCAGCGAAATCAAAGATCGCTTGGATGCTGTGTATGGTGACTCTTCTCCTTCGATGGCGACCGTCAAAAATTGGTTCAACGAGTTTGTTCTTCGGTTTTTGATGAGCCACGCCCAGGTGCCCCGAAAACGGCTGCTACGGAGGAAAACGTTAAAAAAGTCCACGATCTCGTGTTGGCAGACCGTCGATTGAAGGTTCACGAAATAGCTGAGACTGTGGGCATCGCAGTAGGAACGGTGTATCACATTCTACACGAAGAACTGGGCATGAGAAAGCTGTCGGCGCGATGGGTGCCGCGTTTGCTTATACCGGAAAACAAGCGCAACCGTGAGACCACATTGGCGACGTGTTTGGCGCTGTTTCAGCGCAATCCAGCGGAGTTCTTGCGTCGTTTCGTGACCGTCGATGAAACATGGATTCACTGGTACACACCAGAGACCAAGGAGCAGTCGAAACAGTGGACTTCACCCGACGAACGTGCTCCGAAGAAGGCGAAGACTGTTCGATCGGCCGGAAAGGTGATGGCCACCGTTTTCTGGGATTCACAAGGTGTGATCCACATCGATTACCTCGAGAAGGGTAAAACAATCACGGGGTGCTACTATGCTGACTTATTAGGCAGATTTGACGTCGAATTGAAGAAAAAGCGGACCCGCTTTGCGAAGAAAAAAGTGCTGTTCCACCACGACAACGCGCCGGCTCACACCTCCGCCGTCGCCATGGCCAAATTGGTCGAATTGCACTACGAATTGCTGCCTCATCCACCATACTCTCCAGATTTGGCCCCCTGTGACTACTTTTTGTTTCCAAACCTGAAAAAATCACTCGCCGGGAATAGATTTGGGTCGAATGAGGAGGTCATCGTCGCCACGGAGGCTTATTTTGCTTCCCTCGAGAAAATGTATTTTTTGGACGGGTTAAAAAAGTTAGAGCATCGCTGGGCCAAGTGTATCGAGCTTGAAGGAGATTATGTGAAAAAATAAATTGCCACCTTTCCAAAATTTTCGTTTTTCTTTTGTAGGCTAAGTACTTGTTGAATGAACCTCGTAAGCTGATTTACTAATAATATTCTTTCTCTTAACATCCTTAGAAATATTTCCAAATTCTACTATGAAATGTCATTAACAGAGGCATCATGTCATTTTATATTTGTATTAATAATCTACAATTAAAGAAAACATGTAACAAGCCGATTTAATTTTTTAAGCCCAAATACAAGGACATAAAGATATGAAGGGGAAAATACCCCTCGATGTTATTTGATTTATTTTATAATTTTAAAATATCTCAAGGACTCATCGCCATTTATAAATATGAATCGGAAGAATGAGAGTGAACGATTTTTTTGCTAAATGAGAAGAACTCTACACAAAATTTCTGTCAAGAACGCACACACTTGCAAAATAACCTTTCACAAAATACTTCGTATTCTAAATTAAAAACTTTCTATTAACTGTCGTGAAGAATAAAACTATTTATGTAAATGTATTAATTTATACTTACTTATTTATAAACTATTTAAAATTTTATAAAACCGCATTTAAATGTCAACATTAAGCATAACAAAAGTATGCAAACATTTCGGTATGCTCCCACTTCATTAAGAATGGCGTGTTTTAAAACTATCCAAAAGTCTACAGAATTGAGGTGATTAATATTTAATTGATATTTATAAAATAATTAATAAACCTAAAATACAATTGCATTTCATATAAATTTTTTTTACAAAAAATATAAATTACCTGTCATTGTGTTTAAATTATATTTTTGCTTGGAATAAGTGAGTTAAATTGAATATTAATTATGCTTTTGCAATTTCAATAAATTTGTATTACGAAAATTAGGTGTCAGTAGGTGTTATGTCTACATAAAAAAATCTATACAAAAGTATGCAGACATTCCGATTTCTTGCTGCTTTTGCAATATTTCTGGCAAAAAGTTATTCTATCCAGGTAGAAAGCTAGATGTCCAGTGAGTGTCATGTCTACATAAAAAATCTACATAAAAGTATGCAAGCGTTACGATTTCTTGCCGCTTTTGAGATAATTTAGACAAAAAATTATTCTATTCAGGTAGAAAGCTAGATGTCCAGTGGGTGTCATGTCTACATAAAAAAATCTACACAATTGTATGCACGCAGTACGATTTATCGCCGCTTTTGAGATTATTTAGACAGAAAGTTATTCTATTCAGGTAGAAAGCTAGATGTCAGAGGGTGTCATGTCTACATAAAAAATTCTACACAAAAGTATGCAAGCATAACGATTTCTCGCTGCTTTTGCAATAATTTAAACAAAAAATTGCGTATACATATACGAAAATCTGACATTCGTGCCTATCCAGATATTTTTTAATCTATAGCTAGGATAGTCGTGAATATTATTTTTTTTTATCGCAGGATGGAAGAGTGGGGGGGTGGGGGGTTGGTTGAATATTTTACGAACGAATGGAACATTTAGCTAACGAAGAAAAACACTATTTCGGAGATAAAAATGAGCACTCACAATTTTTTTATGGATTCAGTATTGTAAGGTTTTGAGTTCGTATGTCCAAGTTGGTTTGAGTACTAGTATTTATTGTTAGTTTGAACTTTTTATCTAGGACTTTTAGTAATGGTTTGCATCGTCCGTTAAGTTAACTCCTTTTAATTTTCATGTGAGGATTTTAGGTTTGTCAATTATAACATAGGTCCTAAGAAATGCGCACTAATTATTTGTGGCAAACTATTAAACTAGCATGATAAAATGTTTCCCTATTCATCCTTTCTCTGCAAGGTCCCTAAGGACAACATCAACTGGTTTTAGAAAATAGTGGAACGATTTTTATGCTGGTTAAGAATGGCTTTGTCATTGGATTGTATGCGGTTAGGATAATATGGCAGGAAATACTATGGGTATAAATGTTATAAAAGATAGGACCTAAAATACTACCCTGAGGAGCATTGGTGATACGATAAATGTCAGAATGCTATACAATACAATATATTTTCAGCTACCTGAAGAAATATCGGCTAAAAGATAGATAGGACCAGAGGATAAAATTTGCTGCAGCTTCCAAAGCAATTCAGGACGCCATACACGGTTGTTAAACAACAACAAAAAAAACCCCAAAAAAAAAATTTCTATGATATTTTAAGAAAATTTATTTTTTATGAACTTTTAAAGTAATTATAATTAAAATAATAGTTTTTAATAGAATTACTTTATTTGTAAGAACGTAGATTAGATAATATTTTCTGATTCTATAGCAAAGATCTGTTCATATTCTTACCTGTAAAAATTACTTTTGTTTAATGGAAACTTGTGAAAATACTGTAATCTCAATTTGCAGATAATTAGCACTGAAGTGATTTTCTATAGTTTTACTAAAAGTTTCCCCTTTTTGTCAATACTAATTTGCAAAAGTTTATTTGAGTTTTACGATACTTTTAAGTGGTTTGCATTTCTGATAATAGGGAATATCCTAATAGCTTTGACGACACAGACAGTGTCTATTTACAATTTTCGGTTCAGAGATATTTTCAGCTCTATAATTACAACGTCTATTTGAAAAGTGTGATAATGACCGGTTCGGTTTCTTTGGTTTATTACCAGATTTAGAGTATTTCATTTTGTATCTTCAGTTTTCTATTTTGTATTTCTTTTCTTCTGAACCTTTCTTAATTATTCAAGAAAATCTCATTTAGTTCTTGCCTCTCGATACAATTAACTAAATATTCAGTGTCAAAAAAGTAAATGACTAAAATAAGAATAGATCTAAAAGAATAACTTATTTTATTTCAGTCCCCCTCCCATCCCCCGTTAACAATTGTTTTTCTTAATTTTTCTTTTAACAATCATGATCCTTTGTAAATTTCCAATTTGCTGCGTTGAATTTTTTTTTTGTTGCCTCCTAAGACCTCCTATTTTTTTCCTTCTGATTCTGAATTATTACGCGGATATTAAATGAAATTAATTATGGGCTCCTTTGACATTTTTTTTTTAATGTTGTAGGTTTGCAAATTTTTTTGTGGTTTTTTTTTCTTTTTTTTTGTGAAGTTTTCAAAGCTACTATTTTGTTGTTTCTATCTTTGCGCTTCTTATAGCAATGACCAAAAGTTGAATAGTATTTTTGTAGAGGGTGTTCGATTTTTCTTTAATAGAAGTTTGAATAAAATTATATTTTTCTTTGTATAAGTTCCGGTTTACTGAGAAATTTCAGTTTTATTTTATTTCTTATAACTTAAAAATGCGGGATTGATAACAGATGGCATAACTTTTACACATGGTTTGTGTTAATAATAACTCATATAGCATTTTAGAAGTTAAACATCTGTCATTCATTCTCGATTAGTCATTGAACGAAATAGTGTAAACAACAAAGTTTTTCTTTGCTTCAAAAATGTCGAATTTCGTACCAAAAAAGTCCCATTTGCGGGAAGTGTTGATTTACTTCTTCAATTTGAAAAAAAGTGCAGCTGAAGCACATTGATTGCTCACCGAAGTTTATCCTGAATATTTTCCATCGATTTCAACGTGCGAGAGATGGTTTGTGCGGTTCAGAAGTAGTGATTTTGACACGGAGGACATAGAACGACCAGGTCAGCCAAAAAAGTTTGAAGATGAAGATTTGGAGGCATTACTCGACGAAGACTGTTGTCGAACTCAAGAAGAAATTGCAAAATCATTGGGAGTCACTCAAGCAGCCATTTAAAAATGTTTAAAAGCAGCAGGATTCATCCAAAAGCAAGGAAATTGGGTCCCAAATGAATTGAAGCCGAGAGACGTTGAAAAGCGATTTTGCATGTCCGAAATGCTGCTTGAACTGCAAAAAAAGAAGTAGTTTTTGAATCGAATCATTACTGGCGACGAAAAATGGAATCATTACGACAACCCAAATGCAAAAAATCGTATATGAAGCCCGGCCAGCCAGCCAAATCAACGCCAAAGCCAAATATCCATGGCGCCAAGGTAATGCTCTGTATTTGGTGGGATCAGAAGGGTGTGATATATTATGAGCTATTGAAATCGGGCCAGACGATCATAGGCAACCTCTACCAAACACAATTAATCCGTTTGAAGCGAGCATTGGCCGAAAAACGGCCGGAATATGCGACCAGACACGAAGCCATAATTTTCCATCATGACAACGCTCGGCCTCATGTTGCAAGACCGGTTAAAAATTATTTAGAAAACAGTGGCTGGGAAGTTTTGCCTCACCCGCCTTATAGCCCAGAGCTTGCCCCGTCCGACTACCATTTGCTTAGATCCTTACAAAACGCCCACACCGGAATACGCTTCACTTCAGAACAGGGCATCAAAAATTGGCTCAATTCATTCTTGGCCTCAAAACCGGAGCAGTTTTTTTGGCGCGGAATCCATATGTTGACAGAAAGATGGGAAAAAGTAGTGGCTTCCGATGGACAATACTTTGAATAAAATATATTGTAACAATTTTACAAAATAAACACTCAAAGTTTGCCAAAAATCCCGCATTTTTAAGTTATACACCCAATCATAAATATTTTCTTCTTCAACATAGTTGCTTAGGTCAACTTTAAGCTGATGGAGGTAGCGGTATCCATCTTCATCTCCTCCGTTAAACTCCTTTGAATGTTATCAACAGTATTTAGATTGTATTATTTCAAGTAGTTTTTCATCTTGGAAAATAGGAAAAAGCCATGCAAACTTGAAAAAATAGTGGGAGCTAGCAAATCACACAGATCCATTTTTTTAATAAAAACTTGTTGATGGAGATTGCCGTGTGACAAGGGGCACTGTCATTGTGGAGCATTTATCTATCTACAATATCGGATTTGGCAAGGAGAACCCCGTTTTTCTGAGCCTTTTAAGGACTTGTTTATACAAAAAAACTTGGGTGACAGTGTGTTCTAGACCTCCAAATTTTGTGTGTGACTATTACTAATAGCACAGACTTGATTTTTGATTTTCTTATATGAGCTATTTTTGATCGAGGAGAATTGTCAGTTTGCCATTCTTCATTTTGATGTTAACTTTTTGGATTATATCCAAAAAGTCATTATTCCTTATTAGTGATCCCACGATTCATGGAAACTGCATAATTTTAGTTGATTTTGCCAAGAATGTCAAAGCAAACATATTCTTTTGATTGTCTTTGTCTTCAATTGTGAGGTTGTTTGGCTCCATCTTGGCACATAAATTTTATTTTATGTCTAAAATTTGAATAAAAATTTGATCACCCCTTTTTTTTACCTGTTGTTTCGGTTGGACACACTTAGACCAAACTTAGGCCATAAGCAGACAATAAGACACTTAGCATAGGACCTTGCCTCAGTGTAATTCGAATCTACGACCCCTTGGATGACAGTCCAGCATGCTAACAACTGTGGGCTTTGATGACAGGTAAAACAATTTATATTAACATCACAAGATCCATTCATCAGTTCTTGATTTTGTTCAAGGTTTGTCATAGCGCTACTCTGGGCCAAGCAAACTCGTACTCTTGATAAGGAATATTCCTCATGTTGTAAATTTTTGTAAATCAAAATTGCGGATTCAACAAGCTTAACAAGAAATTTGGTGGCAAATCGTTACCTTTAATTTCGTGATTCGATTTTTCGTAACGCACTATAAAAACTCAACTTAATTTGTTATGCTCTGTAGGGTCGTATAATTATGGTGGGTAGGTCATATACCACCATCCCGTTGAATTGACTGTTTTTAACAAGATTGTGTATTCACATCAATTCACTTACTCAAAACGTATCGCGAATTTTGTGTTTTCTCAAAAATTATTTATTATTTCATGAATATCTATTTTCTCCCCTTAAAAGTAATCCCCACCAGATATTATACACTTGTGCCAACGTTTTTTTCAATCATTTTTTGTGATCTTGTTCAGCTTCTCCTTCGATGACGTCTTTATCTCCTCAATAGTAGCGTAGCATCGTAATTTCATGGGACTCTTCAGTTTCGGGAAGAAGAAAAAGTCACAGGGGGTCATATCTGGGAAATACGGTAGCTGCGGCATTATTAGTGTGTTGTTTTTGGCCAAAGATGCGTGAGCAGGCGCGTTATCATGGTGCAAAAGCCAGTTTCTGTTCTTCCACAAATCCGGGCGTTTCTGGCGGATTGCTTCTCGCAACTTGCGAATAAATTGCAGGTAATATTCCTTATTGACCGTTCTACCCTGTGGTAAGAACTCAAAATGCATCACGCTCCTGCAATTGAAGAAAACTGTAAGCAAAACCTTAACATTCGACTGAACTTGGCGCGCTTTTTTCGGTCTTGGCTCGTGCGGCAGTTTTTATTGGGATGGTTGAGCTTTGGTTTCAACGTCTAACCATAAATCCACGATTCGTTACCAGTTATGACCCTCTGGAGCGAATTTGGGTCGTCGCGGACAGAGTCCAACAGCTCCTTAGCAATGTTAATGTGAAATTGGTACGAATTTCGCGGCGACCCGTCTCACGCCAAATCATTAGTAAATATCGAATGACACGAGCCAATCGATATATTAAGTCCTCAGCAACTTTTCTAATGGTCATTCGACGATTGGCCAATACTATTTTCTTCACTTTATCAATGTTTTTGTCTGTTGTTGATGTGCTCAGGCGTCCGGCACTCTTTCCGTCGTTCACATCTTCTCGGCCCTCTGAGAACATTCTGTACCACCACTAACCGTTTCTTCTTTGAATATTCAAAATGGCGGAACTTTTCGGCATAAGTGAGAGGCATCAGTACCAACATAACGCCACAAAAAAATTGAAAATCGAATATACGTAACCAGCGAAAATTCAAAATTCGCGATACTTTTTGAACAAACCTCGTATACTTAAAAGATATAGTATCATATGCCACAGGCAATATCACAAACCCATTGAAGCATTATAAAACTGGGATCACAAGGTCCGTGTGATAGCCGACATTTTTTGAATGAACCTAAAATGTTGTCGGCTCGTGCATTTCTGCACAAAACAAAATTTCCTGCAATATAAAGGGCCGTTGTCATATGGTGTATTTAATATTGTACAAATTGCAAGGGGGATTTTGAACGAATCAAAACGTTCGCTACTACAAAACGAACCAAAGTCACGGTTTGATACATTCCAAGTATTTTTAGCGCGGATGTCACCTATTTTAAATTTTTTATTATTATTATTATTATTATTATTTTAACTTTTTTATTTAATATTTCTGAATAATATTAATATTTAGTGGGAAACATCTACCTCACTTGGAAAAGGAAGTAATAAATAATAATTCACAGAAGAACTTACAGCGGCGGAAATCAAATCACAAGCGACCAAAATTGACATTTACCTAAGTTGCGCGATCGCTGCACGAACTTTCTGGTTCGTGCGAATGCATTGAAACGGTAAGCCATGTGATATGCTTCACAGACTGGTAAACAGAAAATGTACACAGCCTCGTTCGTACACCATTTGCACGAACCTAGGCTGAAGGGTATTTTATGAATACCCCTGAAACTGGTTCTCAGCTTACCAAGGAACAAGCAACACAAATTTGTACAAAAACTCAGCAACACTAAGCCACAGCAGTAACAGTAAGTGAAAATATATTGTAGTAATTAAGTTAACGTTAATTTTAAAAATAAAATTAAATTTTCAATAATAAATATCAATAATTTTTTTTTGTTATTTAAATTTAAATTTTTATTATTTTTTGCTTTCTGATATTTCAGTCTTTTTTTTTACTAATTACGATTGCATTGATTAAATTATAATTTTTTATATTTACTTTCACAACTTGAACTATTTTTTTTGCCTTTAGAACTGTTATAATCAATATGCGCTAACTGTTATACGATAATTTAAAAAATTCTTTTTCACAAACACTACCTTCATTCGAAAATAGAAATCAAATTTTATCTACATTGGTAAAAAAAAGAAAAACTACCAAAAAATGAAAAAAAATCTCATGCACTCTTATATAAGATAATATTTTTTCCACCCCCTGACACATAAAGTTGGTTTATGGCATTAATGGGGAAAAAAATAAATATACGATTACCTATACACTAAGCAAGCAATAGACAGAATGAAGATGTCGACTGTAGGATCTACTATCCTGGGATTTATCCGCTTTGAAAGTCTTCTTTACGAGCTGATACTGCGGATGTAATTATTGAGAATTTATGTTTGTACCTTTTCTTGGATCGGCCGGAATGGCTGATTCTGCGAGTACGGAAACCTTTGCGAATCTAGTTTACTTTGAAAACGGATACGAGTGCTGTTCGACGTGTGGGTTTTTCTTCTTCAATATTTTCAAACAGTCATACAACTTCTTGCCATTTTTGCAGCCCACTTCCAATAGAGTCCAGTATTCCAAATCAATTTTGTAGCATTTTAATGTTGCTGACGATTTATTCAATTCGATGGGGAAGAATTTAAAATTCTCTGCTCTGCAGAAAGTTAAGAACAGCAAATGGATGAACTTGTTCTCGTATGGATGGATTGTGAATAAAAAAAAAATGTATGCAGTCAATAGAATAATATAAAATTGAGCAAAAACCATTAATGTATATAATAGTATAGATAAAGGGGTAGAGAGAACCTCTACTAAATGGTAAATCACTTCCGGCCATCTAAAAGTTTATAGCTTTTTAAAATTTCACTGTAATTTTATTTATGCGACGTAAAGTATAGTCGCATAATAAAATCTATTATCGAAAAGAATCGATTTTTGGCATGAAACATTTTCAATTCAATGTGGGCGCAAATTATACAATATAAATTTGATGTTTTGTAGCCAAAATAAATATGGAATTATGAAAGGCAAAAATAAGTCATTCGTATTTTTTTTTAAACATTCTATAAAGTCATTCAATTTTAAATCAGCTCTGAATTTTGTTTTACAGAGCATTAAATTAAGATCAAAATATTATTTATTTTTCTTCAAATAAGAATAAGGTTTTTATAAAAACGTAAAATTAAAATAATATTAATAGTAATTTTAGTTCCAAAAAAAACTTAACTTATCAAATTTGTCATCTTCCCATAAATCTAATAGCCTCAGAAAATTATTCTATTTGGGTAGAAAGCTATATGTCTAGTGGGTGTCATGTCTACATAAAAAATTCTTCACAAAAGTATATAAGCATTACAATTTCTTGCCGCTTTTAAAATAATTTAGACAAAAAAATTCGTATACCAGGTGTATAAGTTTAAATCCGCTGTTTTTTAGTCAAAAAACATATGTTTCGAGGCAAACCTCTCATCAAGCCATTTTCGGACGACTTCGTAAGAATCGAAGTGCTGCTCAGCGAGCGCGTGGCCCATCGACGAAAATAGGTGGTAGTCGGAAGGACCAGGTCTGGTGAATAAGTGGGGTGGGGTAGCACTTCCATGGTGAGTGTCTCCAAGTAGTTTCGGACTATTTTTGACGTGTGCGATGGTGCGTTGTTGTGGAGGCAAATCAGCTTGTCATGTCTTTGTTGATAAACCGTGCGATGGTGCGTTGGTGGTAGCGGTGGGCATTGGCAGTTTTACCAGGTATCAACATTTCATGGTAGACGATACGTCAGAAGCGATTTGGTCTTGGGGAAGATGTTGATGGTTGGCCGGGATCAACCCATGATTTCTTGCGTTAAGGATTCTCGAAATACATACACTTTTCATTGCCTGTCATAATCCGATGCAGGAACGATTTTTTGTTTTGTTTCGTGAACAATATTTCGCATGTGTTTTGGCGTCGCTTCATCTGCCTATCGTTCAATTCATGCGGCATCCATTTTCCAATCTTTTCAATCTTCCCCATGGTACGCAGATGCATGAAAATGGCTCGTTGAGTAACACCCAATTTCTGCGCGAGCATTTTTTGCAATTAGGTATCGTCTTCGTCCAAAAGAGCCTGCAATTGATGGTCCTCAACCTTCCTAGGCTGGTTTTCACGCATCTCGTCCCAGAAGTCAAAGTTGCCGTCTCTGAACTGGCGAAACCAATCTTGGCACGTTGTTTCCGATAAAGCACTGTCACCATAGGCCTCCATGTACGAAATTGCTGACAATATGCACTGATTAATGTTGACAGATGTCAAACTCATAAAAAAAAGTATGGCGTGCCTATGGTAGCTTAATACGTTCACTCACGCCATCTATGAGCAAACAGTGGATTTTAGCTTATACTCTTGGTACATATACGAAAATCTCACGTTCGGGCCTATCTTTAATCTAAGGCTAGGTCAGTTGTCATTATAATTTTTTTATAGGACAAGGGCGGGGGGGGGGATGTAGTAAAAGGGTATTTTTTTAAACAAAAAGAACTTTTAGATAACGAAGACTAGCACTATTTCTGACATAAAAACGACCACTGGCAATTTTTTTTATGGATTTAAAAATTATAAGGTTTTGAGTCCGTAAGTCCATATTGGTTTGAGTACCAGTGTTTATTGTCAGTTTGGATATTTTGTATAGGAATTGTAGTAATAGTTTGCATCGTCCGTTAAGTTTACTACTTTTTAATTTTCATGTGAGGATTTCAGGTTTGTCAATTATAGGTCCTAGGAAAGGCGTACTAATTATTTGTGGCAAAGTATTAAACTAGCATGATAACATTTTTGCTTATTCATTCTTTCTCTGCAAGATCCCTAAGGACAACAACAACTGATTTTGAAAAATAGTGCAAACATTTTTATGCTGGGTAAGAATGGCTTTGTCATTGGACTGTGTTGCGGTTAGATTAATATGACAAGAAATATTATGGGTATAAATATTATAAAGAATTGGGCCTAAAATACTACTCTTAGGGGCACTGGTGATAGGATAAATGTCAGAATATTAACAATCACCAATCCTAGATTCCCACCAAAATGTTATAATTTCCATCGTTTCCAGCCCTTATAATCCAAGATCTTCTGTAAAATTGTTGATGTTCCCATTTAAGTATGAAAATACTTATTGAAGATTAGAGGGACAGCGGCCCAATGATTAATTAAATTCTTTAAATTCTCCCTAGTTAGAAAAACACTAATTTGATCGCATGTTATCAATATAAATAATAAATAAAAAAAAGTATTTTACTTAAAAATATCTTAAAACCATTTTAAAGCGCTAAAAGGACTTAAGGGAATCTAAGTTTACCAAAGTCTTCCATACGCTATTATTTTATTTTGAATTTAAATTCAAAATAAAGTTTTTAAATATTTTATCCCACACCTCCTAGAATCGTAGTCGCTGTTTATTTTCCATAAGACTGTATGATTGAGATTTTTGTCTGTTATTTTTAATTTATTTTTACATTGAGTTGAACGCTTTTTACTTTAAAGGCTTGTCATTCTAATACCAAATGAGAAATCGATTTGTCGTTATAAGGATACTCGCACTAATACCTTTTATTCAATAAAATCCATACACTTGTTCTTATAGGCAAATCCTTACAGAATGAAAGAGCGAAATTGATTTCGCTTTCTGGTAGAGCTACCTCTGATTTCTTTAAGGATTACTTTCACAACATTTCAGTTAGAATATAAAATTTTAGATATTCCAACTTTAAGCCAGAAAAAAAAGCTAATATGCACTGCTATGTCGTTGGTACATATAATATTTTTCAAAATAAATCCCCTTCAAATCACATTTACACAAGTTGACATTTTTGCTTTTTTATGCTTAGTCATATGAACAGTACGTAATTCTTTTCTAAAAGCAATTATTTTCTAGTAGAAATTATATAAAAAATAATATATGACGTGAGCATAAAAAAAAACAGACAGCCAGACTACGAGGGGGTTTTTGGAACGAAGGACACAGTCAATGCGAGTGAGCAGAGATGGATAAATGTGCATAAAATAATATTAAATTAAATCGATAATATGAAATAATATTAAAAAATAATAATAATAATAATATAAGGAGGGCACCAAGAAGCACATGGTCGTAAAATTACTTTGACCAATTAGGATCTTTCGTGATGAATACCCTTAATCAGATAATAGTGATATTGAGGCTTTAAGCGAACCTCAGTATCATATTGGTTGGTAGCCGGGAGATCTCGTCGGGATCCGGGAAAAAATGACAGATTTTTGTGTCAGATTTGCTCATCTTATTAAGAGGATATCTTTACAGACAATGGGCAGTCAGAAGGCTGGTGAGTGGCCTTAGGTCAGTCGCTCCTTTTTTTTAGAAAAGTCGATTCATTTATTGAAATGATTTATAGCCGGAGAATTACTACCGTTTTAGCCCCGCGTTCCCAGAATACTATTTGGACCCCAGTTGGCTCTTTGGATGGTCACAAAAAGGTTCTGGTCCAAAAAACGGAGTATTCGCTTTCCTTTTGGTAAGTTTGTCTACTAGTTCATTACCCTCAGTACCCTCATGACCAGGCACCGGCATTATAGTTACTTTATTGTATCTGGATAGTTGATTTAGGACCGTGAGCAGATCTTAAATTAGCTTGGATTGGAAATCCGATGAGACAAGCAAGAGCTTTCATGCAGTTTTACTATCTGAGGATGAGGAGATCTTTGCATTAATTAGGCTTTCAAAAAGCTCTATGTCATGTAATTCTGCCTGAAAAATGGATGGGGATTCACCAAGGACCTTAGATAAGGTCGCCTTAATCCGTCTCAATAATTACATCGATTTTAGAACCGTCAGTATAAAACACGTGGGCCCCTTCTTCGAATGAAGACCCTCCCTCCTTCCAAGTTAAGCGCTCCGTGAGAACCACTTTGAAGGACTGGCTTTAATTAGGCTTCCACGGTATTGCGTCCGAGAGATAGTTAATAGTTGGCTTCCTGGAATTCGTTCAGCTTCCGATACAACCTAAAGATATCCAAACAGGTCGTTTGGTTAAGAGATTTTGGTATGTCCTAACCTGAAAGCCCCTTTAGCCGCTTCCTTTTTAATATGAAAATGCAAAGGTAACAGTTCTTAAAGACCTTCAAGAGCTGTCATGGAACATGTTTTTGGGGCACCAGTAATGTGCAAGCATGCCAGGCTTTGAACTTTATGAGGGGTTGCTTGAAAGGGTGAAAAAGATTGATAATTAATTTCCACTGGAAGATAAAACGAAGACTGGGCAACCATTAAGCCAACGTATACCTAAAAAGATTGATGCAATGAGGCAGAGTGTTGCTGAATGTCCTGGTATCTCTCATCGACGATGTGCACAAGAATTGGGAAATCCATTTCTCCATTTTGTTTAAAAAATTCACAATAAAAATATACTTTTTTACTTGTATAAAAGTCAATTGCAGAAAAATGATCATGAACGGCGACGAGACTGGAGTGTTCGAGTATTACAGGTCGGTATAGACCTGTATTGCGACAATGAAAATCCTCAACTGATACACCAAAGATCATAACACCATCATGGATTTGTTAATAAACAAAATAGAAGCTTTTGGGGCACAGAAAACCCCCAACTGTACCCTTGTGGCTTTGTTAATAAAAATAATAGCTGCTATTGGAGTACTAAAAATCCTCAACTGATACACCAAAGATCATTACACCATCGTGGCTTTGTTAATTAACAAAATAGAAGCTATTGGGGCACAGAAAACCCCCAACTGATACACCAAAGACCACTGTACCCTTGTGGCTCTGTTAATAAAAATAATAGCTGCTATTGGGGCACTAAAAACCCTCAACTCATACTCCAAAGATTTCTAAGCCCTCGTGGCTTTATTAATAAACAGAATAGCTGCTATTAGGGTACTGAAAATCCTCAACTTATAAACCAAAAATTACTACACTTCGTGGCTTTGTTAATAAATAGCATAGCTGCTATTGTGGCATTAAAAGCCCTCAACTGACATACTAAAGAACACTACATCCTCATGGTTTTGTTAGTAAAGAGAATAACCACTTTTGGGGCACTAAAAACCCTCAACTGAAACACCAAAGGCCTCTACAGGGCTGCATCATTCGGCCATATTTCTTTGAGAATGCTGGAGGCAATGTTGTAACAGTTATGATTAACCACTGTCAGGATATGTTGGAAAACTTTGTTCTACTCGAATTGGATCAATTAGACCTACAGAACACATGGTTCCAACAAAACACAGATCGTTTGAGAGAATTTCAAACGATCCCATAATTTCTACCCTCCCGATTTCTTCGTACAGGGATACTTGAAGGTAAAAGTGTACACTAACAAACCAACTACAATCTCGATGCTTAAGGACAATATTCGAAATGAAATAACTGAAATAACACCAGAAGTCTACAATAATATTATGAAAAATTTGCTTAAAACAAACTCGCCTTTGCACCGCAGCCACAGGGTAAATTTTGACCAACATAATGCTAAAATCCATATAATCAATCAATAAAATATAAATTATAAAATAATATTTTATTTAAAAGTTATTAAAAAAAAAACTTTAACCTGAAACATAAAACCCATCCTGTCTATATTAAAATTCTTTTTTTTTTACAATTATTGTTGCATATACTCCTTCCGATAATTCCTCCACGTTTTTTTTAAATTACAAACAATAAAGATAATATACAATTAACTGCATTTAGTAAATTATATGTTATTATTAAAAAAATATTATTATATCCTTGCTTAACTAAATCAAAACTTTACATAGAAAATGAGTATTGATAATATCCCTTAACATTGCCATCTGTTGCCATCTAATTGAATTATTTCTAATTAAATGGAATCACTTCTGAAATCCGGATTGGAAAACTTTTTAATGATGTCCAATTAAAATAATGTCGAAAAAAATTTACTCATCTGAAAATGAGAATATTTATAAAATTGTCTATCCAAATTGAAAAATGCAGTAAAGCTAAAAGGCTACATAATCTGTGTACGATAAGGTACAGGACTTAGTTATTCTTATTTGGATAGAGTTTGTAGTTAATTGAGGATAATTTCAGAAAATGTCATTCATCAAACTTTTTCGGAAATCATTAAAATATTTTCTATGTAATTTAGTAAAAGTGGGAAAAAATATTGGGAAAGTTATAAACTTTTAAAAATCAATTTATGCGTAATAATAAATCCAAAGGGATATTAGTAAAATAATCGTTTCGATGCACAATGAATGGACACCATCGGTATGAAAATGGTACATCAATGATGCCTAGAATTGGAGGCTTTTAGTTATTGTTTTTCTATCCAATGACTCAATTAAAAATAGCTAAAAGTGACTTGTCTGAGTACAGTCTCCACTGCTGCGTAAGTATCCTTCCTGTGGTTATTTCCTTGAAAGTATAACGCAGTTACCACTTTCTAGACTTTAGAGAATAATTTGTCTTACATTTTTTTTCAATCATGAAAATATTATGAAAGTGGATAAACTGTGCCGATTAATATCCATTTGGTACAAGTTCGACTAAAGGTCTTTGACATCAGAGGTATATTATTTTTCTTAAAAGGTTTGAATGAATTGAATGGAAAATTCGTTACAACAAAAAAGTAGTTTATCCCAAATAGTCAAATAACCCCTGGTCCTTATGGTAATTCGTCCCAAATGCGATGATATAAGCCATAAAGTGTTCGGTGTTCATAGTGTGTGCTCCAGCAAATATACCCCAGATTTGAACGAAATTGAATGGACTTTTGAGACATCGAAACGATACTCTTTGGCATTATTTTTGGCTAGTGTTAAAACCATTGAAACGAAAAACTGGGGTGTGTGTATTGAGAATAATTCAGACTTGGAGAGTGAATTTGATATTTGCAAAAACAAACGACATCGTTAAGAGCACATGCTGCTTGCTGATGTTTTGTTAATGAAAATTTGATATTTGTTACGAGTTCATTAGCAACTCTTTTCCTGTAGAGATAGAAAATATCGCGACCATGTTCTGAGTTTCCTTCCACCCTCATATGCCATATGTAAGATGGTCCATGAATGCATACCGAAACAATTTTACTAACTGGTTTATAATGTTTTCAAATCGTTTTAATCGTATTAGATGCAAATGTGCTTACAAACGATTATATCTTCACCATTATGGCATACTATTCGGATTCCACAATTGCCTACCACAGTCCGGAAACTTTTTAACACTCATACGTAAATGAAAGTGTAAAAACGCGATATACAAAACGAAACATGTATTTCAATTAAACAAGTGCTTAAAAATTATTTATTATTTAAAATTCACACCGAAACAACACATGGTATCACATGGCAGCAATACACCATATAATTTGGAAGCATGGAATTACAATTATTCTCGTACGGCGGGTACTTTATTGTCGGTCGACGCATTCAATCAAAATATGCCGCCTTTAATTATTAATATTAACTGGCAAACTACACAAAAACCATTCAAACGATTCAAATATTCTAATATATACTATATTTTAATTAATTTACTGCATTTTACAGAAATCGGTACCGAAAAATCCAATTCACATCAGTTTGGCAATAGTGCGTACATGCACATTTTAATTTTCGTCATCGTCAACCAATTTCATAAAATTTTGATATTCTCTCAACCGAACTAACTAAACGGAATAAAGCAAACTAAATATTATATTGCATTTTTTACTGTGTGTATTTCGGAAAGTTCCCACAATCGAATCTATTCACAGAAAAAACTAATTATAACAAATCCATTTAAATAAATCCCATAATCGGACATTATTCAAAAAAAGTGTCATTTTTAGAAAAAAATTTCAGTAAAAATTTTAGGTGAAAAAAAATTTTAGTAACAAAAAAAATTTTTGATAAAAAAAATATTCAATAAAAGAAATTTTCAGTAAAAGCGTCAGTAAAAAAAATATTAAAATAGATTTTCAGAATATTCAAATTTTCAGTAAAAGAATTTTCAGAAAATTCAAATTTTCAGTAAAAAAAATGTTCGATAAAAGAAATTGTCAGTACAAAAAAATGTTGAATAAAAAAAATTTGAGAACAAATTTTCAAAAAATTTTCAGTATAAAACTTTTCAATAAAAAAATTGTCAGGGAAAAAAATTTTCAGTCAAAAAAATTTTCGGTAAACATTTTCAGTAAGAATTTTTATGAAAAAAAATTTATTAATAAAAAAAATTTCTGGTCAAAAATATATTCAATAAAAGAAATTTTCAGTAAATATTTTCAGTAAGAATTTTCATTAACAAAATTTTAATAACAAATAAATTTTCAATAAAAAAAATTTTAACAAAATTAGAAATTTTTTCCAATAAAAAAATTTGTTAGTAAAAAAATATTCAGTAAAATAATATTAAGTAAAATAATTTTCAATAACAGAAATTTTCATTAAAAAAAATTTCTAAAGTTTAAATTTTCAGTAAAAAAAATAGAAAAAAGTTTTCAATAAAAAGATTTGAGAAAATTCAAGTTTTCATTAAAAAAAACTGTCAGTAAAAATAATGTTCAGTAAAAAAAATGTTCAGTAAAAAAATTTCAGTAAAAACAATTTCAATAAAAAAATTGTCAGAAAAATAATGTTTTAGAAAACCAAATTGTAGCAAAAAAAAGAAATTTCAATAAAAAGTCTTCAGAAAATTTAAATTTTCATTAAAAAATTTGTTAGCAAAAAAGAATTTCAGTAAAACAACTTGTTAGTAAAAAAAATTTCAGTAAAAAAAATTTTCAATTAAAAAAAATTGTCAGTAAAAAATTTTTAAATAAAAAAAAATTTACGGTACAAAATTTGTCCGTAAAAGTTTTCAGAAAATTCAAATTTTCAATAAAATGTTTAAATTTTCATAAAAATATATGTTAGCAAAGTTTCAGTAAAAAAATGTGTCAGTAAAAAGAATTTTCTTTATAAACTTTTAAATAAAAATTATTTTTGTTAAAAATAATTTTCAGAAAAAAAATGTTCAGAAAAAAAATTTTCAATTAAAAAAAATTGTCAGTAGAAAAAATATTCAGTGAAAAAATGTTCAGAAAATAAAATTGTCAGTAAAAAATTTTTAAATAAAAAACAAATTTACGGTAAAAAATTTGTCAGTAAAAGTTTTCAGAAAATTCAAATTTTCAGTAAAATGTTCAGCAAAAAAAATTTTCACTAACAGAAATTTTCATTAAAAATATTTTCAGAAATTTAATATTTCAGTAAAAAAAATAGGAAAAAAAAATTTCAATAAAAAGACTTGAGAAAATTCAAATTTTCATTAAAAAAAACTGTCAGTAAAAATAATTTTCAGTAAAAAAATATTTCCAAAAATTCTACTGTCAGTAAAAACAATTTCAATAAAAAAAATTGTCAGCAAAAAAATGTTTTAGTAAACAAAATTGTAGCAGAAAAAAAAATTTCAATAAAAAATCTTCAGAAAATTTAAATTTTCAAAAAAAATATGTTAGCAAAAAAGAATTTCAGTAAAACAAATTGTTAGTAAAAAAAATTTGCAGTAAAAATTAATTTTCAAAAAATTCAAAGTTTCAGTAAAAAAATGTGTCTTTTTCTTTATAAACTTTTAAATAAAAATTATTTTTGTTAAAAATAATTGTCAGAAAAAAAATGTTCCGAAAAAAAATTTTCAATTAAAGAAAATTGTCAGTAGAAAAAGTATTCAGTGAAAAAATGTTCACTTTTTCAATAAAACATTTTTAAATAAAAAAATTACGGTAAAAAAATTATAAGAAAATTCAAATTTTCAATAAAATGTTCAGCAAAAAAAATTTTTAATAAAAGAAATTTTCAGTAAAAATTCAATCAGTAATAAGATTTTCGGTAAAAAAAGGCAGGAAAAATATATTTTAATAAAATTGTTTGTTTTTATCTACGGTCCCTAGGACATGAGCCAGGCGCCCCAATATAACGCCGCGACCGTTATGGATGAACAATTTTTATGCATATTAGTATGAATTTCAGCATTTCCAACAATATGAAAATATTTGGTTCGACACTCACAAATTTGGCATCTAAAACTACAGTAACGGGGAGATTCACTCGATCCAGGCGCCTAATACTCAAACCGTAAGAACGGAGGAAAACCCAATTTATAAATGGCCACCAAAAAGCATTCGCAAATAACAATTGTCAGTGTAAAGTGTGCATAACTATTTATAGTAAATGAATTTTTTATCAAATAATATCTAGTAAAACAAATAATATGCAGATATTGATGAAAATTATTTTCATTATAGTTTGTTTAAATCAGCCTGTTATGTGTTCTGATTTGAGATTCGGTCATTTTCGAAAATAATCGCTCGTTACTTGTTGTTGTTAATTGTTCGAAATTAATCGTGTCATACACAAATAATATTACTGCGTTTTATTAATAAAATTATATTGATTTATTTTTGACAAAGTTTAAATTATGAAAATAGTCATTATGTGTAAAAGAACAAGCACATAAATTCCATTATATCATTTTATGTTTACAGTATTTGAAGAATTTTCATCAAGTCGACTTTTTATAAGTTAATTAATTTTAATACTTAATTTTTTTGGTATATAATTATAAAATTACTATTCAAACCCATCCGAAAGTGATTTGACATAAAATTGGTTGTTGTCTAGAATATATTGACTGTTGAAGGGCTTAGCTTGAAGATTGACTGAGTAAATACGATTTTGTCCATGGCTTCATAAGAAAAGATCAAATTGCACAATCTTAGAGGATCATATTGCACCAAATTTTTTTTTTTGCGCAATAAAGACAAAATATTTTATATTGTGCGACGTGTCCTATTGAAACCAGATGTGATTTAGATAAAAACGATCAAATTTCAATTTTGAAAGGTAAACGTTTACCTTTAGACCAAAATGAGTAATAGATAGTCATTTTTTGCGGATACAAAAGCTCCTGTACAGTCACTTGTTAGTTTTCAGAGTTACACAAGTCACAATTTTGGGTATTTACGTATTTA
The DNA here is from genome assembly GCA_958298945.1 of Atherix ibis. NCBI lineage: Eukaryota > Metazoa > Arthropoda > Insecta > Diptera > Athericidae > Atherix > Atherix ibis. The sequence goes on from OY282606.1 coordinate 120,426,446, forward strand.
TCGACCAAGAAATAAGCCTAAGCACTGAAGAACATTTATTCATAAATTCCATTATATCATTTTATGTTTACCGTATTTGAAGAATTTTCATCTACTCAACTTTTTAAATCTGAATTAATTTTGATACTTAGTTTTTTCATACATAATTGTAAAATTACTATATAATTCAAAATAATGAAAATTTTCGACTCTTTATTATTCAAACTCATCGGAAAGTGATTTGAATTAAAATTGGTTGTTGTCTAGAATATCTTGACTGTTGAAGGGTTTAGTTTGCAGATTGACTGAGTAAATACGATTTTGTCCATGGCTTTATAAGAGAAGGTCAAATTGCACAATCTTAGAGGTCATTTGATATCACCAACTCATTTTTTTTTGCGGAATAAAGCCAAAATATGTTTTATTGTGCGGCGTGTGGCGCCGTCCTATTGAAACCAGATGTGATTTACATGAAAACGTTCAAATTACAATTTTGAAAGGTAAAGTTTTACATTTAGACCAAAATTCATACTAGATAGTCATTTTTTGCGAATACAAAAGCTCCTGTACAGTCACTTGCTAGTTTTTTTGTGTGTGCAATAAAGCCAAAATATATTATATTGTGCGGTGTGTAGCGCCATCTTATTGAAATCAGATGTAATTTAGATAAATACATTCAATTTTCAATTGATCCAGATAAAAACCTTTACCTTAAATCAAAATGCGTACTAGAGAGTCATTTTTTGCAGATACAGAAGCTCCTGTACAGTCACTTGTGAGTTTTCAGAGCCACACAAGTTACAATGTTGGGTATTTACGTATCTATCGACCGAGAAATGAGATTAATCACTGAGGAAAGTTTGTTCAAAAAATCAGGATCCAAAGCCTTTTGTTTTAGCAAATACTTTTTTAGACAGTTTTTATTATTTGTTTTTTTTTTATGATTATTAAAGTCCTAGAAAAGAAGTGCACAACACGTAGAGTCAAAAGGGTTAAATCTTTTGATGTGGTATAACTACAACATAAAAAAAAAAAATAGATTATTGGATAAGTTCCTACAATAAGTGCAAAAAAATGAAAACTAGTAAAATATTGGTAAACAAATTTCTTATTAGTTTTAAGACTAGATCGGCATCAGGATTGTTTTTGGGATGGTCACGCTGAAAGAAGGTGTTTTTAGTGAGTTAAAGTACCGCAGTACTGTGAGGTACTCATAGTGTTTTTTGGTATTTTTACCTGCTTACACACACAAAAAAAAAAAAAAAAAACAAATAAACTTAACAAACATGATTATTCAGAATAAGATAGTTGTTAAAGGACGACGCTCTACTTTTCGAATAACAAAATGGATAACGCGTTAGCTAAGACATATTAAAATACACTAAAAAGAATTTAATTGATTTGTTTATTCATTAGAAAATTATCTAGAGAGCTACTGAAGACAGAAAGATTTTGATAACACTTAATAAAAATGGTTTTTTTTCGCTTGTCTAGTATTTCGTAAATGTCAATTGAGTAGAAAAAAGACAAACCACATAAAAACTGTCTGTAAGAGTCATATAACTTAAGAAAATATCTTCATAAAATGTATATCTACACATCATTTTGTAAAAGATAAAGTAACTGGCATTTCAATGATAAATGCACACAAGTATCTTTTTAATCCAGGTGACTGTCTATAAAAGAAATCTGAAAGATGAAACTTTTCAACCGAACATATTTTTTTTGTTGTTGTTGCCATTCATTCATGTTATTGCGAAAAGCTGGAAAGTTTTTTTTTTCGGTTGTTATTGTTCCATTTCAGTGTGTGTCTGAGTATGAAATTCTTATACTCATAATATCTATATACCACAGAATAATCTTTCCAGGTACAAATATACGAATATAAACGTGATTATTCCTATAAGGATAAACTCTCGTACATAATCATTTTCTTATTTTATTATCTTTTTATTGCCAGAATGCAATATTCTTAATCTGAAAAATTTTCTTTATGATCTTTTTCATATAATTTTATTTATCTCTGCCATATCTAATACATATATATAGTAACATATATACATGCCAGAGAATATTTCCACAGATACAGTATAAATCCTTATTGGAATAAGTTGAAATGGCTTAATGACTTTTGTAATGAAATTTATTGTTGAAATATAATTTTGTATTCTTAATTTTTATTTTCATATAATTTGTTTTGGATTTTTTCTCTTTTTTTTTGTAATGTAAAATAAGAATTTTTTTTTTTTTGTAAAAAGTTTGAGAGAAAAAATACAAATTAGGCTGAGAAATTGTATTTTGTTAAGAAGAAAAGAAAAAATATTAACATAGAAACTTTAGGACAACAAACAAGTATACAGAAAATTTAATGTTTTCTTCCCCCAAGATTTAATATAGAAAATAATATTACTACTACTACTACTACTACTACTACTACTACTAATAATAATAATAATAATAATAATAATAACAATATTAATAATAAGGGGATGAATAAGAAAAAAAAAAGCTGAATCAAAAACAAAAAGAAATAAAAAACCATAACAAATAATAATGATAATAATAATAATAATACTGTACAAGAATATACCAGAAAAAGAAATAATAATAAAACTGAATTATTCGTAACGAAAGGCCCGGGTCCGCCACAGGCACAAATTCTTTAAAACAAACAAAATATCTGTCGAGATAGCTTCAATTATTACTTTACTAATGAGATTGCACCTTTGTAGAAGTTTTTATTAACGTTCTATGAATATAAGTTGGTAAATTAAATTCCTTTTCCAAGGATTTTCTCATATTTTTTTTTTTTTTTTTTTTGGATAGGACTAGCTACGACATACTAAAAGTGCACAAGTACAAGTCCATTTATTCTATTCGATGATTGCTTAGACCTCGACCGTCGTTCAAAATCTTTGTTAATATGAACAAATATTATGAAAGTATATAGCATTAGGGGGGAGGGGGGATTATTTTTTATTCGTATATTTTTAAGTTGAATATAAAATTTTATTAGTTCAGATAAACTGTAGTTTCATATTAAGGGAATGGGGGTAGCTTTATTTTCAACCATTAGTCGATTCTTGTTACTAGAATTTTGTACGTTAATAGTTGCAAAAAATAGTGAAAAGTATTGTTTAACGAGTATACGTGTACACGCTTTGCTTAATATCTTCTAATTTTACAGTCAGCGAAAAAAAAAAGTTCAATTAGCATTTGGAAAAAGAAAATTTGACAAAATATAGACTGCAAAAAACTGAATGAATATTCATAAAATTACTACGAAATATTATGAGTAAATTTTATAAAAATTTATATTACAACGTATAATATTACTTGTTTTGCTAGGATTTTTTTTCGAAATTAATATAATTCTTATAATCGTTGAAATGAAAGAAATTATCTCAAATTTTTATTGTGTTTTTTTTTTCAAAATTAAGGCCAATTTCCGCACATAGCAAGCAAAGGAGGAAAAAGCCTACAAAGTTGTTATTAGGAATTTACAATATACAAACTTCTAGCCATATCTCATCATAAGCAGAAGGGAGGATGTCTACCTCTTTTCTTCATATCACTAAAACCAGCCGCCAACAAAAAAGCCATTTTCGAGGTTGACAGTCTTCTTCGCATAATGCCATAAATGTCATGAAAACTTACGGCCACCACAAGCCAAAGTGTATTAAATGTACTGGTGAGCATTTGACAATCAAATGCACAAAAAGAAGAGATGGTCTAGCAGAGTGCGCACTTTGTTCTGGTAACTATCCTCCCAAATATAAAGGCTACACGACCTACGAAAATATTCAAGCTAAAATAAGCATTCGCCCTAAAATGTTAAACATAGAGCTGAACTCTGTGTCAGTAAAAAACCATTTGTCGTTCGCTACCATGACATCTGGTTTTAGCAGCACAGAACAAATGCAAAATCAACAACATCAACAACAGCAACAACAGAAACAACAATAGCAGCAACAGTAATAAGAGCAGCAATATCGGCAGCAACATCAGCAGTATCAACAAAAGCAGCAAAAACAGCAATCACAGCAGCAACGGTAACAACAGTAGCAATAACAGGAATAACAGCAACATCAGCATTAACAAAAGCAGCAACAACAGCAGCAATAACAGCAGCAACATCAATAATAGCTGCAAAAATAGCAGCAACAACAGCAGCAGTACCAGCAGCATCAGTAACAACAGCAACAACAACAAGAGCGACAGGAAAAAAATAGCAGTAATATCAGCATTGACAACAGCAATAGCATCAACAACAGTAACAAGAACAGCAGCAATATCAACAGCATCAGTAACAACAGCAGAAACAACAGAAGTAACAGAAACAACAGCAGCAACAACAGGAATAACAGCAACAACAGCAGCAGCAGTAACCACAACAGCAGGAATAATTAAATAATCGCAGTTCGTATATTCCTCCTCCATCCTTGTCTGCCTATAATCTAACTTCTATGTTCATCGAACTAACAAGCGTTAAATCTAATCGAAGAGATCCAAAAACTACTAACACCCCTTGTAAATGTGTTAATGTCGGTTGTGTCCAATTTAGCGTCCAATTGGTTGATCTCTTATCAAACTACTCAACAAACAACCTTTTGATTTAGCACCTATAATAGAGACGCACTTCACCTCAAGATCATACTTTACTATATGAGACTACGGCACTTACAGAACAGATCATCGTGACAATACTGCGCATGCTGGATCAGCTTTTCTTATAAGAATATCCATTAAACCGAATCCCTGCAATCCACAGTTGTTTCTATTAATACAATAGCAACAACAGAAACAACAATAGCAGCAACAGTAATAAGAGCAGCAACATCAGCATAAACGACAGCAGTAACAATAGTAGCAATAGCAACAACAGCAGCAATAACAGCAGCAACAGCAACAACAGCAGCAATAGCAGCAGCAACAGCAAAACAGCAGCAGCAACAGCAACAATAGCATCAACAAAAGCAGCAAAAAACTGTAATAACAGCAGCAACAGTAATAATAGCATCAATAATAGCAGCAACATCAACAAAAGCAGTAAAAAACAGCAATAACAGCAGCAACAGTAACAATATCAGCAATAATAGCAGCAACAGCAACATCAGCATCAACAAAAGCAGCAGCAACAGAAATAATAGCAGCAACAACAGAAATAACAGCAACAACAGCAGCAGCAGGAACCACAATAACATCAACAATTAAATAATCGCAGTTTATTATTTATTTACAGATCCAAAAACTACTAACAACACATTTACAGATCCAAAAAAAAAAATCTAAATTCTATGTTCACCTAATTAACAAGCATTGAATCTAATCAAAGAGATCCAAAAACTACTAACACCCCTTGTAAATATGTTAATATCGGTTGTGTATGATTTAGCGTCAATTTTTTCCAAAATAACTGTCATGTTCCATCACAAATGGAATGCCAATGGGATGAACTCTCATCGACAGGAACTAGACAAACTACTCCATAAAAAAGCTTTTGATTTATCACCTATAACAAAGACGCACTTCACATCAAGATCTGACACAGTACTGCGCATGATGGAACAGCTATCCTTATAAGAAAATCCATTAAACATTACATGCACCCCAATTTCACCACCCAATTTAACCTAAATATGTCATCTGCATATTGTTCTCCCAATAAAGTCATCACTGCTTCCAAATTTGCACCCTTCTTCCAGTCAGTTCTAGTATCATTCCTCGCGGATGGTGACTATAATGCTTAGAGCGCTCAATGGGGTAGTTGCGTTTACAATCCTCAATCCTCAAGAAGTGGACTTATAAAAACTATCAAATTATTTCTCCTCCAGCTCCAACTTATAAGTCAACATCTCTCTTAATCTTGAAATAAATCCTTTTATCAAAACTTCTCCCCTCCCAGACTCATAAATGGAACAATCGACTGGAACGCATTTCGACACGAATTAGATCAACAGATTAATTTAAAACAAAGACTAAAAATAGTCAATTTATGAAGCACTCACAATTCCACTTCCTGTGAGTCCTCGTCCCAACAATTTTACCCTATCCGTAATTAAAAATCTAATTCATCAACTTCCTAATAAAAAAGTGCCTGGTTATGATTTAATAACAGCTCCTATCCTCACCTACACATTCCACCTATTTTCCCTTAAATTAGAAATTTTTAATTAATAAAATTATACCAAAACCCAAAAAACCAGCAAATTCCTCTATCCTATCAGCTTGTTACCAATCCTTGGAAAAATCATTGAAAAACTCTTTCTAAAATGTCTTTACCCTATCCTTGAAGATGCTACAATTATTCCCGATCACCAATTCGGTTTCCGATCAGAACACTCTACAACCAAACATGTTGATTTAATTACGTCCTCTCTTGAGCTAAAAAAAGTACTTTCCAGGCGTGTTCTTAGATAAATATCATGCCTTTGATCGAGTATGGCACCCTGGACTGCTCTGGAAAATCAAGAGCTTCCTTCCCTCCATATACTTACTTATTTTAAAGTTATATCTCTTCCAACAGTTAATACTGCCCATTCCGAAATATCCCCAACCGCAGCTGGTGTTCCTCAAGGTAATATTTTTGGTCCAATTCTATACAATATTTATACCTTAAACATCCTAACTAATTCCAAAAAACTATAACCGCTACCTTTGCTGGTGACTCCGTTGTTCTTGCATCCCACTCCAATATCAAAATCAACTTCAAAAACCTATAATCCCATAGCAAAAATCTACAAGACTGGTGGAGAGTAAAGATATCTATTCTCTGCAAAGATATCCCCCATCCAAATATACCTTAATGACGATATTATTCCATCAAAAGAGAAAATACACTACTTAGGACTAAACCTAGACAGACTTGAATTTAAAAGACGTTACCGACTACTTCTTAGACTACAGAACAACCGATCAAAACTGACACTAAATAGCAAACTTTTAATTAACAACACGATTTTAAAACCTATCTGGACTTACGTTATTGAACTATGGGGTTCTACTAAGGCTTCCAATTCTGATCTCATTAAATTCGTGCAATCCAAAATCCTTCGAAAAATCATTGATGCCCCATTCTACGAGGTCTGTTCAAAAAGTATCGCGAGTATTTTGTGGTTTTTAAAAAATTATTAAGGTAGCGTCGTCCTTTCATGAGTTTCGGGAACAAGAAAAAGTCACAGGGGACCAGATCTGGGGACTACTGTAGCTGCGGCATTATTAGTGTGTTGTTTTCGGCTAAAAATGGCAAAAGCCAATTTTTGTTCTTCCACAAATCAGGGCGTTTTTGGCGATTGCTTCGCGCATCATGCGCATGACTTACAGGTAATATTCCTTATTGACGGTTCTACCCTGTGGCAAGAACTCATAACCCTGTGGCAAGAACCAAGCCCCTGTAAACAAAACCTTCACATTCGACCGAACTTGGCGCGCTTTTGTCGGTATTGGGTCGTGCGGCAGCTTCTATTGGGATGATTGAGCTTTGGTTTCCTCTGGAGCGAATTTGGGTCATCGCGGGCAGAGTCCAACAGCACCTTATCAATGTTAATGCGATGCTGTTTTTGGTCGAAATTGAGCAAAAATCGAAGACGAGCCAAAACGCGTGCAAGCAAAGCAGCTGTCAAAAATTAACCGAACTTGTCGGCATAAGTGAGAGACATGAGTACCAACATAATGCCACAAAAAATCAAAATTCGCATATACGTACCCCGCGGAAATTCAAAATTCACGATACTTTTTGAATAGACCTCATATATCTAGTTATAGATAGCTAAACAAATAAAAAAAAAACAAACCCTAAAATTCAGATTTGGATCAAAATATTGTTGCATGTCGTCACACCACAGTACTTTTATTTTGTTTCTATAAATTTTTACAAATTAAGTTTTCAAATTTTAGATAAAATTAATATTCAAAGTATAGTTTTCGAATTTAATTAAAACTTAATAATATTTTTTGTAGCAATTTATTCATTATCGGCCAACGGTTCAAGTATCGACTATCTGGTCTAAGCGCTCTGAATTAAAGAACTCCACACACAGCGGTTCTGCGAAGACCAATTTTCGCTTTGTTTTTAGCGCCCTCTAAGGCAGCGTATGTATCGTATTTTTTGATCATAAATGACTGATTAAGTGTCCAGTTTTCCGAGGCTTATTCAGGCCAATTTTAACCATAATCAGGAGGTCGATTACGCACCCTGATAAATGATGATTTCATAGTTAATTTGTGTAAAAAATCGTCAATTGTCATGTAGGGGGCGAAATATGATTCTTGCTTAGAATTCAAGCATCTGAAAATAAAATGCGTCAGGACTATTGGTCCGCTGTTATAGTAAGAATTTTCGTACCAAAGTAATTTAAAATTTTAGATAAAACTCTTTTCAAAATGAGTTCATGCTTTTATGTTGAAAATTTTTTAGTAATATAATATTTCGTAGCACAAACAGATGAAATTTCAGGATTTACAATAAAATTCATGTTGTTCTTAGTTTAAATAATTTTAAGCGCTGTTTAAAAAGAAAAGTTTTTTTTTTTAAATAGCTACTCACATATTTTTTTTGTATAATGATGATGCTCTATTGAAAATAGTTTTATTCTCTTTAAAAAAGTTATGAGAAATATTTGTAATAAGACAATAATCTCCTTTAAATAAAAAAAAAAGGATGTGTGTATCGTTAATGTGGATAACACAGATGGTCGGACTGTCGAAAGAATCTTTCGAAGAGACGATATTGTTGTGCAAATAAATAAACTCTATTTAATTGCTAATGTGATTTTGTGATATTAAAAAAAGTTGATCGAAAAAGTCTAGAAGGCGACTAGATGGTAGACTTTTTATGATGAAGAACTTTTCGAAATGATAATTGATCGGTTTTTGATTGAAATGTTAAGCAAAAGCCGATGCCACAAGAACGACAGCTTAACGAATGTGAACAAAATCGATTGTTTCTTCGGTTCAGATTTTCCTTAAATCTGTGGTCTTAGTAGCCAATTTCTTAAGGATAATAAAACGATTGGTGAAATTTACCAGAAGTCAAACACGCATTAAGCGTACAAAAAACCAAAATTACTTCTATGACCAGTATTACTATTGGTGAATTTCGAACCATTTCAGGAAAGGATTTCCTGCACAAACTAAACGAATTCGAATTCCCTTTAACTAATGTTGGCGTATTTCAGTAAACTTATTTTTTTTACCACACTCGAAATTAGTACAATTTGGTATTTGGAGTTTTTTCTATTTTTTTTTTCTTCAATTTATAAACTATTTTTTAGGGAGTATTAGTTGGAGGAGGCTCCTATTTCTAAATTCTATTCCATTGGAACGTTTTGGTCTCCAACAATTAGCATAAAAACGTAATAGAAATCGGTAATCCCAGAAACAATGTGGTTTCGTTAAATTGAACAATAAATTGGGGATGAAATTACGGGCCGAAAGATTTTCGGTCACAAATCCGTAGTATTTTGCGGTTTGTCAACAGATGTAAAGATAATACCAAACTGAATTAAATGGGGATGTAATATCTAGAATAGTAAAAGAGGCTATAGCGAAAAATGTTCATTGATTAAAAATATTTTTCATTTTAGGAAATATTTGTTTGCCCACAATTCTGATTGCTAGAAAAGGAAATTTCGGATTTTTGGTGGGATTTTTTATTTTTAGAGTGCACATTAGGCACAATTTTCTTTATAAATTAAATCAATGAATAAATTTTTATATAATTTTTGTGATTTAAAAAAAAACCAGCAAAATAAACAAGAAAAATGTATAATATTGAGTTTTTTGGAAGATATTTTGTTTTAAGTGTTATTGATTATCTATGCGATAAATTCGAAGGAAGGTAAAAAAATAATAATAAAAAAACAAAAAATGCCTTGTATTATTACTACAAGGTCGATTAAATAAACATTAAAATATTATTTATATTGCTAGGATTTTTTATGAAATTCATATAATTCTAATAATTGTTGAAGTGAAAGCACTCGAAAGAAATTATCTCATTTTTTTATTGTGAATTTTTTTTTTGCCATAATATATTAATTTTAAACTAACTTTTGATATGAACAAATTATAATTTTTTTACAACCACCAATGGTTCAATCACTGTAGATGACCGTTTCAATCTTTAAAGATTTAGAGTACCAGAGGTATAAGCTTAACTCCGCTGTTTGGTCATTGATGGTGTGAGTGAGCATATTAAGCTACCATGGGCACGCCATATTTCTTTTTGTAAGAGTTTCACATCAGTCAATATTAATTAGTGCATATTGTCAGCAATTTCGTACAACAACATACATTTTTCCTTTGGTAATCATGTCTAGTTTTGTGTCAGAAATGGGGCATATGCGGGAAGCTCTGCTTTTCTACTTCAGTTTGAAGAAACCGGCTGCCGAATCGCATGGAATGCTTATGGAGGCCTATGGTGACAATGTTTTATCGGAAACAACGTGCCGAGATTTGGTTCTTTGGTTAAAAGACGGCAATTTTGACTTGTGGGACAAGAAACGTGAAAGTCGGCCTAGGAAGGTTCAGGACCATCAACTGCAGGCTCTTTTGGATGAAGACGATACCCAATCGCAAAAAATGCTTACGGAGCAACTGGTTGGTTACTCAACCAGCTATTTCTATACGTCTGCGTGCCATGTGGAAGATTGAAAAGAACGGAAACAGGGTATCGCATGAATTGAACGATAGGCAGATGGACCGACGCCAGAACACATGCGAAATCTTGCTCGCCAGACAAAAAAGAAAGTCGTTCCTGCATCGGATTGTGACAGGCGATGAAAAGTGGATACATTTCGAGAATCCTTAACGCAAGAAATCATGGGTTGATCCCGGCCAACCATCAACATCTTCCCCAAGACCAAATCGCTTTGACGGAAGAAGATGCTTTGCGTTTGGTGGGATCAGCAGGGTATCGTTTACTATGAGATGTTGAAATCTGGTGAAATTGTCAATGCCCACAGCTATCACCAACAACTGATTGTTGACATATTGTCCACAAATTACCCGAGAGATGGAAAAAATGTGAAGCTAGCGAGGGCAAGTACTTTGAATAAATTTGTTTTTGCTTTCTATGAATAACAGCAGCAATAGCAACAACAGCAGCAATAACAGCAGCAACAGCAGCAATAACAGCAGAGATAGCAACAACAGCACAACAACAGCAATACTAGCAACAACATCAGCAACAACAGCAGCAATAGCAGCAACAGCAGCAACAGCAGAAACAACAGCAGCACTAGCAACAACAGCAGCAAGAACAGCAGCAATAGCAGCAACAGCAGCAACAACAGCAGCAATAGCAACAACAGCAGCACCAACAGCAGAGACAGCAACAACAGCAGCAACAACAGCAGTGATAGCAACAACAGCAGCAACAACAGCAGCAATAGCAGCAACAGCAGAAACAATAGCAGCAATAGCAACAACAACAGCAACAACAGCAGAGACAGCAACAACAGCAGTAATAGCAATAACAGCAGCAACAGGAACAATATCATCAACAGAAGCAGCAATAGCAACAGCAGCAACAATAGCAGCATTAGCAACAGCAGCAACAATAGCAGCATTATCAACAACAGTAGCAACAAAAGCAGTAATAAGAAAAACAGCAACAACAGTAGCAACAACAGCAGCAATAGCAACATCAATAATAGAAGCAGCAGCACCAACAGCAGCAACAGCAACAACAGCAGCAATAACAGCAGCAACGACAACAACAACAGCAGCAACAGTGGTAGCAACAGTAACAACAGCAGCAACATCAGCACCAACAGCAACAACAGTAGCAAGATCAGCATCAACATCAGCATAAATGACAACAGCAACAACAACAGAAATAGTATCAACAGCAGCAACAATAGTAGTAATAACAGCAACAATAGCAACAGAAACAACAATAGCGGCAACAGCAACAACAGTAGCAACATCAGCAGCAACATCAGCATAAATGACAACAGCAACAACAACAGAAATAGTATCAACAGCAGCAACAACAGTAGTAATAACAGCAACAATTGCAACAGAAACAACAATAGCAGCAACAATAACAACAGCAGCAACAATATCAGCATCAGCAACAACAGCAGCAACAGCAAGAATAGAAAAAGCAGCAGCAGAAGGTAAAAATTCTGGAGACGGAAAAAAGGCGAAAATTTCAAAAAATCTCTCACATATAGAAAATAATTAAAGTAAACAGACCCCGTGTCTTCTCCTTCAATTTGAGAATGGGTCAGTTAAAACAAAAAAATATTTTCCATTTTCTAGAAAGAAACTCAGTAAAAGTGGGAATAATTTGTATCAAATAGAAACTAAAAAGATTCTACTATTTTGGTAAGGTGGAAGTTGACTGGATTTAAAAGTTCGGTGTCTGCATTAAATCTGGATGGATGATGAGAATTTCCCAATTACAAGAGCACAAAGTGAAATAATTCACTTGCAGTTGATGTCAGTAAAATTTCCCCTTCAAGTAGTCATTTAGTATTTTATGAGGCAGCGATTCATCTGCGGCAAAGGAAAAATGCTCCACTTCTTTGCTGGGATGTAATTGTGCTCCTTGATGTAAATACAGAGAATGAATGAAAGAGCTTCTCGGCACGTCTTTTAAAATCATATAACACTTGGTATGATACCATTTCCGGGAAGTGCATGACATTTTCTTTAGGTTAAAAATGTGTGTCGGTTATGTCTTTTCTTGTGAATATTTTTATGTGTGCAAAAAAAAAAGCGTTGTTTTTATATCAATTTTTCTGTAAAAGACGACTGAGTATATTTATCCGTGAAAATTTATTGTGATCATTAAACTTTTATAGCTGATGATGACTGTTACTGTACTTGATAAAATTCCATCGCAATGGAAATTGTTATATTACTTGCAAGACAGAAAATAGTTTTTAAAAAAGCATTACTTTTTCGTATCCTTTGATATGTTTTGGAGAAAATCTTTCCAAATAACGTACAGGATGTCTGTTGTTCCTTGTCGTTTCTAGTTAAAAAAAAAACAAAAAAACAAACCCGTCATAAAAGCAACAAAAATTTTCTAAGAATACACCGCTAAAACTAATTTCAAATCTCCTCTTTGTCTGCTCACATCAATGTAATTAAATTTATCCTTGTTGAAGATGAAACTGAAAAGAGCCATCCGGAAGGAGTTAATTACAAAATATAATAAAACATCTGTCTTGGAAGTGAGAAAAGTTGAAAATTGCATTTCTCTACTTGTGTCGACAAAGCATAGAGCATATTTTAATAGGTTACTGCTGGGGTAGCAATTTCATACTTGCTTTTATATTTAAATGTCATGGTTCATAATGGAAGATGCACACACACATACAAAACAAAAAAATATGAACATTCCTAAATGTATACGTTACTTTCAATGGAAATGAAAAAGATTTTTTTATAAACTATAGAATAAAAAATAAAAATTCATAAAATATTAGTCCAAGTACAAGTAACATATCTACTAAAGGATATGTGAGTATGAACGTCCAGTTGTTATCTAAAAAAATATTTTATAATTTTTATACTTGTTTTAGTTTAGAAAAAATGGTGAGCAGCGTACATTTGATATCAAAAAAATAAAACTCAAACGTATTCTACCCCACTATCTAGCAATGCCATCGCGTTGTTGATCATATTGCATTTTCTCTTGAGAGGAAACAGTATTGCACAGGAGTATTTTTAGATATCTCCCAAGTTTTTGATCGTATGTCCTGGACTCTTCTGGAAACTCAAGAGCTTTTTTCCTTCAACATACTACCTTGTCATGAATTTATATATCTCCCAACGTCATATTCAAGTTGTTATTAACTCAAAAATATATCCTATTCTAGCCGGAGTCCCACAAGGCAGTATTCTTGGTCCCATTTTATGTAATATTGATGGTAAGTGAGGGTAAATGAATAGGAAAATATTCACTCTTTGTCAAGGAAGTATCTCTTTATACCTTAATAGCAACAAGATTCCACAATATGATAAAGAACGTTACCTGTTTTTTACACACAGGTAACGTATCCTACAAAAAATGTTGAAGGAAAATTTCTACTGATAAATCCTACTGAAAATTTCTACTGACAATTCCTTTTGAAAAATCCTACAAAAATTACTACTGAAAATTTTTACTGCAAATTCATACTGAAAATTCCTACCGAAATATTTTAAGGAAAATTCCTACTGAAAATTTCTACTGAAAATTCCTACTGAAAAATCCTACTGAAAATTTTTACCGACAATTTCTAATGAAAATTTATACTGAAAATTCCTACTGAAAATTTCTACTGAAAATTCCTACTGAAAAATCCTACTGAAAATTTTTACCGACAATTTCTAATGAAAATTTATACTGAAAATTCCTACTGAAAATTTCTACTGAAAATTCCTACTGAAAATTTTTACTGAAAATTCATACTGAAAATTCCTACAGAAATATTTTACTGAAAATTTCTACTAAAAATTTCGACTGAAAATTTCTAAAGAAAAATTCTAAGGAAAATTCCTACTGAAAAATCCTACTACAAATTTCTACTGAAAATTTCTTAGGAAAAATTCTAAGGAAAATTCCTACTGAAAATTTCTACTTAAAATTCCTACTTAAAATTCCTACTGAAAATTTCAACTAAAAAATCCTACTGAAAATGTCTACAAAAAATTTCGAAGGATAATTCCTTTTGAAAAATCCTACAAAAATTCCTACTGAAAATTTTTACTGAAAATTCATACTGAAAATTTCTATGACCTATCCCTTTATGGTACCCCTTAATAGCGACATGATTCCATAATATGATAAAGTACAATACCTGGGACTTAACCTGGACAAGAGATTAACATGGAATTCTCATACGAGACTAAAAGAACTTGAAGCCATTAGAAGTTAGCTACAACTCCGCCGACTACTGGATAAAGAATTCAAAGTGAACTTTTATAAAACCTATTTTTGAGGTTCCAGTTCCTATCGCGTCCAGGCCATATAATCCAAGATACTCCGTAAAATTGTTGATGCCCCCTTTTTATGTTCGTAACAACGTAATACATCGTGATCTAAATGTTCCTTTTGTTCAGAACCTGGGCATATCCCGCTTGTCCTATCTTCATAATCCACTTAAGAGCGAATTGTTCTATCATCATAATCCACTTGAGATACTCATCGGAGACTTAACATGCAATGGCCCAGAGATTTTCTAAAGGAATCTAACTTACTTTAGTTGGAAAAATGCCAATGGGTGTTTACTATCACTTCATGATGTACAAGATTGTTAATTAAATGTTACATACTATTTAGTAGTTTAGAATAAGAACTGTACCAATTTTTATAATAGCGTATCTAAACTGTAATAAAAAAGAAAAAAATACACCCCTTGTGATCTTTTTAGAATAGATAAAAAAATCATTACTTATTTATTTCGGCAAGATGGCGTTACTGTGTAATTAATGATAAATTCACTGAAACAGTTTATAAAAACTATATTCGAAAGTATCTAAAGTTACTGATAATTTGAAAATTAAAATGTTATATAAATCTGCTTGTTACAGTACAATTGTAGGTTGTAGATGAAAAAAAGAACGTTCTTTTCTAGCGATTCAAGCAATATTTTTAATATTAAAATAATTTCAAAATAAGAAAGGTCAGTTAATGATTTTTAATATCCTCAACCTTTATTATATTTAATAGAAACAAAAAATAAAAACAAAAAATTTAACTGACATATTTTTTGATTAAAATTTTCTTTCTGAATATTTACTAAAATAAATTATAAATTCCAGCGCTGTTAAAAGTTTCCTTTTATAGTGAATAGTCTTTTTTTTATGATTTCATTAATTAAGGCAGTGGATATATTTTGACAAAAAAGTCAAATATACAATCTGAAGGCTGAAATGTACAAAATAAGAAAAAAAAATCATATAATAATATCATAGTTGAAGAGTGTAACAACACCGCAGAACGAGACTGCGTGAAAAATCAACTTCTTAAGTAGCTGTGTTGATTTATGAGTACTTGGATTTGTAGAAAGTGTAAATCCCTTAAAAGTATTCTTCTGTTTTGTGGGTAAATACTTTGTTCGTTGGTAAAAATCCTATAATAAATCTTTTATGATATTGAAAATCCTTTCCAAACAAAAGTCAACTGCATAGGAAAGGAGTGATGGTTGGATGATATGGTATTGTGCGGTTAGATGATCTGGAAATGTTTGGGGAAGTGGGGAGGGGGAGAGCAGATATGTGAAAGACAAGTAGTGACTACTGGCTTTGATTTCAAGTATCAATAAAATTTTAAATTTAGCTGGTAGGCATTTGCTTTTAATGAGACCTTGTAGAACATTAAAGCGGATCGTATTGAAATCAAATGTTTACTTTCCTCTTAAACTCCATTAAAACTCAGTAAGTAATACGAATACAGGCAAGAATGGGATTTTCGTAAAACCATCGGCATGGATGGATAAGGAAGAAGAAAATAACACAGGTTCTGCTCATATTTTAACCAGTTTTTTTTTAATTTTATTTTTTATTTTTAGATTCTACTAAAATTTACCATCAAAATTTCTGTCTAGCAACAATAATGTATACTTTTCAGGAAAAGAAGATAATTTCTTCAGCTACCCATCAGGCTTTTTCTACCCTCACTCTTTATATTTTTTTTTACTCTATATATTATAAAATGTTTGAATTTTGCCCCCCAGGAATTTAATGGTAAAATATACCATATTTTAGTATATTTTTTGTTGTTATTATCTGTAGAAACTGCTGTGATTTTGTGCTTACAAAATAAAAAAGAAACTACAAGGAAATAAAAGTAGAAATGATTGTGTATATGTTACAGTGTATTGGTCATATATTTTTATATATTGAAATATTCAAAAGGAAATTTTATTTTATATTAAAATAATATTGGAATATTGTTATATCTTGATTGAAAATAACAGAGTGGAATATTATTTTAATAATTGAAATAAAACTTGAATAACAAAAGGCATGTGCAAAAAATCCTTTTGTAATATCCTTCTTATCAACCATACATATACTATTTAAGATAATTTTCAAATTAAAGTTTTTATTATTTTATTCAAATTGTGGAAAAAATATATCAGTAATTTTAGATACTTTCGAATATACTCGTAGTTTTTATAAATAAACTATTTCAGTGAATTTATCATTAATTATACTGTAACGCCATCTTACGGAAATAACTAAGAAATTATTATTTTAACTGTTCTAAAAAGATCATAAAGGGGTGTATTTTTTTCTTTTTTATTGCAGTTTATATCATAAAGGGGTGTATTTTTATCTTTTTTGACAATTCGCTCTCAAGTGGATTATAAAGGGAAGTGAATATTTTGATAGCGGGAAATGCACAGATCCTGAATAAAGGGAACATTTAAATCACAATTTACTACGTTGCTATGAATATAAAAGGGGGCATCAGTAATTTTACGGAGGATCTTACTCGTAGATTGTAAGGCCTGAACGCGATAGGAATTGGAACCCCAAAGCTCAAATTCCATATGTCCAAATAGGTTTTATAAATGTTTTCTTTTGATTGTTAGTTTCGAACGTTTGTCCAAGTAGTCGAAGAAGTTGTAGGTAACGTCTAGTGGAAGAAGTTGTAGGTAAGTAGTCGAAGAAGTTGTAGGTAACATCTAAATAAAAGTTTTTTTATTCTCGTATAAGAATTCCATGTTAATCTCTTGTCCAGGTTAAATTCCAGGTAACGTACTTTATCATATTATGGAATCAAAAAAAATTTAAGTAGGATTTTTCAGTAGGAATTTTCAGTCGAAATTTTCCTTAGAAATTTTCAGTAAAAATTTTTAGTACAAATTTTCAATAGCAATTTTCCTTAGAAATTTTGAGTAGAATATTTCAGTAAAAATTTTAGTAGAAATTTTCAGTAGGATTTTTCAGGAGGATTTTTCTGTAGGATTTTTCAGTAGGAATTTTCCTTAGAAACTTTCAGTAGAAATTTTTAGTAGAAATATTCGATAAAAATTTTCCTTAGAAATTTTTATTAGGAATTTTCGGTAAGATTTTTCAGTAGGAATTTTCAGTGGGATTTTTCAGTAGGAATTTTCAGTAGAAATTTTCCTTAGAAATTTTCAGTAGAAATTTTTAATAGAAATTTTCAGTAAAATATTTCGGTAGGATTTTTCAGTACGAATTTTCAGGCGAATTTTTCAGTGGAAATTTTCAGTAGGAATTTTCAGTAGAAATTTTTAGTATAAATTTTCAGTTGAGTTTAAATTTTCAGTACGAGAATTTCAGTAGCAATTTTCCTTAGAAATTTTGAGTAGAATTTTTCAGTAAACATTTTTAGTAGAAATTTTGCTTAGAAATTTTTATTGGGATTTTTCGGTAGGATTTTTCAGAAGAAATTTTTAGTAGAAATTTTCAGTAGGGTTTTTAGAAGTCTTCAGAAGGACTTTTTAGTAGAAATTTTCCTTCGAAATTTTTAGTTGGATTTTTCAGTAGGAATTTTTAGTACAAATTTACAGTAGGACTTTTCAGTAGAAATTTTCTTTCGAAATTTTTAGTTGGATTTTTCAGTACGAATTTCCAGTAGAAGTTTTCCTTACACATTTTTCATAGAAATTTTCAGTAGAAATTTTTGATAGGAATATTCAGTAGAAATTTTCCTTAGAAATTTTTCGTAGATTTTTTCAGTACAAATTTTCACCAGAAATTTACAAACGGTGAATAACTTTTCTCTTCATTTACCCTCACTCTCCATCAATATTACATAAAATGGGACCAAGAATATTACCTTGTGGAACTCTGGCTAGAATAGGATATATTTTCCAGTTAATTGCAACTTGAAAATGACATTGGTAGGGATATGAATTTATGATAAGGTAGTATGTTGAAGGAAGAACGCTATTGAGTTTCCAGAGGTGTCCTTAATTTAAACTTGATTAATTTTAAGTTTTCTTATAAATAATATCAAATCTTATACCATTAATTATTCTAGTTTAATAGCTACAAAACTTTACATACTGTGTTTATATTCTCTTCATTAAATAGTTAATTTTGTTGGTAGTTATAGTTGCATAAAACGTGTATATTTTCGAATTGTTATAATAGTTTTGATAGGACATTTATTCTTTGTTAAAAATAATTAAAGTATTAAAAATAATATTCCTGAAATGACTTACATTTTCTTGTTGGCAGTTAAAGGGTTTTTCGAAGTAACGTTTTTGGCTTCAAATTTGCAATTTTTGTTCGAATATTCTGCTTAAGTTCCCGAATTTTTTGTGGTTTGTTCACGTAAACCCGTTTTTTCAAAACACCCTACAAAAAAAAATCAAGTGCCGTCAAATCTGGCGAACGAGATGGCCAAGCGAAATTTACATTTTTTGAAATTATGCGGTTCTCGAAAAATCGGCATTATTGCTCTCGCGGCATGAGCTGTAGCTCCATCTTTTTGGAACTACGACGTCTGTTCAAAAGGTATCGCGAATTCTGAATTTCCGCGGGTTACGTATATGCGATTTTCGTGGCGTTATGTTGGAACTCATGTCTCTCACTTATGTCGACAAGTTCAGCCATTTTGATGTTCAGTTAACTTTTGAAAGCTGCTTTGCTTGCACGTGTTCTGGCTCGTCTTCGATTTTTGCTTATTCCAAAAAATGGATCAAAGAATCTGTATCAAATTTTTGTGTGAAAAACAAAATTAATTGCGCGGACGCATTCCGAATGTTGACTGTAGCATATGGTGAAGCTACCTTGGACCGAAGCAACGTTTATCAGTGGTACAAATGTTCACAGAGGGCCGAGAAGATGTGAAAAGCGTGCCGGACGCCCGAGCACGTCAACAACACACGAAAATATTGATGAAGTGAAGAAAATAGTATTGGCCAATCGTCGAATCATCGTTAGAGAATTTGCTGAAGACTTAAACATATCGATTGGGTCGTGCTATTCAATTTTTACCAATGATTTGGTCGTGAGACGGGTCGCCGCGAAATTCGTACCAAAATTGCTCAATTTTGACCAAAAACAGCAACGCATTAGCATTGCTGTTGGACTCTGTCCGCGACGACCCATGTATTTATGGTTATGACGTAGAAACCAAAACTCAATCATCCCAACGGAAGCTGTCACACGAGCCAAGACCGAAAAAAGCGCCGCAAGTTCGTTCGAATGTGAAGGTTTTGCTTACAGTTTTCTTCCATTGCCACAGGGTAGAACGGTCAATAAGGAATATTACCTGTAAGTTATACGCAAATTGCGCGAAGCAATCTGCCAGAAACGCCCGGATTTGTGGAAGAACAAAAATTGGCTTTTGCTCCATGATAACTCCCCTGCTTACGCATCGTTGCTTGTGTGCAAATTTTTGCCCAAAAAACAACCCCCTGCGACTTTTCCTTGTTCCCGAAACAAAAGAGCCCCATGAAAGGACGACGCTACGCTACGATTGAGGAGATAAAGACGGCATCGAAGAAGGAACTGAACAAGAGCACAAAAAATGATTTTTTGAAGTGCTTCGAGGATTGTTAAAAACGTTGGCATATGTGTATAATATCTGGTGGGGATTACTTTGAAGGGGACAAAATAGATATTGTGTTTGAAAAAACACAAAGGTCTCGATACTTTTTGAACATACCTCGTGTATGCCGGGGTTAGTCAGAACTGCCGGAGAGGAAAAAAATTCTAACATGGTCTGCTATACCACCCCATAATTTTATCGGTCATAATTTCTCAGTACCCCAAATTTGGCAGTTCTGTTTATTGGCATATCCATTTAAATGAAAATGTGCTTCATAGCTCATAATGAGATTGTTCAAAAAGTTAACGCCATCTGTCGTAATCTGAATGAATCTTTCCGCAATATTGCAGTCGTTGTGCTGTATCCCTCGGCAATAATTCTTGACCCAATTGAATTTTTTATGGAATTATCCTCAGATGAAGTTTCAAAATGCGTCTTACCGATGTTCTGGAGATGCCAAGTTGAGTAATAGTGCGTGTACGAGTAGACACCGATGGATCATCGAACAGGTCGATTAAAATTTATTCGTGGCTCATCAAATACTGGACCATGCTCCTTAAAACGGGCTATTCAGTTTTGAAAAGTATGGCAAATACTTGCACTTGGGAGCTGTAAAGATTTTCTTTATGTTGTAACAATAGATTATCCAGAAGCAAAATAAAATTCAATAATTTTGCCACGTTCTCACACTGAGTATAAAGTCATTATAAAATTCTTTATAATCTGCAATAAAAAAAAAAAAGTCTGTTAGTCCAAGTTTGCCCACTCTGCATTATTATTAGAAAAAAAAACGCATCAAAATTTTCAAATTCATATAAATTACCATAAAAATTCCTTTTTTGATCAGAAAAACTTTTAAGCTAAAGAAACTTTTTCCAAGTAAAAAGCAGATTAAAAAAAAAATGTTTTGGTTAATTTTGATTATAAATAAAATTTTTCTTTTTCTTTTCAAAAATATTGATTGTAATAATGGTTAAGTACTCCTACTAAAATATTCTGTTACATTGAAATTTTCCAAACCAAAAATTTGATATTGTTATGTTCTCTGGTGGTAAATGTTATTGACAGCTTTGATCGATACTCTGTATATTCCGATGGACGAGAATTGGGGTTGTCTTTTGTCGCCGTCAGCGTGGGCTAATGGCAAAGTAAAAAAAAAAAAATGGTAGAGGATGCGAAAGTTAAACAATATTTTTACCAAACAGACACACACAAACATTTTCCAGATAAAGTAAGAGTTTCCATAGTAAAATTGGCCGCCGCAGTTTCGGTGTACATTTGTTGTTGGTGTGGCCAATGAATTAATAAGAAAACAGTAGGCACTTGACTCTAGCACAATTAATTAAATAAGAAATAACTAAATCAAAGTTCTACCATTCGGTTTTATTACATTAATTTCATTTAATATCTAACAACGATGCCCCAGCGCCATTGTTATTCGAATTCAATACGATCCGATTCAATTCGTTTCGGTTCGATGTGATTTTGTGTAGACTTCAAAATTGATATTCGCCCCAATAGTTCAATGTTGGAATTACTACCCCATCCTAGCTATATGTATATACGAAATTCTTCTTTTCATTTGTTAATAACTTTTCCATTATGAATCTTCCAAAGAAATTTTGCTAAAAGAACCAATCCTCCTCTGGCATTTCGGCAAACACTTTCTTTCGGTTTTCATAAATAAATAACTTTGCACAATGATAACCTGTGTGCGTTTATTATTTGTGAATGAATACATTTACGGTTGCTGTTATATCAGTTCATACTAAATCTGTAATAAAGTTGAAATTGAGTTATTGTTTAATTCCCCAGTCAAATAAAATTTATTAATGCACTTCATACATCAATTATCTGTTTGGTTAGCGTTCACCTTAGTTACGGGGGGATTCGATAATGGAAGTTACATTCAACTGTGCAGTTTCTTGAAGACTTTTCTAAAAACTTACCACCACCACCTGAACCTTGATTAGGATTGCTTAAGTTATGTACTCGTACTTTCATCAGAAAATTATTTTTTGATATAATAACTTTTCTAATATTATTATTTCTTCAAATTAACTACATTGATGAGATTTTGTAAATTATACGTTTTATTTTCCATTTAACGAAATTGTTCCCTTTCAATAACATCAAAATAACTATTTTTATTGATAATAACTTCTATAGTTACTTATAAGTTTTATTTGCAATTCATTCTTTCAATAATTTTTTGGCGAAAAAAAAATCTATCTAAAACCGATAATATAGAAATTTATTTTTCAATATATTTAATTTAAATAATTATTTAAATTGATAATCACTGGGGAAACATTTAAAACTCCTTTCATTATCGATCATTAGAAAATGTTCTTTCAGATATTTAGTAATTTTATTGTAATTTTATTGTGTATAATAGAGAGTTTTCCAATAAGAGTGATATGATTTCTAAGTGACGTTTCGGCCATTTGTAATATGTCATGATCTGTCATTAATGTTTACAATTTCATTATGGAGAGATATACGCAAGAACAACGTTTACAAATTATTCAATTTTATTATCAAATAAACTTGAAACTGATAACGATTTTTTTAAGAATATCATCTTCTCCGATGAGGCTCATTTTCATCTGAGTGGTGTGGTAAATAAACAAAACTGTCGATTCTGGTGCGAAGAAAATCCACAAATTATTCATGAACACCCATTACATTCACCTAAATTGACAGTTTGGTGTGGTTTGAAGCTGGTAACACCGTTACTGTCAATGGCGAGCGGTATAGATCGATGATAACCAACTTTTTATGGGTGAAATTGGAAGAAGTTGATCTTGACAATATCTGGTTCCAACAAGACGGGGCTACGTGCCACACAGCACCAAATTATTGCGAGAAAAGTTTAGAGATTCGATTATTTCAAGAAATTGTGACATTGAATGGCCTCAAGAAGTTGTGATTTAACACCATTAGACTATTTCTTGTGGGGTTATTTGGAGTCATTGGTCTTTAAAAGTCAATATTGAACGTGCTATTCATGACATACGACTTGATTTAGTGGAAAAAGTGCTCGAAAATTTGGTTCATCGAATTCATCCCTGCAAAAGAAGTCGTGGAGGCCATTTGAATGACGTTTTATTCAGAACTTAATTGTATCGATTGTACTTCACATTAAATGAAAAATATTTGAATTTCCTTAACAATTAGTGTGGTTTTTAAAAAAAAAAGAAATTATATTACTCTTATCCGAAAACCCTATATAAAAAAGGAATATTATATTAAAATTATCATAGTATAGAATTAATAATAAATTTCAATTTATTTTGTTTTGGAATAAATTTATCTAAAACATAAGCTAACGGCGACATTGCTCCTTTCTTCAGTCTTCAGTTCAAATATGAAAATTTGCTGTCATTTGAAAAATTTACTTTTAAATAAAAAAATTCAATTTTATTTCTATTATTTTCCTTAAAAATAATGGAGTTATTGTAATTTATATATTTTGCGAATTATTGCTATTTTAAGTAAACATATTCAATTTGAATTGTTGTTAATTAATTACAATTCCAATTTCGAACTATTGGGTTGTTCGGAAAGTAATTTCGTTATTTCCCAATAGACGACTTAATTGTATTTTCTTCACAACCAACTTCATACTTAAGCCGCATAATCATATGTATTTTGACAGCTGACATATCCATTTGATTGATTCTGCAAAGTAGTTTTTGGTTGATACCCTTTTAAATATGGAAAGTGAAAAAAAGAATTTTCGGCATATTTTCCTTTTTTTGATATAGAAAAGATAAAAATGCTGTTCAAGCAAGAAAAAAATTATTCGATGTGTATGGGGAAGACGTGTTAAGTGAGCGCCATTATCAAAACTGGTTTACAAAATTTCGATTCGGCAATTTTGATCTTGAAGATGCACCACTTTCGGGAAGGCCGGTTGCTGATGAAGACACAATAAAGCAATTAATTGTTGCAAACCAACGAATAACAACTCTTGAGATCGTTGAGAGATTAAATTTATCGAATACGGCCGTTCATGATCATTTCAAACGGCTGGGTTTAATCTCAAAGCTCGACATATGGGTTCCTCATCTTCTTAGGGAAAAAATGTGCGCCGTCGTATTGACGTTTGTAGTTTGCTTCTCAAACGCCAAGAAAATAATCCTTTTTTGAAGCATATCATCACTGGGGACGAGAAATGGATTGTCTACAACAATGTTAAGCGCAAAAGATCCTGGAATAGAAAAAATGAACTGGCTCTAAGCACTTCGAAAGCCAATATTTATCAAAAAAAGGTTATGCTATCTGTTTGGTGGGATTTTAAAGGAATCGTTTATTTTGAGATTCAACCGAGCAACACACTGATCAATTCTGAACTATACTATCATCAGTTGGACAAATTGAATGATTCACTTAAAGAAAAAAGTCCAGAATTGGTCAATAGGAACGGTATCGTGTTCCAACAGGATAATGCGAAACCATATATTGCAAGTTTGACCACTCGGCAAGTTTGACCAAAAATTTTATGAGCGTAAAATCATGTTACTGCCAGAAAGATGGCAAACGGAATAACCCAATATGTTAATTTTAGAACTTTTCAGAGTATAAAAATATCAGAAGAGGGTAATATCTCAGTTTCTTGATGCAGTTACCCCACAAATGGGTTTGAACCAAATCTGGTAGACAATTGGATCCTATCTTTCCGTCAGAGCCGGGTACTTACTTGGATCGATTCAGTTTGATGACTATCATCCGCCGCTTTTGATTTTTATAGTCATTTTGTCTCTGGAATTGACGATTTTTTTTTCGTAAAAAATTTGGACATTCGACTTTAAAAAGCCTGATTTTCCGTAACTACTTTCTCTTCTAACGATGTTAATGACTGCGTCTCCATATTTTACAAAGAAATTTTTAATATTTTCAATACTTGTGTACCACTTAAACTGCTTTTAAATATCCGCCCTAGTCTAATAAGGAACAACGTCACCTTAGAAATAAAAAAAATCGATTATCAAAGGCCTATCTGGGTTTTAAGAACCTATTTTACCACCTGTTTTAATCCTCTTTTATGTATAACGATTATTTTAATAATCTTCAAATTAACTTGTACAAGGATCCTCAATCTTCCTTTAAATTTTTTATTAACATGAAAAGGAAAATTGACTGTTATCCGTCGACCATACTTTATGATGAATTTTACCATAGTTGACTTTTTTGCATCTTATTTTCAGGAGGCCTTTTTCCTCTGAGATCGTTTTCTGATCTACCGATTTCTTTAGAATTAATGCCTATAATAACTCAAGATATCTATCTGAATTTGTTTTATCCTATGGTCCTGATAGTGTTCCTCCTAATTTTATTAAATTATGCTCCATCGCTTCACTTTCTCCTCTGAAAATTATTTTTTTTAATTAGTTCAGAGTGGTAAATTTCCTAAAAGCTTAGAAACAGTCCTTCATAATACTTGTTTTAAAAAACGTCCTAAAAATAAGATTATCAACTGCAGACCTATAGCAAAATTATCGAGTATCCCCCAAAAAAAAAATATATTTGAGTCGTTGATAAATGTCAGGGTTGCAAACAGACTGCATCTACACTGACCTTAGTGCCTTACATTTGAGAAAATTTTTCAGTCGATTATTTTGTATAAACTAAAGAACATGAAGGATTTCCTCCAATTCCTCTTGATTAGTTTAGATCATACTTATCCGATCGGACCTATAACATGTCTTTTAGCACGTGTTATGCACGAGATTTTGAATTTTTTAATGGTGTTCCGCAGGGTAGCCATCTTGGCCCATTACTTTTCATTCTTGCCATTGTTAAAATAATTAAGAACTCCGAAATTGTAATAAATGCTGATGATATAAAACTTTTGTTAAAAATTAAAAATTTCGATGATGCCAACCCTCATTTAGGAGGATTTAAACTTATTTAATATTTGGTACGCTTCAAATGGCCTTGTGTTTAATTTGGATGAATGTGAATCCTCACACTTTCTCTTTCAATTTTTCCGAATCTACAATTGAGCTTGTACAAACTGCTACTGACCTTGGGATTTTACTGGATAAAATCCATGAATTTATTCCCCACATTAATAACATTAGTAACAAAGGTAGTGCAGTTTTTTATATAATAGGACCTATAACATGCCTTTTGGCACGTGTTAATCAAGAAATTTTGAAGCTTTTACTGGTATTCCGCAGGGTAGCTATCTTGACCCATTACTTTTTATTCTTGTCATTGATGACATTGTTAAAGTAATTAATAATTCCGAAATTTTAGTATTTGCAAATGATATAAAACTTATATCAGTTGCAAATACTAAAATTTTGGAGTTAGTAATAGGCTTTATAAATCGTTGGTCGAGAGTAGTTATAGGCTTTATAAAGCGTTGGTCGAGGGAAGTTTCCTGTGTTAATTTGTCGCTGCACTTATATTGTTCTTTCAAATGTCTACACTAGAAAAAAGACGCAAAGTTGCTGATTTAGTTTTCATACACCAACTTTTAAACTCGAAAATTCACTGCCTGGCACTTACGAATAAGCCTCCGTCAAGCATTACTTTACGATGAGTAGACTGCCTGTAAGCTTCTTAAACTTTCTGGGATGCAGACTGGTCTGTTCCTACTCTTTTCTTAAGACGAAGTTTCATGATTATTCTGGTAGCATATAATTTGGCAATGATGTATTTTTGGAATAGGCGTTTCGGTAACTATTTTGTGTAGTACCTTTTTAAGAATCCAGATCATGTCATTTTCCAGTGCCCACGTTTTTCTGTAGATGATTTTCTATAGTAAAGTGTGTGCACTGGAAAATTATATAATATGCGTCCTTAATTGTGGGCTGAAAGGTGGAGCAAGTCGCATCATTGTCCAGTCTAAAACGAAAAAGGCATGTCCCATCAGAAATTGTGCCAAAAAATTGTCCCCTTATCCGTTGACTAATTGCAACTGTCATGTGACAGCTGTAAAAAAATCAGAACTGCCAATAGCAAAACAATAAAATGGCGCAAAAATTTATATTCTGCGTTGCAGTTTTCTTGTTTTTTTATTAAATTATTTTGCTTTGTTAGATTTGAACTGTTCGAAAATAATATTTTATTTCAAGTGAAATTTTGTTAATAGTTTTCAATTATAGAAAATATAATTTTCCTTTAACGATGAGTGAATTAATGTAGAAACTTGTATTGCCATAAGGAATTGAATCATACACTTTATCTGAGACTCATGCAGTAAAATAATTTTCCGTATAATTTTTAATTTAAAAATTCCTTTAAAGCCATTATCGATTGATTATTTGCTTTAAGTAAAAGTTAGATTGTGAAAACTGGATTAATGAGTATGGTTTGTTTTTGTGTTTGAGTATATCTACAAAGGCCATTATCGGTTCTTAGTTAAAATATTAATTGAGGCATCAAAATTGTTGAAATGTGTATTTATGGAGACCTCAAGTATTTCTGAATATGGAAATTCCTTCGATCAACGACTATAGCCTATGTAAAATAATCGTTGATTGACTTCAGTCAGCTAGAAATTAAAAATAATTTTTGATTGAACGGATTTCGAGAAAAATCATTAGCGAAGAAGTGAACTGTGGAATAAATCGAACCAATTTCATTTGATTTTGAAGAATTTTATAGAAGAACAGAAATTTGGGGAGATCGGATATTGATGTGGAATGGTGTAAGGTCGTCATGTAAGAGCATTGGGTAAATCCCATTCTTGATTACGAACGATCCAAGGAATCTAGTTAGTCGATTCGAACGGATTATTAATTGAGCTGTGCATGCATCAACGGAACTAAATGTTTTATTCAAGCGATTGATTTGATAATTTTCGGTTATTTCGATATTCTATTCGAGTGTCTTCTCATTTCGTGTTCTAATTTCTTGCTTCTTATTTCTGATTAAATAAGAAAATCGAAATTTCTCTGCTGCATAGTCGTTGCTCTTCTAATCGAATTCGCAAAGGAATTTCTTAATTTTCCAAATGAATTTTGAATTTTTATTACCAAACTTGAATGCAATTAAAGATTCCATCATTTACAGAAAGAATTCTTTATCAAAATCGATTTTCCCCAAATACTGTGCGTAGTTTTAAATGAAAATATCGATAATAAGTTCTAATTAAAAATACGATTTAGGGAAAATTAAATTATTCAAATCAGGTGATGGTACTTATGATTAACGAAAAATGCAAATTAGAAAGTTCTTCTAGATGAGATCATATATATAAATTAAGCACAAATTCTTTTTTAAGGAATTTTATTGATAATTTATAATAAAAAGAAAAATATTTATTTACAATTTTGTCTTATTATATGAAAAAGATTTCTGAAAAAAAAATAATTTGAAATTTTCTTAACTTGTACTCTTATCACGTTAGTTTAGTTGTTATAAAAAAAAAATATATTTTTATTAGAAACTTTTTATCCAAATAAAAAATTTTTTATTTATTCTTAAAGAGACTGTTTAAGAATTTTTACTGAATATTTTTATTCAACAGCTCACAGAAATTATTATAGAAAAATATTTTTTTTTTTTCATAAAAAGCAAAAACAAATTTATTCAAAGTACTTACCCTCGCTAGCTACACATTTTTCCCATCTTTCGGGTAATTTGTGGATACCACACCAAAAATATTCCTTCTCTTTCGAGGCAAACCACTCATCAAGCCATTTTCGGACGTCTTCGTAAGAATCGAAGTGCTGCTCAGCGAGCGCGTGGCCCTTCGATGAAAACAGGTGGTAGTCGGAAAGGTCTGATCTGGTGAATAAGCGGGATAGGGTAGCACCTCCCAGTTGAGTGTCTCCAAGTAGTTTCGGACCATTTTTGACGTGTGCGATTGTGCGTTGTCGTTAAGGAAAATCAGCTTGTCATGTCTTTGATGATAATCCGCTCTTTTTTCACGCAGAGCACAGTGCAATTTGATCAGTTATTGGTGGTAGCGGTAGGCATTGACAGTTTCACCAGGTTTTAGCATCTCATAGTAGACGATACCCTACTGACCCCACCAAACACATAGCATCATCTTCCGTCCGAAGCGATTTGGTCTTGGCGAAGATGTTGATGGTTGGCCGGGATCAACCCACGATTTCTTGCGTGAATTCTCGAAATATATCCATTTTTTATTACCTATCATAATTCGATGCAAGAACGATTTTCTCTTTTGTCTGGCGAGCAAGATTTCCCATGTATTTTGGCGTCGCTCCATCTGCCTATCGCTCAAATCATGCGCCACCCATTCTCCGATCTTTTCAATCTTCCCCATGGCACGCGGACCACGCATGGAAATGGCTGGTTGAGTAATACCCAATTACTCCGCGAGCATTTTTTGCGATTGGGTATCGTATTCGTCTAAAAGAGACTGCAATTGATGATCTTCAACCTTCCTAGGCCGACTTTCACGTTTCTTGTCCCACAAGTCAAAATTGCCATCTTTGAACCGACGAAACCAATCTCGGCACGTTGTTTCCAATAAAGCACTGTCACCATAGGTCTCCATAAGCATTCGATGCGATTCGGACTCCGATTTCTTCAAATTGAAGCAGAAAAGCAGAGCTTCCCGTATATGATCTTTTCGGGAGCTACACATTTTTCCCATCTTTCGGGTAATTTGTGGATACCACACCAAAAATATTCCTTCTCTTTCGAGGCAAACCACACATCAAGCCATTTTCGGACGTCTTCGTAAGAATCGAAGTGCTGCTCAGCGAGCGCGTGGCCCTTCGATGAAAACAGGTGGTAGTCGGAAAGGTCTGATCTGGTGAATAAGCGGGATAGGGTAGCACCTCCCAGTTGAGTGTCTCCAAGTAGTTTCGGACCATTTTTGACGTGTGCGATAATGGGTTGTCGTGGAGGAAAATCAGCTTGTCATGTTTTTGTTGATAATCCGTCTTTTTTCCACGCAGAGCACGATGTAATTTGATCAGTTGTTGTTGGTAGCGATGGGCATTGATACTTTTACCAGGTTTCAACATCTCATAGTAGACGATACCCTGCTGATCCCACCAAACTCACAGCATCGTTTTCCGTCCGAAGCGATTTGGTCTTGGGGAAGATATTGATGGTTGTCCGGGATCAACTTACGATTTCTTGCTTTTAGGATTCTCAAAATATATCCACTTTTTATTGCCTGCCACAATCCAATGCAAGAACGACTTCCTTTTTTGTCTGGCGAGCAAGATTTCGTATGTGTTTTGGCGTCGCTCCATCTGCCTATCGTTCAATTCATGCGGCACCCATTTTCCAAACTTTACAAACTTTCCCATGGCACGCAGACGCATGGAAATAGCTGGTTGAGTAACACCTAATTGCTCCGCGATCGCATTTTTTACGACTGGGTATCGTCTTTGTCCAAAAGAGCCTGCAATTGATAATCCACAACCTTCCTAGGCAAATTTTCGTGCTTCTTTTTCAACAATTCAAAATTTCCGTCTTTGAACTGACGAAACCAATCTCGGCACATTGTTTCCCATAAAGCACTGTCACCATAGGCCTCCATAAGTATTCGATGCGATTCCGAATCTTATTTCTTTAAATTGAAGCAGAAAAGCAGAGCTTCCCGCATATGCTCTTTTTCTGGCACAAAACTAGACATGATTATCAAACGAAAAATGTATATTGTTGTAGGAAATTGCTGACAATGTGTACTGATTAATGTTGACAGATGTCAAACTCATAAAAAAAAGTATGGCGTGGCCATGGTAGCTAAATATGCTCACTCACGCCATCTATGACCAAACAACGGATTTAAGATAATATCCCTGTTATAATAATTTTTTAATTGTTATTCTATTTAGTCATAGACATTCTCCTATTTATCTTAAGTAGGTATAAGTCATCTCTTGGGGTAAATAATTTGCATATTTGTCTAGTATTACGAGTATATCTGAAGTATACTGTTTTGGACAATTGAAACTCTGTCTAAAGGAATTTATTCAAATTGTGGCAACTCGAATCCATTAATAAAATGAATTTTCTTATTTTTCAAGTCAAAATCGACATTATCTATTTTGAAATTTGTGACAAAACAATAATATTGCATAAAAATAATATTACGAATATTTTCATTTCGAAGATGTGATAGAATTCGCGGATTTAAAAAAAATTTCAAATAAACCAAAATTAAATTTATTTAAATTATTATCACTGGGCTTAATTTCCACATTTTACATAAAAGAGTTTTTTGCGAAAATTTTATTGAAAAGTTAAAGATTTTGCCAAAAGATTGTTTTAATTTTACCTTCACTATTCGAAGTGATCTTTTTTTTTAACCTTAAGAATACGAAGATTTTCAATATCGTTTTTTTTTCCGCGCCCTAATACCCTTGAGAGAAGAGGAAATTTTCAATTTACTATGGAAATTTGCCTCTGACAATGCAAAAATCTTTAAAAACTGACAGATATTTGAGACGACGGCCTTTGTTTTTATAATAAAAAATCGCATACGGAAAAGAAAAATTAAAGTAGAATTCTCATTCAGAAGCAATCATTTATCTTGTCACAGAATCACTAAAATTTAGGGTACCGAGGCGACTACCATTGCGGATATTTCGATTTTTCCCATACACACTTTTGTCGAATCGTATTTATAACCATATACGTGTATGTGTGTGAGTATATTTGGAATAAAATAAATTTCCATATACACAAAACAGTTGTCTTCATCTTACCAGTCTTCAGGATTTTTCCAATTCTTAACTATAGACTCTTTCTTACCCTTATTTATTGCCATACTGCTGGTACCGCTGTTTTAACCAAAAATAGTCATTTTCTACCCATACACGGGGTAAAAGTTCATTTGTTTTATCTGGAATTCTATTTGGTTGAACGCATATGCAAATGAATCCTATTCGTTTTAGGAAATTTCGTTTTTTTTTTTTTTGGTATTTGTGATCATTCGTTATATGGTTTTTTACTGCTTGCCTTCATAACAAAACAACAAATATAAACATTTACTTTTTGACGACATTGTTATTTTTCTATGTGATAAAGTATAAGAAGCCAGAAGAGAAGTCCTTAAAGTCATTTCTGAAGCTTTTTGACATAGATCCAAGATCAAACTTTCGAAAGAGTACAGCCTACAGGAGTTTTTTTTTTTTTTTTTGTTACAATTTTGACTAAAACCCGAAAAATACTCAAAAAGACTTTTGACTTTTCTTCTTTTTTCTTCTTCTATTATCTGCAATTTGAATTTTATTTTAAATTTAAATTTTAAACAATCCTAAAAAAATTTTCTTCTTTACATATTCATAACCAATTTTTTTTTACCTTTTAATTGAAAATTATTGATTTATATAATTCGACTTTTCTAGTTTAGTCTGGACTTACTAATATATTTATGCTGGTGGAGCAAAAAAAAAAAAATTTAACTTCAATTAATTCCAATACAAAAGCAAGAGAAATTTCGCAAAAAAAAGAAGAAACGTAGAAAAAATCTTTCCAATATATTTACCATAAATTAATAAATTAAAATCAATTTATGGTGGGTAAACATATATTTTCATAAGAATTCAATTTATTTTTTGGTATACTGGAAGATTTATTAAAAAAATTCTATTTACTTTTTAAATAAAAAAAAAAAAAGGAAGAAGATACAATATAAATAAATCAAAATTTTCTAGAGAATCAAGAGAAAGTGAATATTTCCATAATGGAACCAGGTGGTATGGATGGTAAATTTGGCATGGAAATGGTAATGACAAACAGTAATAAATACTACTATTTCTATAGGGGGGAAAAAAAACTCCACTTTCTCTTTGTATCTAGAAATATGAAATAGGTACAAATACGAGTAATCTATCCATTATAGAATTTAAAGTTAACTTTAGAAATATTATCGACAGATTGTGGTCTATTCGAAAACTTATGCTTTCTTTGACCTCAGACCTAGCTTTTGGTTGACTTTTACTTCTATACCCAATCTACCCTTCTTGTTGCCCTTTCCTAATACAACTTTAAATATAGCAAGATTTAATTTATTAAATTTATATTGAATATCATTCTTAGAAATCACCTTTATTGTTAGTAAAATTTAATAATTCAACTACGGATTTAGGCAAAAATATTTTTTTTGTCACTTACTAAAAATTTGCGTCGGGGTCTGTTCAAAAAGTATCGCGAATTTTGTGTTTTTTTTCAAAAAATTATTTATTTTAGTGATGAATGTCTATTTTGCCCCCTTCAAAGTAATCCCCACCAGATATTATACACTTGTGCCAACGTTTTTATCAATCCTTGAAGCACTTCAAAAAATCATTTTTTGTGATCTTGTTCAGCTCCTCCTTCGATGCCGTCTTTATCTCGTCAATCGTAGCGTAGCGTAGTCCTTTCAAAAGAACAAGTCACAGGGGGCCAGATCTGGGGAATACAGTGGCTGCGGCATTATTAGTGTGTTGTTTTTGGCCAAAAATTCGCGCACAAGCAACGATGCGTGAGCAGGAACGTTATCATGGTGCAAAAGCCAATTTTTGTTCTTCCACAAATTCGAGCGTTTCTGGCGGATTGCTTGACGCAACTTGCAGGTAATATTCATTATTGACCTTTCTACCCTGTGGCAAGAACTCATGATGTTCTTGCCACAGGTACGTCGCTGCAATCGCAGAAAACCTATAAGCGAAACCTTCACATTCAACCGAACTTGGCGTGCTTTTTTCGGTCTTGTCTCGTGCGGCAGCTTCCATTGGAATTATTGAGCTTTGGTTTCTACATCATAACTATAAGCTTATGATTCGCTACCAGTTATGACCCTGTGGAGCAAATTTGGGTTATCGCGGACAGAGTCCAACAGCTCCTTAGCAATGTTAATACGATGCTGTTTTTGGTCGAAATTGAGCAAAAATCGAATACAAGCCAAAACACGTGTAAGCAAAGCAGCTGTCAAAAATTAACTGATCATTCAAAATGGCCGAACTTTTCAGCTGCAATAATATTAATTTAATGAACTATTGTACTTTAATTTAAGCGATTGCAATCAAATTATTATCTATTTTAGAGGGAAAGTACTAAAATCTAAGCATCCGTAAATACCTTATAAATAAATAATGATTTTTTTTGCATTGGCTTTGCTTACACGTGTTTTTTTTTTTTGTTCTTCCACAAATCCGAGCGTTTCTGGCGGATTGCTTGACGCAACTTGCAGGTAATATTCATTATTGACCTTTCTACCCTGTGGCAAGAACTCATGATGTTCTTGCCACAGGTACGTCGCTGCAATCGCAGAAAACCTATAAGCGAAACCTTCACATTCAACCGAACTTGGCGTGCTTTTTTCGGTCTTGTCTCGTGCGGCAGCTTCCATTGGAATTATTGAGCTTTGGTTTCTACATCATAACTATAAGCTTATGATTCGCTACCAGTTATGACCCTGTGGAGCAAATTTGGGTTATCGCGGACAGAGTCCAACAGCTCCTTAGCAATGTTAATACGATGCTGTTTTTGGTCGAAATTGAGCAAAAATCGAATACAAGCCAAAACACGTGTAAGCAAAGCAGCTGTCAAAAATTAACTGATCATTCAAAATGGCCGAACTTTTCAGCTGCAATAATATTAATTTAATGAACTATTGTACTTTAATTTAAGCGATTGCAATCAAATTATTATCTATTTTAGAGGGAAAGTACTAAAATCTAAGCATCCGTAAATACCTTATAAATAAATAATGATTTTTTTTGCATTGGAAATTTTTGCATAACTTTTTCAATTTGTAATTTGTTTAAATAACAACTCTGTTCAAAGGTCAACAAGATTATGCTTTCAAATATGTAATATATTCCAAAGCAATTGCCAATATGTCATAACGTGAACTGGTACGGCCAATCCACACCAGCCTCATAGTCGTGGCGCTACAAAATGCCTTTTTGGGATTATGTTGGCTACAATTGCAAAAGTGAGTGTTCATAGTTACTTCTTTATCTTTAAAAATATTATAAATAAAAATTTTGTTGTAAATCTACTCAGGATAGGTTTTTATCTATTCAACGCTATCAAAAATATTTCAAGAGTCCTTAAGGATACGAAGAAAAGACGTCTAATTTCTGTACTAATTTAAGGAAACAATGTCGGTTTATTCTACACTAAATCTAAGAATACTCTACAACCTTTAATTTAATATATAGATTATACAAAATGGCTGCCTGTTATAATCTGTAGGTTTAAAAACACTCGTATATCGTCTCTATTCGAAAACTTGGAACTCTATTCGAAAACTTCGATACTTTCTGAACAGACGTCGTATTTTAATTTTAAAAATAAATTCCAATTTGTTGCCTTTATTAACAGTATTGTATTAGTAGTTATAGAAAATATTCGATTAATTTATATTGGGCAGAAGAAAAAAAAAGATTGGTTTTTTTTATAAATTCTCTCCTGTTGATCATCATTTAAATATTAATGGTATTGGCCGATTTTATTCCAATCAGACTAATCCATTAAGACTATTTCAATAGTTAACATTTTCAAAAGAAAAGAGCTTAAAAAGTTTTTCCATTTAGTAAATTGTGAAAATATTAAATTTTCCATAATTTCCCAAACAAACGCAATATACGTATAAAATAACCTTTTATATGCTTAAATTTTTTTGCTTTTATTCTAACTAACTTATTTACTGATTTTTTTATTACTGTTATAATTTAACAGCTTATAAAGAAAAACTTTCATGATTTTCACCCTTAAAGTAAATCTAATCTGACAATAAGAAGAAACTTATTTTAGCCTCGAGTAAAAAAATAAAAACCATAAAAATAAAAAGAGAATTTTTTTTTTTGAATATTGAAAAAAAGGAAGCATATAACAAATATCTTTTCATGACTATCTCTATTTATCTATACTATGTAAAGAAATACCTGATGAATACCTTAACGAGTTTATTTTTTCAAAATAGTATTTTATCAAATTATTCTCCAAGAAGATTTAGTATCGTTGTAGATAGTCCAGCGTCCATAAAAATATTCTCGTTTTTATTATAAACTTTAAGTTGAAAGTTGAAAAAGTTTGTTGGTTATTTTGGAATATTTGTTATTTTTCTTTCTTATAATTCTTGTTTTTCTTATGCAAATTTTTACGAAACTATCAAAGTCTCCTTTTCTGATATGAGAATAAATTCTTTCTAATCGTACCAGAAGCCATTGTAAACTGTTTGTAAAGTGACTAATGGGCTGTAAACTTTTAAATAGCTTTTGTTATTCTTAAATTAAATTTATGGTATATAAATAAGGATTGTCGAAACGAAATGAATAAATTATCGACGAAAATTTTGAATATTACTTATGTATTATATTTAAGAAAATATATTGCATTATTTGATCATTTATTAAGTAGATTTAAAAAAAAAAATATTTAACAAGAAAATATAATTTTCTTTTTTTTTCTTATTTAATATAAAAATTATTCTGTTTTTTTTAGAGATTTTACTAATTTAAGGTTCTTGGAAAAAAGTTTTTATGCAAATTTTACCAATATTATAAAAATCTACTTTTGATAATTAAAAATAATTTTTTTTTTAACCTTAAAAGGCGCAGAATCTATTTTCTTTTACTCTGGAAATTGTCTGTCATTAAAATGATTACTAAACTAAATAAACTCATTAATTATCCTTCTTCCTATATAGATCTATCAGTCTCTTACCAATTCTTGGTAAGATTTTTCAAAAACTCTTATTAAAACGACTCTACTCAGTCCTAGTTAAGTAAAAAATTATTCTGATGTGAACACTCCATAATCCAGTAATGCGATCGCGTTCCTGATCACATTCTATCCTTTCTTGGGAGGAAAGAGTGTTTTCCAGGAGTATTTTTAGATATCTCCCAAGCTTTTGATCGTGTGTGGCATCTTGGGCGCCTCTGGAAACTCAGGAGTTTCTTCCTTCAACATACTAACTTCTCATAAATTCATATCTCTCCCAAAGTCATTTCCAAGTTGCAATTAACTCAGAATTCGCGGAAATATATCCTAATCTTGTCGGAGTTCCATGACCTACCACTTTATGCCTTAATAGCAATATGACTCCACAATATGATAAAGTACGTTACCTGTGAGTTTACCTAGACAAGACATTAACATGGAATTCTCATACGAGATTAAAGAAACTTGAAGCCTCTAGACGTTACCCACAGCTTCTTCGACCACTTGGAAAAATGCTCGAAAACTTGGACAAATGCTCGTGTTTACTCCCACTTCATGATGCAGAAGATTGTAAATTAAAATTTTATGTAAAACTGCTTGTTACAAAACAATTGTGGTTGCAGGTAAAAAAAATTTAATAAATCACACTACCAGTGATATTTAAGCTTCGATAAGCATTTCTAGGAAAGAAAAATGAGGAAAATGGACTTTTTATAACGAGACACAACCACATCAAAAACAAATGAGACTTTGAGATCATACGGAGTATTTTTGATTGAAGGGATTAGATTTGATGGATATTGGAAGGCTTAGTAGAGCCCCAGAGTTCTAGTCTGTAAGTCCAGATGGGTTTTAAAAGGGCATTGTATAAAATTAATTTGCTGTCTATACAAAGTTTAGACCGTTTGTCTAAGTAAGTTCAGTGCCTTTAAGGCATTTCTATTAGGGTATATGGAAGGACATGATTCATGGCAGAGAGTAAAAGTTACGTAGGTAGATTTGCGTTAATTAATTTTTATTTTCCAGCTCGTAAAATAGAACTGTATGGTTTGGGATTGGGGAATTAGGGAATTTGGGTTTGGAGAATTTCGGAAGCATGTAAGAGATTTTCGCTAGATGCAAGGCAGACCGTATTGTTGGTGTATATAGCAAGGAAAGTATTGGCCCAGATTGGAATGTCGCTTGTGTAAAAGTTATAGAGTATGGGTCCAAGTTAACTACTCTGTGGTATACCAGCCAATATAGGAGAGGTATTGGAGAGTTCGTTGGGTTCGTTTACTTGGAAGTGCCGGTTGGAAAGGACTAATTTAAGAACTAGAAAATACGTAGAAGGAAGAAGCCTGGTGCCAAACTTTTTGAAAACCTTGACTTATATCAAAAACTATACCAGAACAGTACTATTTTCTTTCTAAAGAGAATGCAATTAAATCGACAACTCGATGACACTGCTGGGTAGTGGAATGTTCGGAGCTGAAACCGAATTGATGATTGGGAATTAAATTTTAAAAATTCTAGTTGAGGATGTAAGCGGCGGAGGACTATTATTTCAAATATTTTAGAAATGATTTGAAGGAATCATTTTCATAATAGCAAATTTACACAGAATTGGGAAATATGTTGTTCAAAGTATGAAGTTATATAGTATAGCAAGGAAGACTATTGCTCTATTAGGAAGTTATTGGAGTATATCAGAGGTGATAAGATCATAGCCAGAAGCTTTTGGGAAGGAGTTTGATTAAATTGGTAACTTCGGAAGGACTAATTGTCTCCAGGGTAAGACTTATACTATTATTTCAACTACAATCAATAGTAAACATACATGATGATAGGAAAAGTTTATGTATAAACTGTTGCACTGAAAACACACGGTTAACTATCAAACTCACTTAGTAAACAAATAAATTCAAATAATCTCAAATATATATATTTAATTCGTCATGTCTCCGTTGAAATTCATATGACAGCAATTACATTTTAATAACCGAAATTCATCGTTTGATATATATTTTTTTAAACAAATTACAGTTTAAACTACAAAAACTTTACTTAAAAAAATACTAACAACGCCATCTATTATTTTATTATGCAGTTTGCTAAGAGCGCCATCTATCAGCATTGGCTGCAAACTGGCGAAACCATTTTGGCCCAGGTTTCGCAAGTTTTTCGTAAAGAGTGCGCTTTTTTTTAATAAAATAATAACTGTTTTGCAGCAGTCAATAGAGTTTTATTTTTCGTGTGCATTAAAATAATATGAAGAGAAAATGTTTCAATAAGAACAGAACAATTGAATAATCTCTTTAAGTAAGGGAAGTTGAGGATAGCCCTAGAAAAAAGGAATTAGTTAAAATTAGATTTTTTTATAATGATTATTAAGACCATAATTTTGCGAAGTATTTTTGACTAAAGGAATGAGATCTGAGAGCAATTGGATGGCTTAGAAGACCAAACAGCATTTCGCGTTTCCACTGCCTGACTTTAAGATGTCATTTCTGTGTCGCTATTCAGACTAACGCACTTGCTATTGAGCAGCGCTTGTATTTCCGAAACCAAACTTCTGGTATAGTCTGAAATCGCTCTTTTAGAATGTTTCGCTCTTTTAGAATATGCTAT
The DNA here is from genome assembly GCA_958298945.1 of Atherix ibis. Taxonomy (NCBI): domain Eukaryota; kingdom Metazoa; phylum Arthropoda; class Insecta; order Diptera; family Athericidae; genus Atherix; species Atherix ibis. The sequence goes on from OY282606.1 coordinate 120,466,116, forward strand.
TATATAAAAGTTATAATAATTAATAGCATTTTACGTGTAGTACAAGTTTCAATAGTCCATTGACTATGTGACCCTATAGAGCGTGACAACTGAAATAATATTTTTTTAGTACGATAAGAAAAATGTTACAGTGAAATTTGGAACAACGACTGTGTTGGTGAATCTGCAAGTTGAGTTACGAACCTATGGGAAACATTTGTTATTAAGAGCATAAGTTTTTTTTTTTTTTGGAGGAATCTCTCTCAACTTGGATAACTAATGAAAATGTGGAACGAGTGAGTGCGGATTGTCGATTAACATTGAAGCTTTTTGAAATACTTACTAAAAGAGTCCTTCGTATCAGATCGGAATTTACAGACAGCGCCCTCTATCACCCGATCATCTTCATTAACAAGGTTTTTTTTTCTCGAAAAGGGGTTGTCTGTGGTTTCCCAGCCCCTATTCACCTACTTCAAGTTCGTGTGAGTTTTTTCTATTCCACCAAATAAAAAAAAACCCTTGAAAGGACATCATCGGGATATTGTCGATAATATTCAAAAGAATATTACTAAGGAGCCGATTTAAGTTGAAGCCTTCAAGGACTACTAATAAAGGAGTATCATTTTATACTTTTTAGAAAATTTACTTACGAATATAAGAGAATAGTTTTGTAGTAATGTGAGTGCATGAAAAAAATCACAAAGTTAAAAAAAAATTGACTACGCGGGATTATTCCATATTAGAGAATGGAATAAATTTTAATGAAGCCCTAACGTAAACGAATCGTATGACATTAAGGACGTACGAGTATAACAAAATTAGTATTTAAGCAATTATTATATGTAAAGCTAAAAGATCTGTGCTACTTTAGTTTGAAATAAAAGAAGACTGCTGTTATAGGTGCAAATACTTATAATCAGTGGTGGTGTCGTCGGTAAGGGTAGACATGAATCGTTATCGCATTTATGGTCAGGATCTGGACTTGAATCTACTTCTTTGATCTATGCCTGCGCATTTGTGTGTTTAATTTTTTTCTTCTTCTTCCACCTCTACAGATATATTTAAATGAATCTAGTTCAACTGTTATGTGAATGCATATTACAGATATAGTCACATGAGTATGAGATTGGGGAGTCATAGGGACAATTCAGACAACCTAAATACATTTGAAATAATTTTTCCCGGAAACGTTAAAGTTGTAATCGTGATAAACCGTCTAGTTGCTTCTATACCAAATGGATTTTTTTTCTATGGTATGGGGTGTGGTGAGGAGGAAGGGGGTGGTTTTTGAGGACGATTTTATATCTCATTTTTCTCTAGACTTCCATTTATTTTGCGTTGTTTTTATATATTTTTTTTTTCATTTCATGTACGTAAAAATGTGTGCAAACATTTCGGGCTCGAAAAAATTTGTATTCAACGATGGCACCAAAATCGCACCGTAATTCTCGACGGCATTCTTAATTCTAATTTGCATGCAAATGAACTCTCCATTCATTCTTGGGTCTTTGTAGAGGACTGCTGACAGTATAAAGTTAGCCAAAATTGACTTTCAAAATTCCTCTTCGACTATATGAAGTTGTCTAAAAGGACCCCGTATATAAGTATTTGGACTTATTTGAATTTCTTTTTATTCAAGTCTGAATTGCCTCTTATATTAGGTAAAAATTTTATTATTTTTTTCTAAAGGAAAAAAAAAATTATCTTTTCTGTTTGTTGTTTACGAATTTTTCTTATATTTTCTTTTTTACCTAAAATGATAACAGATAAATTATCTAAATTATCAAATTTTCTAAGATTTTTTTTTCCTATCTTTTATTTTCTATTTATACTTATTAACTTTTTGGCCTTTTTTTTTTTTTAAAAAATTTACCTATTTCTAAAATTGTGCCTAGTAAATACATGAAAATAAATATAATCATAATAATTGGCCTTTAACTTTTGATTATAAAATATTACTTTTAGGAATTATCTTATATAGAAATATAAATTCTATCTTAATAAGAAATTTTATCTATTTTATAATAATAAAAATAATTCTGATATACCTAATTGAAAATTGAAAATATTTTTTTATTTTTAAAAAAACTTATAATAAATTTATTTTTAATTATATTTATTTGCTATAGAATTTATCAATTTATTTCGGAAATGTTCACATTGATTTAAAGTTTAATGTGAATTTGTTCATATATGATATTATTGAACAAATGCAAAAAGGACATAAAATATAAAATGAATTCATAACTATTTGTTATACATTGATGAGATTATGACGATGTCTCATAGACTACAGGATTCTATTTGAGAATCCTTGAATCCAATTATGATAATCTGTGAAAAGTCATCAGCTGAGTATGGTAGAAGATTTGGAGACGTTGTAATATTACATGGTATTTTTCATTACGACAAGTTTCGAATAGACAATGTGCACACTGAGAGTTTAGGAAGTCTTGAATTCGTTAGACTGAGCAGAGAATATGTAATATGGCAGGTAATATTAATCTTACCTGAAACAGAATCTTATGAGATATCCTATTTTATCCGAATCTCAACTCCGTTCTACTCGCAGCCATGCCCCATCATGATGCCCGTATTTATCCTTTGCATCAGAAAATTCAGTACTTCTCATGTGCAGAACTTATCCTATTTATGCGCATTATATACACAGTTGTACTCTTATACAAATCCATTTATGTATTGTAATTTTCCTGTCTTCATATTTTAGTTGCGTCTTTTTTTTTATTAGTTACTATGAAATTTTTAAACTTTATTTTTTTTGAAACTGTAAAATAAAACTTTTGTTATATTATTTTTATTATATATTCTCCTGCACAAATGCCAGTTTAGGAAAATAACCAACTCCCCATTAGAACCGACATCACTATCTGCTCATAAACTACTCATACTAGAAGAGAAAGGATAACCAACAGAATAGAATGTATATGGCCATTTCTTAGAATATTTTTCGTCCTGGCTCTCGATTAAATAAATTCGCTTGCATAGCGAATCTCATAAAATTCCTAAAATATATTATGTGTTTTTGCCATATCAATAAATATGAACTTACTATTTTTGATGCTGTTGCTTATATGCTACTAGGAAAAACTATTAAATGTAAAAATTACTGAAGGAATTTGCTGATCATCTAGTTAAGAAAGCACGAATAAACTGAGGAACTTGTGAACATTCATTTCCAAAAGGGCAGTCTAAGAATCTATTCAGTCATAGTCCGTCTGTGTTTGTTTAGATGAAATTTGCCTGGAATAAAACAATCGGTATTAATTAAATAGTAAAACTTTTCAACGGAAATTACTTCAATTCTATTTAAATCGTATTCGAAGTGAATTACTTTAGTAAAATTGGAATAATTTTCTAGCATTTGCCAGAAGCGATTTTAACAGTTTTCTATCAATGTACACGGCCTCAAATGAATTTATTTGCATTCAATAAAATTTCCTTTTCTGAAATTACTTTTGATAATATTCAATCATAAAATTTATAAATTATATTGAAATATGTTATAGTAATTTTCATAAAATACAAACTGTTGTGAAGGGTTTGTTTTCGATTGCCTTTCGGACAACTAAATTAAAATTCTATGGCATTGGAAAATTTACATGGTTTTAAATAATTTTCACTTATATTATTAAGGATAATAATAATAATAATCAATAAAGTAGAAATGAAAAGAAATTTTGATTAAATAAGAATAATTGGAAAAACTGGCGTAAAAAAAAAACAATATTTTCCAAACTCTCGTATTGGTAACTACGGATACAAATATTATAAAAGAAGATTTAATAATCACTGACTCATATTTGGTCTCCGTTTTAATTAATTACAAATTTGAATTCTACAAAGGAAATAAATAAATTTCGCCTCAAAGCAATTTGTAGCTGTTTTTTTTTTGCGTTCCCAGAAAGCAATTTTAATAAGCGAGCGGGTCAAGGATGATAGAATAATTAAGAAAAGAAAAACAAATAAAGATTAATCTATAAAATGAATTGGTGTAAAAATGATAAGTTTATGAGGGTATTGGGGAAAAAAAAATTACTGACCTAAAAGTGGTTGGAATATAAAAAAATATTTCTATAAACTAATTTCTTCAAATAGAAGGGATAACCCGTTAAAAATGCCGGCTCTAAAAATGCACTATAACAATAAGTAAATATTCCAAAATTAACTATTTTAGTTCAATTATTTCAACTAAAATCAATAGTAAACTAACATATTGATAGGAAAAGTTTATCACTCAAAAAGTATTTTAAATTTTTGCGGATTACGTATATTCGATTTTCGATTTTTTTGTGGCGTTATATTGGTACTCTCACTTATGCCGACAAATTCGCCCATTTTGAATGTTCAGTTAATTTTTGACAGCTGCTTTGCTTGCAAGTTCGGCCATTTTGAATGTTCAGTTAATTTTTCACAGCTGCTTGGCTAAGGAGCTGTTGGATTCTGTCCGCGACGACCCAAATTTGCTCCAGATTATCGTAACTAGTAACGAATCATATCATGGGTTCATGGTTATGACGTGGAAACCAAAGCTCAATCATCCCAATGGAAGCTGCCGCACGGGCCAAGACCGAAAAAAGCGCGTCAAGTTCGGTCGAATGTGAAGGTTTTGCTTACAATTTTCTTCTATTGCAGGGGCGTGGTGCATCATGAGTTCTTGTCACAGGGTAGAACGGTCAATAAGGAATATTACTTGCAGGTTGTGCGCAAGTAGCGCGAAGCAATCCGTCAGAAACGCCCGGATTTGTCTAAGAACAAAAATTGGCTTTTGCACCATGATAACGCGCCTGCTCACGCACTGTTGCTTGTGCGCGAATTTTTGTCTAATAACAATACACTAATAATGCCGCAGCTACTGTATTCCTCATATCTGGCTCCCTGTAACTTTTTCTTTTTCCCGAAACGGATTCTTTGATCCATTTGTTGGAATGGGCAAAAATCGAAGATGAGACAAAACACGTGCAAGCAAAGCAGCTGTCAAAAATTAACTGAACATCCAAAAAGGCCAAACTTGTCGGCATAAACGAGAGACATGAGTACCAACATAACGGCACAGAAAAAAAAATCGAAAATCGAATATACGGAACCCGCGGAAATTCAAAATTCGCGATACTTTTTGAACAGACCTCGTATTTATTCTATATGCAGTTTGCTAACAGTGCCATCTATCAACATTAGCTACAAATAAAACGTTACGAAAAAAACGTTATCGACGGACAAACAACCTTAATTATATATATGGATAGAAATTACTATAGGTGATTTATTCTATCTAGATCTTCAGGATTCGTACTGAATTTCAGCTTATTCGACGTTGCCAAACTTGTTATGTTCTGCGTTATTTTTTTGCCAATATCAGCAGTTGTGACAAAAATTCAGGATCGAATATAATCAATACCAGAGGAAAAAAATGACCATTATTTGATCCTTAAAATATTTCTGTATTTTATTAGTTTTACTGGACTATTTTAAGGATCTCATAGCTAATTTACCGTTAAACTATGCCGCTTACTTACAGTGCCATCTATCAACATTAGCTACAAATAAAAAATTACGGATAAAACGCTATCAACAGACATACGACCGCAATTATATAAATGGATAGAAATTACTATCTGCGACTTCAGGATTCGTATTCAATGTTGCCAAACTTGTGATGTATTTTGCACACTTTCAGCGGCTGTGACAGGAATTCAGGATCGAATAGGATTAATAACAGAGCAAAAGGAATAAAACGATCATTAGTTGATCCTTTAAATATTTCAGTACCTTATTAGGTTATATTTGTAATGAGATACTGAAAAATTTTGAGGATCTCATAGCTAATTTTCCGTTAAACTTAGCCGCTTACTAACAGCGCCATCTATCAACTTTAGTAACAAATAAAATTTTACGAAAAAAACGTTACCGATAGACATACGACCGCAATTATATATAAGGGATAGACATCACTATAGCTGATTTATTCTGTCTAGGTCTTCAGGATTCGTACTGAAATCGGCTTATTCGACGTTGCCAAACTTGTGATGTTCTGCATTTTCTTTTGGTTATTTTAAAAGATCGAATAGACATAATAACAGGGGAAAAGAAAAAAAGCGCCTATTTTAGATAATTAAAATATTTCAATATCTGATTAGGTTCTATTTCTAATAAGACGCTGAAACATTTTAAGGACCTCTTAGCCAATTTACTGTTAACGATTTAACAGATTTTATTCATGAAAAAAATATTTAAAATACAATAAATAACTTTGTTCCGAACAGGAAAAAGGACATATTATATTTTTTGGATAATTTTGCATTAAAAGGATTTAAATTGAGAAAAATTCGAATGTTCTGATAGAAGCCAACAATTTAATTCCGTAAGTCAATATAAGCCTTAAACTTGTGTCATAGATAAATGGTAAGTTTTGATCATTTTTCAGTAGTATCAGAAATTATCAATAACGTCTGTTAAGATCAAGTTCTTGTGCGGGTTCAAAATACGTTGTTTGCTCAGGTTTGGTACCTGTCTCTTTACTAATAATATTTGCATTCATTTATACAGGATTGAGATTCTTTTGGCAAGGGATGAAAGTAGGAAAAGTACTCTTCCACTCTCTTTATTTTTAAGATAAATTTATTTATTCGAGCGTGTCAATTCTGTTTCATACACCCTCCAAGTACTATTAAAATTTGCTTTAATTATGTGAAGTGCCTGATTTTAGATTGTATTTTTTTTTATTAATCAAAATTCAATGTACTAACAAATTACAAAAAAAAAAAATATAAGAAAATAAATATCATCTCGATTTATTGATATAGAAATACGTACGATAAGATAAATCGACAAAAATAAATTTAAAAAATGGGATTCTCTTTGAAAAATAAATTAATTCAATTCATATCCATTATTCTGGGTAGATGATTTTATTACTTGGCTACCAAAAAAAAAAACTATAAGAAAATTTCTCAATAAACGGAAAAATATACGAGCAAACCCAGAGTATAAAATAAATGTGAGAAAGGACATATAAACGAATACAAAAATAAACATGAAATTTCTTATAAAAAAATATACTATGACACAGTTTCCGTCTATAATTTTTATATTCGTTGATGGCGGATGACTTTGATGAGGTTGTGTGCACGAATCGAGTTGAAAGGACAAAGATTGGTCAATACAAATGGTCCAAGGTCCACGGAAAAACTGCCCTTTTATATGAATCGTATTTTATTTCCTTTAAATTTTTTCTATTTGTCCTTTTTTTCTTCATGTGTGTTTTTTTTTTTTTTATATTGTTTCGCTACATTTTTAGCTGATATTGCTGATGGTATAATTTTTTTTACTGTTGTCGATTGTATTTGTTTGGCGAAGGTTGTTTCTGTTCCCTTTTTTAAAGTTCAAAGCTTAATAGTCTCACGTACAAGGATCGAAATGATGTTGTATCTTCTTCGAAAGCTTATTTTCTGGTTTATGGCACGCACTTTGTTTGAAACTGATGTCATAATCAAATGAAACATGAGCGTCCTATCAATGACATGTGGATAGCTCCAACATGCACCATTCTGGGATTCTTTGGCGCCCTTCGTTTAACAATCCTCTTCATTCAGTTTGGCTCGTACAATATCATCGGATGTTCTAAAGGATGGTAGACGTGACTGCCTTAGGCGATGGTATATCTGGCGGCAAGTGTCAAATGGTAAATAACGAAGCGTAGCAGTAACTCCATTTTTGCCAGCTTGTTATGGCATAACAACATTCAGCACACTATATGTAACTCACTTTGCTTAGCTTATAATTTACTAGTTTTACTAGATTGCTATAAATTTTTCTTTCATTTTTTTTTTTGTTCCATTTTCAGATGTTATAACTTCTAACAAGTCCAGATGAACAGAACCGGCACTAAATAGACGATAAGCTATTTACTATCGGGATGCTGATGCCTGAACCTAAAACGATGACGATACTGTGCAATTCTCGGAAATCGATAGAGAGTTTTGTGTGGTATGCCAGAAGGTAGGAGGTAGGGAATTTTTTAAACAAATTGCTGTACATTTCCAAGCAGTAGTAAGTCAATTTCATGCAATGTTATCGACTTGTACAGGTGCTTGTTCAGGATGCTCATACGTGTAATGCTAAAAAATAGTCTTAAAGAACTTCACCATTCTCCATAAATCATTTGAATAATCCTTCCTGGATTTCCATACTTTCTATTGCACACTCACAGACATCTTCCCCCCAACAAACAGTCGTGCACGAGAAGCTTCGGCTGAACATGACAAATGGGTCTTTAAGGATACAGTAGTGCATGCTATTGGTTTGTTGGTTTGTTGGCATGGAATACCGAAACCGGCCATTTAACACTGGAATATGCAGGCGTCTGTATAATGAAGATGGGCTAACCAGAGAACTAGTAAACTATGGAAAATAATCCGTAATTGAATTTCAAATTCAGGCAAAGCTGGACATTGAGCACACAGCCGATTCTTGGGTAGGTAAAACGGTTGTTCCATGTTTGAGATTTTAAATTGCTAATCCGTGAATTTTATAGATGAAAAATTGTCGGGATTTTTTTTGTACGCCATCGAGAATGGTGGCTAAATCACAATGGTTGCGCCATTCAAGTTTTGGTGGAAATGTAAATGCCGGAAGCTAATTAATAATTACGATGCAAATGGATTTATAAATGGACAGTGATTGTGTGATACAAATCGACAATGTCCGCATCAGAATCGTCGTTCTAGTTTGTGCTAATTCGAAATTGTCGTTGCAGATTATTTTTTTAGCGGTGAGCCTAATCTTCAAGGTAAATATTTGGTATTGTGCGGTTATAGTTCTTGTAGTATTGTTAAGTTAATTGAAAATAATAATTTCTTAGCTAGATTTTATTCCTTTCTGAAACACCAAAAAAAAAGAAAAAAACTTTAGCTTAAAAGTAAAAAAAAATATTGATTTAATATAAAACAGCAGTGATTAATTGGACGTTATTAATATGAATATTTTTCAAATTATAAACGATTAATTGATAAATTCTCGGTCTTTTTAAAATGTCACTCAATTTTGTTGGTGTTTGTTGTTGTTTGTTATCATTTTACATGAATTATCGGGTTGATGCAAAAGTTATGACCGTTTTTTACATATACAATTAAACTTTTTTTTTAGATTTGTATTATTTATTTAATCAATTATACGAGGGTCGTTCAATAAGTCCTTAGAAAAAGATGAAAAAAAACTGTTTCTAAAAAAAAAAACTTTTAGCTCTATACACCATTCCAACCGTTTTTCCAAAATTTTTATCCCGTCCAAAATATAGGATTTTGAAAGTTCTGCAAAATACTCATCCGTTTGAGCAATGACGTCCTCGTTGGAAGTGAACCAACGTCCGCCAAGCCATTTCTTCAGATTAGGGAAAAGAAAATAGTCACTCGGGGCCAAATCTGGTGAATAAGCGGGATGCTGCAACAATTCCATTCTCAATTCCACAATTTTGGCCGCAGGGAAACATCGCAGGTATGCACACGCGCATTGTCCTGATGCAAGAGGATTTTTTTCTTCTTCAGATGGGGGCGTTTCTCTTTGATTTCCTCGCTCAACCGTTGCAATAACGATGCGTAATACGCTCCTGTTATTGTTTTTCCTTTTTCCAAGTAGTCGATAAAAATGATGCCCTGCGAATCCCAAAAGACCGTGGCCTTCACCTTGCCGGCCGATGGCACAGTTTTTGCCTTCTTCGGAGCCCGTTCACCCTTGAAAATCCACTGTGATGACTGTCTCTTCATTTCTGGAGTGTAGTAGTGTATCCAGGTTTCGTCCACAGTGACATATCGACGAAAGAATTCAGCAGGATTGCGATGAAAGAGTGCCAACATAGCCTCAGAGTCCACTACACGATTGCGCTTATTCTCCTCTGAGAGCAAACGCGGCACCCATCTTGCCGAAATTTTTTTCACAGACAATTTTTCATGCAAAATTGAAGCGACTATACCTTGTGATATGCCCGCGGCCTCAACTAATTCGCGCACTTTAATTCGCCGATCGTTCAAAATCAGATCGTGGATTTTGTCGATGATTTCAGGAGTAGACACCTCAACTGGGCGTCCTGAACGATGTTCATCTTTTGTGGATGAACGGCCACGTTTAAATTCATTCACCCAATTGTAAACCGTCGCAAACACAGGTGCAAATGTGCCATGAGCTGCATCCAACTCGGCTTTGATTTCTTTCGGGCTTAAGCCTTTCAAATGGAGATGTTTGATGACAGCCCTAAACTCGCTTTTTTCCATTGTTATGCACAAATAAATGTCGTTAACTTTAATCGACAATAGAAATTGACCTACGCTATGGATCAAACTGATCCACTAACAAAAAAAAATCTTTACCGACAGCGAGCGCAATATCTTGGATTTTCTAAGGACTTATTGAACGACCCTCGTATAATTTCCATCCATTCTTATATTCTCCTGCCATCTTTCTATCAACTTATTAATACCATTAGTGTAAAATTCCGTGGATTTTGATGCGAAAAATGTAGTAAGAGATATTTTAACCTGCTCTATTGTATCAAATTTTTTATCTTTTAAAAAATTTTGCAGTGATCGGAATAAATAAAAATTGGAAGGAGCAAGATCTGGAGAATACGGTGGATGGTTGATAACATCCCAATTCAACTCATTTAGCTTGTGTTGGGTCATCATAGCCACATGTGGTCGCGCATTGTCGTGATGAAACACTACCCCTTTTCTGTTTACCAATTCTGGTCTATCCTTTTGAAGGGGGATGTTCAATTTGGATAATTGCTGACAATTTGGAAGTTGTTAATGGGGCTTGTCCAGGTATAGCCCAATGTCTTTTTCTTGTCACGTTGTTGTACACGACCCATTTCTCATATCCCGTTACCAAACGATGCAAAAAAGGTTCATATTTTTGTATCGCACTCAAAGCAACGCACGTTGAAACACGATGCAATAAATTGGCAGCCGACAATTGATGAGGTATCCAAACGTCGTACCGCGAAATCATCCCCATACGCTTCAAATGTCTTAACACGGTTGTTTGATTGATTCCCATCATCGACGCGATCTCCCTGGTGGTTATACGTGGATTGGTGTCTATTATGGCTTTTAACTTGTCGTCATCAGACTTCAATGGCCGCCCGGTACGTGGTTTATCAATTAGTGAAAAATCTGCAGATCGGAATTTTGTAAACCATCTTCGTACCTGTCGAACTTTGATGACATCTGCTCCATACACTTCGCAAATGTTGTTGGTTGCCACACTCGCGGTACTGTCTTTACGGAATTCATAAAGTAAACAATGACGTAAATGAACTTTATCGACAGACATTTTGAAAAAATACAAGGGCTCTTCACTGTACTCTGGCCAAGCCAAAACTGAATAAGAAGAAGAGGGAAAGCATCCTTTATACAATGGAATTATTTTAAAAAAAAATGTTTACCTAGGATCATAAAAAACGGTCATAACTTTTGCATATTTAGTACTGATGAAGTTTATTGGGTTGTTCGAAAAGTAATTTCGTTTTATTTTTTTTAATTAAATATTATCCAGTCTGATCTAATACATTTTACCATCTTTCTGGTAATAGCATGATTCCACGCTCATAAAGTTTTTCTTCTTTGCTGGCAAAAAACTGATTCAAGTGATTTTTAACCTCCTCATTTGAATTAAACGTTTTACCGTCTAAAAAATTTTGTAGAGACCGGAAGAAATGATAATCGGAAGAGGTGCTAAGTCTGAAGAGTATGGTGGGTGTGGCGGTATATCTCATCCAAGATGTAAAAGCTTTTGCCGAGTGGTCAAACTTGCAATATGTGGTTTCGCATTATCCTGTTGGAATACTATACCTTTCCTATTGACCAATTCTGGATTTTTTTCTTTAAGTGAATCATTCAGTTTGCCCAACAGTCTACTTCAGAATTCATCATTGTGTTGCTTGGTAAAAGCTCAAAATAAACGATTCCTTTAAAATCCCACCAAACAGATAGCATAACCTTTTTTTTTTAATGAATATTGGCTTTCTAAGTGCTTTGAGTCGGTTTATCTTTCCTATTCCAGAATCTTTTGCACTTTACAAGGGTTGCCCCTTTTCTCCTTCTCAGTGATGATATGCTTCAAAAATGGATCATTTTCTTAGCGTTTGAGAAGCAAATCACAAACGTCAATGCGACGGCACCAATTTTATCCGTAAGAAGATGAGGAACCCATATGTCGAGCTTTGAGATTAAACCTAGTCGTTTTAAATGATCATAAACTGTCATATTCGATAAATTTAATCTTTCAACGATCTCACGAGTTGTTATTCGCCGGTTTGCATCAATTAATGCCTTTACGTATATTGTGTCTTCACCAGCTTCAACTGGCTTTCCAGAAAGTGGTGCATCTTCGAGATCAACTGACCTTCCAAAAAGTGGTGCATCTTCGAGATCAAAATTATATACATCGGATAACTTTTTTCTTGCTTGAACATCATTTTTATTTTTTCTATAGTAAAAACTAAAATACGCCGAAAATGCTGTTTTTCACTTTCCATATTTAAAAGGGTATCAACCAAAAAGTACTTTGCACAATCAATCGAATTTATTCTCAAGCAAGCCTTGCTATGTCTGCTATCAAAATATATATGATTATGCGGCTTAAGTGTGAATTTGGTTGTGAAAAAATACAATTAAATCGTCTGTTGGGAAACAACGAAATTACTTTCCGAACAAAACAATTTGTTATTCTAGGCGACACCGATACTAAAGGTCATTTTACGGACAAAAGATATCTGGATAAGGAAATCTAACTGGAAACGAAAAGGAAAAGTGTTCTTTTTTTTCTTTTTGGTAATTAGCGTAAGACCATGGCTCAGTGGGATTCGAACCCACGACCCCTTGGATGGTGGTAGTCCCTTAGATGAAAGAAGAAATGGATACGCCTCTACACAAAAATTTTGTTCAAATTTCGTTAGCAATATATTCGTAAGAAAGTGCACATTATCAAAATAACAGAAACGGCGTAAATCAGTAAAGGCAAATTTCAAACATCAGTATGCGATTGAAGCAGTTCTTTTAAAACAATTTTCATACAATATATGATGTCCTTTATTCGTAAATAAATAGAATTTCTTAATTGAGCGGATTTTGTTGTTTTGATAGAATTATTTTTGGAAATTTACAATAAAACACAGTATTCTATTTTAAAATATTGTTTCTCTTTATAATAATTATTTAAATATCTATTATTTATTAAAACAATATTATAAAATGGAAGAGGAGCATATAATAATATAAATTGCAAGTTATTTGATTATATCAAAATAACTATTGTGCACAAATAAAAATCCAATTCCAAAAAATGCAAAATAAAATGGTAAGTTTAATAGACATGTGCATTTAAATTAAATAAAAAAATAAAGAATTGCAAACGTCTCTTTGCACCACCTGCTGTCGGATTTGTTTTTCAGCAGTTTGGCAAATTTTCATAATACATTCAGGAGGGTACTTTAAGAAGCCAAAGGATTTGTACGCTATGAAACTGTTTAATATGATTTCTTCTTCTAAAGCTGAAAGACAGTCTTCACAATGCAAAGACCTGCCCAGCTTAAAACAATAAAGCCTGATATGTATTTGACTAATTTTTCACTATATTCATTAGGTGCAGATGAGTTAAATAAATAGTCACGGTCACTCAATATATTCATTTTACCCATCTGCACTTAATTTTCCTTAAATTTTCTTAAACACACTTTACGTACGCCGGCACTGAACTATTTTCTGATAAACATTGAACTGTCAAAATCGAATTTGCTTACATTTATTGAATGACGAACTTTGCACTTTTTAACCACTTTTTGGACCAAATAAATCATTTAAAGTCATTTAAACAGATTATAAACTAAATTTTTGTTAATTTCTTTAGGAAAAAAGAAGATGTCAAATTACCGAAACAAAGAAATTCCCAGCAATCCTTTTAAAAGGATACCATAAAAACTTCCTATTAAATGTTATCAACAGATTTTTGATTTATTCGGAATTACTTTAAAAAAGATAAAAATGTCACTTTCCGATAAGTATGCAAGCATTTTGGTTTTCTACCACTTTTATGGAGAATGGCGTTTTTTGAAACTATTCGAAAGTTAAAATGAATATAAATTATGTTTTTGGAATTTAATAAATTTCTAATATGAAAACTAGATGTCAGTGGGTGTCATGTCAACATAAAAAAATCTACACAAAAGTATGCAAGTGTTACGATTTCTTGCCGTTTCTGCAATACTTAAGCCAGAAAATTGCGTATACTCGTACGTATTTGAAAATCTGACGTTAGGGCCTATCCAGGTATTCTTTAATCATCAGTACGCTAATAACTATGCTATCTAGCCGGCTGTCTCACTCAATATTTTGACAATTAAATACTCGATGTTCTTAAGAAAAGTTTACTTGTAAGTTGAAATTAAAAATTAATAATTAAAATTGTAAGTTGAAATTAAAACGAGTAAGTGGGTTGACCAAAAACGTCTAAGTTGAGATTAAGGACATTATAAAAATTATATTAATTAAATGACGGCAGCCTTTGAACTTATAGGAAAAGTCTACTTTTATGATGATACGGTCCAACACGCTTTCACGCATTTCCGAGTTTAATTTTATTGATTTCGTTGTGTCGGCGCTGCCATCTTGAATATGATGATGAGCAATCTCTTAGTGCAGTTCGAGGATACCGGTTGTAGATGATCTTCTGCTTCTGATTGAGGGGGGAGTAGGTATGCGGTAGAGGTAGCGGAAAGCCGCTATATGCAGATGGTGTCTGAATAGGGGAATAGAATTGGAGTGGGTGTTTCGCATGTTGAAGGGTTTTTTGTTGTTGAAGGGTTTTTTGGCGCCTAGTAGGCCGCCCCATATTCGTATAGCGGCATCGGTGTCCGATACGCGCGGGAAGTACGTTACCTTGGAGGAAAAGTTGGAGAAAGGCTGAACTTTTGGCCTCACTTGCAACATCTAAGGGGCGGTGAAAGTCCTGTACAAGGGTGAATATGTTTCGTATGCCATGTATGCGTCGTGTGTATGGGCTGACATTATGCGCTACCAGTATGCGAGGGTAGGCATAAATTCTGTTCAGCGTCTTGCTTTGTATGCATGTGTGAATGTATTTAGAAGCGTGTCAACCGATGTAATGCAGGTTCTCATGGGAGAAATTCCATGGGTTCTGGAGGTGCTGCGTGAAAGGATTCACTACCATCTACGGCGGGGCATCCCTTTTGCAGGTTGTCCGGTTATGAATGAAGAGGTTCAGAATCTTCGTCTATGCCAGCGGCGTGTACTGGTCCTGAATAGAATGTATGAAATTTGGCAACGTCAATGGGATGCGAGTGTGAATGGCAGAGGACGCACATGTTCATTTCGGATGTGTGCTTTGCCTCTGCGTATAGATTTGAATTTGGTCTCTACCTTGGGTATTTACTAACGGAACATGGAAGTATGAATATGTTCTTGTACAGGCGTGGAGGCTAGATGCCCTTGTGGGCGGCAGAAGAGAGTGCCATATACGGGGATTTGCGTAGCTTAGGTGCATGTGGAATCGTGGTGAATTATGAGAGTGTGGATGTTAGTAGAGTATTAGATTTGAGAAAACGGTTAAATGCCTTAATGCAAGGCGGCTACATCTTTTTTTAAGAGGAAAGTGAGAATGGTGCGTAGCAAGGTGACTATAACCGGGTGAAAGACCAAGGTCGATTCCGGTTGTATTTTTGGGTCTTGGCGAACCCGCGTACCTGAGCTATCTTAGCGGTTCCTCAGGATTTACAAGATTCCTTACCGTAGCTTAAAAGAGCAGAGGACAAACCGAAGTACTCTTGAAACAAAAATTCGTACGAGGGTCATTCAACAAGTACTTAGCCTACAAAAGAAAAACGAAAATTTTAGAAAGGTGGCAATTTATTTTTCCACATAATCTCCTTCAAGCTCGATAAACTTGGCGCAGCGATGCTCTAACTTTTTTAACCCGTCCAAAAAATACATTTTCTCAAGGGAAGCAAAATAGGCCTCCGTGGCGACGATGACCTCCTCATTCGACCCAAATCTATTCCCGGCGAGTGATTTTTTCAGGTTTGGAAACAAAAAGTAGTCACAGGGGGCCAAATCTGGAGAGTACGGTGGATGGTGCAGCAATTCGTAGCGCAATTAACCAATTTGGCCATGGCGACGGCGGAAGTGTGGAACAGCACTTTTTTCTTCGCAAAGCGGGGCCGCATTTTCTTCAATTCGACGTCAAATCGGCCCAATAAGTCAGCATAGTAGCGCCGCGTGATTGTTTTACCCTTCTCGAGGTAATCGATGTGGATCACACCTTGTGAATCCCAGAAAACGGTGGCCATCACCTTTCCGGCTGATCGAACAGACTTCGCCTTCTTCGGAGCACGTTCGTCGGGTGAAGTCTACTGTTTCGACTGTTCCTTGGTCTCTGGTGTGTATCAGTGAATCCATGTTTCGTCGACGGTCACGAAACGACGCAAGATTTGCGCTGGATTGCGCTGAAACAGCGCCAAACACGTCGCCGATGTGGTCTCATGGTTGCGCTTGTTTTCCGGTGTGAGCAAACGCGGCACCCATCGCGCTGACAGCTTTCTCATGCCCAGTTCTTCGTGTAGAATATGATGCACCGTTCCTACTGCGATGCCAACAGTCTCAGCTATCTCGTGAACCTTCAATCGACGGTCTGCCAACACGAAATCGTGGACTTTTTTAACGTTTTCCTCCGTAGCAGCCGTTTTCGGGGCACCTGGGCGTGGCTCATCAAAAACCGACGTGCGGCCACGAACAAAATCGTTGAACCAATTCTTGACGGTCGCCATCGAAGAAGAAGAGTCACCACACAGCATCCAAGCGATCTTTGATTTCGCTGCGCGTTTTCCCTTCCAAAAACAAGAATCTAATCACCGAACGATATTGTTCTTTTTCCACTTTTGTGCAACCGACCGACACGCTCGCTTTCAAAGGCTCTCAAAACAAAACTAATGAAGGAAATCGACTGTGACAGCAGGTCAATCGGGCGGTGAGGCTAAGTACTTGTTGAATGACCCTCGTATTACGGGAATCAGGGAACCGATTCCTTGAAACAAAAATTCGTATTACGAGAATCGTATTAAAACACACTGTGCCCGAAAATGATGAGGCGCCTTAGGTAGCTACGTAGCGGACCCATATCGCGGGTACGGTCTCTGGATCGCTGGTGGTAGATACTGGTAATTATCTCGGTCGCTGCCACTGCTTATTCAGTTGGGCTAATCAGCTTGTAACTGGCTACTAAATGTAAAGTGCCAGTAATGGTGGTGCGTTGATTGAGCGTATCTAAATCCCTATGGTCGTAGTCGACTCGTGGGTTTATTTTAAACGACACTGATTTTTTAATTGCCCGCAGAGTTATTCCCTTTATGTACCGCCATAAGAAGAAATCGAGAATGTTTAAATCTGGGAAGCGATATTTAAATTATCATCACCACTTTTTGATATAATTTGGTCAAAAAATATCGTTCGCAGGATATCCATTGTAAATATCGTATTCTATTGAAACTGACCTGATACATGATCTCCATCCTCTTCTGATCTTATTCAAGGATGAAAAATGTCTTAAGAATTTCTCTTTATTGCTTTACAAGTGATTATAACAGAATAGCCAGTAGTGTCCTCAATAGAAGGCTCCTGTTTCTCAGATATCCTTCAAAATTATTCACTATACGATAAATAGTGTATTTTTTAATAGAATGATTTTAACAAGACTACACGTTATGTTGATGCACTTCATAATAATTTTGTTGCATCCACTCTCTACGATAATCAAGTATCAGCTGACAAAATGTCATCAAACTAAAAGTTGTTAGACTTACTCTAGATTTATTGTAATTGCACTCTCACATAAATGATATTTTTTTACGACTTAAATCATATTTTTAAATATTAAAGATATACGTTAAAAGTATTCAATTCTTGTAAATTGTGCCTTTTGATTCAAGGGCGTTTGCAAAAGAAAATCACCGTCAATGCAAGTATTTACTGATTAAAAATCTAAAACAGATATTCTTTATTTTAAATCTTGTTTTTTTCATAATATTTAAAGATATTTAGACAATTTATCTTTTTATAACAAGAACCAAAGAATGAAAAATTCCCTTTTTAAAAGAATATCATTAATATTTATAAAAATGATGAGTCAAAATTATGCTATATTTGTTCAAGAGCCTTGAAAATGGTAAGTAAACAAACGAGAGAAAAATATATATTGCAGAAAATGATAAGAAACTCTCCAGTGTCTATTTAGTAGAATTTTTGGAAATTTTCCTATTCCATAATGTATAATAATTTTTAAAAAAAATTCAGAAACAAGGATTTCTATTTTTTTTAATAAAAATATTTATTTTATTTTTGGGGGAAAAAAAAGACTGACAAAAATCAATTCAATTAATTTTACCGTCCTTTTTTCTATTTTTTATTATTAATTTACAATGCACGTTAAAAAATGAAATTATTAAAAAAATAAGGATGGCAGTAAAAAAAATTAAATTAATATAAGATGAAAATTGAAAAAAAAAACGATTTATGTTCACGTAGAATAAATTTTTTTTTTGTGTGTACGTTCGTAGATATGCAAGGAGTGAGAGAGAATTGGTGAAATTTTTGGCAGACTTTAAAATTGGAAGAATTTTAGAGTTAATCTTTTTGGTTTTGTGTGCTTTTCATGATTTCATCTCCGTTTTTTGAGATTGAATATTACAACGATGTCGGGGCATATATATTTTCACAGCGTGATTTGTGCGAATCTCGACTTTCGAACATCGAAGCCAGAGGAGCATTGTGCACGGAACCGTGCAAGAGTTTTAATCAAAGTGTTCTCGTAAATCAAATATTGAAGTATCCGCGCGATTATACATGATATCCAACCCATACGCACCCTTGATACAATAGTATATGAAGGAAGGGCTTTGGTTTTTCTCATTCCAGTCGTCCTTGTTATCTGTGGTGTCTTTTCACCGATAGGAGAAAAAAGAAAAAAAATCCTTCCTTTCACCAGCCCCCCCCACCCTCCATCAAGCCTATATAGAACTTTGAAATATAAAAGCACATCAGTTAGGAGGGGGAAATATTGTCACTTTCCTTTTTCCAAAAATAAAGGAAAATATACGAAAAAAAGTAAGACTCCCCAACCGGTGACTATAAATTTCCAAGTTATTATTAGGTCTGGCATAAGTCACCAAAAGATATTGTATCATTTTTATTACTTTTCGAATCCTGAAAAATCCTTGTCGCTGATGATCATGCGATTGTATGTGAGACCGAACACTTTTAATTATTAAGGAGTTAAATGGAAAATTGAGAGAATTTCGCCAATTTTGAATGAATAATGCAAAGTAATCTCGCTGTCGACATGTATCATCCTTCCGACAAAATGAAAGATATCCATCCTTTAAAGGAGAGAAACTCACGTTTAAAGGTGAACGAAAAAAAAAAAATTTACCTTCAACTAAAATGGGGATTATTACATCCTTTTATCCGATAACACTTTAAGTGTTTTCAAATTCAATTCCTCCCTCACAGAGTTTATTATTATTTTTTTATTTTTTTGTTATCTGCTATGATTTATAAAACTACATATTTTTCTGGGATATTTTTTTTTTTTGATGAGTTTTATTTATAAGCTGATTTGTCTCTTAGCAAAATATTTATTTATTATTGTATATATAAGCTTTGAGATGAAGTTTGTCCGAAATTATTTTGATAGTCTTAAATTTACTTTTTTCATATTGAAATATTTTACAAATATAAAGAAAATAGTTTGACTAAATCAAAAATATACAAAATAATCTTCAGAGAGAAAATTTTCCTGAATTATACAATATGATAAAAAAAACTTAAGGTAAAAACCGCAGGAGTAAAGTTTATTTTTCTAAGAAGTATGAATTGGTTTTTGTATAAATTTAAAAAAAATCTTCTAAATATCATTTGTGATTTTGTTGGCATAGCAATAAGAAAGTTATGCTCAAAATATTTACAAATAAATGAAAAAAAAGATCCTTAAAAAGAAATAATAAAAAGTAAACAATATGAAACTATATAAATATTGACTTTTATCTGCTTATACTTTAGTGACATAAACATCGAATTAAGGAATTGTTACCATTTTTGGATGGTTTTAACTTTAGAGAGTCCTTGTTGCCATCTGTCATAGAATCACTTTTATAAACGTTAATAGTATTAGCTGGAGTGGCCAGAATAGTTAGGAATAAGTTTACAGTAGTTGTCACAATGTATACTACAATTCTCGGATTGTTTTTAATTTTGCACAAAAGGACGATGAAAAAAATTATTTTTTTTTAAAACTGTCAGAGAAACCAGAAAAATAACATAAATAAAAACAGTGAATTAAACTTTTGAACTTTTCACGGTGCAATAGACTGTACGGATAATTTTTTTTCCCTTTTGAGTCCTTATATTGTTCAGTTTTTCATAATATTATATGTGTTGTATCTGTTTTGTACCACTCTTGTAATCTGCTGAGTTGGAGTTCTGTCCTCACTGTTAAAATGTTATAACAGCTTCGCATGGACACAGGAAAACTTTGAGGCAAAAATTTTCCATGGAACTTAGTTTTTTTGAGTTAGTCGTTTAAAGTTGGAGTTTTTTACTACTGCCCAAACATGTACACTATTGGGAGCAAAAGAAAAAAATTCCAAATTCCTACCAACCTCACTCACCTTTTTATATTCTATATGTACGAATACTTACCTGTCTGCCGTTAAGGTGATTTGTGGTTTCCATCGTACACTCTCTCAACTATTATCCTTAATTTCGCTTAAATTCACCTCTTCAACTGAATAATTTGTTAAATTTTTTCTCTATCATTTTTCTGCTAATGAGTTTTATTGTGTTTGAAAATAATTGAACTTTAAAATATAATAAATCATTTTTCCTTTAGGGGACAAAAAACTTTTATAGAAAATTGAAAAATAATAGGAGAGTTTTCGAAAAGTTTTCGAAAAGCTCATGCGTTTGTTCGATTTTCATTATTTTCCTTGCTTTCAGCAACAAAAAAAAAAAAAAAAAGAAGAATGTTCTATAATTTTTACCTTATCAGTTATAAATTAATAAAAATAAAAATAAAAACGAATATTTCTAAAAAAAATTTACTCCATTTAGTTAAAAGTGTTGTGAATAAATTTTAATAGAGAAAAAAATATTCGCAATTATTTTAAGTATTTTATATTTTGTTTATTTATTTATTTATTTTTCAGAAAGAATTTATAATTTGTAATATATAAAATTGAAGATTTAATTAAAAGTTTTCGCCATTTTTTGTGGGTAGTTTTTTATTCTAAGTATGATAAAAATTTTAATTTTTAATTTTTATATCATGAATATTTATACAAAATTATTATTAAGTTATGACAATAATAAATATACAATTTTTTTTGAAGAACTAATATAGGTGAAAAAAAAACCAATGTTGAGGAAAAATTTTTCAAAGCAACAAGAACTGATACGGGAACAGACACATCCACTGGGGTTGAGTGCTGAAGGGTTTGCTGAAAAGTTTCCGAACATTAATGCAGAAACTTTCTTCGTTAGCTTAATTCCAGGTGGTTAATTGTCGCTATCAGCGATATGCATAGAAAACTTGCATGCACTCGGATATTTAATTATAACTTGTTGATGATACTTTGTGTTGGGATTTTCGTGTGCTTCTGATTGAGTTGCTGCACTCATCCATTTACCTGGGCGTGTGTACTTGTACGAATACTCGTCTTCTCCACTGCACAATTAAACAATTGCTTTGCATGCAATGAAATTTCATTTTAGATAATCATATGGATTAAATGTGCTCCCATGCAAAAATGTGATATAGATTACAGTTCAGATTTATTTAAACATTATATATAATATTAAGTTGCGATGGTATCGCTAGCTATACGAGGTTCTTTTTCTAGTTATAAGAGGTCTGTTCAAAAAGAATTTTAAATTTCCTCGGGTTACGTATATTCGATTTTCGATTTTTTGTGGCGTTATGTTGGTACTCATGTCTCTCACTTATGCCGACAAAATCGGCCATTTTGAATGTTCAGTTAATTTTTGACAGCTGCTTTGCTTGCACGTGTTTTGGCTCGTCTTCGATTTTTGCCCATTCCAAAAAATGTATCAAAGAATCTGTTTTGGGAACAAGAAAAAGTCATAGGGGGCCAGATCTAGGGAATATGGTGGCTGCGGCATTATTAGTGTGTTGCTTTTGGCCAAAAATTCGCGCACAAGCAACGATGCATTAGCAGGGGCGTTATCATGGTGCAAAAGCCAATTTTTGTTTTCTGGCGGATTGCTTCTAGCAACTTGCGCATAACTTACGGGTAATATTCCTTATTGACAGTTCTACCCTGTGGCAAAAACTCATAATGCACCACGCCCCTGCAATCGAAGAAAACTGTAAGCAAAACCTTCACATTCGACCGAACTTGGCGCGCTTTTTTCGGTCTTGGCTCGTATGGCAGCTTCTATTGGGATGATTAAGCTTTGGTTTACACGTCATAACCATAAACCTATAAATCGTCACCAGTTATGACCCTTTGGAGTAAATTTGGGTCGTCGCGGATAGAGTCCAACAGCTCCTTAGCAATGTTAATGCGATGCTGTTTTTGGTCGAAATTGAGGAAAAATCGAAGACGAACCAAAACACGTGCAAGCAAAGCAGCTTTTACAAATTAACTGAACATTCAAAATGGCCGAACTTGTCGGCATAAGTGAGAGACATGAGTACTTACATAACCCCACAAAAAAAATCGAAAATCGAATATACGTAAACCGCGGAAATTCACAATTCGCGATACTTTTTGAGCATACCTCGTAATTAGCATCCATGGCTCATCAGTTTATAAAGTTCGATATTGCTTATCGAAGAATTAAAATATTGAATTACGTTCATTTCCATATCGTACTAGTATTTCTGATCAGTTTTTGGGATAGTCTCTCTCCACCATCCTGGGTCCAAAATGGTTCCGAACTTTACGCATCAACGAACTTTCCGTATTTAACATTTCTGATTTAAAGCCTGGCTCAATAGTGTCAGCAAACCAGTCTACTCACCAACCAAACTTAAATTGGGGGAAAAGAAACTTCTAAGAATTCGGATGCGGCCCACACTCATCCTTCATACCATTTCTGTGTTATTTAACCCACTATCTCTCATATCCCAAATGAATTCCACTTCATCTAGAATTACTCTTTGAATAGAACTTCTTCCATTGTGGTGTTCTGAGATACAACTACTACTTTCCCAAGTTTAATCTCAAAGAATCCATAAAATTAAATAATCACTTTTCCCTCCAACTTACTATTGACCAGTTTCATCGTACAATCCGCACGTGATATAATGTTGCTAAATGTCCTCATGGTCTTGACGCATAAATTAGTCCCACGCATATGCCTAAGAGATCTTATATATATAAATAATCATATACTGACTTAATGGCACGTTGAAATGAAGGCTTAACTGCCTATTGGAAACGCAATCTGGATAACAAAATTTTCTTTAAAAAGCCTACACACAAGCGCATGCCACAAAATAGCAATTTTTTCCCAACTCCTCATTTTTTGTTGTTGCTTCAAACACAGCACTTATTTTTGTTTTTAATATAAAATCGGCAATTATCAGAACAATTTGAATATATTCTTATCATATTTATAGTCTTTGAAAAAAATCTTCATATTTTCCAAGATAAAACAAAATCGACTATAGTAAAAATTATCTTATTCGGAACAGTTACTTTGAGCAAATTTTCACAATTTGAATACACTTTTTTATATGTAATAGACATAAAAAAAATACCCTTCGTAATTCTAAGAAGAATTCTTAGGGGAAAAAGTCTATTTTTTTCTCGACAAGAAGATACTTTTTTTTTCTTCTTTTATTCTTCTCATATTTAATAATAAAAATATATTTGTACCGTCACACATCCATGTTAGATTCTATAAAATGTCACACCATTTTTCGCGTAAACATGTTGATTTAATAACACATAAAACGTTTTATTAAAAAAAAAAAAAAACCAAAACAACGAAGATATTTTCACATATTTACATAAATTTAATTTTATTTAATATTAAATCATAAAGAAAAGTCTGAGCAAAAAAAAAATTTTACTTGTGTGCACTTCAAGCAAGAGAAAATAGAATTTTATTTAAATAAAAACAACAAAAAAAACAATCCATTTTTATTAGCTTTTTATGTATTGTATATTTTATTTTACTCTAAAGGATTGTCTATTAACACACGAACGATAACTAATTCTATTGCGTGCTTGATGATATGAGTTTGGAAATTTATTTACGTATAAAAGAGCTTAAAGCAATTTGCCCACTTGCTGTTATAGCCGTGACTGTATTAATATCGAATGTACAAAGAACAAAGTGGTATTAACTTAAGATGATTATACTCTAGTTTTTTCCTGCGTTTACTACTGTTTTACATACTGGTCAAAGCTCTACACTATTCATATCTTGGTGTCCTTTCTTTGTACTGACTGTTTGGCAACAAAAAAAAATGTCCGCTTTGTGAACGTTTTTATTTGAAAATAAAGTTACAATGTTGACGTATGTATTATCTCAATTTCCGTCTGTCTTTCACTTTATCTTTTATAACATACCCTCCTATACGGATTGAATACACTTTTATCTGTTTGTCATAACTATGTCCTTACAAATGTTATTTATTTAAGGGGGGGCGGTAAACAAGTTAACCAGATGAATAGATATTATGAATTCCTCAAAATATAACCGCTCAGATTAAGTGCTCTAAGGAAGATTATGTTATTTATATAGTAAATTTTTTGACAGGTTTCGTATACCATTTCCGGTGCACAAAGACAGATTATGCAGTTCATGTTTTTGCTATTTTTCATTCTTACTTTTCGAAATGCAATGAAATTAAATCACATGTTTTTTCCCGCAAACATTTAGTAACGGTAGACTTAAAATAAAACTTTGAATCTTGACAAACTTTATATAGTTTAGATAAAAAATAAATGGTAATATTTTTTTATTAAATAAAAAAATAGTTTAGATTCTATCACGAATATACACCAAAAGATATTATTTTTATAGTTTAGGAGATATTTTTCTACACTTTTTATATAGTTTATTCTGTATCATAAAAATTTTCTACACATTTTATTATAATCGTTTATAACACATCCTTGAATGTGTAATAACTTAAAACTCTGGATAGACTGTAATTTAATTATAATAGAATGTTAAAAGAAACAGAAAAAGAAAAGCTAAATTTTATATATTAATATCATTGCTTTAGAATAGATTTTTTTTTATACTAATTAATTAAAAAGGGATTAGTTCTTTAGGAATTTTTTCAGATCTTTGTCATCGATTATTTCTGAGCTTTTAATATTTTTTTCTTCTGTAGCTATCATCTAAACGCTTTAGAAAATTTAATCATAGAGAAAACGCAAAAGTGATCTCAATGCTTTATGAAAATTATCGTGTTTGTTTCGGTTAATATTATGGGTTATCTGAGGTAATAACACCAGGCCGTTTAGTGCAGAAATTCAAAAAATCAGTGGTAGTGCAAAACAGGATAATACCAGGGCATTTTTGTCGTTCGACCAAAAAATTTTTCTTGCTGTGGAATAACAGATCTCGACAATTCATCGTCGTCCATAGTACAGTAACAGTCACCGAATTATAATAGAAGCCCTATTGTTAAGCATCTAGAAAATTCAACTGACCCACGAGTTAGAGTTAAGAGACCTTTTGCAGTAAGGCTCTTGAGAACATGGGGGTGCCCTACTACCTACGGAGGAGGGTCAGATCATACTTCAGTGTCCGACTACTACACTACGAGATGGAGGATGGACCAGCGGAGTATGGGGTTACGGGAGGGGTACCTCAGGGCTCTGTCCTGAGGCCACTCTTGTGGAACGTCATGTACGACGGCCTACTCCATCTGGAATTACCGCCGAATACAACACTCGTGGCTTTCGCGGACGACGTAGCGGTTGTCCTTGTAGCCAAACACCTGGAGGAACTGGAAGCCGCATTCTCCACCACCATCCGGAGGATAAGACAGTGGATGACATCGGCAGACCTGTCTTTGTCGGAAAATAAGACCGAGACACTCCTTGTGAGTAGCCGGAAGAAAATGGAGACCATCACCAAGAGAGTAGGCGACCACGACATCCAGTCGCTACCCTACATCCGATGCCAGACTAAACAACAAGGAGCACATCTTGGATGCCAGACTCAACTACAAGGAGCACATGTCCAGCGTCAGCAGAAAGGCATCAGTAGTACAGGGCGCGCTTTCGCGGATAATGCCTAATATCGGAGGCCCCAGGCAAATCCGAAGGCGACTACTGGAAACTTTTGTTGCCTCCGTCCTGCTATACGGAGCACCAGTGTGGGCGAAATCGCTAGAGTTAACAATATACCGCAAGCCAATGTCATCAGTAAAGCGGCTCTCAGCGATCAGAGTAGCGTTAGCATACCAAACGGTATCACACGATGCGGTCAACGTCGTGGCATCATGCCCACCCATCGACATCCTGGCAGGAGAGCGTGAACGCCAACATCGTAGGAAGAAGGAAAAGCAGCGAAAGGTCCTCTGTGAAGAGGAGAGATCCGAGAGTCTTCGCCTCTGGCAAGAGAGATGGGACAGCTCGACGAAGGGTCGGGTGCTAAACGAAGGGTTGGGTGTTGTTATACCCGACTTCGCGTGCACGGGGAAGTCGGGTATTACATCACCCAACTCTTGACTGGGCATGGATGCTTTCGGGCATACTTGCACAGATTCAAGAGAACTGACTCCCCAAACTGTCATCACTGCCGTGATGTGATCGAAGATGCAGAACACGTGTTCTTCCAAAGCCCCTTCTACGAGGGGATACGGGCAGCAGATCTGGAGAAAAATCTAGACCGTCCCATCAGTCCAGAAAACATAGTTGAGTACATGCTGAAGAGCCAATGGGCTTGGAACAGATTGGCAGAGTACGCGGAATCTTAATCAAGGATCTTCGGACCACGTACGAAGAATAGGCCGTTGGGCGTCATAATATCGGGACAGTAGTAATATCAAATAAGAACGCCCCGGCGAAGTGGTATTTACAAAGAGTGCCGCCAGGGAACCATCGTTTCGGTAGCAAGGGTAGAGGTACAGGTAGGTTTTAGCGAGGTAAAAATCCCGGATAACTCGCCCGGCAGGTAGAAGGTCTTCCAGACGCGTACCTTTTGAAGGTTTCCCCCTGTACCTCATTTATCTCAACTTAAAAAAAAGACCTTTTGCAGTAGGGTATACCAACCAATTGGATACTTGAAGTAGAAGTTGATCTACGTAAGCAAATTTAAGATACAGTAAATCTGTAAGTCATTAAAGGCCAACCTATCGCACTGTTTGGTGTGGTTTTTGGTCTGGTGGAGTCTTCGAAAATAATGCCGATAACGCTATTACGGAGAATGCTGAATAATATCCATCATAAGAAACTATTCATGGCCTGAATTGGATGACCCGGACTTGAATAATAAACAGCTCGTGAAAGAACGGTCCTATTACCAACAAAATTACCAGGAAAAAACGAGGTCAAAAGGCCGTGGAGATCTTATGATTTGGTACCATTCTCTTGGGGCTATATGAAAATAAAGATCTATGTTATGCCTAGACGCCATAAACGATTTCAGAGAAAATTATTTTATATAGTAATGACAATTTTTATACGTTTATTTTTAAACCTGAAAATCTGCGGTCTTATTGAGTGATACCACGATCAATTAGCTATTGATTATAATCACTTTGTTGTCATAAAAAAGTTTTCATAAAATATTTTAAACACCGAAAATTATTTAAATTGAACTTTGAACTAATCCAAATATTGAGAAATTATTTTTGACCAAATATTTATTTAGCAAGTTCAGAAATGGATTAATTTAGAAAAAATTTAATTTTACAATTTACTTTAGAGCAAAGGAAGTGAAAAAATCGCAAACGTAAAGGTGAAATTATTTCAAAAATAAAATTTGTTAGGTTTTTCGTTAATCCGTACCTAAATAACATTTGTAAGGTTTTCCATTAATCCGTTCAGAAATTTTTTTTTTGTGCCTATGATCACTTTTCCTTTGGAAAATAATTCAACTTTAAAATATAATAAATCATTTTTCCTTTAAGATACATTAAATGTTTACAGAAACTATTGAGAAATTATTTTTGGTGAAATATTTATTAATCTACATCGGAAATAGATTAATTTAGAAAATATTTTATTTTACAATTTATTTTGGATTCAGCAAAGAAAATGAAAAAATTGTAAAACTGAAGGCGAAATTTTTCCAAAAATAACATTTGTAGGGTTTCCCGTTAATTCGGTAGTAAATCATTTTTCTTTTGCTCATGATCACTTTTCCGTTTAAAAATAATTGAAATTTTTCCTTTAAGGGACAAAAAGCGATTATAAAAAATATTGAGAAATTATTTTTGACTAAGTATTTATCTAGATCGGAAATAGATTAATTTAGAAAATATTTTATTTTACAATTTATTTTGGATTCAGCAAAGGAAGTAAAAAAATCGCAAACGTAAAGGTGAAATTATTTCACAAAATAAAATTTGTTAGGTTTTTCGTAAATCCGTACATAAATAACATTTGTAAGGTTTTCCATTAATCCGTTCAGA
Source organism: Atherix ibis (assembly GCA_958298945.1). NCBI lineage: Eukaryota > Metazoa > Arthropoda > Insecta > Diptera > Athericidae > Atherix > Atherix ibis. Next base: position 120,494,799 of record OY282606.1, read on the forward strand.
AACTTTTTTTTTTTTGCTTATGATCACTTTTCCGTTGGAAAATAATTCAACTTTAAAATATAATAAATCATTTTTCCTTTAAGGGACATTAAATGTTTACAGAAACTATTGAGAAATTATTGTTGACTTAGTATATATCCGGATTAGAAATAGATTCAAATAGAAAATATTTTATTTTTACAATTTATTTTGGACTCAGCAAAGATAATGAAAAAATCGTTAACGTGATTGTGAAATTATTCCGAAAATATTGTAACATTTGTAAGATTTTCCATTAATCCGTTCAGCCGGCAGAAAATCATTTTTTTTGCTCATGATCACTTTTCCGTTTAAAAATAATTGAAATTTTACAAATAGTAAATCATTTTCCCTTTAAGGAATCAAAAAACGTTTGCAGAAACTATTGAGAAATTATTTTTGATCAAATATTTATTAATCTACCTCAGAAATTAAATTAATTTAGAAAATATTTTATTTTACAATTTACTTTAGAACAAAGAAGATGAAAAAATCGCAAACGTAAAAAAAAAAAAAAATTTGTAAGGTTTTTTCCTTAATCCGTCAGAAAGTCTCTTCTCTGGCCATGATCACTTTTTCTTTTTTTGGTCAATTCTCATTAACTTCTTTAGTGAAAAAAATTAATGATTGAAAATAAAAAAATAAATTATATTAGAAAATGCATCCTTTTTTTGTAAAAAAAAAAACAAAAAAACTTTAATTATTACAAAATGCGAATGTTACCTGTTGGAAAAATTTCCAAATATTGTTTTGTTACATATGACAATTATTATATCAAAAAAGTTTTAATAAATTCACAAATGAATATAGAATTAAATATAAATAAAAGAAATTATCAACATCAACATAATTGATTAAATATCAATTTAAATTCAAAGTAAAAGAAAAGTTTTTAGTAACATTACCAATTCACCTTTTACCATATTCCACTTAAACATAAATAATTAATTATCATTTATTATTAAAAGAATATTCAAAAATATATTTCTAGAGGTTTATAATTCTTAGTAAAATAAATTTATTTGTGGTAAAATAATTGAAATTTAAAATATCAAAGAAATATGACCAGTTAAATAATAAATATTCAAATAATATAAATCATTCAATAAGCTTTAAATAAACTTTTTATTAAACTTGGAATAGAATTATTGAACGAAAACAAACAGTTTCTGGGATCAATATATTTATGAATTCTTGAAAGTTTTCATCTCGACCATAAATATATTTATTTTCACTAAAGTTAACTTAATATTTTCGTAGATTTTGTCATTTCATTAAATTCAAAGCCTATTCTTATTATTTATTCAATTTCATAGAAATATTCTCTAAACTAGATGAAATGCTATAAAATTCATACTATTTTCTAAAATATTTATTATTAACAATTTAAAAATGAATTGAGCTGTCGGAGGTTAATTTAGAATTTTAATTTCTACCAAATTCAGTCCCTATGTGAGATAATAGTCACCATCATGATTTTTAAATTTCTTATATTAAAAAACTCATAATAGAATATTAAAAAAAATTCATTTGCATTTTATTTATCAACAAAATCCACTTCTTGAACAACTAATCACTTTTTCCCTTCTAGAAAACACCAGGAGTCATCTTAAAAAATTTGGTCACATAAATTTTTAAATAATAATAAATTTATTTATTTGATAAAATAATAAAATAAATTAACAATTCAAGTCAACTATCTGAATATCTCCTATTCGATATATTTTTTAACTTTGACTATATTTGACATAGTCGATATAATCCAATTATTACAAATAAACTATAAATTCCACTTTAAATAACTATCAAAATGCCATTCTCGTCCTACCAGAACTCTGTATTTAGTTACTTTGAAAATTTTCCATAAAAAATTTTGTTTTAACAAAAAAATGCAATTTATTAATTTTCTGTTTCCTTAAAAAACTATTTTTAATATTAAATTATATATATTTTTTTTTGGTTTGATTTAAGTTTTCTTTACAAATCCGTAGCCAATGAGAATTATTCACTAAGAAAATTTGCCAAAACTGATGTCTTGAGTTGAAATTTTCCGCTTAATTAAAATTGGATTTAAAGAAAAAAATGATTTGTTCGCATTCAAAAATAAAAAAAGACAACCATATAAGATACACATTTAAATGTATTTTCATCATATTTATAATATCAATTGGAAAATTATATGAGCGTAATAGAATTTTGAAGAAACTTTTCCACAACACGCTCATACATAATTCTTAATATGGATATTGACATTCATATAGTATATATTTGGATGTATGTGCGCTCAGGAGTGTAGCTACCATTCGATAGACTGTTCAAAATGTATAGACTAACATGGCTGTACCATAAATTTCTTTAAGATACGAATAAATTCATAAACACCTTGACTTCGTTGGCCATAAATCGATACAACATACTACTTTCTGCAGCTCCACCAACATGCATAGGGAATTGGAGGACTTATACCCTTAATTCTAATATTTTTCCATTTTACCTTCTGTCACATAAATTTTTGTCACGTAAATATATTTCGATCCATGACAACAATTTTCAACATTCCGATGTCCTGGCATTTTGGGGGGCAAGTACGTTATCAGGCCATCGGATCGTCGTTATCCAATTTCTTTTGTTTGTCAAATGTCATAGAGTTATCTAAGGTCGATATCCTCTGTCATTCCCGTCCTGACAGAACTCTTTATTTATTTACTTTCGAAATTTTCCAGTCTATTTGCTTTCTTTCGTATGCATTAACGCGAACTGAATGATCCACAACACACGCTGTCAGCCAAAAACAAATAACAGCGGAACTCCACAAGTCAATAATTTAAATCATCACGAATTAGGGTAATTCACAACATGTGATACGCTTCATTTTATCTTTTGCCACATTTCTATTCATTTTATGGAGTGTTATCCTTGCGGTAAAACAAAAAACAAAAAAAAACAACAACAACAAAACAGAAATAAATGAAAATTCGTAATTTATCCGAAATTTGTCATGAGGGTTGATTATATATATCCGCAGATCAACCTACAATTTTGTAAATATAATTACGGAAAAATCAATTACCAAATCCACAAAAAGGAATGAGTTTTAATATCAATTAACAACGATTTACTTTCTATTTAAGGATTTAATAATATTATTGAGTATATTGACTTTATTGCAATTAAGGATATAAAAACGGTCGTTCAAAAAATTAAGAGCCACCCAAAAGAGGATTGGCCCTGCTCAATATGATGTGATATCCATAAAATGTGCTTTCTTACTGAAAATTGCATGCAAATCGATAAGGTAGTAAATTTTTTCTAAAAAGGATAATAAATTTCTGGTATGAGCACCTCAGCTATTTTTGACGAAGCTCATCTTAAGGGAATAATTTTGATTACTTTTTCAAGTAAATTCGACTCTATCTCCTGGAGAGGCGTCAATTGTTTATGGTTTGTCATTTATTAACAATTGACGCAACATATATTTACTGTCTTAATTACGAAAAGTTATTTCGTTTTTTCCCGACAGAGGACTTGATTTGTATTTGTCATAACCAACTTCATACTTAAGCCGCGTAATCATAAGTATTTTGACAGCTGACATAGCAAGGGCTTACTTGTCGATTGATTCTGAAAAATTCGATTGATTCTGCATAGTAGTTTTTGGTTGATACCCTTTTAAATATGGAAAGTGCGAAAAGATAAAAATGCTGTCAAGCAAGAAAAAAATTATCCGATGTGTATGGAGAAGATGTGTTAAGTGGGCGCCAGCGCCAAAACTGGTTTGCAAAATTTCGATCCGGCAATTTTGATCTCGAAGATGCACCACGTTCTGGAAGGCCAGTTGAAGCTGATGACGGCATAATAAAGGTATTAATTGATGCAAACCGGCGAATAACAACTCGTGAGATCGCTGGAAGATTAAATTTATCGAATACAATAATTCATGATCATTTGAAATGGCTACGTTTTATCTTAAAGCTCGATATATGTTATGGGTTCCTCATTTTCTTAAGGAGAAAAATTTGTGCCGTCGTATTGACGTTTATGATTTGCTTCTCAAACGCCAAGAAAATGATTAATTTTTTAAGCATATCATCAATTGGGGCAAGAAATGGGTTGTCTACAACAATGTTAAGCGCAAAAGATCTTAGAGTGGAAAAGATGAACCGGCTCAAAGCACTTCGAAAGCCAATATTCATCAAAAAAAGGTTATGTTATCTGTTTGGTGGATTTTCAAAGAAATCGTTTATTTTGAGGTTATTCCGAGCAACACAACGATCAATTCTGAAGTGTAGTGTCATCAATTGGACAAATTGAATGATTCACTTAAAGAAAAAAGCCTAATAAATAAACTATTGGGTTGTATGGAATGTAATTTCGTAATAAAACGAAATTGCTTTCTTGCGAACCAGTAATATTTTTCAATAAGAGTGATATGATTTCTAAGTGACGTTTCGGCCATTTGTGATATGTTGTGATATGTCATTTTTTTCATTTTATTTAGTTATATTTAAAATTTTATTATGAAGAGATATACGTAAGAACAACGTTTACAAATTATTTTATTTTATTATCAAAATAATCGTTCTCCAATTGCAATATTTGAATCTTTAATGCGATTATGAAATAAAACTGATTTTGGTTTTTTAAAATTATGTAAGATAAAAAAAATATATTAAAAAATGTATAAATTTTATGAATACGTTTTCAGATACTCTACATTAACTCAATAGTAAATCGAAATTTTTTTTATTGTTTTTATATGCTTTTCTATTAGAAAACTTGACAGTAAAAATAATTTTTCGTAAAATAAAAACTATAATACAATATATATAAAATGTCTGGAAACAAGCGCCAAAGGCCATTTTATAGCATCATTGCCATAATGTCATTTGGAAATTTCATGTTACGTATGGGTTGGCATTGCAAGCTTATCTAATGGAACTTGTAGATTGTAAGTTGGACAAGAGCAATTGGAAGTTATTAAATGTTATAAGGTTTTCTTTTAGGAAATTAGTGGGTCTAGAGTAGAAAAAGGAAAATTTTTCATTCAATGACATTTATTTAAAATATGAAGAATGGTGTGTTGAACGTCAAAACCATGAGGGTTGAGATTGGCTATCGAAGAGTAAATCAGTGGTAAGTGTAGTAGGACCAGTCATTATTCTGAGAAGATTCGTTAACCCAAAATTTTCGAATGGTCAATGTGTAAAATCAATCTTCCCCTAACTATCAATTTTATATAAGTTTATGTTGTCCAAAATGAAGTATGATGCGATTAACTACATCTGCTGATAGAGGGTTTTCCAATAAGAGTGATATGATTTCTAAGTGACGTTTTTTTTTCCATTTTTAATATGTCATGATCTTGTTTTTTTTTTATTGTATTCAGTAATGTTTACAACTTTATCATGGAGAGACATACGCAAGAACAACATTTATAATTTATTTAATTTTATTATGAAAATAATCGTTCTCCAATTGCAACTTTTCGTGCGCTTTTGCCATTTTATGGTCGTAATAATCGTCCAACTGTGCTCGCTATTCGTCGAATTATTAAAAATTTCGAGCGTTACATAATGTTTAAGTGCCAATAAGACAAAGAACCGCTCGAAGTAATGAAAATATTGCTGCCGTTCAGGCAAGTGTTGCTGAGGACAGCAATTTATCGATTCCAAGACGTTCTCAAGAATTGGGACTGTCTCAAACCACAACCTGGCGGATTTTGAGAAAGGATTTGGACTTGCATCCGTATGAAATTGGTGTCACTCCAGAACTGAAGCCATTGGACCACCGTAAATGTAGTGAATTTGCTGATTTTGTCTTGGAACAACTTGAAAACGATAACGATTTTTTTAAGAAAATCATCTTCTCCGATGAGGCTCACTTTTATCTGAGTGGTGCGGTAAATAAACAAAACTGTCGATTCTGGTACGAAAAAAATCTACAAATTATTCATGAACACCCATTACATCCACCTGCCATAAATTGACACTTCTTTGAAATGAAGCTGGTAACACAGTTACTGTCAATGGAGAGCGGTATACGGGGGTCATTCAACAAGTACTAAGCCTACAAAAGAAAAACGAAAATTTTGGAAAGGTGGCAATTTATTTTTTCACATAATCTCCTTCAAGCTCGATACACTTGGCCCAGCAATGCTCTAACTTTTTTAACCCGTCCAAAAAATACATTTTCTCGAGGGAAGCAAAATAAACCTCCGTGGCGACGATGCCCTCCTCATTCGACCCAAATCTATTCCCGGCGAGTGATTTTTTCAGGTTTGGAAACAAAAAGTAGTCACAGGAGGCCAAATCTGGAGAGTACGGTGGATGGGGCAGCAATTCGTAGCGCAATTCGACCAATTTGGCCATGGCGACGGCGGAGGTGTGAGCCGGGGCGTTGTTGTGGTGGAACAGCACTTTTTTCTTCGCAAAGCGGGGCCGCTTTTTCTTCAATTCGACGTCAAATCGGTCCAATAAGTCAGCATAGTAGCGCCCCGTGATTGTTTTACCCTTCTCGAGGTAATCGATGTGGATCACACCTTGTGAATCCCAGAAAACGGTGGCCATCACCTTTCCGGCCGGTCGAATAGTCTTCGCCTTCTTCGGAGCACGTTCGCCGGGTGAAGTCCACTGTTTCGACTGTTCCTTGGTCTCTGGTGTGTACCAGTGAATCCATGTTTCATCGACGGTCACGAAACGAAGCAAGAACTCCGCTGGATTGCGCTGAAACAGCCCCAAACACGTCGCCGATGTGGTCTCACGGTTGCGCTTGTTTTCCGGTGTAAGCAAACGTGGCACCCATCACGCCGACAGCTTTCTCATGCCCAGTTCTTCGTGTAGAATATGATGCACCATTCCTACTGCGATGCCCACAGTCTCAGCTATCTCGTGAACCTTCAATCGACGGTCTGCCAACACGAGATCGTGGACTTTTTTAACGTTTTCCTCCGTAGCAGCCGTTTTCGGGGCACCTGGGCGTGCCTCATCAAAAACCGACGTGCGGCCACGAACAAACTCGTTGAACCAATTCTTGACGGTCGCCATCGAAGGAGAAGAGTCACCATACACAGCATCCAAGCGATCTTTGATTTCGCTGCGCATTTTCCCTTCCAAAAACAATAATCTAATCACCGAACGATATTGTTCTTTTTCCATTGTTGTGCAACCGACCGACATGCTCGCTTTCAAAGGCTCTCAAATCAAAACTAATAAAGGAAGTCGACTGAAACATTGACAATAGGCTACTAAAAGAATGTACTACACGATGGTAAATTTTGTGACAGCAGTTCTATCGGGCGGTGAGGCTAAGTACTTGTTGAATGACCCTCGTAGATTGATGATAAACAACTTTTTATGGGTGAAATTGGAAGAAGTTGATCTTGACAACATCTGGTTCCAACAAGACGGGGCTACGTGCCCCGTCTTATATCTTTATAAATAATAAAATATTTAAGTACGAAAGGATCAAATATTTAAAAAATAGTTTTAATTTAATTAAATTTTATTAAATTTTTTACTACGAGTAGTTAAATTATTTACAAAATAACAAACTTATCCTTTACTATCAAATTTTTAATTTTTTATTATATTTCTCCTATAATTTCGTTATTTTTATTAATATCTATATGAATATATTGTCCTTTATTAATTAAATTATATAATTTTAATTTGGAAACTTTATTTTTTCTATATTGTACAAGATTAAGTATTTCTACTGTAATAATTGCGGCTTGATTATAGCTGGAGTTTAGACGGAAAAGGGAATTTTGCTTAATTAAATTTAAGATTTAATCAGGGAAATTTTTTTGAAATTTTCACATTTCCGTAAAAACGGTAACCTATTCTTTATATATAACATATTACATTAGCCGTTTTTGGAAATTTAATTCTTGCACTTCTTTGATTTGTCATTTCACAATTTTTTTTACCAAATTTTATCTTGTATTTCAAATCAAATTTTAAGCACACAAATATATTCGCATTCATCTAATCAACTACCCAAAAATAATAGTTTTAAATAATAAACAAAGTTATTTATCTGATAATTAAGAGTTGTCATAATTTTTATGTATTCAAACAAATTTTGTGTAAATACGAGTACTAAAAACTAAAAGGATGAACCCAAAACAAGAGAGAAAATAAATAATTCTTATAAACCCATTGAGCTGGAAAATCTCCGCGTTAATATATCTATTTGGAAAATAATATTTACTCTCTTAGTAGATAATAATAGAAATCCATCTGGGAGCATAATTATTCATAATGGAAAGTTTACGTGGTAAATGCGTGCTTTTCTATTGTATGGTCGTGAACGTTTGCGAATCTATACAATATGAAAATGTGTTCGTTGGGCTAATGTTGTCGATCTTCTATTGTTGTTGCTGTTAACATTTTGCGTTCAGTTTTTATCCAAATAAAAAGTACAAGATTTATGTTTCTAGATTGCCAAACAAGCATAAATAACAAAATAAACCACATTTACTACACTCGGGAATCGTATACTGTCGCTGGTTCTGAATTTGTATGGAAAGTTTGGACTGCAAAACGACCAGAATTTCGGGGGATTCGAGAATTGTGGGTCCACCGAACGCTCTGCGGCCATTCGATTGATTTATGGTTCTTAACTCGGATCTAGGAACATATTTCCTCACCACATATTTGACATATATTCAAAGTTATTCCATGTTTCATGCCCACGGGCGACTTAACATTCACTCTATACACAAACAAACCATACACCATACAATTCTAGTTGGTTCAGTTAAAGTTACAAACAAACTATGGTTAGAGGGAATCCTGGGATTAATGAAGGATATTATTTGGCATCGAAGGCAATGGTTATAAGCATATAAAGTTTACAAGCAATTTTTAGTGAATCGAACTTAATCCGTTTCATCTTTAAATTCAGCGAACACTCATTAAGTTGAATTGTTGTTATTGTGTTTTTTTTGGAAATAAATTTAATTCTAATAAATATCATAAAATTAAATGAATTCTCCCAATAAATCTTGAATTAAATGTAATTTTTTAACAATTTTTCAAAATATTGTACAAAATAATTTATGAAATTATTCCTCAATCAATTTTATTATTAAATAGTTCTATTACCGGTCATTTTTTGTTAATCTAATAAATAGGAACTATTGCAAGAATTACCCAAGAAAAAAGTCTATTTTTTATATTTTTATATAGTAAGCAATACAAATTGAAATGGGTAATAGCAAATACCTTTGAAAAATATTTAATAATTACTTTTAAATCGCACCAATATAATCAATATCCAATATAATCAATTTGGTAAATAATATATATTGAGATATATCAGCCCAATTTTCTCTAAAGTTGTAGTCTATAATTCAATGCCTACCAAATAAAAAACTCTAAGGATATGATCTGGTAACATCGGAAATACTTGCACAAATATCTAAAAGAAATCCTTATTTTTATAACTAATAATTGAAATAGTGTCCTTTGCCCATCAATCTTTCCTTGACTTTGAAAATTTTCTATCATCAAAATGATCACCAAATAAGAAAAAACTTCCAATTTTATAAAAAATTCTCGAAAATTTATTGTCAAAATACTCGATTTTTTCAGATAATGTTAGAATACTTAATTTTATCAAACTGAATATGTAGAATTTTCTGACAATATTTCTATCACTGCTGGTATCCCACAGGATAGTATCCTAGGTCCTATCCTTAATAATTTTCCATGAGGTCATTTTTGGGTGCTTCTTTTTGGATAGGAAAATGTATCAGAACAAAATTTACTGTCCATGCATAATTTAACTGAATATAAAGAATTTTCCTATAACTGCTGGCATCTCACAGGATAGCATCCTAGATCCTTTATAACTTTTCATGACACCATTTATAAATGTTCGTTTTTGGATTCGAAAATTTATCAGAACAAAATTTATAGTGCATGCACAATTTAACAGAATATATAGAATTTTCTGGCATTAATTTTATCACTGCTGATATCCCACAGGATAGTATCCTAGCTCCCATCTTTTATAAATTTACATGAAGCCATTTTTAAATGCTCTTTTTCGGATAGAAAAATAAATCGGAAACATATTTTAGTGCATTCACAATTTTACTGAATATATAGAATTTTCTGGCATTAATCTTATTGCTGCTGGTATCCCACAGGATAGCATGTTAGGTCCTATCCTTTATATATTTTCAGAAAAAATATAGAATTCTCCTATCACTGATAGTATCTCACAGGATAGCATCATAGATTCTTTATAATTTTTCATGAAACCATTTAAAAATGCTCGCTTTTGGATTGGAAAATTTATAGTGCATTCACAATTTAACTGAATATTTAGAATTTTCCCATGCCAATTCTATGACTGCTGGTATACCACAGGATAGTATCCTAAGTCCCATCCTTTATTTTCTTTTATGAAGCCATTTTTCAATGCTCTTTTTTGGTAAGGATAATTTATCAAAAAAAAATTTATAGTGCATGCACAATTTAATTGAATATATAGAATTTTCCGATAGTAATCCTATCACTACTGGTATCCCACAGGATAGCACGTTAGGTCCAGTCCTTTATAATAATTAAATCCATGATATTCCTTGTAATAATTATGTACTTATTGTAAAGTATAGATTTTTATTTTATAAAATAGCATGTTCAAAATGCTGAGAGTAAAGGTGACTGAGCAAAAAATGTGCTCATATTACCTTTACACTTTATCGCAAAATAAACCTCTGACTTAACCCTAAATGCAGATATATTCCTAATGAAAATAAAAATAAATAAACTTAACGGATGATATAAACAATTACTACGACTACAAGACAATAAAATGATCAAAACTGGTACTCAAACCAATATGGACTTACGGACTCGGACGTTAGAGTTTATCTAAGCATTTTTTATATTTTTTTTTTAATTTTTATCTGCAACTACAAGTTTATTGTAGCAAGCAGATTTACATAACATTTTAATTAACAATCTTGTGCATCATGAAGTGGGAGTAACACACAGGGTGTTTCTCCAACTAACGGAAGTTAGATTCCTCTAGAAAATCTATAGGCCATTTTCTCTTAAGTTTCCGATGAGGGTTTCCGAGGAGGGCTGTATAAGACAATTCTCTCACAAGTGGATTATGATGATAGGGTAAACGGGAGTTAAATTTTTGATATCGGGAAATGCACAGGTCATGAACAAAGGGAACATTTACGTCACGATGTATTACAGTGTTAAGAACATAAAAGGGGGAGGATCTTGGATTGTAAGGCCTGGACGCGATAGGAATTGGAACGTTCCGTTGAATCCCAAAGTTCAATTCCATATGTCCAAATTGGTTTTATAATTGTATTGTAGATTAGGAGTTAACTTTTAATTGTTACAATAGTTTCGAGCGTTTGTCCAGTAGTCTAAGAAGTTGTAGGTAACGTCTGTTAGCTTCAGCACTTTTTAATCTAGTATGTGGGTTCCATGTTATAGTCCCAAATAACGCACTTTATCATATTGCGGTATCATATTGCTATTAAGGTATAAAGGGGTAGGTTTACCTTGACAAAGTGTGAAAGTAATGTGAGCACTCTTCTGTTCATTTACATTCACTCTCCATCTCTTAAACCAAGATTGAAGGTTGTGGATATGGGATTGTAAATTGTTGGAAGCTATGTCAGGATTTGAATGGGTAGCAAGTATGGCCGTATCGTCTGCATAAGTAGTAATGATTGTATTAGGATAAGCTGGGATATCATGGGTATAAATATTACATAAGATGGGACCAAGGATACTGCCTTGTGGGACTCCGGCTGGAATAGGATATATTTCCGAGGATTCTGAGTTAATTGCAACTTGAAGAAAGCTCTTGAGACTTGGAAAAAAGCTCTTGAGTTTCCAAAGGAGTCCAGGATGCCACACACGATCAAAAGCTTGGGAGATATCTAGAAATACTCTAGAAAAAATATGATATCTAGAAAAAGGAGATATCTAGAAAAAATATGATCAACAATGCGATGGCCATGCTGGATAGTGGAGTGTTCAGACCAGAAGCCAAATTGGTGATCAGGAATAATTTTTTCATTAACTAGGACTGGGTAGAGTCGTTTTAATAGGAGTTTCTCGAATATCTTACCAAAAATTGGTAAGAGGCTAATAGGTCTATAGGAGGAAGGAGAATTAATGGGTTTATTTGGTTTAGGAATCATTTTAATGACAGAATATTTCCAGAGTAAAATCTAAGCATTTAAGTTAAAAAAGGCAATTTATATTATTTCAATATTAAATAAAAAGGAATATTATTGTTAAAAATTTGATGCAAAAATTTCCAAGCAAACAAAATTTCTCTAGTCGAAATATCCTTTCTTTTCGAATAATTTAACAAATAAAAAGCAAGTTTTTTCTTCTCAAAAAGGGTTGATTATATTTTTTTTTTATTAAAAAAAAAGGAAACTAATTATCAAAAATAAATTTACATATTTTTTATAAACATTAAAAAATCATTTAATTTCTTGTTAAAAAAAATCGCTTTTGAATGCATGTTTTTTTTTTCGTCAATAATTTGTTTTTCAATAATTTTTAAGTAATTTTGCTAATATTTTAATTATTATTTTTTCTACAATATGTATTTTATTTAATAAGGCTTTCTAGGATAATAAAAAATTCGAAATGGACAAAACAATTTTTCTATATTTCTCGTTTTTTTTGTTTGTGTAAAATAGTTGTAATAAAATTTATTTCTAATGGCAGTGTTTTTTTTTCATATAACTTAATATATTTTTAATTTTTTATTTTGAAAAATGAATTTTCTAATTAATCGATGAGATTTTTTAATTAATAATTATTGAATGAATGAAAGAAAATAATTTTTAAAAATCAGTTCGTTTGGTCTTGGGGGAATACCTGCTTTTAGTGTTGGATACTAAAATCGTCTGTATAATATGAAATTATGTAATTATTTTCTCTAACCAAATTACTTGATTTGTTAATCCAGCCATCATATCTAACAACTGTTTGCAACTATTCATAAAGCTAACAATGGGTATCATCATCTTCGACAACTTCAAGTTCGTTCTCTACGCAGAACCTACTCTATTCGAATAACATTTATCTTTGTAGCAACCACTTTGATTTAATTAAACATCGGATCTGTTGGCTGTAGTTTTACCAGGATTCGTATTCCCTTTGAATATAGCCCCGTTATGCAAAGGTGCATGGCTAAGTTGCGACAATCTCTGAAACCACATTCGAAGAATTCGTGCTTGTTGTAAAATTTCATGTGGTTAAGTAGATTCTAGCCTAAAGGGATTACCAAACAATGGACGGATGGAATAGAGAATTCTAAATTCAATAAAATTTTCAAAGATAGAACAAACACGTGATTATTGGGTGGTAAGGAAGCGTTGTCATAGTTAGAGGAGGCAGCCAATAGCTGCGAAATGTGACAATGGTTTATGCAGTAGCATTAGTGGAAAGTGAAGAAATCAGATTATACTTTACCTGAATTGTGGGGCTGTTGGTTGATATTCACAATTTTCTTAGCTACTATTTTGGTTTGCTTTCGAAAGCGTCAAGTTACAGTTTTGTTAGGTGTTTTTTAGTGATACTTTTTTCCAGGTGAGGTGAGTATCAATTTAATTAATTTTTCTATAACAATCATCGTAACTTTTGTTTTATCTTTCAATTTAAATCTCGGTTTTCTTTATGTACTTATGCATAGGAATGTAAATACAAAAAAAAAAAAACACGCAAAAAGAATATGAATTAAAATATTTATGTATGCGACCGTGTATAAAACAATCGTGAAAAATCTGAATCTTAACGATATTATTCAAATTAGGACAATTCCCAGTTAGGAATATTTAACAACTTATTCAAATGTGGTTACGTCTGGCCGAAAATTGCAAAGAAAATTTCCAACTACCCCTATTCGAATTTATACTCGTAATATAGCCTATCCTCCTCTTTAACCAATGCTCGTTTATGATAATATTCTGCTATTCTCGTTATTATAATAATAATATTTAATTATTTTAGTTTTTTTTTTATTTATTATTTATTTAATTAATTTCTTTATAATTGTTTCCCTTTTACTAGATTTATTATATGAACGGTTTTATTAAAAAAAATATGAAAATTTTTGAAAGAAAAGAAAAGTTGAAAATTTTAAAAGCACTTTGAAAAATTAAAAAAAATTGTAATTTTTGTTTGAGTTAAAATAGGATTTATATAAATTGGAATGATTTTCTAGATAAACCACAGACAAAGCACAAGGTTTCTCTTGTGTAGACATTGTGGGGGTGGGATAATAAATTGAAATTTTGAGTGATTCAGTTAAAAAGACAAACGATAAACAGTCGTTGACAGGCAATCCTTGTAGTTTTTCTTTTTAGCTTTCAGTTTGTAAATTGTTTTGGTAATAATTTTCGAAATCATTCAATCCAATTTACAAAAAAAATTATGCTATTTGTATGCATAAATAAACGGTTTTTTTCCATCGTCAAATATTGAATCATCATCATTCCTGCCTGGCTATAGAAGAGATTAGGAAAATGGGGTAATTTCTATCAGGTTGAGTGAAGTTTTAATTTTCAATTTAAATACAATGCGTAATACGGCTATGAAGATATACTTTGAATAAAATTGAAAATTATGAATTAATTTTATTTAATACTTTTTGTAATTATAATAATTTTCTGGTAAATTTTCTTTCACCTTGAGTTCGGTTTCTAGAAGAAATAAGTACTAATTATCATTAAATTTTGGACCTAAACTTTAATTTTAATTAAGTCACCTACTCATTATATACGAGGTCTGTTTAAAAAGTATCGCGAATTTTGTGTTTTTTTTTCAAAAAATATTTATTTATCGAAAGTAATCCCCACCAGATATTATAACCTTCAGAAAATTATTTTTTGTGATCTTGTTCGGCTCCTCCTTCGATGCCGTCTTTATCTCCTCAATCGTAGCGTAGCGTCGTCCTTTCATCTTCAGTTTCGGGAAAAAGAAAAAGTCAGCAAGGGGGGGGGGGGGCAGATCTGTGGAATACGGTGGCTGTGGCATTATTAGTGTGTTGTTTTTGGTCAAAAATGGCAAAAGCCACTTTTTGTTCTTCCACAAATCCGGACGTTTCTGGTAGATTGCTTCGCGCAACTTGCGCATAACTTGCAGGTAATATTCCTTATTGATCGTTCTACCCTGTGGCAAGAATTCATTATGCACCACGCCCCTGCAATCGAAGAAAACTGTAAGCAAAACCTTCACATTCGACTGAACTTGGTGCGGTTTTTTCGGTCATGGCTCGTGCGGCAGTTTCCATTGGGATGAGTCAGCTTTTGTTTCCACGTCATAACCATAAAATCATGATTCGTCACCAATTATGACCCTCTGGAGCAAATTTGGGTCATCGCGAACAGAGTCCAGCAGCTCCTTAGCAATGTTAATGCGGTGCTGTTTTTGGTCGAAATTGAGCAAAAATTGAAGACGAGCCAAAACACGTGCAAGCAAAGCAGCTGTCAAAAATTAATTGAACATTCAAAATGACCGAACTTATCGGCATAAGTGACAGACATGAGTACCAACATAACGTCACAAATATACGTTACCCGCGGAAATTCAAAATTCGTGATAGTTTTTGAACAGACATCGAATATCTTGTTATAGATAGCTAAGCAAATAAAAAAAACAGACTTAAAATTCAGATTTGGGTCAAAATAGAATGTCGTCACACCACAGGACTTTTATTTTGATTCTATAAATTTTTATAAATTAGTTTTTTAAATTTTAGGTTTAAAAAACTAATTTGTAAAAAATTTTCTGATGAATTTGTTTCATTATCACTCCTTACAAATATGCATTGTAACTTCGCGCTAAATTTTTCACAATTCAGTTATAGATTATGTCGATTATATGAGTGGGATTCCCCGAATTATGTGTAGACTAAAGACGTAATGTATTTTTTACGCAATTTAGTTTGGTTTTGAGAGTTGAAAAGAAAAGGCATTATTAATATGAAAAATATTATTGGTATTTGAATTTTCAAATCTTTGCATTATTAATATGAAAAATATTATTGGTAGCCTTAAAACAATGTCAAATAATTCACTTGTAATAAAACCGAAGAGGAAGACGATCAGTTTAAATACTAAAATTATAATTTTAGATCAACTTGCAACAGGACAAGGTGCAACGGCGGTCGGAAATCATTTTCTTATTCATGAAGCTACCATACACAGTATGTCAAAAATAACCGAACTTTTTGGATATAGAATAAAATACACATTATATTATCTTTGAAAGTTATTATTTATTCAAAATAGGTTCCATTAGACTCAATACAACGTTTGGAACGATCAACCAGCGCATGCAAAGATTTTTTTTATGTCATTCATCAAAAATTCGTTCACTTTTTTGGTCTTGTGAGGTGGTGCATTATCGTGAGGTGCTGGATACTCAGGTCTAACACGACCAATTCTTTTCCACAAACGATCTAAAATGCCTAAATAGTATTCTCCATTACCAGTTCGATCTTCTGGAACAAATTCCTTGTGGACAATACCCTTCGAATCATAAAAAGTAATCAACATTGTCTTGATTCGAGACTTCTGAAAACCTTCCATATTTAAAGCACCATGACTCATCACCGGTTATGATCGAATCAAGAAAGTCTGGATCGTTTTCAGCAGTTTCAAAAATATCTTTGCAATGCTCCACACGAGGGTTTTTTGGTCTTCATTTAATTGATGTGGAACAAAATGCGCACAGACCTTTCTTTTACCCAAATTGTCAGTGTTTTTACTCGTATTTAATTCCTCAGTCAACATTCTCGTAGTAAAATTTACATCGATACCAATGATTCCACGTACTTTTTCCACCAATTCAGCACTAGCTTCTGAACGACCTGGCCTTAGGTCGTCTTTGAAATCCTCACGACCATTTTCAAAATCGTGTAAACCACGTACAAACTTGACTATGACTCATACAATCATCACCATAAACTTTTTCCATCAATTCGTATTTTTCAGCGAATTTTTTTTCAAGTTTAACACAAAATTTTATATTTGCTCTTTTGTTCCATTTTTGTTTTGTAACATTAGCACATGAATTTAGGTGCGTTTGAAAGAGGATGAATGTACGAGGTTCGTTCAATAAGTCCTTAGAAAATCCGAGAAATTGCGCTCGTAGTATCGGTAAAGATTTTTTTGTAAGTAGGATTATCGACAGGAAAGCTGTCAAAAATTCAGCTCGATCCATAGCGTAGGTCAATTTCTATCGTCGATTTAAGTTAACGAAATTTATTTATGCATAATAATGGAAAAAGCGAGTTTAGGGCTGTCATCAAACATCTCCATTTGAAAGGCTTAAGCCCGAAAGAAATCAAAGCCGAGTTGGATGCAGTTCATGGCACATCTGCACCTATGTTTGCGACGGTTTACAATTGGGTGAATAAATTTCAAGGTGGCCGTTCATCCACAAAAGATGAACATCGTTCAGGACGCCCAGTTGAGGTGTCTACTCTTGAAATCATCGACAAAATTCACGATCTGATTTTGAACGATCGGCGAATTAAAGTGCGCGAATTAGTTGAGGCCACGGGCATATCACAAAGTACAGTCGCTTCAATTTTGCATGAAAAATTGTCTGTGAAAAAATTTTGGCAAGATGGGTGCCGCGTTTGCTCTCAGAGGAGAATAAGCGCAATCGTGTAGTGGACTCTGAGGCTATGTTGGCACTCTTTCATCGCAATCCTGCTAAATTCTTTCGTCGATATGTCACTGTGGACGAAACCTGGATACACTACTACACTCCAGAAACAAAGAGACAGTCATCACAGTGGATTTTCAAGGGTGAAAGGGCTCCGAAGAAGGCAAAAACTGTGCCATCGGCCGGCAAGGTGAAGGCCACGGTCTTTTGGGATTCGCAGGGCATCATTTTTATCGACTACTTGGAAAAAGGAAAAACAATAACAGGAGCGTATTACGCGTCGTTATTGCAACGGTTGAGCGAGGAAATCAAAGAGAAACGCCCCCATCTGAAGAAGAAAAAAATCCTCTTGCATCAGGACAATGCGCGTTTCCATGGCCAAAATTGTGGAATTGAGAATGGAATTGTTGCAGAATCCCGCTTATTTACCAGATTTGGCCCCGAGTGACTATTTTCTTTTCCCCAATCTGAAGAAATGGCTTGGCGGACGACGGTTCACTTCCAACGAGGACGTTATTGCTCAAACGGATGAGTATTTTGCAGAACTTCCGAAATACTATTTTTTGGACGGGATAACAATTTTGGAAAAACGGTTGGAAAAGTGTATAGAGCTAAAAGGAGATTATTATGACAAATTAAAAAAAAACAGTTTTTTTTCATTTTTTTCTAAGGACTTATTGAACAACCCTTGTATCTTTTTGATGCTTTCAATAGATGGCGCTACATGTTGTATGATTTAAATATAAAGTTCGGACACACTGTGTAAGAACGATTAAAAAAAATGAAACTGCGATCAGAAAATCTGTATGTTATGGGACAAAAATAAGTACTAAATCATCGTCTTACATAAGAGATGTTATCAAAGAGAAGATGGAAAAAGCTTTGGTAATGTGGATTGAAGATAAATCACAAAAAAAATACCAGTAGATGGAATTACTATCAAGGAAACAGCATTAAGAATCTATAAGCGTATTAAAGAAGTTGAGCCAGGCACTACCTCTCAGTCAAAACAACTTGAATTTTCTACAAGAACAGGTTGGATAACAAGTTTTCTTAAACGACATGCTCTCCATAATATAAAAATTTAGGCAAAAACTGCGTCTGCAGATGAATTCGATGCCAACGAATTTCCTAAAAATTAAAGTATTGAAGATGGAGGATACACAACAGATCAAGTTTGGAATTGACTTCTAAAGTTTGAAGAGAGTCTGGTTTATTACTAAAGACCAATAATTTCAAATAACCCCACAAGAAATAGTCTAATGGTGTTAAATCACAACTTCTTGGAGGCCATTTAATGTCACAATTTCCTGAAATAATCGAATCTCGAAACGTTCCTCGCAATAATTCGGTTGTTGCACGTGCTGTGTGGCACGTAGCCCCGTCTTGTTGGAACCAGATATTGTCAAGATCAACTTCTTCCAATTTCGGCCATAAAAAGTTGGTTATCATCGATCTATACCGCTCTCCATTACCAGTAACGGTGTTACCAGCTTCATTTCGAAAGAAGTACGGACCGGACCGATGATTCTACCAAACCAAAAACCACACCAAACTTTCAATTTAGGTGAATGTAATGGGTGTTCATGAATAATTTGTGGCTTTTCTTCGCACCAGAATTGACAGTTTTGTTTATTTACCGCACCACTCAAATGAAAGTGAGCGCACGAAAAGTTGCAATTTGAGAACGATTATTTCGATAATAAAATTGAATAATTTGTAAATGTTGTACTTATGTATATCTCTCCATGATAAAATTGAAAACATTACTGAATACAATGAAAAAGAAAAAATTACTGATCATAACATATTACAAATGGCCGAAACTTTACTTAGAAATCATATCACTCTTATTGGAAAACCCTATACTATATTTTTAATACAACCACTAGACCAAGGATTAATTGCTACTTTTAAAACGTAGTACATAAAACATTAATTTGAATACGTGCTAGACAACCTAGACCATAATGAGGATTTAACAGCCATTGAAGTGTGGAAAAAAATGTTCCATTATAGACTGCATTAATCAAGTTGGGTTAGCATTAGCTGACTTAAGGCCATCAACGCTGAACTCTTGTTGGAAAAATATTTGGTCAGAATGTGTCAAAAGCAAAGATCCTAATCCTGTCATCCATAAAAATGCTGCTTTTACTGATATTACAACGCTGGCACATACAATTGGTGGAGATGGATTCGATGATCTATCATTTGGCGAAACTAAAAGAATTATTAGTTGATAAAAGTTTGAGTGAAAATGAAATCACTGAACATGACAGAGAAGATAGCGATAATTACCAAGAAGATCCTCCCATTTTAAATGCAAGTATAATTGAAGAAGATGTTGATCTTCCCAGAAAATTAGGTAACCATTTTGAACAACATAATCCTGATAAGGAACGAGCTACAAAATTTAAACGTGAACTGAAATCATTAATGGCATCTTTATGACGAAATCAAACACAATCTTTAATTACTGATTTCCTTCTAAAAACTCCAAAATTATCAACACAGGAGAATAGAGATGATAGTACAAAAATACCATATTTTCACAAAATAATTCCAGTGATAGCAGTGATACGAGGGTCGTTCAATAAGTCCTTAGAAAAAGATGGAAAAAAACTGTTTTTTAAAACAGTTTTTTTTTACTCTTCTTTTCGCTTTATACACTTTCCCAACCGTTTTTCCAAAATTTTTATCCCGTCCAAAAAATAGGATTTCGGAAGTTCTGCAAAATACTCATCCGTTTGAGCAATAACGTCCTCGTTGGAAGTGAACCGTCGTCCGCCAAGCCATTTCTTCAGATTGGGGAAAAGAAAATAGTCACTCGGGGCCAAATCTGGTAAATAAGCGGGATGCTGCAACAATTCCATTCTCAATTCCACAATTTTGGCCATGGAAACAGCGCAGGTGTGCACACGCGCATTGTCTTGATGCAAGAGGATTTTTTTCTTCTTCAGATGGGGGCGTTTCTCTTTGATTTCCTCGCTCAACCGTTGCAATAACGACGCGTAATACGCTCCTGTTATTGTTTTTCCTTTTTCCAAGTAGTCGATAAAAATGATGCCCTGCGAATCCCAAAAGACCGTGGCCATCACCTTGCCGGCCGATGGTACAGTTTTTGCCTTCTTCGGAGCCCGTTCACCCTTGACAATCCACTGTGATGACTGTCTCTTCGTTTTTGGAGTGTAGTAGTGTATCCAGGTTTCGTCCACAGTGACATATCGATGAAGGAATTCGGCAGGATTGCGATGAAAGAGTGCCAACGTAGCCTCAGAGTCCACTGCACGATTGCGCTTATTCTCCTCTGAGAGCAAACGCGGCACCCATCTTGCCGAAATTTTTTTCACAGACAATATTTCATGCAAAATTGAAGCGACTGTACCTTGTGATATGCCCGTGGCCTCAACTAATTCGCGCACTTTAATTCGATGATCGTTCAAAATCAGATCGTGGATTTTGTCGATGATTTCAGGAGTAGACACCTCAACTGGGCGTCCTGAACGATGTTCATCTTTTGTGGATGAACGGCCACGTTTAAATTCATTCACCCAATTGTAAACCGTCGCAAACACAGGTGCAGATGTGCCATGAACTGCATCTAACTTGGCTTTGATTTCTTTCGGCTTTCGGGCTTAAGCCTTTCAAATGGAGATGTTTGATGACAGCCCTAAACTCGCTTTTTTCCATTGTTATGCACAAATAAATGTCGTTAACTTTAATCGACGATAGAAATTGACCTACGCTATGGATCGAGCTGAAACTTTTACAGCTTTCCTGTCTGTCAAAATTTCAGCTCGATCCATAGTGTAGGTCTTTACCGACACTACGAGCCCAATTTCTCGCTCGTAGTGTCCGACAAAAAAAATCTTTACCGACACTACGAGCGCAATTTCTCGGATTTTCTAAGGACTTATTGAACGACCCTCGTATTGTCGGCTTACGCAAACGTATGCGTTTATTGTCAGAAAGTGACAATGCATACATTTTTTTTATGTCTATATTATTTGGAAAGACTCCAGAGAAACAGGCTGATTTCTACTACAACATGAATATGTAAAGGGAAGATCAGCTGCATCTAAATTATTATTGTATACTCAGGAAAAAATTAAAGCTATGGAAAATGGAAATCAAGTTGATGTTATACAGACTTTTCTAAAGCTTTTGATAAAGTACCAATTGATAAATTGCTAGAGAAACTTAGAAAAGTTGGTTTTGCTGAAAAATTTTTAAAATTTTTAGAACAATATTTAACAAGTAGAAAACAATATGTCAAGTACAAGAACTTCGTCTCACAAGAAATAGAGGTGACCTCTGGTGTACCTCAGGGTTCCCACTTGCGGCCGCTTCTGTTCATTTTGTAAATCAATGACTTGAAGAATTTATTTACTGGATCGAAACCACTATTTCTAGCTGATGACTGTAAATTTTATAGAATAATTCAAAATCAGGAGGATGCTGACTTATTGCAAAATGATCTGTTGAGCATGAGTGAATGGTGCATTGAAAATGAAATGGAACTAAATACAACAAAATGTAAAGTTATGAGTTTCTCCAGGGCAAGGAAAGAAAAAATTGAAAACGAGTACAGTTTGAATGGATGCATATTAGAAGCAACTAAAACTATTCGTGATCTTAGATGACAAGCTAACGTTTTTTAGATGACAAGCTAACGTTTAATGAACACATAGATTTTATTGTAAGTAAATCGGGAAGAACTGTAGGATTTGTACTTCGACATAATCGTGACTTTACGTCTGTTGACACTGCTGTTACCCTCTATAATGCACTAGTCAAGCCAACCTTTTCAGTTTGGTCTCCATATTCTGATATTCACGTGCGTAGGTTAGAAAAAGTACAACATAAATTCTTGGATTTTGCTGCATTTAAACTCGGTCTGCGAAATCCTATGTTCAGTCACAATTATGATGAAATAGCCAGGTTATGGCCAAAACTCTTCTGTTACAAAAATGTCTATTTTGGGAAATCTCCTAGATCCGAATTGTTTCACTACCTTATCTGTTGCTTAATTTAAAAGACATGTGAAAAATGTGTATTTTAAAGACTTCTCTTAGACTATTGTATATCGACTGCCGATTGGACTCTGGAGTGTAGTGACGGAGCCATGCTTCATCCATTGTCACATATCGACGCAAAAATTCGGGTTTATTGCGCTTTAACAGCTCCAAACACTGCTCAGAATCCTCAACACGTTGTTGTTTTTGGTCCACAGTGAGCTCACGCGGCACCCACTTTGCACACAGCTTTCGCATGCCCAAATATTCATGCACGATATGTCCAACACGCTCTTTCGATATCTTCAGAGTCTCAGCTATCTCGCTTAACTTCACTTTATTGTCATTTAAAATTATTTTGTGGATTTTTTTGATGTTTTCTGCCGTAACCACCTCTTTTGGGCGTCCACTGTGTTCTGCTTCAACTGTGCTCGTACGACCAGATCGAAATTGACGAAACCAATATTCCACAGTTGAAATAGCTGGAGCAGAGTCCGGATAACGTTTGTCAAACCATGCTTTAGTTTCCACTGTA
Organism: Atherix ibis; assembly: GCA_958298945.1. Lineage (NCBI taxonomy): Eukaryota > Metazoa > Arthropoda > Insecta > Diptera > Athericidae > Atherix > Atherix ibis. The sequence goes on from OY282606.1 coordinate 120,518,048, forward strand.
CTGTTTTTCATCAAAAAGCAATGCTTTATCAATACACGAAATTCGTCTTTATCCATTTTTTTTTCAATAACAAAAGTTGCTTCACTCAAAATGCTATATCTCACGAACCAATCAAGCGATTGCTGTCAAATTTTGACAGGAATCATTTGAAGGATGGTGCTTTGTGATCATAAGTAGATTTTGGCAAGAGGCGCCATCTAGACGTCAACCTTATAACCGACCTGTTATGTGTATATAAATACTAGAACGTTAAGCGTTAAAGCGTTAACTACCTTATCTTTTACACCACGAATTTGACTATTTAACTGGTAATTATCACCACTTCTATATATATGTTATGTAAATAATGGGCCAAAAGCCTGTGAAGTGAAATAAATAAATAAATAAATAAACGTAAATTAATGAATTTCAGATATTATCTTTTTTTTTTTAAAGTATAATTTTTTTTTTAATATTGTATATTTAATGAATTAAAATGTGTAAGCACGAAATAAATTCTTAAGTGAACTCTATCAAGATTTTTTTTAATATTGTTTATTGTACTTTTTAGTTGCTTTTTTAGATCTGGAACTAATCTCCATTTAGCCAATATCTTTTTTTACACGAATTTTTTGAGAACGTTTCTATCGTGTAAAAAGAGAATTAGGTGAACATGGAATATTTTATTACGAAATAATTCTTCGGTGAAAATATTTTTAAAAGTAAAAGTTTTTTTTGTAACAAATATCAACGTACGTAAATCTGAATTATTTAAAAAAAATATATGATTTTATAAAAACCACAAATTTCCCCCATTAGCATAGGAGAAACAATTCTAAAACAATGAATTTATTAGCATTTTATTTCCAATCAATAAAATCAATTCACCTTCAAACGTATCTACTCGTATTTATACCATGTGGTGTTATTTCAAAATCAACCTTGAACAATACGGCAAGTGCTTGGAGTTTTCTAAAATCCTTTTTCATCTGAATTCATTTTTTCCGCAATTAAACAAGCTCTCAGGCATTTACATATATACACCATCTTTTTGATATAAGGATGCGTATCATACCAAAAAAAGAAAGGTAAATGAAGCTTTCTACACGTACACGTATCCGTTCAACAGTGTTCCAATTCAAAATAGAAACACTCTGATTATTTAGCATACAAGAAATTCTCGGAAAAATTAAAATAAAAAGATAAGAGTAGAAATGTTTTGAAAAAGTACAGAATTTCACAATAATAATATTCAGGAAGAAAAACATGAAAAACTGGAAAATAGCACTCAGCCTTGTGAATTGAATATGCGTTCTAAAAAGCTATAAAAGCCTTCTCATTTATTTAATTTTTTTCTGCTTCTCTTTTTTTTTAAAAAAATACCTATATATGTTTAGCTATTAAAAATACATTTTTGCAATTTGTTTTTTTTTCTTTGTAGAATTTGGCCATAAAACAATGTCATACTATATCCAAAGAATCCAAATTACACTTATATGATATTAGTATAAATAGTAGAAATATTTTCATAAGGACATTTTTAAAAAATGCTCTTTTTTAGATATGAAAAATTTATAGTGTATGCACAATTTAACTTATCAATTTAAAAATATTTTTTACTGTAAATTCACATGATTGCAAAATTGTCTTTTATAATTTGGTGTTAATTTATTTGTATTCTATTACAGGAAATTATTTCTGTTAAAAATCCTTTATCTAAAAAAATTATTCTTGTAAAAATTTATAATAACTTTCAATTTAAAAAGATCCTTAAATATTATATCAAAAAATTCAAATTTATTCATTTTCTTTTATAAAACAATATAAAAAAGTTTACAAGCAATTTTTAGTAAATCGAATTTAATCCATTTTATCTTTAAATTTAGCAAATACTCATTAAGTTGAATTGTTGTTATTGTGTTCTTTTTTGGAAATAAATTTAATTCTAATAAATATCATAAAATTGGATGAATTCTCCCAATAAACCCTGAATAAAATGTAATTTTTGAACAATTTTTCAATAGATTGTACAAAATTATTTATGAAGTTATTCCTCAATTTTTCTATTATTAAATAGTTCTATTACAGGTAATTTTTTTTTAATCTAATAAATAGGAACCATTGCAAAAATTACCCAAAAGAAAAGTGTAATTTATTTATATTTGTATATAGTAGGCAATACCAATTGAAATAGTTAATAGCAAATACCTTTGAAAAATATTTAACAACAGCTTTTAAACTACACAAACCCATCAAATCTAATCAATATGCTAAAAAAAAATATATTGAGATATATCAGCCCAATATCCTCTAAAGTTTTAGTCTATAATGATATACCTACCAAATAAAAAACTCTTAGAATATGACTTGGTAACATCGAAATGACTTACACAAATATCTAAAAGAAACCCTCTCTTTTATAACTAATAATTAAAATAACAGGTGTTTAAGCTTAAATCCGCTGTTTCTTTTTGTCCAAAATACTCGTTTTTTTTTCATAGAAAGCAAAAACAAATTTATTCAAAGTACTTGATCTCGCTAGCTAAACATTTTCCCCATCTCTCAAGCAATTTATGGATACCACGCCAAAAAAATTCCTTCTCTTTCGAGGTAAACCACTCATCAAACCATTTTCGGACGTCTTTGTAAGAATCAAAGTGCTGCTCAGCGAGCACGTGGCCCATCGACGAAAACAGGTGGTAGTCGGAAGGGTACAGGTCTTGTGAATAAGCGAGGTAGGGTATTACCTCCCAGTTGACTGTCTCCAAGTAGTTTCGGACCATTTTTGACGTGTGCGATTGTACGTTGTCGTAAAGGAAAATCGGCTTGTCATGTCTTTGTTGATAATCCGTCCTTTTTTCACGCAGAGCATAGTGCAATTTGATCAGTTATTGGTGGTAGTGGTAGGCATTGACAGTTTCACCAGGTTTTAGCATCTCATAGTAGACGATACCCTACTGACCCCACCAAACGCATAGCATCATCTTCCATCCGAAGCAATTTGGTATTGGGGAAGATGTTGATGGTTGGCTGGGATCAACCCACGATTTCTTGCGTTTAGGATTCTCGAAATATATCTACTTTTTATCGCCTGTCACAATCCGATACAGGAACGACTTTCTCTTTTGTCTGGCGAGCAAGATTTTGCACGTGATTTGTCGTCGCTCTACCTGCCTATCGCTCAATTGATGCGGCACCCATTTTCCGATCTTTTCAATCTTCCCCATGGCACGCAGACATATGGAAATGAGTGATTGAGTAACACCCAATTGCTCCACGAGCATTTTTTGCGATTTGATATTGTCTTCGTCCAAAAGAGCCTGCAATTGATGATCTTCAACCTTCCTAGGCCGACTTTCACGTTTCTTGTCCCACAAGTCAAAATTGCCATCTTTGAACCAACAAACCCAATCTCGGAACGTTGTTTCCGATAAAGCACTGTCACCATAGGTCTCCATAAGCATTCGATGCGATTCGGACTCCGATTTCTTCAAATTGAAGCAGAAAAGCAGAGCTTCCCGTATATGATCTTTTTCTGGCACAAAACTAGACATGATTACCAAAGGAAAAATGTATGTTGTTTGTACGAAAATGCTGATAATGTGCACTGATTAATGTTGACAGATGTCAAACTCATAAAAAAAGTATGGCGTGCCCATGGTAGCTTAATACGCTCACTCACGCCATCGATGACCAAACAGCAGATTTGAGCTTATACCCCTGGTAGTATTCTTCAACCATCAATCTTTACTTCACTTTGTAAGTTTTACATCATCAAAAATGAAATTTATTGCCAAATTATTCTATTTTTTCAGATAATGTTAGAATACTTAATTTTATCAAGTAACTGAATATACAGAATTTTCCGACAATTTTCCTATCACTGCTGATGTTCCACAGGATAAAATCCTAGATCCTATCCTTTACAACTTTTCAAGAAACTATTTTTAAATGCTCGTTTTTGGATAGGAAAATTTATCAGAAATAATTTATCTGGTATGCACAAATTAACTGAATATATAAAATTTTCCAGTATTAATACTATCACTGCTGGTATCCCACAGTATAGCATCATAGATCCTATCCTTTATAATAATTATATCCATGATATTTCTTGCCCAAATTGTGTACTTATTGTAAAATATATCGAATTTTATTTTATAAAATAACATATTCAAAATGCTGAGAGTAAAGGTGAATGAGCAAAAAATGCGTTCATATAACCTTTACAATTTGTCGCAAAATAGGCCTCTAACTTAACTCTATATGGTAGATATATTCCGTACGAAAATAAAAATATTTGAACTTAAAGGACGATATAAATAAGTATTACGACTATAAGACAATAAAATGATCAAAATCTGGCAATAAAAACTGGTACTCAAACCAATATGGACGTACGAACTTGAACTTTAGTTATAAAATTAATAAATCTTATTAGTTTTTTAGCTAAATAAAAATAAAAAGGAATATTTTTGTTAAAAATTTGATGCAAAAATTTCCAAGCAAACAAAATTTCTTTACTCGAAATAAAAAAAGTCCTTTTTTTCCCGATAAATTAACAAATAAAAACCAAGTTTTTTCTTGTCAAAAAGCATTGATTATATTTTTTTTTAATAAAAAAGAAAAACGAAAAATTAAATAAATTTATATATTTTTCGATAAACATTAAAAATCTTTTAATTGCTTGCTAAAAAAAATCGCTTTTGAACAAATAAAATTTGACTGTAGAACACTTTACGGCTTAACGTATAACAGTTTAAGACTGACTTTACGTTTGTACAAAAAGAAAAATGGCTGCGTTTTCCAGCAACACTGCTTCTAACAACGGATCAATTTATTTTCTCATTTTAAATCGATAAAAAAGTCATTCGGATGAATCTATGTACAATATATCAAAGTGTATTTAATAATTTATTGAATATGATTAATTTAAAATACTTTATTTGATATATAAAAAGATATTGAAAAAAATTGTAAAAATATTTTTCTTTGAATTTGTTTTTTTTTTTAATTTTTTTTACCTTTATAATCAAGTATAAAATTTGTTTTTGTAAAGGTTATTTAAAAAAATCTATTATATTATATGTCTAGACAAAATAAATCATCTAACGAACGAGCAAAATAAATATTGATTAAATGAAATATAGAGAAAAAAACTCAAAATATGATACCAAAAATAATTTTTACCATCATTTTTATAATGTTTATTTTTTTTTAAAAGAAAAGTTTTAAAAAATGAGAACTTTTCAATTTATTTTCATAAAATATGCATAAATACAGATTGAAACCACATAAAACCAAATGAATATGAAAATGTAAATATTTGAAAGTACGAGTATTTAAAATAAAAATTCTTTCATATTGTATGGATACCAAAAAATAGAATACTTTCAACACCTGAGCTTTTATAAGTAAATTTTTACCAAAAATAAATAGAAAAAAAATTCCATTTGTTTTGGGTTTTACTGCTCTTTTATGTGTTTTTTAATAATACAAATTGGTTTTTTAATTTTTCATAAGAAAAAAAAACAAATGCTCTATTTTCAAATAAAACTAGCTACTCGTACAATAAGTATAAGTGATATAAAAAAAAAGGTTTGCCTATTTTATTTTGATAATTCCTGTTTTTAAATATATTTTACGAAAAGGGAAGTAGTTGTGGAGAGGTTGGTTTTTATGAAAAAAATTAAGAGCTAGTACTCCATTTATTGGCTTAATGCGTTGTTATTGACCAAAGAATATTAATAATATTTGTAAGCCATTTGAAGAGAATATGAGTGATAGGATAAAAGTATTTCAAGATAAATTAGAGTTTTCTATTTGTTTTTCTCTTTTGCAAAAAAGCACCTAAGTATAAGTTTTCATTTTTCTTATAATGAACATAGTTAAACATAAAGTAAAAATACATAAGTTTTCTTTTTGGGGGGGGGGGGTACTAAGAATTCAAAAATCAAATATGTAGAATTACAAAAAAATTTGATTATTTTTCCTATTTAATATCATAGAAATTCGTAAAATCTATGTTCAAAATTACATAATTGCTTGTAATTATTTTTTTGTAAAGAAACAAATATCAAACAGATCGATTTTAATAACTTTTATACGTTTATTATATTTAATTAACTTTTATACTCGTAAGAAACAGTAAAAATAAATTCTCGATTATATTTTCATTTGCTAAGTAGAAGAAGTTATTCTATTCGATGGAACTTACAAAGAATCTTATTTGAAAAGTTCGTAAAGAAACAAGGATATAACTTTTATTCTATGGAGTGTTTTTTTTTATACATTTTATATAGGAAAAAATGAGCAATTGCATTGGTCTTTTTAAGAAAATACAAGTTTAGATGCGAAATTATAATTAGTAAAACATCTTATGTTTAATTGAAATTATCAAAAAAAAAAAAAATTCTCTCAATTACACTATATAAAAGATAGATCCGATGATGTGCTAGACTTGGTTTTTTTCTATTTTAATTAATCAAATAATTAGAGACTATGGGGGGAAGGGTACTTTCAAATCTGGTTACTACGATACATCATATATGGTGAATGGTTGTGTACATAATTTGACAATGGATACTGGATGCTGCAATTCACAATTTTCATTAAAGTTTCCATAAATGAAAGATTTTCTATGGTGAATGAATTTAAGTCGGTCATTTTGCATAGATATTTGCATTCAGAAAGATTCCAGAAAGACTGATGAACTCTTTTGAAATTGTACAAATTATAAGAAAAAGTATTTTTGAATTATTTTCTAATTAAGGAAACTGAAAGTCTGGCTTTAAAACCTTTTCATGATTATTATTTAATATTGTAAAATGACTTGACAAAGTATTTGGCTAACAAAATTATTTGAATAATTGAAAAATAAAATTTAATTTTTGTTGAAATATTTGATATAAAAAAATTTGATATTTTTCTTAAAAAACAAGGTAAACAAATCTTTAAACTAGATAAAGATAATCACATTTAGTTATAAAATGAGTACGAGGTCTGTTTAAAAAGTATTGCGAATTTTCAATTTCCGCGGGCTACGTATATTCGATTTTTGTTTTTGTGGCGTTATGTTGGTACTCATGTCCCTCACTTATGCCGACAGGTTCGGCTATTTTGAATATTCAGTTAATTTTTAGCAGCTGCTTTGCTTGCACGTGTTTTGGCTCGTCTTTGATTTTTGCCCATTCCATAAAATGGATCAAAGAATCTGTTTTTGGAACAAGAAAAACTCACAGGGGGCCAGATCTGGGGAATACGGTGACTGCGGCATTAATAGTATGTTGTTTTTGGCCAAAAATTGCAAAAGCTAATTTTTATTCTTTTACAAATCCGGACGTTTCTGGCGGATTGCTTCACGCAACTTGCGCATAACTTCCAGATAATATTCCTTATTGACCGTTCTACCCTGCGGCAAGAACTCATGATGCACCACGCCCCTACAATCGAAGAAAACTGTAAGCAAAACCTTCAAATTCGACTGAACATGGCCCGCTTTTTTCGGTCTTAACTTGTGCGGCAGCTTTCATTGGGATGATTGAGCTTTGGTTTCCACGTCATAACCATAAACCCATCATCCGTTACCAGTTATGATCTTCTAGAGCAAATTTGCATCGTCACGGACAGAGTCCAACTGCTCCTTAGCAATGTTAATGCGATGCTGTTTTTGGTCGAAATTGAGCAAAAATAGAAGACGAGCCAAAATACGTGCAAGCAAAGCATCTGTCAAAAATTAACTGAACATTCAAAATGGCCGAACTTGTCGGCATAAGTGAGAGACATGAGTACCAATATAACGCCACCAAAAATCGAAAATCGAATATACGTAACCCGCGGAAATTTTTTTAGCAATGTTAATGCGATGTTGTTTTTGGTCGAACAGACCTCCTATTGCTTATTAAATAATTATGAATTGTATAAGTTTATTCAAAAAGTTTCCCAAACAAATTTATTACCAATACTTTATTATAAGATTTTTTAATTTAAGAAACTCTAGTTTTGATATTTTCATGCAAAATCGGCTTCTATACAATTTAGTTTTAATATCTATTATTTTTTTTCAACATAAGATAGTAAATATTTTGAAAACATTATCAATTTGATATTTAACTGCTATCAAAATTATAGTAGCATTCTAAACAAATAAATGTAAAAAAGGCGTCCAGTAATTTACAATGCCATAAAAAAAATCACTAAGTTTTGGTAAAGAGGTAGAGAGTCTACTAGATTTGGTCAAATAGTCTTAAAACACTAAAACTTAATAGAATTTACCGACAATTAATTATACTACTGGACAATAGATCAAAACTTATACTGATACACAAACTTCTAAAAACCAATTTGGACTTACAATATTGAAATTTGTTCGATTCATCTAAAAATCCTCCAAAAAATCATCAACGATTTGATAAAGTTAATCATCAGCACTTAAAGGTACCATTTCCTTCTGATATTTGCATTTTCTTAATAGTCCTTTTACTCATGATAATATAATCATATGATGGTCCTTTTATACCCTAATGGGTGCTTAGTCTAACTTGAGTCTCTTCTCATATTATATCATAATATTTTTGTAGACATAAAATAAACTTAAAAAATTTGTTAACTACTCTTTAAAAAAAATTTCACTTAATGACAATCAGTAAACTTTTTAATTGCATATTTCCAATTATGAGAGAACAGAACAACACTTATTGTAGAATTGATATAAATTCAATAGTGCACAATCCTAAGGATATTTTATATATGATATAAAGAAAGTAATATTTTGATATTTTTGTTACAAGTTTTAGTTTATTTTGAAAAGTTTCTCAAAGAAAAAATGATGATTCCAAAGCAAAGTTTGTTTTCATCCTTTTTTTAAAATTGAAATCGGGTCAAATATGAATGCTTTTAACGTAAAGTCATATTTTCTATCCGCATTATTTATGTACAGTACTTTTTAGTAAATTTTTGAAATTTATATGCATATTCACTCAAATATCATCAATAGTAAAAGTAATTCTCATAAATAATGATCAGGTGGAATTGAACATAAATTTAGCAGTGAAAAAATAATGGATACACTAAATTGTATAACAATGTTGAAATTTCTATCCTTCTTTTCTTTGAAAGTAAATGGATTTTTCTGCATTTGCTTGTATATGTTTGAATTTGTTTATACTTTTTTTATGTTTATTTTTTAAATGCAGTTCTATTTTTTTAGTTTTTGATAGAATTTTAGTTCTACTTTTTTAACTGGGTCATAGTGTATAAAATTTTAAGTGCAAATTTAAAGGAAAAATTTCCTTTTTAACAATGTTGTATGTGTATTCTTAAATGAATTTCCAGAACATTTCCAGTTTTAAGATGCACTCTTTTCTAAAATATTTTTTTTTTTTTGCAGTAGCACAATTTAAAAGCAGTAATTTTACTTCTATTTACAAGAAAGAATGAAAATACAAATCATAAAACTACATTTTATGTTGACTATTTTGACGAACGATAAAAGGTAAAGAAAATTATTTGAAGACTTTTTTTTGGTACATTTGCTTTAATGTTTTTTTTTTATTTTAGTTTAATTTAACAGAATCAATAGTAAAAATATTAAAATTAAAAACTAGATTTAGCAGAGAAGTATCACTGATCCAGTAATGTTGCACTATGCATCGTTTTGTAGAACTGTTTTTTTTGGTTCATGTTTTATGAAGTTTGCTAACTTTTATGAAGATTACTAGCTTGTAGACTTATTTACCGGGGATATAAGCTTAAATCGGTTGTTTGGTCATAGATGGCGTGAGTGAGCGTATTAAGCTACCATGGGCACGCCATATTTTTTATTTTAGGAGTTTGACATCTGTCAACATTAATCAGTGCATATTATCAGCAATTTCATACAACAACATACATTTTTCCTTTGGTAATTATGTCTAGTCTTGTGACAGAAAAAGATCATATGCGAAAAACTCTGCTTTTCTGCTTCAATTTGAAGATATCGGCTGCAGAATCGCATCGAATGCCTATGGAGGTCTATGGTGATAGTGCTTTATTGGAAACAATGTGCCGAGAATGGTTTCGTCAGTTTAAAGACGGCAATTTTGAATTGTGGGACAAAAAACGTGAAAATCGGCATAGGAAGGTTGAGGACCATTAATTGCAGGCTATTTTGGACGAAGACGATACCCAATCGCAAAAATGCGATCGCGGAGCAATTGGGTGATCGCGGAACAATTGGGTGATCGCGGAAGATTGAAAAGATCGGAAAATGGGTGCCGCATGAATTGAGCGATAGGCAGATAGAGCGACGCCAAAACACATGCAAAATCTTGCTCGCCAGACAAAAAAGAAAGTCGTTCTTACAACGGATTGTGACAGGCGATGAAAAGTAGATATATTTTGAGAATCCTGAAAGCAAGAAATCGTAAGATGATCCCGGACAACCGTCAACATCTTCCCCAAGACCAAATCGCTTCGGACGGAAGACGATGCTGTGCGTTTGGTGGGATCAGCAGGGTATCGTCTACTATGAGATGTTGAAACCTGGTGAAACTATCAATGCCCATCGCTACCACTAACAAAAAATCAAATTGCTCCGTGCTCTGCGTGAAAAAAATGACGGATTATCAACAAAGACATGGCAAGCTGATTTTCCTCCACGACAAGACACCATCGCACACATCAAAAATGATCCGAAACTACTTGGAGATACTCAACTGGAAGGTGCTACCCCACCTCAGTTATTCACCAGACCTGGCCCCTTCCGACTACTACCTGTTTTCGTCGATGGGCCACGCGCTAGCTGAGCAGCACTTCGATTCTTACGAAGACGTCCGAAAATGGCTTGATGAGTGGTTTGCCTCGAAAGAGAACGATTTTTTTTGGCGTGGTATCCATAAATTGCCCAAGAGATGGGGAAAATATATAGCAAGTGAGGGCAAGTACTTTGAATAAATTCGTTTTTGCTTTCTATGCAACAGCGGATTTAAGCTTATACACATATGGGGAACATTTCCTATCAAGAACAGACGTTTTTTCATGACATAAAGCCTTTTTAGAGGCACCGAAAGCTGATAAAAATGTTTATAAGTTCAGACCATCGATAGAAAACTATGTTTTATAAAGAAGTCCATGTCACACAGTCATTCCATCAGCAAGTTTTCTTTCGAAAAAAAAAGGAGAACTGTGATTCCCAAGTCTTCCTTTTTGCTTGATCTAAGTCTGTGATTAACCCCAAAGGACGTCAGCTAAGTACTGTCGATAACATTCAAAGGAGTGTAATCGAGAAGCTAAAAAAGCAATTGCCGTTGTAGCCTTCCACTACTGCTAGGAAAAAGGGAAACAACTACTTCGCCGATACATAGCCACACAAGAAACGACTTCAAAAGGGATAACTAAAAATAAAATAAAATTGTTCCAAAACAAATCAATCTCATTATTTTAATTCTTTAAATTGTAATAATGAGTTTCAATATAAATTTGCATAAATATTTTGATCTTTTATTTTTATAATTAAGCACATTTAAAAGTAAGAACGCCAAGGAAAGAAATTTTAAAATTTCCGAAGTAATTCAAATTAAATTTTTTTCAAGTTCAAATAATACCACTCCAGAATTTAGTATACGTTAAAGGATTTCAATTTAAATCATAGCTACTATATGCTTGGATTCAAATTGGTTTTTTTATTTTTTATTTTTAAATTGCTGAAGGCAAACTGCTTTATTTTAAATACGAACCTTGTCTGAACTGCTTTGTTCTGCAACATGTTTCCAGAATCGTGTCGTTAACCCTGAGGGGTATTCATTATGGGGACACAACGCTCTAGTGCGATAAAAACAATAGCAGACAAAGTTAAACAAAATAATACATGATGATGTAACAGAAACTAGTTAAGTAGGTTAGAAGGGCAACTGTACAATAACCACACGACCTACTGCATAGTGTCTACTTGCAATCATTACACTGTGAAAAAAAATCGGTGTTATGTTAAGCAGTTTCTATGTAAAACTATATTAACTTCCTTTGTAACCGGTTCAGAAAGTTGAAAATAACGGTAAAAGAACAAAAAAAAACCACTTCCTTCATAGATAAAAACCATTAATATTTTTCTACAAAAAAATCAGGTACGTTACTTAGGAGTTCAAACTGATAAAAACGTTTGTATTGAATAATAAAACCCATATGGACTTACAGTTTCCATCGAATTTAATCCTTTCAATTGAAAAATCTTTCGAAAAATCATCGATACCCGCTATAATATGCGTAATAGGGAACTTAATGGTCCTTTCGTTCGTGAATTGTCTATTACTGGTTCAACAAAATTTCATAGTAGACTATCATTCTACGAGTATCAACAATCCCCTTGTAAGATGATTATCCTAATTTTCCTTCCTGACAACATTCAGAAGCATATCTCTTATGTATAATGGAATGCTTATTGTACATAATACTCTGCAAATAAAAAAACCTAGAAAATTGATAGAACTTTTGGCAAATATCCTTTCGAATAATAAATAATTTAATTATACAAAATTTTATACTAAATCAGTAATTTGAGCACTTAACAAAGCCCAGATATACTGTGTCAACCTGATTCTTAGCTGAGCATCGGGAAAAGTATCCTCGATTTACCTGAAGCTATTGTTAACACTTAAGTATCTGTTGTTATTTTCGTGTCCTCGAAAGCATCTGCAATTTCAATGTTCCAAACTCCATTGAGAATGTTGTGAAATTTTGTTGATGATGCAAACTGTCCAGGAAGTGTATGGAAACGATTCTTTGTCAGATCTGGCGTGTCTCCGTTTCAAGCTTGGCATATACGAATGACTGACTGTATATGCAGTTTGGTATGTGCCTGGAGCACATCTCTGCACATATGGCTATCGGGACTTTACACTATTCCGTGTTCGGAGAGACGGCTTCATTTATGCACTTGTCACACTTCTAACTGATAACTTTTATCATCATAACTGCCATATGGACACAAACATTTTACACAACATGGAATGAATGCTGGCTTCGAAATACAAACTACAAATTAGAAAATAACATCGACTATCCGCCAAGTGTATGAATTCGCATCAGTTTTGTTCAAGTTTGCTGTCATTTTTTTTCTTAAAGCCTTCAAGGAAAAATTTAGATTAAAATCTGTTTGAATACTATTTGGATTTGAGTAAAAATTGACCAACTTGAAAACTTATTTCTATCTAGTATTTATTTAATTATGATATTTTATAGACAAACGTTCAGTTAAATGATAGAAAATTGATAAGATGTTTTGTGGAATTATCTGTATTTTAATTATTTACTTTTATGATATTTTTCAAATTGGTACTTTTTCATATAAAAAAAATAGGAAAAATATTGTGAGTAGAGAAGGATGGTGTTACTATTGAATATAAAAGTATTTGACTATACTTCGCATTTTATGAAGTTTATTAACGTCAATTAAGTGTTCCACCATCTAAATTATTATACTTAATTTTATCTCTATCTATTTGAGTTGTTTTAAAAAAAAATATAATTAAAATGTTTCTTAAAGAATATAGATTCAATTAGATTCAATTACCAAATATTTTCTAGTGTTTTTATTAGAATTAGAGTCCTAACAAGTTATTTTTTATTTTTTGGACAATAACGTTTTTCTTCCGCTGTTCTAAAAGTAGATTTTGTTATAATAGTCTTTGACGATTTCTTTAATACCCTCTCTTCCCTTTTCAATGCCCCAAAAAACTACACTAAAAAAACAACTTTAGTTCGCTTTCATTATTTGACGTTAGCATTAAAATTTTCATGAACTGTTTTAACCTTTAACAAAGTATTTTACAAAAATAATTTATCAATTATTGGATCAGAATAAAGTGATTTTAAGTTCCATTATTTATTGTGTAAGAATTAATTTTGAAAAATATAGTACAGTGTTCAATGGGCGAAAGCCTAGCCGTCTAAGAACCGTTCGCTCAATCGAGAATATTTCTGCTATGCGTGAAAGTCCAGGAAGCTGCCTAAGACATCGCCAACTAAAATTTAATGCCATCATCATCCTTTTTTGGTTCAGCGTTGGTCTCCTTAGTCCATTTTTAATGAGCATCCTTAATTTCAGGAAGCTTTATAAGCCATCAATCTTCTTTGGTTCAGCTTTGGTCTCCTTAGTCCACTTTGAATGAGTATCCTTAATTTTAAGAAGCTGCATAAGACATCGCCATTATTACTTAAATGTCACCATCATCCTTCTTCGGCTCAGCTTTGGTCTTCTTGGGCCACTTTAAATGAGTATCCTTAATTTTAGGAAGCTGCATAAGGCATCGCCAACAGGACTTAAATGCCGCCAACATGCTTTTTTGGTTCAGCTTTAGTCTCCTTGGTCTACTTTTAATGAGTATCCTTAATGTCAGGACGCTTAAATACCGCCACCATCCTTTTTTAGTTCAGCTTTGTTCTCCTTGGTCCACTTTAAATGAGTATCCTTAATTTCAGGAAGCCTTATAAGGCATCGCCAACTAAAATTAAATGCCGCCACTATCCTTTTTTGGTTCAGCGTTGGTCTCCTTAGTCCTTTTTTAATGAGCATCCTTAATTTCAGGAAGCTTTATAAGCCATCGCCAACTAAAATTAAATGCCGCCACTATCCTTTTTTGGTTCAGCTTTGGTCTCCTTAGCTCAGTTAAATGAATATCCTTAATTTCAGGAAACTTAAATACCGCCACCATCCTTTGTTAGTTCATCTTTGGTCTCCTTGGACTCCTTTAAAAGAATATCCTTAATTTCAAGAAGGAATATAAGGAAGGTAACGCCAACTAAAATTAAATGCTGCCAACATCCTTTTTTGGTTCAGCTTTGATCTCCTTAGTCTACTAAATGAGTATTCTTATTTTCAGAAAGCTATATTAGGCATCTTCAACAAGACTTAAATGCCGCTACCATCCTTTTTTGGTAAAGTCCACTTTAAATGATTATCCTTTATTTTCTCTGTAATCTCCTAAGATCACTTTTAATGAGGGTATACCGTACAATCCTGTTTTGCATAGCTTCATATCTCAAGACCCTTTCAACTCTGCTCTTATATCCATGAAGGTCTTAAGTCAATACTCTAAGTGAATTATTTAAAGTAACCTGTCGATCTATTGTTATGCGTTTTTGTTATGATCGTGTTCCGTTCTCTAAGGAATATATTTTTTTTTTGCTTTTTTAATAAACGTATTTAAATTAGTCCTTTACCGACAAAGGAGTCCTTGATCAATTGATATTAAAATATCGATCTTCTATTTTCGTTTTTCTTTTTTCTCTTTTACTATTTGAAATTGTGACTGAAATTTTTTTTTAATATGATGATCCTTTTTGAGTTTTAAAACTCAAAAGGACTAATAATTTTCTTACAAATTAATATATTTTATAACAAGAATCTGAATTTCAGAAAGTCTAAGTTTTTTTTTGGAAAGAACATAAAAAGTTTGTTTGGAGCTAAACGGAAATATTTTCGTTTTATGGAACAACAAATTTTGCTGCCTAGAGACTTCTAGAGTAGTCCAGAAAGATCAATTTTGCTTATAGAACATTGCAAAATTGATCTTTCTGGACTAATCTAGAAGTCTCTAGGCCTGGTTTTGTAAAATCTTCTAGAACACACCAGAGCCATGTTATATCGTAGCAATATGCTAAAATACTCCCAACTGAAGGTAGATGAACCATCCTCGAAAATGTAATTTTGGATAGGAATATTTACAAATAAAATTTCAAATTTCAATTTATGCAAAACAGTTAGAAGAGCAACTCCAAAATATAAATAGAATATTGGAGTGGGTAGATTGAATTATGGTTAATAAATAGATAAAGTGCGTTTATGTATTGTAAAGTCTCAGGTATGGATAAGTTAAAAAGATGGCAAGCATAGAAAACACAACCTTTGGAAATATTCTACAATATATATAACCATCTTAAAATATGTGTATGGAAAGTCAAATCGATGGGGTAAAAGAGGAAAAAAATATTAATTTAATTATAATAAAATTCAAAAATATTTCATGAATTTATGTCCTTGCCCGCCGATGTGGACGTCTGATAGAAATGGTTTATCGTAGATCCCCTAAAAGCATACATACAATCTCGTGTGTACTCGTTTTTTATTTTTATTTAGCAAAAAAAGTATTAGTAAGTGAGTGGGTTTTTGTAGGCTTTTTGTATGAGTGTGTTTTTTTTAAGGAAAAGTATAGACGCAATAAAACTTTATTGAGTTCGTATTTATCTCGAGAAGACCTTTATACCAGAAATGCCTTTATGCCCTATTATCCGCCATATTTTCCATTCTGTAAGTTGTATATCTCATTTCTATTATCTTCCATCCCTTGTACTTTGTTGCCAAGCCCCCCTCCCCCCACCCTCTCTTACAGATTGTGTGCGTCATCCTTTTTTATCCGGCCAAAATATATTCAGTTACACTAGAGAAGAACGGCCTTCAATATTGGTTGCGTTCAGTTGTGTTATGATACGTTGGGCTCCGTTGTACGGCCGTATCCTTCACCCAAAAATAATACAGAATACATTTTCCATAACGCCAGTCTCCTTTTGTACCTTTTGGTTGACTTGAGCATTTTTTCTTCGTTGACAATTTCTATACAATAACCTTATCTGTCATCTGTTGTTAAATTTGATTGCTTCCTCGCTAGCTTTGCATATGAGAAAGGCCTCAAAGAAATTTGAGTCTATGACAGAAATTTATGAATATTAAGTTATTCCTTTATCCATCGAAGGTCCCGGTTCCTATTACATGCATTACGTACGAATATATGTATGTTCGAAGAGTCAGATGACGGTAAGGAAGAGGATGCCGTAACCCATCGCCAATAGGGACGGCCGATGGATACGACAGCCAAATCGACAGATCTGTTTATTCCAATAACCAATAATCTATTTCGATGAGAACCGGGTGTTTGGGGTAGTTGGTATGGGAACGAAATTATGCTACAGCTATTTTTCTTTCCGGAAAGAAAAAAAAATTACAAAAAAAATAAATTGAAAATGCGGAAAATCAACAACAAAAAAAGAGAAAAAATTACATAACAACAGACTACAAGGAGTATGAACAGAAGGAAACCTTTTAAGAACACAGTAAAATTCTATTCCATCGATTCGTATCAATTCGCAATCATCCTATTTTCATATTCGATAGTATCTCAAGAAGAGTAAATTTTGTTTTTGTTTTTTTCTTCTGCAATATCATTTTAGCCTATCTTCTCGAATCCTTTTTCTATTCTTAATTTGATATGACATATTATATCATATGCTATATTTTTCTCCAAAGAGATTCTAATATGAAAGTTTAGGTAGAAATTTTCATTTATTTCTGAATTTTCTAAGAAGTGGTTGAGTGCACCCGAATTCTAAATAATTTTCTACTGTAACAATTTTCATGAATTTAACTACATTCCAACCATATATAGTATATACATCCAATATTTGTATATTATCTTTAATTATTTGAAAGTTTATTGCCTTTAAGGGGTTTTATGTTTTCAGTATAACAATAAGTATGAGAAGCATCAAGGATAGTGATTGGTGCTGCCAAAAATTTGACTAAATCGTCTCAGTTTAGTAAATTGTAAGATGTTCTTTCTATTCGATAGAACAGTGTGTTAATTGTAAGAGGACGAAATTCCATTTAAGCTAATTGTAAGTGGGTAAAAAGATGTTCCGTCGAACTTACAAAATGTTACATCCATTTTCGTGTCACATCCTTTTAGTTCGTTCCGAAATGGTTAAAGTTTGTCGAAGTAGTTAACATTTTCACAAAAGGGGGGTTTTTCCGAACTGATTCGTTTTTGGTTTTATTGGTGGTGGTTGGTTGTTAGCATTTTAGTTGGTATGAATTTATGACAACAAATACCTTACAGTTGGCGATAATAACACTGCAAAGTACTCGCAATAGCACAATTTGAGAAAATGGTAAAGGATGAGAGACTTTGCCCAATACAATATATAATGTCGAATGACGAAACTGACACAAATTGAAGTCTGCAAATGTGCCGAATCCCAAAAAGTCACAGTATGTGCAAAGGAAGGAAATTCATTTTGTCGACCAACGAAATTATAACAAGAGCTAAGGTAAAAGCATTTAAGATGGCTGGCTGGTTTTACACTAAAATAATGGAACTATACGTAATTTACTTGAATATTCACAAGAATCGACAAAATTGGCAATACTGCCAAGTTCCCGTATCTGCAAATAGCCAACTTATATAATAAAAATTCTATTACTAAATACACATACAAGACCATGTGCGAATATATTTGTGAGCATATCCTTTGTGCACATATTTTCTTATGAGAAAAAAACAAACATAATTTTTATTCCGTATAAATATCAGATAATTAAGTTATTTGTTTTATTGGTTGTTTTTTGTTTAAATTTTTGAAGTAAATAAGAAAGTAAATTATTCATAATTTATTATGTATTTTATAACCGAGCAAAAAGGAAAATTTTCTGTTTATATAGGAACGAATTTATGCATTTTTTTCTCATGTTTGCCAAATTGGATCTTAAATAGTTCACAAAAAAAACTATTTAATTTATATACTAGGTCTGTTCAAAAAGTATCGCAAATTTTGAATTTCCGCTGGTTATGTATATTCGTTCTTCGATTTTTTGTGGCGTAATATTGGTACTCATATCTCTCACTTATGCCGATAAGTTCAGTTAATTTTTTGACAGCTTTGTTTTGGCTCGTCCTCAATTTTTGCCCATTTTCGACCAAAAACAACATCGTGGCTTTATGGTTATGACATGGAAACCAAAGCTCAATCATCTCAATGAAAGCTGCCGCACGAGCCAACACCGAAAAAAGCGCCCCAAGTTCGGTCGAATGTGAAGGTTTTGCTTACAGTTTTCTTCGATTGCAATGGCGTGATGCATCATCAGTTCCTTGCCATAGGGTAAAACGGTCAGTAAGGAATATTGCCTGCAAGTTTTGCGCAAGTTGCGCCAAGCAATCCGACAGAAACGCCCGGATTTGTGGAAAAACAAAAATTGGCTTTTGTACCATGATAACGCCCCTGCTCACGTATCGTTGCATGTGCTCGAATTTTTGTCCAAAAACAACACACTAATAATGCCGCAACTACCGTATTCCCCAGATCTGGCTTCATGTGACTTTTTCTTGTTCCCGAAACAGATTCTTTGATCCATTTTTTGAAATGGGCAAAAATCGAAGAGGAGCCAAAACACGTGTCAGCAAAGCAGCTGTCAAAAACTAACTGAACTTTCAAAATGGCCGAACTTCTTGGCATAAATGAGAGACATGAGTACCAACATAACACGACCAAAAAAACGCAAATCGAATATACGTAATCTGCGGAAATTCAAATTTCGCGATACATTTTGAACACACCTAGTAATATGGAAAAATGCAAATTTTATTTTGATTTGGTAAAAACATTATTTTAGATTCTAATTCGAAAGTACCTTGATATAATAAGGACGTATTTTTAATCTTTTTTTAATTATAAAAAATTGAAAAATAGAGAAACTAAAAAAAAACACATTTTCATGAATGAAATTTGCAAAAATATCTAAAAAAAATATCGTACGCATCTTGGAAAAATTGTTTAAAAAGTTTACATCGCTTAAATTTTATTAAATGCAAAATTACAAATAGTTGAAAAAAAAACAAAACAAAATTCCAAAGAAAAAAGGATACACAACGTTTGAGAGGAAAACGTGCAAGTAGATATGTTTTGGACCACAAAACACAATAATTATTATAATCTCTATAAAATTCATAAAAAAAATTATTTAATTTATATAATATGAAAAAATTCAGATTTACTAAAAATATTATTTTAGATTTCAATTCGACAATACCTTGAATATCAAAAGCACGTGTTTTTAATCCTTTTTTAATTATAAAAAATAGAAAAATAACGAAAATAAAAAAAAATTCATTACATTTTCATTAATGAAATTTGCAAAAATTTATCGAACGAATCTAGGAAAAATTGTTTAAGAACTTTACATCACTTAAATTTTATTAAGCGTAAAATTACAAATAGTTAAAAAAAAAAAACAAAATTCCAAAGAAAAAAGGATACACAACGTTTGAGAGGAAAACGTGCAAATAGAATTGTTTTTGGACCACAAAAGACAATAATTACTATAATCTCTATAAAATTTGACAAAAAAATTATTGAAATTATATAATGAAAAAATTCATATGTAGTAAACATATTATTTTAGATTCCAATTCGGCAGTACCTTAAATATCAAAAGCATGTGTTTTTAATCCTTTATTAATTATAAAAAATAGAAAAATAACGAAAATAAAAAAAAATTCATTACATTTTCATTAATGAAATTTGCAAAAATTTATCGAACGAATCTAGGAAAAATTGTTTAAGAACCTTACATCATTTAAATATTGTTAAATATAAAATTACAAATAGCCAAAAAAAAACAAATTTCCAAAGAAAAAAGGATATAATGTTTTATAGAAATACGTGAAAATAAAATTGTTTTGGACCACAACACACAATAATTATTATAATCTCTATAAAATTCACAAAAAAATTATTTAAATTATATAATATGAAAAAATTCATATGTAGTAAACATTTTATTTTAGATTCCAATTCGGCAGTACCTTAAATATCAAAAGCATGTGTTTTTAATCCTTTATTAATTATAAAAAATAGAAAAATAACGAAAATAAAAAAAAATTCATTACATTTTCATTAATGAAATTTGCAAAAATTTATCGAACGAATCTAGGAAAAATTGTTTAAGAACCTTACATCATTTAAATATTGTTAAATATAAAATTACAAATAGCCAAAAAAAAACAAATTTTCAAAGAAAAAAGGATATAATGTTTTATAGAAATACGTGAAAATAAAATTGTTTTGGACCACAAAACACAATAATTATTATAATCTCTATAAAATTTCACAAAAAAATTATTTAAATTATATAATATGAAAAAATTCATATGTAGTAAAAATATTATTTTATATTCCAATTCTTCAGTACCTTAAATATCAAAAGCACGTGTTTTTAATCCTTTATTAATTATAAAAAATAGAAAAATAACGAAAATAAAAAAAAATTCATTACATTTTCATTAATGAAATTTGCAAAAATTTATCGAACGAATCTAGGAAAAATTGTTAAAGAACTTTACATCACTTAAATTTTATTAAGCGTAAAATTACAAATAAAAAAAAAAACAAAAAAAAATTCCAAAGAAAAAAGGATACACAACGTTTGAGAGGAAAACGTGCAAATAGAATTATTTTAGATGGAAATATTTTCGTAACATGAAAATAATGTGAACAGGAAAACGTGAAACTGAAAGAGGATTTATTTATTTTTATTTTTATTATAATATACTAGCATTAATGTTACATTGTCAATCCGTTACTGCAGTTGAAATGAAACTGCATAAAAAATATGAATAATAATAGTGACATATGTAATAGTAGCATAAGCTGACGTACTTGCTTTTCGATATAAATAAAACAGTTTTTGTTGAATGGAAAAAATGTGTTTTAATGGAAAGAGTTTTTGATGAAAACAAATTCACATTAAGGGATGGAAACTCACATTAACAGAGAGTAGTGGTATACACATGATACTCTAATGATGTACAAAGGATTTATCCACTATTAAGGAATTGTTATATGAAAAATATTTTTCAAAGATTACTAAAATTAATGATCAAAATGCTCTAGTAACAAAATAATTTATTTTTATTTAAATATCTTTAAGAGAGAAATTTCTTCGAATAGGAAAAAAAACCCTGCCAAAGAGAGTAGAGATGTGAACAATCAATAATGGTTTGTTTATGTGACAAAGTATTAGGGTAGAATTTTTTGAAATAGGAAATATTGTCGAGTTATGACAACCGGTGCACATGGTATATCAGCAATTTATATTCTGTATCTGAAAAAGGATGTGTACATATAAAGGATGCACTTGTTAACAGCGAAACGTGCAGGTGAACCAACCTTCTACCATTACTGTGACTGGCAATTGGCTGTCGGCTCTCAAAGACGATGTCGAACGTAATAGTTTTCTCATCCATCAATAATTGGGTCCATGGGGAAACAGCGCAATGTGAAACTCATGAAAATTCCATGCTGTGCACTGCAAATACAATAAAATCTGCACCGTTGATCCTTTGATGATGTGCAGTATGTGAATAGCTTAGAATGTAAGCCAGTTTAGTTTAGTACGGAAGCTGCAAGGATAACCGACACATGGAGTAGCTGGCCATCTCGGGCAAGAAATACTCTCGAGCAAATACCATAACCAATTGCAAAAGGGGAGTGTTAGGAGACAAGCTAAAGATGAATTTATGACTTGTTAAATTTGACATGTTGCAGGTAATAATGCATTCATAAGGAATGATTGATCATCGAACAAGGGGCAACATGAAATTTTGACATTTTATGGAGCAGAACAATTTAGCAAACATTCTTGACGCTGCTACCCAGTTTTCGTTTCTACATTAATACGACCACATACACACACATATACTAATAAAAATATGAGGATTTACTCTTCCTAGCAGCAGTGGTTGCCACTTATTTGTTTAAAGATTTTGTTTTTTTTTACATTTTGAGCGTTTTGGGCGTCCAGGAAGCATGAAACTATACACCGTGTATGGTAATGCAGGCGTTTGGCTTTAAGTAGTGAATAAACGGTGGAAATGCAACAACAAATTTCCGATCAGAATGAAATGATAAATGATCAGAACTTTAATGCTGGCTTATTTATTTATTTATTCAAACATAAAAATACATCATCTCCAGACGAAGGATAGCTGTCGTCTGGAGATGATGTATTTCGTATTCATTCGACAGAGTATATCGTTTTATGCTGCTATGAATAATTTGAAAAAGTTTGTCGGGCAGATAGTGGACGAACATTTATAAATAATTTTTACCCACATATAAAATTGGCAAACAGATTAAAGTGATTATTAGTGAAAAATACATAATCAACTCATTGAACAACGTAAATTTTATAGATAGTATCTCAAATAGGAGTACATTAGTTCCGTTGTCAGCAGTCTTGTTTTTATTCTATCTGCGTTTGTTACCGTAATTCACCATTAAACATATCATAATAGTTAAATCCTTGTAAAAAATATAAAATGTTAGACTAATAGGACTTCTTAAAATCGACTTTTATAAAGAAAAACTCCTACCTTTGCAAAAAAAACAAATAAAACGTTGATAAAAATTAAATCAAATTATGAAAAAAAATATTTACTTTAAAAAAATATATATTTATTATTTTGCTTATAATAACTATAAGCAAAATAATATTTTTATTTCAGTAATAGTAATTTTTTTTAAAAAAAGAAGAAAATTTCTTATATGCGCATTTGAGAATGCAATCATAAATGAACAAGTTGAACCCTTACGTAACTCCATTCAAATACAGGATGTGTTTTAAGTTCCAGGTCGGAGTTTTCTTTTAATTACTTTTAAATTAAATAAAATTTTATAATTTATATTTTATTGGGTAATTCTATGATCTAAAGTGTTATGTATGAAATATGACGTCGATCAAATGCCTGCTTCTGGCAGATGCGCAAAGGCAATCTCTTTTAAGCTGTAGTTTTCACAACATTTTCGCAGAGTTCTGGCGTTATTTCAGCAATTTTATTTCGAATGTTTTCCCTAACCATCCACTTCCTTCAAGAACGCTTATACAAAAAAAACTTGGGAGGGGTTTGTTAGTGTACACCATTTCCTTCAAGTACGCTTACACAATAAAATCGGGAGGGGTTCACATCAGAGGATCGTGGGGGCCAGTCGATATCACCATATTCTGACATTATTCAGCCGGGAATTTTTTTTCTCAAAATTGACATCATAGAACGAGCTGTGTATGATGTGGCACCGTTTTGTTAGAACCACATGTTATGTGAGCCTAATTGACCCAATTCAGGCAGAAAAAAGTTTTCCAACATGTCCCAATAGTGATCACCAGTAACTGTTACAGCATTTCTACCAGCATCCTCAAAAAAATATAGCCTTATGCCACAGGTACTCTAGGAGTGTGTAATGGTCTTTGGTGTATCAGTTGATGGTTTTTAGTGCCCCAGTAGCGGCTAAACTATTTATTGACAAAGCCACGAGAATGTAGTGGTCTTCAGTGCTTTGGTTACTAAACCAGTGTGCCACAATAGCGGCTATTCTATTTATTAATATAACCATGAGGGTGTAGTAGTCTTTGGTGTATCAGTTGAGAGTTTTTAGTGCCCCAATAGCGGCTATTCTATTTATTAACAAAGCCAGGAGGGTTTAGTGATCTTTGGTATATCAGTGAATAATTTTAGTGCTCCAATAGCGGCCATACTGTTTATTTTCAAGGCCACGAGGGTGTAGTAGTCTTTAGTATATCAGTTGAGGGTTTTTAGTGCTCCAATAGCAACTATTATTTTTACTAACAGAGCCAAGAGGGTATTATGGTCTTTGGTATATCAGTTGAGGGTTAACAGTATCCCAATAGCGGCTATACTATTTATTAACAAAACTACGAGGGTGTAGTAGTCTCTGGTGTATCAGTTGAGGATTTACAGTGCCCCAATAGCAGCTTTCGTATTTATTAACAAAGCCACGAGTGAATAGTGGTCTTTTGTGTATCATTTGAGGGTTATCAGTGCCCCAATACCGAGTGCTCTATTTATTAAGAAATTCACGAAGGTGTAGTGGTCTTTGGTATATCAGTTGAGGATTGTTAGTGTCAGGGACGGAAGGGAGGTTGATTGGGTTACGGTGTAACAAAAAAATTCCCTTTTCTAAAACAAACTAGTTGATGGAAATAGGCATGTCACATAGAGCGCTGTCATGATGAATTATCGACTTGTCCCATTCAGATCTGCGGCTTTAAAGAAACTTCAATATTAATCGACAGTCTAACCTTACAAGAGCCGTCATTTGTTCAACATTTTCATCAGTTTTCAATAATGATGGCTTCTCTGAGCGAGGTTTGTCTTCACCAAGTTCTGGATTTACCAAAGTTACCATAAAATTTGATGGCACATCGGTGCTCTAAATTATCATGTTCTATTTTTCATAAAGCACTAGAAGAACACAACAGCACTCATCACGTTTTCTAGAGTCAAGTAGTTACCGGACTTGCGCTGCACTTTTAGGAGGGACTAACCTCCAAGCTATATTGAGACTACAGTATTGCATCAGTGTTTGGGCAAGGAGAAATCTCTAATTTTTACTTTTATTTCAAGATTTTATTTAATATGATTTGTTCGGATTGTCCGATTTGAGTCAAATATGCACCGTTTTGTTTTATAATTTGTTTCCATTTTAAAGGTCAGAATACCTGGTCCCTACTGGCATAAAACTCAACTAAGGCAATTTCTTATCAATGAGGAAGTTTTGCAAAAGAAAATTAGAGTTGGTAATCGCTTGGTACCAGGTCCGGACTATAAGGTGGATGCATTAAAACTTCCCAACTAAGCTCCCGGAGTTTCTGGCGAGTCACTATATACGTATTTGGCCTAGCATTATTCTGACGGAACGTAACACCTCTCCTATTGGCTGCTTCTGATCAATCGCTTACTTCGAATGGTCAAATTGTTGGGACTAGTAGAGTTTTGAATTTAGTGTTTGGCTATATGAAAGCAGTTCCTTTTCAATCCCTCCAAATGCACAGCAAAATCTTTCTGATCGCTAGTCCTGGTTTGGCCACCGCTTTACCGCGCTTTAACCTGGATGATTTTCACACTCAGTCATCATCCCCTTAAGAAATGGGTCGATTAAGTTTCGTTTCGCCAAGGTTTCGTAGGTGGAAATTCGATCCAGCATGTTTTTTTGCGTCAAAATATCGAGCTTCTTTTGGTATTCAACTTTAGTCCTTCTTTTGGATCTTTTAGTCCTAGTCGACGCTACGACTACTAACAAAGCCGGTCTATTTCCATCATTTGTTTGATAATATTGACATTTTCGATGAGGAGCCTCGTTTTCTATAACATGAAAAATACCAGACCGGAAACGATGAAACCAAAATTGCGCGTAATTGGCTATGACAGTTCAGGGACCATAAACACTATTCACAATTTCTAGCCGCCTTCAAAGCAAAATTGTAAAATACACCAAATTTTCTCATTGTTAACTTCCATCTTTTACACCCTATAATAATATAAGGGTGCAAAATATAAAAACAAATGCTGTGTTCAGTGTGAGACAATCTCAAAAAATTTTTTTATTAAACACAATTTTTTTTCATTCAATTAAAAACTGAATTGTAGAAAATGAAAACTTTAAATTAATTCCTTTTAAATAATTGTGAAAAGATCGTTAACATTTTAATAGAATTTGTTTGTTTTAAAAATAAATTACTGATGATAATTATGGCATTGATGGTATTTTTGAGTAAAAAAAAAGAAGAAGAGAAATTCTAGCACAGTTATTCTAATCGAGATGCTTACAGAAGAAAAGATTTCATTACAATTTACAAGAGTAATTAAAGACTTTTCATGGAATCTTTTCAATATACTATTTCCGGTAGCTGAAGATGGAATCTATTCTTTTCAAGATGCATTAATGATGGTTTTCTGTCTTTTAATTCCATTTCATGGTCCGTATGGTGCGGTTGTTTAAAATTAAGTTCAAATTTACTGCTTGGCTGTTAGTCTTAAATTCAGAAGAACTAAATTGAATGACACGACCATGGTTGGTTAGTTCATTTAATTCCAGGATAACAACCACCTGTGGTCAATGTATCCAATTAGGGTTAGTGATTTTTACTTTCTCGAGGATATTGTCTTCATTTTTTCTGTAATTTATTGTACTAACAAGTATGTGAGTTTACATCTAGTATATTCTTTGTTAACATCTGATTTGAGAAAATTTCATTGTAATTAGTTTTAATTAAAGTTGATTCTGTTTCAAATATTTAGTATGCTTTATAATTAATTTTTGTTTGTTTTACTTATAGTTTTTAAAATAATTGGAAGGGAAGTTTTTTCACTTTAATTTATAATCTTTTAGTATTAAGATAATAGCCCACGAAAAAGGATTTGATATTTTTTAATAAATTCTTAAATATGGATCAGTAAAAATTAAAAATTTAGAAAATGGTCTCTCCAAACTTAACCAATTATAAAAAATA
Organism: Atherix ibis; assembly: GCA_958298945.1. Taxonomy (NCBI): domain Eukaryota; kingdom Metazoa; phylum Arthropoda; class Insecta; order Diptera; family Athericidae; genus Atherix; species Atherix ibis. The sequence continues at coordinate 120,545,136 of OY282606.1, forward strand.
CTAGAATTAAAAAAAAACCACTATTTAGATAAATCGATTAAAATTTTATGATATTAATTATAAATATTAAAAAAAAGAACAAAAAAAATTATTTTTTTCATCATTTTAAAACTTTAAAGAAATTAAGCATTATTTTGTTGAAGTATTTAAATTTATGGAAATTAATTTCAATTTATATAACTGAATATAGTATAATAAATAAATTAAATATGCTTGACAATTCAAAATCTTTAGCAATTCACACAATTTGGTGCACTTTATTGCTATCTGAAGTGACTGTTGAGTGCATGCCATGTTCAAGGAGCATTTGTGAATTTGTTTCTCTTCGAATAATGATAATTAAAATATTCAACATAATAAAATTGCAATTATTGGTGGAAAGGCAAAGAGTCCTTTTTAAGACCAACAGGAATACAAGAGAAATGATAGAGGAGACGTGGAGCAGAGAGAGAATAGAAAGGATAGTGTGGGAAGCATGGTCGGACCATTTAAAGAGGAAAATTCTATCAAAGCCGAATGGCTCTGGATACTGTCATGACTACGATTATGAGGCCAGGCCATCCATGGTGTTCGTATAATAGAATTTTAACAAAACTGATGAAATTTAATGTGAATGTAAATTCGAATGCATTGTTTGGCAGTGGACTGTGCGCTCAAATGTATTCATGGAAATATTTTATTGCACCGACTGAACTTTGCCAATATTATTACAGCTTTTCATTGCCTTCCGAATAAACATTTGCCACATTTCCTATCCTAGAGTCAGTTATGGAGCAAATTTTATGGACTGGGTATTTGTTGAGAAAAGGAGATGATGTTGGTCAGCTCTGGTATTGCCCTATACTCGACTGTCAGGATACAATGGCAGTGATAATGAGCAGGAAGAAAATCGGGTTGCACATGTGATGATGAACAAATTCTATTCGACAGATACCAGCTGGTTGGACATCAGAGTCCAGTAAGTTATCCAGTTCGATTCATGAGCTTCAGGCTACCGTGAATCCTGTCAACAAATTACTAAATGATACTAAAAGTAAAATACCCTTTCTGTTAATAAATTTTTGAAAAGCAAATCCCGTCGTTCTTACGATTTTATAATCAACAAATTGGGTTTTATTATAAGAAAATCGGTAGATGCAAATCGGAATATTTATTATGAAAGGTTTCTTATCGATAGTAAAGGAAAAATCACAACCATCATTTTCCTGTCGTTCAATTTATCTTCATTTACTTACCCATCGTACACTTGCTTCGGCTTCATCAATCTCCGAATTAAGGGTTAATTTATTTGAGCGGAACGAAATAGCTTGTAATCAGACGGCGTTCTAGTCGTCTTGAACGAGAAAACATACAATTTGGGACAATGATTGATACTATCAAATAGTCTTTCCACTATTCTTGGTTTTTTTCTGATACATCAACAATCGTTTAACAAAATTACTATTCACTTAAGTAAGAAATACAAAAATCAACTGAATTCAGAAAAAAAAACAATATTTTCGATATATAATATTTGGATTCTATACATAAACAGAAGAAAAAAATATTAAAAAATAAGAAATTTTCAATAAAATTTGTCAGAATTAAAAAAAAAAAATTATGAAAATTTACCATAATTAAATTTTTTTCAATAAAAAAATTTTTAGGATTAATTTTTTCAAGTAAAAAGATTTTCTGTACAAACATTTTCTGTAAAAACGTTTTCAGTAAAAAGATTTTCTATGAAAACATTTTCAGTAAAAAGATTTTCTGTGAACACATTTTCAGTTAAATAAATTTTTCCCTTAAAAACAAAATTTTCAGGAAAATAAATTGTCAAAAAAATCTGTCATAATTAAAAAAAATTTTTTTGTATTAAAATAAATTTTCAGTAACAAAATTTTCAATTAAAAAAATGTTCAGGAGTTTTTTTTCAAAAAAAAAATTTTAGGATAAATTTTTTTAAGTAAAAAGATTTTCTGTAGAAACATTTTCTGTAAAAACATTTTCAGTAAAAAGATTTTCTTTGAAAACATTTTCGTAAAAAAATTTTCTGTAAACACATTTTCAGTTAAATAAATTTTTCCCCTAAAAACAAAATTTTCAGGAAAATAAATTGTCAGAAAAATTTTTCATAATTAAAAAAAAAATTTTTTTTTGTTAAAGTAAATTTCCAGTAACAAAATTTTCAATTAAAAAAATGTTCAGGAGTTTTTTTTTAAGTAAAATGATTTCCTGTAAAAACATTGTCAGCAAAAAAATTTTCTGTGAAAACCTTTTCAGTAAAAAGATTTTCTGTAAAAATATTTTTAGTAAAAAAATTTTCTGTGAAAACATTTTCAGTTAAAAAAATGTTTCCTTAAAAAAATTTTTTCAGGAACATAAATTGTCATTAAAATCTTTCATAATTAAAAAAAAAATATAAAAATTAATTTTCAGTAACAAATTTTTTAATTAAAAAATGTTCAGGAATTATTTTTTCAATTAAAAAGATTTTCTGTAAAAATATATTCAGAAACAGATTTTGTATAAAAAAATATTCTCAGTTAAGAAAAATTTTCTTTAAAAAAAATTTACAGGAAAATAAATTTTCAGTAAAATCTTTCATAATTCAAAAATTATCTTTTTAAAGTAAATTTTTAGTAACAAGATTTTGTATTAAAAATTTTCAGGATTTAGTTTTTCAAGTAAAAATATTTTCTGTAAAAATATTTTCAGTTAAAAAAATGTTTCCTTTAAAAAAAATTTTCAATATCAATATTTTCAAGTAAAAAGATTTTCTGTAAAAACAATTTCGGTAAAAAGATTTTCTGTAAAAATATTTTCATTAAAAAGATTTTCTGTAAATACATGTTTTCAGGATAATAAATTGTCCTGAAAATTTTTCAATTAAAAAATTTTCATTATTTATTTTTTCAAGTAAAAAAATTTTCTGTAAAAACATTTTCAGTACCAACCTTTCCAGTTAAACAATATTTTCTTAAAAATTTTTTTAAGAAAATGAATTGTCAGTAAAATTTTTCATAATTCAAAAACCAATTTTATTAAAATTAAATTTCAGAAACAAAATTTTCAATTAAAAAATTTTCGGGATTTATTTTTACAAGTAAAAAGATTTTCTGTAAAAGCATTTTCAGTAAAAACATTTTCAGTACCAACCTTTTCAGTTAAACAATATTTTCTTAAAAATTTTTTTAAGAAAATGAATTGTCAGTAAAATTTTACATAATTCAAAAAACCAATTTTATTAAAATTAAATTTCAGAAACAAAATTTTCAATTAAAAAATTTTCGGGATTTATTTTTACAAGTAAAAAGATTTTCTGTAGAAGCATTTTCAGTAAAAAGATTTTCAGTTTAAAAAAATTTTCGCTTATACAAATTTTTTAGGAAAAGAAATCGTTAGTAAAATCTTTCCACTAATGCTAGGGAGACCCATCTGGCATCTAAAAAAGCTGGAGTTCGATGAATATTTCTGGTGTCGATACTAATATGGAAAGCATATTGTGGTTTCCCTATACACCAACCTATGATAGTATCAGCACTACTCTATACGAAAACCACATACTTTTACTGACTTCAGCGCAATACTATTACTGCAGCGGATAACAGAGGAGCTAAAAAATAACGTCGATTTGTTTGGTTGCTTGTAGGAAGGAATAATAACGTTTAATTACAAATCTTTCATTTCTTTAACGGGAAAAACACGAAATTGAAAACGTCAAACTATACCATGAACGGCTGTGTGTCAGGAATTAGTATTCTGTTGTGGTTTTAGTATCATAGAAACTATCTAAGCATAAAGTGTGGGGCTAAAAGTACCTTACTGGGTACCATATCTAGATCACTCAACGGAATCGTCAGGGCAGCAATTGATCGAAATCACTAGTCTAGTGAACTATCGCTTTCTCTCACGCTTCTCCAGACGTAGTTTTCTTAGGACGGTTATCGCAAGGACTTCGACAGGCTCCCAGACAGTCCTCTTATTCAACATCAGGGTCACTATATTTTCCGGTGTCAGATGTCCGCTAGCGCACTTCTGAGCCTCTTCTCTTTCCGCATTGAATCGAGCGCAGAAAAAGAACACGTGCTCTGCACCATCCCATAGGGCATATTGGACTAGAATCCAATTTAAAGCGGAATTGGTAAGCCCGAAAACATCCGTGTCCCGGTAAAAATTGTGATAGATTGTAATCACCATCACCATGCCGTCGGTCTATCCATGGATCCACCACCATCTGCCATCGGTTGCATCATCCTAAAGATTTTGTCACCTCCTCTTGGACTCATTTCTTTTCTTCGTATGTGCAACGGATCGCGCCACAGAGTCACACCAATCTCTCCTGCGATACAACCTCTGCCGCTCATCTTCCAGAATTTCAGTCAGTATCAATCCAGTCATAAGACAAATAGCCTCGTAAGATACTGTTCGGAATGTGCAGGCTACCCTCAATGCACTTCTACGGTAGAATGAGACAACTCCACATATGTAGGTACTCTAATTAACCCATCCACTCATATTGGCGCAGCATACAGCAGGATATACCCGACCACAATTACCAAAAGGATCCTCCTGCTCTGCCTGGGTCCTCCAAGGTTCGACATTAAATGCTCCAGTGCTATCATTATCCCAACAACCTTCTCACCAACATATAGTAGGTACTTCAGAAAACGCAGCCTTGCATCACCCCTAGGTACTTTAGAACTGGTGGCGATTTCACCTCATGTTCACCAATCCTAATAGTAATATTCTCCCATAAGACAGAGGCAGTGAATAGAGCTAAAACACAGGAGTGTGTCCTCATGAAGCTAAATTTGACTGCAGATAAGCCCCTCTGTCCCTTGGGGAATTCCACCAAGGGACAGAGGGGCTTATCCCTTGGAGAATTCCACCAAGGGACAGAGGGGCTTATATTGCATAGAATACGTTCGAGAAATTGGCTGATATGACGAACGATCCCCAAGTGGCCCCCGTCCCTTTAGTAGTTGCCTCTTCCAAAGTTGTGGAAAAATTCACTCACTCAGGCAGGTATTAAACACTTTGAAAAATAATTTATTTATTATAAATAATAAATTATGACTGCTTTTATCACCGATTTCTCTGCATGCCCAGAAGAGTTCATCCTGGGTAATTCATGGAATCTGAACGCTACCAGGCTTTGAACTATAATTCCATCTGTCCAGCAGCCCAGGGCAGTTCGGAGCTGCCAAGGAATAACTTCTCAGTCTCCTCATAACCACCTGATATGGCCTACCCCATGGATAGTTGTCAACTTCGGCGCTTAGTTCTCTCCAGCATCGGCATTTGCTCCCCTCGATGGTGAGTCTCAACTCTCTTCCTATTGTTTTTTTGCTCCACAGATAGCAAAAGGTATTGTGAGGCTTACCCCTTGAACATTGGTATTGTCTTCTCGTCTGTTTACACCTTTTCCTAAGATTAGCCACCTTGTCATTCCACCAATAAACAGGTGTCCGTCACCAGTGGCACCTTTCGGCATTATCGCATCACCTGCATTCAAGTATTTATATAATTTTATTAGTTTTATTTCCTTTTTGGGAAAAATTATATAAGATATTTTGTATCAATTTTATCTAACATAATTTTAAATTGATAATGAGAGAATACTGATGTGAATTTCATATAAATAATATTAAAAATATTTTCTAGAATCTGAAGTGCATTCTTATTGTACGGTGCAAATTCGTAATCTGAACGTGTTTCCTGTATGATATTATACAAATGAAAGGGAAAAGGCAGAAATTTGACAGGAAATAGATATTGTATTATTGATTATAAATATGTTCCGTGCCATTAAAACTATCTTATTGCATTCAGCCTAATATGTTTAATAGTTTAAAATGAGGACATGTCGTAGTCTGGAAATCTAAAACGAACAAAATTAACAAACGCAATCGGAGAAAAGGAAGAGGTTCGTTCCTCTTTAGTCTCTGCACATGTAGGTCAGTAGCTTGACGTTATTATATTCACATCTGACTACATATTTATAGAAATGAACCTTATCTGTTCAGTGCCAATACAAAAAATTCAAGTAATCCAGCCGCATACGTTCCTAAATCAGAAGAATATACAACATATACAATCAAAATCCAAACTGATAAGTGCGTGGGCGTTTCAAATTGAAAATAAATTATTACAAAATCGTATACAAATTTTCGAGTATTTATTTGCTTTTAGCTATATAGTTTTGGCATAAAATTACATCACCAAACGATGGGATCCTGTCGCTGCTATATCTGAAAATGGCTTCTGACTCCAATGCATAAACTTATAGTTGCTGGAATTAAGATCTTCCCACTGCATTCACATAGATACTGCGCCTAAATAATAATGTGTATGAGTTGCTTATCTCACTTGAAATATCCAGGTCGGTCTTACCTGATAAACAGTACGGCGGGCAATAACCCAGACTGATATACACTAGCCTCAGTTGGTCGTTAACAGCCATGAATTTACAATATAATCGCAAATATTTACTTTTTTGGTATAAATACAAAAATATGTGATAAAATTTGTCAGCGTGCCAGGAATATTTTCAGCCCGAAATATTTTATTCGACTGGATTTTCTTTTAATAAAATTGAAGTGGTTGAGCTGTTACGGAGCGAAGCAGAATTTTTTAGGCATCGTAAATAGGAAGTTTGTACTCCAATGGTAAAAAATCAATTCAAGAAAATTACAATTCTCAAATACTAATAATAATGATGGCCATCACCAATATGTTATTCTGTCCGACCACAACCATATTCGCATCTCTATTCAGTAAAGGATTCTATCCCGGCCTAGCCAGTGCTGGGCATCAAAGTAAATTATTCTTGCATAAATATCTCATAATCTAACTGAAAGTAGAAATATTAAAACATTTTCATCCACAGCATACCCAATGGAGTAAAATTTGCAATTCGAGGACGAACACAGAGTTGGCAAGGGGACTCGTACAAGGATTGTTGTGTTTATATAACATTCTGATTTATTGATAATTTACGTATTTTATTGATTATTATGTAGCCAGAATCTTTGGCGTTTTGTTCTGGGTTTTTTAATTTTTGGAATTTATTTTTATAGTACACAATATCGTCAAGCACATTGATCGGAACCAACTAACTACCACCGCTTACCCGAACTTGAAGTTTATTGTTTCAAGTCCGTAAACAGATTTTTGTATGCGTTCATCTAGTGTAGGTGGAGGAATACTTTAACAATATGGAAATGGAAGTGTATGTGCCATTGGCCGAATGGCGCACCAAGGCCATGCTTCTATACGAATCCCTTAGGTGTGGAGTTGGCGAATGAATAAATAAAACCATTTGAATCGAAGCAGTGTAAAAGTTTGGCGAATGTAAACACTGAATTTATAAGCGAATGGAAGAGCCAGAAATTCTGTGGCGCTATAATATTTGCCGTAGTTTCTAACTTGTTATCTCAGTGCCTTTTGTCTAGACGACAGACTACTCACTGCAAATAGTAAACATAGCCATGGCGATTTTGATTATGTATGTTCTGGAATTGGTGGAACACAAACGAATTACAGAATAGATGTTGGCGCACACAAATGTCGATGAAAACCATATTTGAGGATTGAATGCAACCATGTTGAATATATCACTAAAGATTTCCTGAACTATCTATGTTACTATCAGTCTGAGTAGTCATCTCTTAATGGTGCCAACTGAAAAACTGTTTCGAACACTAGTTCGTTTTACCCAACAGAAAGGAGCCTTTCTCTTTGAATAAGTTGAAGTACGAAAAATCCTCTTTGAATTGTAATAAGCACAGCCTATGTTTGCTCCTATCCGAAGAAACAATTTCCAAAAAAAAACATTTCCATTTGCGTACACTATTAGGAGTATAGAAGATAAGTTATTTAAGCAAATGTAGTTAAAAAAAATCCGGACCTCCTCAAAATTTTATAAAATTTTCGGTAAAAATGTTCATTTAAAATTATCGCTAAAAATTTTAGGTAAAAATTTTCGGTAAAAAATGTCGATAAAAATTGTTAGTCAAAATTTTCGGTAAGAATTGTCGGTAAAAAGTGTCGTTAAATATTGTCGGTAAATATTTTCGGTAAAAATTTACAGTAAAAATTTTTGTTAAAAGTTTTCGGTAGAAACTTTCAGTAGAAATTTTCGGTGAAAATTTTTGCTACAAAGTTTTGGTCGAAATTTTCAGTAAAAGTTTTAAAAAAAATTTCGGTTAAAATTTTCTGTAAACATTTTCTGAAAAATTTTAGGTCAAAATTTTACGTACAATTTTCGGTAAAAGTTGTCGGTAGAAATTTTTAGTAAAAATTTTATTTAAAAATTGTCGGTAGAAACTTTCGGTAGAAATTTTCGGTGAAAATTTTCGCTACAAAGTTTTGGTCAAAAAAAATTCGGTAAAAATTTTCTGTAAAGATATTTGGTAAAAATTTTCGGTAAAGATATTCGGTAAATATTTTCGGTAAAAATTTTCGGTAAATATTTTCAGTAAAAACTTTCGGTAAAAATTTTCAGTAGAAACTTTCTGTACAAACTTTCGGTGAAAATTTTCATTAGAAATTTTCAGTAAAAATTTTAAAACATTTTCTGTATACATTTTCGGTAAAAATTTTAGGTTAACATTTTAAGTAAAATTTTCGGTAAAAATTGTCGATAGAAATTTTCGGTAGAAATTGTCAGTAGAAATTTTCATTAGAAATTTTCAGTAAAAGTTTTCAAAAAATTTTGGGTATAAATTTTCAGTAAAAATTTTTGGAAAAAATTATTGATCAAAATATTTGGTAAAAATTTTAGGTGAAATTTTGGTAGAAACTGTCGGTAGAAATTTTCACTAGAAATTTTCATCAAAAATTTTCAGTAAAAATTTTGGGTAAAAATTTTAGTTAAAAATTGTCGGTAAAAATTGTAACGGCAAAAATTGTCAGTGAAAATTGTTGATAAAAATCGTCGGTAAAAATTAGCGGTAATAATTGTCGGTAAAAATTGTATGTAAAAATGGTCGTTAAAATTTTCAATAAAAAAGTTTTGAATTAAAAAAATGTTCGGTAGAAATTTTCGGTTAACAATTTCGGTAGCAATTTTTAGTAGAAATTTTTGGTAGACATTTTCGGTAGAAATTGTCGGTAAAAATATTTGGTTAAAATTTTGGGTAAATATTTTCGGTAAAAATTTTCAGTTAAAAATTTTCGGTAAAAATTTTGGGTAAAAATTATCGGTAAATATTTTCAGCAGAATTTATCGGTAAAAGTTGTCGCCAAAAATTGTTGGTAAAAATTGTTAGTAAAAACTGTCGGGTAACATTGTCGGTAAAAACTGTAACTGTAAAAATTGTCGGTAATTTCCGGTGAAATTTTGGTAGAAGCTTTCAGTAAAAATTATAGGAATTAATTTTTGATAAAAATTTTATGTAAAAATGTTAACGTAGAAATTATTGGTAAAAATTGTCAGTAAAAATTGTCGGTAAAAGTTGTCGATAAAAATTGTTGGTAAAAATTGTCCTTACAAATATTCGGTAGGAATTTTCGGTGGAAATTTTCGGTAGAAATTTTCGGGTAGAAATTTTAGGTATTAAATTTTGATAAGAATTTTCTGTAAACATTTTCAGTGAAAAGGTAGTGAGCAACCTACCTTTGGCATTTGAAAAGGAACATCTAATTTGATCATATTTGACTGAAAAATAACATATCAGTAATACATACATTCATAAGTAAACGAATATTAAAAATTATCAATAATCGTCTTTGTGCGACATTGTAGTCGATATTATTAAACTCAAAGCAACAAGGAGTCAGATTTCAAAGTTGTTGCCATTACCGATATGTATCACTTTCAGATTACAGAAATTAGACTGCGAAGAGATGTTTTTGGAAAATGTTCGATAAGTTGGGCTCCCACCGTACGCTCGAAATAATCCAAAGTGAAATGAATATCAGAATTGTGAAATTCAATAGGTATCCGTATCGCAATTTGGGACACATCATCGCCTTCCATTACAAATTCGTCTTATTTGATTTTCAGTATGCGAAGCTGATGAATCCGCATACGTAATCTAACTAAAAAATAATCCTCTTCGAAACCATGTAGGTGTATGCAGCCTGCAAGTACGTCGCTAGGCAGACACTTGTGAATAACGAAGTTTGACATCCTCTTCCCTTCCATCGATCATCAAACTATCTGAAATATTCCTAACGAAACTAACATATCCGATTTAGTGACTTTGTCGAGAAGAATAAAGTGAAATATACACAATCCGAAAGTCACTAACAGAATGTCATAATCGCATTTTCGAACAGTGTTCCACATACTTACTCCACACTTACACACATACATAAGCTTTATTAGATTCGCTGCACAATAAAATAACATAGAGAAAAGTTTCAAACTGCCAGTTACCTTTGCTAGATGTTCATCTAAACGAGAATATATAAAAGTATAGGGAATAGTGCATTTGTATCTATAGAAACATTCCCAATGGATAGTGTCGCAATTGTTTTCTTGCTTCTCCCTCTTAATACTAATTCTTAAGGTTGAATGATATCAACGAATTCCAATGCTAACCAAAATTCTAAAGCCATAAATCAGAACCTACCATAAACTTAAAAAATTCGTCGTCTGCAATTTTTTTTTTAAAATTTGTGTAACAATGAAAGTTTAACAGAGCAACATTATCTATTCAAGGACATATGGGACTTTGAAGCCTTCATGAATAAGATTAAAATTAATAATTTCTATCTAGTCCGTAAGTCCATATTGGTTTTGAAAGAACATTGTATAAAACGGCTTTGCTAAATTGTTGTTTCAGCAACGTCCACTTATACAATGTTCTTTTAAAACCAATATGGACTTATAGTCTCATTACTCAACTTTTAGAGACCTGTACATTACGTTTACAATTAAAATTCAATTTTTTGTTTATAAAAGTAATTATTCTATCATTAAAATTAAAACTACACCAATGAGTATCAGTAAATTTTGAATACATTTCACTATTCAATAACAACCTCTGAAAGTCTTATATAAATTTCCAAGTTTTATAGAATTTCCTTATTTTCGACTTCAAATAGAAAATTTCACTTTAAATTCATCTGTCCTTGCCATCAGCACTTTAGTTTTTCAGTTCAACTAAAGTTAAAAACTTTTCATTCGGAATTTTTTCTTGCTCTTAATTATAATATAAAATTGTTTATTTAGTTAGCTCCTTAAAAATAATACTTTTAATATTGTTATAGCCTGGAGCTGGACTGTTGGCTACAAAAAAAAAACTTCCTTGTAAACATACGTTGTTTTTTTTTATTTTTTATTAGATAACAAGTTTTCACTTAGCATATTAAATCGAATATCAACAATGCTTAAATAAAATGAAAATACTTCAATGGTGGCCTAATTAAGTGAAGTGACTTAAATCGATGCAATGATAATAGCGATAAAGATGATAATTATTTTGACTGCGTAATTCCGAATAGGGCGAAAACGCGTACCATGATAGTCTCATTTATGGAGTTATTCAATTATTGAATTTCGCTAGTTAAGCTTAACGAATCATTTCATTTTTGTTAATTGACAGAATTACTTACAAGTACGTAAATTCCTGCGAATCATTGTCTTAATCCTTAATAGATATTAGGAAAATAATTGAGATAGAAAGGCATACACATAGCGACAGCTAAGTATTCTCCGTCTTCTCACAACTTCCGTAATTCCCTCGACTAAAGCTCTACATTCAACAGTTATGCTTATAAATATCACAAAATGATAGCAACACCTTTAAGAAAATAGAAAATCATCGGAAATCTTAAAAGCACACGTGCCATATTGATTATCTTACTTTCGAACACAAAAAATTAAGGCATTTACAAATAATTTGTGAATAACTAAGAATCTTAATTACTTTTTAAATATTTCTCACACGAATAATGGGATATTTTGTTTTAATGTTTGAAGTTTAATATATAACCAAAATTATGATAACAATATGCTTGGCAGAAAAACGTATGCTCAAAAATCGTAAATTTAATTTTAATTATTAGGAAATTTCGTATATATTTGTCCATATCAAATATGATTTCTAAGAATTATTTCACAAATAATTTGTTTTGTGATTTTTAATTCATAAATATCGATGATAAATTATTAATAAAATTAATTTTGAAAATTACATAATATTATTATGTACAGTAGAAATGCTATAATTTCGAAAAAAATATTATTAAAAAAGTTCTTTTTAACACAATAATAATGAACTTCATCAAAAAAAAGATACTACGTTGACAGGACAGGAACATGTGAGAGCAAACACCCATCGGTGTTTCTATATCTAATCTCGTGGGCAATTAATTTTTAAACGGCGATAAGTGTAAATAGGGAACATAACAGAGAATAGCTCTTTTATAACGAGAAACGAATAAATCATGAACGAAGGATAATCGATAATGAAAATTTTTATAACGAGCGACGAACAAATCATAAACGAAGTATAATCGATAATGAAACTTTTTATAACGAGCGACGAACAAATCATGAACGAAGGGTAATCGATAATAAAACTTTTTATAACGAGCGACGAACAAATCATGAACAAAGGATAATCGATAATTAATCTTTTTATAACGAGAGACAAACAAATCATGAATGAAATATAATCGATAATGAAAATTTTTATAACGAGCGACGAACAAATCATAAACAAAGTATAATTGATAATGAAACTTTTTATAACGAGCGACGAACAAATCATGAACGAAGGATAATCGATAATTAAACTCTTTATAACGAGAGGCGAACAACTTATGAACGAAGTATAACCGATAATTAATCTTTTTATAACGAGAGACAAACAAATCATGAACGCAGTATAATCGATAATGGAACTTTTTATAACGAGAGACGAACAAATTATGAACGAAGTATAATCGATAATGGAACTTTTTATAACGAGAGACGAACAAATTATGAACGAAGTATAACCGATTATGATTTTTTTTATAACGATCGACGAACAAATCATAAACTAAGGATAATCGATAATTAAACTTTGTATAATGAGAGATGAACAAATCATGCACGAAGGATAATCGATAATGAAACTTTTTATAACGACCGATGAACAAATCATGAACGAAGTATAACCGATAGTGAAACTTTTTATAATGAGCGACGAACAAATCATAAACGAAGTATAATCGATAATAAAACTTTTTATAACGAGCGACGAACAAATTATGAACGAAGAGTAATCGATAATGAAACTATTTATAACGAGAGACAAACAAATCATTAATGAAGGATAATCGATAATGAAACTTTTTGTAACGAGCGACGAACAAATCATGAACGAAGGATAATCGATAATTAAACTTTTTATAATGAGCGACGAACAAATCATGAACGAAGGATAATCGATAATTAAACTCTTTATAACGAGAGGCGAACAACTTATGAACGAAGAATAATCCATAATAAAACTTTTTATAACGAGAGACGAACAAATTATGAACGAAGGATAATCGATAATGAAACTTTTTATAACGAGAGACAAACAAATCATGAATGAAATATAATCGATAATGAAAATTTTTATAACGAGAGACAAACAAATCATGAACGAAGTATAATCGATAATGGAACTTTTTATAACAAGAGACGAACAAATCATAAACGACGTATAATCGATAATGAAACTTTTTATAACGAGCGCCGAACAAATCATGAACGAAGGATAATCGATAATTAATCTTTTTATAACGAGAGACAAACAAATCATGAACGAAGTATAATCGATAATGAAACTTTTTATTACGAGCGACGAACAAATCATGAACGAAGGATAATCGATAATGAAACTTTTTATAACGAGCGACGAACAAATTATGAACGAAGAGTAATCGATAATGAAACTTTTTATAACGAGAGACAAACAAATCATGAATGAAGTATAATCGATAATGGAACTTTTTATAACAAGAGACGAACAAATCATAAACGACGTATAATCGATAATTAAACTTTTTATAACGAGAGGCGAACAAATCATGGACGAAGGATAATCGATAATGAAACTTTTTATAACGAGCGACGAACAAATCATGAACGAAGGATAATCGATAATTAATCTTTTTTTAACGAGAGACAAACAAATCATGAACGAAGTATAATCGATAATGAAACTTTTTATTACGAGCGACGAACAAATCATGAACGAAAGATAATCGATAATGAAACTTTTTATAACGAGCGACGAACAAATTATGAACGAAGAGTAATCGATAATGAAACTTTTTATAACGAGAGACAAACAAATCATGAACGAAGTATAACCGATAATGATTTTTTTTATAACGATCGACGAACAAATCATGAACGAAGTATAACCGATAATGAAACTTTTTATAACGACAGACGAACAAATCATGAACGAAGGATAATCGATAATTAAGCTCTTTATAACGAGAGGCGTACAACTTATGAACGAAGTATAACCGATAATTAATCTTTTTATAACGAGAGACAAACAAATCATGAACGTAGTATAATCGATAATGGAACTTTTTATAACGAGAGACGAACAAATCATGAACGAAGGATAATCGATAATTAAACTCTTTATAACGAGAGGCGTACAACTTATGAACGAAGTATAACCGATAATTAATCTTTTTATAACGAGAGGCGAACAAATTATGAACGAAGAATAATCGATAATAAAACTTTTTATAACGAGAGACGAACAAATTATGAACGAAGTATAACCGATAATGATTTTTTTTATAACGAGCGACGAACAAATCATAAACTAAGAATAATCGATAATTAAATTTTGTATAATGAGAGATGAACAAATCATGCACGAAGGATAATCGATAATGAAACTTTTTGTAACGACCGATGAACAAATCATGAACGAAGTATAACCGATAATTAATCTTTTTATAACGAGAGACAAACAAATCATGAACGAAGTATAATCGATAATGGAACTTTTTATAACGAGAGACGAACAAATCATGAACGAAGGATAATCGATAATTAAACTCTTTATAACGAGAGGCGTACAACTTATGAACGAAGTATAACCGATAATTAATCTTTTTATAACGAGAGGCGAACAAATTATGAACGAAGAATAATCGATAATAAAACTTTTTATAACGAGAGACGAACAAATTATGAACGAAGTATAACCGATAATGATTTTTTTTATAACGAGCGACGAACAAATCATAAACTAAGAATAATCGATAATTAAATTTTGTATAATGAGAGATGAACAAATCATGCACGAAGGATAATCGATAATGAAACTTTTTGTAACGACCGATGAACAAATCATGAACGAAGTATAACCGATAATTAATCTTTTTATAACGAGAGACAAACAAATCATGAACGAAGTATAATCGATAATGGAACTTTTTATAACGAGAGACGAACAAATCATGAACGAAGGATAATCGATAATTAAACTCTTTATAACGAGAGGCGTACAACTTATGAACGAAGTATAACCGATAATTAATCTTTTTATAACGAGAGGCGAACAAATTATGAACGAAGAATAATCGATAATGAAACTTTTTATAACGAGAGACGAACAAATCATGAACGAATGATAATCGATAATGAAACTTTTTATAACGAGAGACAAACAAATCATGAACGAAGAATAATCGATAATGAAACTTTTTATAACGAGTGACGAACAAATCATGAACGAAGGATAATCGATAATGAAACTTTTTATAACGAGAGACGAACAAATCATGAATGAAGTGAACATTTAGAATGGGGGCATCAACGATTTTTCGGAGGATTTTAGATTGAACGAATTGAACGTGATCGGAATTGGAAGGCTTGGTAGAACCCCATGTTCAATACCGTAAGTCCAGATCGGTTTTAAAATTGTTTTGTAAATTAAAATTTTGTTCTTTAGTGTCAGTTTCAATCACTTCTAAGAAGTTGTTGGTAACGTCTATTAAGTTCAAGTCTTTTTGACATCGTATGAGCGTTCCAAGTAGGTCGTTTATCTAGGTTAAGTCCTAAGTAGCGTACTTTGTCGCCATTAAGGTATATTAGTATGGGGAGCTATTTGAAGATGGTGAAGGTAACATGTACACTCTCCTGCTCATTTACTTTTACTCTCCACCTTGTAAATGAGTCTTGGAGATTTTTGTTACGGGATTGTAGGTTTCTGAAATTGATTTTGATATGGGAGTGGGCTGCAAGAATAGCGGCGTCATCAGCAAAGCTGACGGTTATAGTTTTGAGATTAGTTGGGATGTCAAAGGTATAAATATTGTATAGAATTGGACCAAGAATACTACCTTGAGGAACACCAGCTGGACAGTATTAACCATTACTTAAAAATGACGTTGGAAGAGATATGACTTTAACATAAGGAAGAATGTGGAGGGAAGAAAGCTCTTCGACTAAAGGCATACGATATATTTAAAACACGCCTCGACAGTACTCTTTTCGCTTATGAGAAGACGCAATGCATTGTTGGGTTATGGAGTCTTCTCATCGGAAACCGAATTGGTGTTCGGGAATAATTTGAGCATCTTCAAGGATAGGGTAAAGGCGTTTTAAGAAGAGTTTTTCGAGGATTTTTCTAAGGATTTGTAACAAGATGATAGGATGGGGAAATTTGTTAGTTTTTTGGGTTTGAATATCATTTTATTAATTAAAAATTTCCAAAGTAAGAAAAAATAGACAGCATATGTAGGTGATAGACAGGAGAGTTTTCTTGGAGATTTATTTGAGCATAGGAACTGTTATTAAATCATAACCAGGGGCTTTTTTTTATTGTAAAATTGATGGATTAGATTTTAAATTATGGATGGGATTAAATTTTAGGAATAAGGACTCACAGAAAGTGGATTTGTGAGTTCATCATAAATTCTTTTGTGAGTGTGTTTTATCTTCTATACCTTTATGTGAAGTAAAAGTATTTACCAAGTGCTTGAAAAATACCTCAGTCTTTTCTCTTTAAAAAAATACCTCAGAAATAATCTGTCTCTGTAAAAAAATAAAATAAAATTACTTCTAAAAAAAAAAAAAATTTACTTCCATCAAGAATAAAAAGGATCAAATGAGGCTGGGGCACTTAACTAATTTGGTTAAATTTGAAAAGTCTCTTCAATATCAAACTTTGCGTGAATATTTATTTTAGAATTTGTCGGTGAAATAATCCCATAGACAGAGGCAAATTTCATACCGAAACAACATAGTTTACGATTGCAGGGATCTAAAAGATACTAAATAACCGAAAACGAAAAAGTTTCTTCCCCAATGGCAGGAATGACGGTGAATTCATTGCTGGAGTGCGATTATAAAAATTGAATCTAGTTTTTCCACTACAATTTCCACAAAACCCAAAAAAAAATCAACAACAAAAAAATCCAAATTGAGTGAAGATTATTTAGTATTAAAAATAAAAAACAAGATAAAAGTACACCCCCAGCAG
Organism: Atherix ibis; assembly: GCA_958298945.1. Classification (NCBI taxonomy): domain Eukaryota; kingdom Metazoa; phylum Arthropoda; class Insecta; order Diptera; family Athericidae; genus Atherix; species Atherix ibis. The sequence goes on from OY282606.1 coordinate 120,562,568, forward strand.
GGATGCCGTTCATATCACACATCTATTGAGCTAAATCAGAAATTAATTAAAAGCCGAAAATCCAAAATGAAAGTTTTACCAACAGCAAAAAAAAAAGCAAAAACAGTAAAGGACTCCTCAAATAGGATGCTAATTACGAGTTTGAATAGTTGCTAAAACCAAAATAAAATCTAAATTTCTGTCTGCATCAAGTGGAATGAATACAGTCTCCATTGATGCTGTTGCAGAGTCGAAAAAAAGGCTTTTGTTTTGAATGCATCCAGTTAAAGCTGCAAGTATACCAACGAGCAAAAATAGTAGTGCCACAGTTATGTGGAGTTGCTGTCTGGTCTGCTCCAGCATCGATACGTTTTTTTTTTTTTTGGTCATATTATGAAGATTATAATTATTATGCATGCGTGCTTTATGAGCTAGTATCTATCCGTAGTATCAGTTTGACAAAATATTCTGCCAAGGTTAGTAGCGACTATTAGCGTGCATTATTCTGCTTTGATAAAATTTATATTTAATTTTTTGGAATTGTTTTAATTTCAATTCTTAAAATATCCTTTTTTTAAAAAAATTTGGGGAAAAAAATTAATTAATCTTAATTTAGGAAAATATTTAATTAATATTGCTGAAAACTGTTCTGTTTTTTTTCGGCTAAATAGAGGTCCCTCTCAATGTGTGCGTTGGTTGTGGTAGGTTTTTTATAGGTTGCTGATCTATAATTATAAGGTGTAGATTAGTTTTTTTTAGTAAATTAATAGTAGAAAATGCAATTGTTTTTGATTCAAGAACAGCTCCATAGTAAAAGAAATTTTCTACTTACCATTTAATTAGTTCGAAAAATTTTTCTCGTCATTTTATGTATTTTTTTGTTGTTGGAAATATAACTTTTTATCTTAAAAAAAAATTTTATATTCACTGAAAGGTTTGTGTATTCAGTACGTGATAGTCTTGATTTTTATTGCAAACTGATTATTAGTTATCTCCAAATGGCTCTGGTTATCATTTTAAGTGTTGTGGCCAATTTTATTTTAAGTGTTGATTAGTATCCACTAGAAGGATTAGAGATGATAAATTTCTTACAAAAAGATTTTTAATCAGAAATGCATAAACCACGAACAAATTGTATGAATAAAATACGATTAAAGACATTATTACGATCATAAAAAAGGGCATCAGCAATTTTCCGAGGCATTTTAAAATTTCGTACGTCCAAATTGGTTTCAAATGGGGCATCTGCAATTTTCCAATATTTTTTAAAATCCCGTAAGTTCAAATTGGTTTCAAATGGGGCATCTGCAATTTTCCGATGCATTTTAAAATCTCGTAAGTTCAAATTGATTTGAAATGAGGCATCTGCAATTTTCCGATGCATTTTAAAATCTCGTAAGTTCAAATTGGTTTCAAATGGGGCATCTGCAATTTTCCGATGCATTTTAAAATTCCGTAAGTCAAAATTGGTTTCAAATGGGGCATCTGCAATTTTTCGGCGCATATTAAAATCTCGAAAGTTCAAATTGGTTTCAAATGGGGCATCTGCAATTTTGCGGCGCATTTTAGAATCCCGTAAGTTTAAATTGGTTTCATATGAGGCATATGCAATTTTCCGATGCATTTTAAAATCCCGTAAGTCCAAATTGGTTTCAAATTGAGCATCTGCAATTTTCCGATACATTTTAAAATCCCGTTAGTCCAAATTGGTTTCAAATAGAGCATCTGCAATTTTCCGATCCATTTTAAAATCCCATAAGTCCAAATTGATTTCAAATGGGGCATCTGCAATTTTCCGATGCATTTTAAAATCCCGTTAGTCCAAATTGATTTCAATGGGGCATCTGCAATTTTCCAATACATTTTAAAATCCCGTTAGTCCAAATTGATTTCAAATGGGGCATCTGCAATTTTCCAATGTTTTTAAAATCCCGTAAGTTCAAATTGATTTTAAATGCGTCGTCTGCAATTTTCCAATGCATTTTAAAATCCCGAAAGTTCAAATTGGTTTCAAATGGGGCATCTGCAATTTCCGAAATTTAAAAATTCTGTAAGTCCAAATTGATTTCAAATGGGGCATCTGCAATTTTCCAATACATTTTAAAATCCCGTAAGTCAAAATTGATTTCAAATGAGGCATCTGTAATTTTCCGATGCATTTTAAAATTCCGTAAGTTCAAATTGGTTTCAATACCGTATTCTAAATAAATAATCTTTTGTACGAAATTCTTTCTATTTTTTTGGTATTGTTTATTTAATTCTGTTATTGAAAATTTTGTGTCATTATAGTTAATTTAAAAATTTACTAAACTAAGTAGAATCGCTATTCAGTAGGGATTTTTAATAAATTTTCAATTGCAGTCTAAGTAGAGAAATTCTTTCTCAAATTTCGCCTTCACAATAGTGCCCCCACTCTTATTTATAATAAATAATTCATATTTGAAAATTAATCACACCGTACTTTTAAGAGAGTATGGAAAATATTTGTTTTTTGTAATTTTTCCTCAATGTTATGCAAATACTTGGAAATTCGTCATCCTGTATAAAGCACACGTTCCATATCATCAGTTAATAAAAAATTTTCTAAGTCAAGCTGTGTTTTTATTATTATTATTACTGACTTTTGGCAGAAAGATTTAGTAAACTGGCTGCTCTAAATTGATCCCCTCGCCTACTACCTTATCCACATTCATCCATATTTAATATTAAATAAAAACGGAAAATACAAAAGTCACCAGAAGCACTCAAATGGCCTGGAAATATTTGTCGAATTGCACAACAATAGAGCCAAATGGAATATTTCACACCTATATCAAAATTTTTTGGAGCAGGTGTATTCGGATACCTTTTTTCATACTTCATCTTTTGCGTGGTATCAATTTGCAGCCCTTACCCCAGCCTTATATATTCCCCTATCGTATAATGTGTGAATGAAATGTTCGAAATTGTCAGATTGTTTATTTTGAAGTTAGACTTTTGAGTGGGAGTCGTCATTTATTGCGTTTTTGACATAATCAGGAGTAGCACGTAAGAATAACTTTGAACTGGTGTTGATTCTGTCACGATTAAAAAGTGTCATTGCGATGAACAAATTTCAGTTCAGCATACCACCAACGATTGGGGGAAGGTGTATATAAGCATTGGGTAGATTATGTAACTGAAACGTTGAAGAGCTAATTGACTAACAGCTTCCAAGCTTCTAGAATGATGAAGTTGACATTTGAAAGTCTAAAGTTAAAAATAGTATTTTCGCTACAAAAAATTTCTGTAGAATTTTCTTTGGCTAATCTAAAAGTGAATTTATTCTGCCAACCGAAATTGGGAAGAAGAGTCTGCTCAATCGGACAAAAATGTATTCCGTATGTTAAAAAGATAGGGGTAAGTGCAATTAATCTTTCTAATAATTTTACCAATGAATTTTGTAAAATAACTCGTTACTTGGTACAACCAAAATAGGTACTCTTATTAAGAAGGTAACTTTTCTTATTATGATTATTGTAAAAGTTTTTCGATTTAGGCAAAATATTTTTACCTTTGATGCCTTTTCAGTTCGGCGTCGTCAAGGTTAATTTCCAATTCATAGGAACTGGTTTTACGTATTTCAGATTAATACCATTTTCCGCATAAAAAGTTATCTTCATTTAGTTCGAAGACAGCCTCTTAGACATTGGCAAACAATTTACTTGTACACACAAATGCTTATAAAGCAAAAGTTTTCCATGAAAAAGAAAATTAATCTAAAATGGATACTATGGCAAAGTTATATTTGTAAAAGGGAATAATTTCGTTTGTAACAAATAGATTCTAGTAGAGTGAGCTCTGCTATTCTCATATAATAATTAACAGATTAAAATTGAAGGCGTTGCTATGATATATTAGATTGCAGCCGTCCTAATAAGGTCTATTAGCCCTTGAATCCTTATTAGGGATATTGTTTATTTCGACGTCTCTTAAGTTCATATAGTATCTAAACATCGAGCTTGCATTTGGTTTAAATGTTCCTGAACCTTTTAGAGAAGCACATTCAAAATTAAAATTACCAGAATGCAATTTTTGCGTATATCGTTGGTCCTGGACGCTGTTGTAGAGAATGGTAAATGTTAGATTTTTATTAGTTAAGTTGTTTTAAATAATATTTTATTAAAAAAGGAGTTTAAATGCTCTGATATTACGTAATCAAATAGGTTTTGTGACTATTATGCCTGATTCCGAATATAACTTGGAACATCCAGTTGCCCAATAGCCTTTAAGTGTCTTGCCGCTTAAAATTTGGATTTCAGTACTAAAATTTCTCGTAATATATAAAAGCCTTATTTTGTCTGTCATAAGACAATCAGTTTTTTGAATTTTTGAGAAAAATTGTTCGAAGAAAATTTTCTCAAATTAACCGAAAACTACAAAAGTTAGCGAAAAATGATAGGATTAAAATAAATATTCCTATTCAAAAGGATATATTTTTAAAAAAATGCATGCTGCTAATTGTGGAAGAGTTGAAAAGGTACGTCACGAATGAAATTTTAGGAAAACGTTAACATTTGTAAATATCAGCAATCGATAAGATCAATTAATATCGATTTATTATTTGGTCAGTTTTTTTAGAAGTAACAATAATCAACATATTCACTTAAAAAAATTTTACTAACGAAGAGCATATGCGACCACAGACAAGCATGCGATATCAGCACAGTAAGCCCCCCATCGACAAGGCTGGACCTTACAATCCACAGGTTTGCTTAGAGGTCTTTATCAGCACAGTAAGCCTCCCATCAATAGAGTGCAATCGTGGAAACAGTCGATATCACCACTTTTTGACATTATTCGGCCGGGTAAAATTTGTCTCAAAATTTTCATTTTAGCACAAGCTGTATGTGATGTGGTACCGTCTTGTTTGAGCCACATTTTCTGTAGGCCTAATTGATCCAATTCGGGCAGAAGTAACATTTTCAACATGTTTCAAAAGCAATCACAAGTGACTGTTACAGCATTGCCTCCAGCATCTTCAAAGAAATATGGCCCAATGATGTCTTCGTGTGTGAGTGGTCTTTGGTGTACCAGTTGAGGGGTTTTCAGTGCCTCAGTTGCGGCTATTCTGTTTATTAATAAAGTCACGAGGATGTAGTGATCCTTGGTGTATCAGTTGAGGATTTGTAGTACCTCAATAGCAGCTATTCTGTTAATTAAAAAACCCTCGAGGTTGTAGTGATCTATGGTGTATCAGTTGATGGTTTTTAATGCCCCAATTGTAGCTATTCTCTTTATGAACAAGGCCCCGAGGGTATTGTGGTTTTTGGTGTATCAGTTGAGGGTTTTCATTGCTCCAATAACGGTTATTCTGCTTATTAACAAAGCCAGGACGGTGTAGTTATATTTGGTATATCAGTTGAGGGTTTTAAGTGCCACAATAGCGGCAATTCTATTTATTAACAAATCCAGGAGGGTGTAGTATTTGTTAGTATAACAGTTGAGGGTTTTTCGTGCCTCAATTATGGCTATTCTATTTATTTATATAACCACGAGGGTGTAGTAGTCTTTGGTGTATCAATTGAGGGTTTTCAATGCCACAATAGCGACTATTCTGTTTATTAACAAAGCCAGCCAGGTCGAAGTGTGCTTCGTCGCTCATAACAATTGTTTACAAAAAATGTTGGTCGTCTGTACTGAGCTGTAAAACTCAAGCTCTCTAGTCCCGCTGCCGTTCATGTTCATTTGCCTGCAGCTGTTATGTCAGTTGAATTTCATACGGGTAAAAAGGCATACATTTACTGTGAATTTTTAACAAACATGATGGAGATATTCCCAATTCTTGTGCACGGCATCGGTGAGAGGTACCCGGCCATTCTGCACCACTCTGCCTGACTGCATCAATATTTTCAGGTGCATGTTGGCTTAATTGTCGCACAATCTTCGCTTTATTACCCAGTTCATATTTTCAAATTATTCATTAAACGCCGAACGGTTGAATTGCTCGGCATATGATTACAACACAAAAATTACGTAATATTCTCCACGTATTCACAATTGAACAACTATTTTAAACGACTGTCAAATAGCAACACACCTAAATGGTAACCCTGTAACATAAAAAGGACCCTGAAGATAAAAAATGCCATCAAGAAGAAATCGAAATAATAACGAGCAAAAACTGCACATGCATTGACCGACGACCAGTAGAACAAAATCAAGAATTTTCAAGAAGACCTTAAGTTAATGAAAAATATTGTCGAAACGTTTTGAATAATTCATCTCCTAAACAGATTCAAGTTCGAAGAATTACAAATACCGTAGCCGCAAATGATACAGCTCAACAAGTAACAGTTAGATTTTGAAGTGACCAAATTGCTCATAGAGAAGCACGAAAATTGGAGAATGAAAATCAATCGCAATCAAAACGAGAGGAAGAAGTTGATCGTCACAAGAGAAGAAGAAGGAACGAAAATTTAGAAAATGAACCTTTTCAATTACAAATAAATTTAAAAATTGTTTTATTGTTCATAGTTAAGCATAAAATAGAAATTATTTTTATAATTTATAATACACATTATGCATTAACTACTTTATGTAAGAGAAATGAAAAATTTCCTCAATCCATTTTATAACAAATCAAAACAAACTTTTACCAGCTGTCATTGGCATATTACAATTAATGCCTGTAGAGCGCAGAACGATCTCTTTCGACAAAAAAATGGCGGAAAAAACACGGAAAATGGCGCGAGAATTTAAATAGGATGTTATAAACTCATTAAATAAGGAATTAATAGATTACTTTTACGTAAAAAAAGAAAAGTGGATCAAACAAAATTATTTTTTTCTCCATTCAAGACAGTTATTTTTACTACAATTCCAAGAATTAATTAATTTAATATATTAATTATAATTTCATTCAAACGAAGCTCAATAGATGGTATTACATATATATATGATGGCAGTTCCTCAGACGGTAATCCTTCCAAGTAGGCACCAGTCTACGTCTGCAGATGTACGTCTTTTCTCTTCCTGTGATTCACTATTCGAAGTACTCACCCAATTACAGCGTTTCAAATTCCACATTTGATTTCCTCAAACTAACTGAAACTGATTTTTCAACAAATCTCCTATTATTATATGGCACTCAAGTATATGTGCCAGGATCTATTTAAGGGTAGCGGTGCGACTTTAAGGTGACAATCTGCCATTATTATTTCGATTTTCAAAGTTGGTATTTTTGATAGTTTTTATTTTTCTCTTAGATGATGGTCGTCAAAAATCACATGATACTCAAGTCCTTGCAGCAGATACATTTTCGGTATTATTTTCTTAAAGATTGTTATCACAGAAAATAAACATAAATAGATTAAAATATATTTGCTCGTACGCGTATGTACATTTGAAAATGGCTGAATCGGTTCTTAATTTCAATTTAGAATTCTTAGTAATCGAATTTTAGCTTTAGCTCATCTGATATAACAAATTAGATTGGGGGGTGTCCAACGCGTCGATAATAACAATAGTATGGATGCAGCTCTCATCAGAGATTTGGATTAAAATAACTCGAGAATATTTAATTCTCTTCGAACGGGCTTTTAAATCCATTCCGACGCGAATGTGTGGTCGAACCTCTGATCCGATTAGCTTTTCTAATTTACAGTACTTTTGTGATTATTTTCATATAACTTGCCTATTCCGGATAATTAGGGTATCCGAACGATTGGTGGTAGGTAGGATGGAAAGGGTCCTCAAATTAAAACGAATGCTTTCGAATTGAAGTATTATGTTCGCCTGAACAAGTTCCCAGTTAGATGTGCAACCATTGATTAGCAACGGGATCAAAGGTATACGCCCGTCAATCCCTAAGGAGCTTAAATTTCTGACCATCCGATTACAAATGATCTGATTTATAGTAGAGTGACTACCCTACATCCACGTGAATGTAACCGATACCACTTTATTTTGGTCGATTTTAGGTACGCAGCCCTCTTCGCTGCAGCTCCCTAGAAATTAACTGGCTCATCGGTTCATCCGATTTGGATTAATGAGACGTCAAATTTACCTCCATATAATCTTGCAATAATTCAATTTAATAATGATGGGCCAATATTGTTCTCGGAATATTTTATAAATCATTCAAAATTCTTGTACTCGTATAATTTGCCTCTTTGTTCATACCACTGACGATCCGCTTTGGTATCAGTGACCATTGAGTTCCGATAACAAGCGTCCAGTTGCGAATTAACAATTTTCAATTTTGTAAAACGATAGAATCATACGAACATAAAATCGGTAGTAGATCCATGCTAATAACCATCATTACCCTGTAAATTATACGAATCTGAGAATGCGCCTGCCTGCAAAGGTTGGTGGAAGTCATTAAAATGTTATGCAAGCATCGTCCGAGTACAGTGGTAAGAGGATATCCTGTTTGAGTTTTGAGGTGGGAGTGTGTATTGTTCTTGCTGTAATTATTATAATCTTGTTATTTGAAGTGCACCAATACCTACACCAATACTGATGAATATTTCAATCACTGCAGAAATTTAAGCATTCCATAATACAGCCTAGTTTATGCAGCAACATTTAATTTCGACAATTGTTTCCAACAAAACCCAATTAATATGACGTATCAACATTTTAAACCGTAAAACAAAAAATCGAAATTATTTTGTACTAAACTGCAATCCATTAAATCCTTTTCGGATAACATTTTTGCTCTACTTCTATCTCGGCAAAAACAGCAACTTTTTCTGACCATTCCAGATATTAATTCATTAGTTCGAAATATAATAAACTTGATTATTTATAAATTCAAGTACAAATTTAATTTATCATTTTTACCGGAAATTTTAACCGAACATTTTCACCCAAAAATTTTTACCGAAAATTATTACCAACAATTTTAAACGAATATTTTTACCGAATATCTTTACCGAAAACTTATTACCGAAAACTTCTTACCGAAAACTTGTTAGCGAAAATTTTTACCGAAAGTTTGACACCGTAAATTTTTACCAAAAATTTTAACCGAAAACTTTTATCGAAAAATTTACCGAAAATTTTTATGGACAATTTTAACAGACAATTTTACCGAACATTTTTACAGAAAATTTTTACGGACAATTTTTAGCATACATTTTTACTGATTATTTTGACCGAATTTTTTTTTACCGTAAATTTTAATCGAAAATTTCTACCGAAAATTTCTACCAAACTAAAAATTTTTAGTGAACATTTTTACTGAATATTTGTACTGAAAATTTTTACTGAAAATTTTAATTGACAATTTTTACCGAAAATTTGCTACCGAAAACTTTACTGAAAATTATTACCGAACATTTTTACCGAAAATTTTCATGGACAATTATTGCCCAACATTTTTACCAAAAATTTTCACGGAAAATTTTTACCATACATTTTTAGTGAATTTTTTTTTACTGAAAATTTTTACCGGAAATTGTTACTGAAAATTTTTACTAAAATTTTTTACTAAAAATGTTTACTGAAAACTTTAACCGAAAAAATTAACGAAATATTCAACCGAAAAGTTTTACCAAATATTTTTAGTGAAAATTTTTACGGACAGTTTTAACCGAACATTTTTATGGACAATTTTTACTAAACATTTTTACCGAATATTTTTACCGATTTTTTTTACCGAAAATTTGTTACCAAAAATTTGACATCGTAAATTTTTATTTAACAGTTTTACTAAAAATGTTTACTGAACATTTTTGCTAAAAATTTTTAGTGAACATTTTTACTGAAAATTTTTTACCGAAAATTTTCATGGACAATTTTTACCAAAAATTTGTAATCAAAAATTTATTGGCAAGAACTTTTTACCGAAAATATTTACCGATAATTTTCACCGAAAATTTTTACGGACAATTTTTGGCATACATTTTTACTGATTATTTTTACCGAATTTTTTTTTACCGAAAATTTTTATCGAAAATTTCTACCGAAAATTTTTACCAAAAATTTTAACCGAAAATTTTTATCGAAAACTTTTACCGAAAATTTTTACGGACAATTTTTACCGAACATTTTTACAGACAATTTTTACGGACAATTTTAAGCATACATTTTTACTGATTATTTTTACCGAATTTTTTTTACCGAAAATTTTTATCGAAAATTTCTCCCGAAAATTTCTACCAAAAATTTTAACCGAAAATTTTTACGGACAATTTTTGACGAATATTTTTACAGAAAATTTTTACGGATAATTTTTAGCATACATTTTTACTGATTATTTTTACCGAATTTTTTTTTAACGAAAATTTTTATCGAAAATTTCTACCGAAATTTTTACCAAAAATTTTAACCAAAAACTTTTATCGAAAACTTTGACAGAAAATTTTTACGGACAATTTTTAACGAATATTTTTACAGAAAATTTTTACGAATAATTTTAAGCATACATATTTACTGATTATTTTTACCGAATTTTTTTTTACCGAAAATTTTTATCGAAAATTTCTCCCGAAAATTTCTACCAAAAATTTTAACCGAAAACTTTTATCGAAAACTTTGACCGAAAATTTTTACGGACAATTTTTAACGAATATTTTTACAGAAAATTTTTACGGATAATTTTTAGCATACATTTTTACTGATTATTTTTACCGAATTTTTTTTTACCGAAAATTTTTATCGAAAATTTCTCCCGAAAATTTCTACCAAAAATTTTAACCGAAAACTTTTATCGAAAACTTTTACCGAACATTTTTACGGACAATTTTTAACGAAAATTTTTACAGAAAATTTTTAACGAAAATTGTAAATTAAAATTTTAACGTAAAATTTTAAGCGACAATTTTAACCTAAAAGTTTTACCGAAAATTTTTGTCGAACATTTTTAACGAAAACTTTTACTGAAAATTATTTGGTTCCACCTTATCTCGAAATTCGTTCAGACGAATGGTAATTATACAAGGGATAATTATTTTTAAAAAAACTCTCGTACAGATCAATTAAAAAAAAAATTAAGTATAAAAAAAAATAGGAGAATACTCAAGAAGGACTTTCTAAGCTTAATTAGAAATTGTGCGTTTGTTATTATTTGTAGGATTCGGGAATTAATTGCAGATGTATCGCTGTTGTTATTTGGTAATATCTTTATTGTTATAATGATTCGAATTGTGTAAACAAAATGAAAATGCTCGAATAACGATGGTGGAGCAGATCTCATGGGGTGGAAGTGAATAATATGGCATTGTATAAAATTCCAATTCATTCATTTAAGACGACAGTTGTCTAAAAACCGAGAAGGCAGAAAGCAACTTAGCGCAGCAATAGTATTAGAGGGAATTAAACAATTGTAATTATTGAAATGAATATGCTGTTTAAACTGGGAATATATTTTCTGTATTGAGTCTTCTGTTGTTGGAATAATTTGCCATACCGATCCAGTCAAAATTTCCCTCTTTGCAGAACTCATCGGAAAATTGAATTTTTTCCAGAACAAAGGAGCACGCCATCACTTTGCACCCTCTTGTACTGTACACAAAAACAAGTGATATAAGTCGTTCCTAATATGATACCAACCAAATATTCTAGTATACGAAATATTTATGCCTAAGAAGTCTGTTATATACAATATTTATGGGAGCAAAGATGGGCTGTGCTTAGAAATTTATTAATTATATCGTAGGCGGCTCACTGATAATAGTAAAGTGTTGAACGGTGAATGGTGGATACATTCATACAAATTTAGCTGAAATATATAAAGGTATTTGCCAAAAGGTGATTGGTGTACGTTGTAAAATTATAAACTAGTCCTTGAAGGATATACGAGTTCTTTGCTGCTATGATACTTCAGCCTTACGAATCGTTCCAATCCATCATAGTTGAAGAGAAAGTCAAAGACCCACTTTTGTCAAGATAATTTCGAAAATGCTCCTTTTAGCTAATTACCACCATTATTGACTGGTTTTTTGTATCATACGAAATGTTGAAAGGGGATTTTTAATTTGATTACAATGTCATTTAAAATGGGAAATTACAATATCTCCGCCACCGCATATACAAAATTGAGAAAAAAATATGTTCACAGTGACATTAGTCAAAAGTAGTTAGAACCTTTCGGTTTTACACCGTTCCGCCATTGTTCAGTTCTCATATATCGGTATTTAAGAATCCCCTGGTAAGTATCCTATAAGCTTATAAAAATTATAAGGAAATGCTGCCGAATAAATTACGGCGCTGATAAATTTTAAGAATTCGCCGGAAGCTCTTAAAGGTACAATCGAATTTAACGACTGATGGCAGATAAGTCTATTGTTAGTTGAGCGTCTGCATACCATAGACCGCATCATTTTAGCTTTTGTCAGGGGTATCTTTGTCAGAAAATAGGGGATGCTGTCTAATACCGTCTTAGAGTTTACGATTCATTCGACTGATAGTGTAGTGTGTTCTCGCTTCTACGATAGGATGTTTTGTATATATACTGCCAGATCCGTGCGTATAGATACGCTTGTAAAAAAGTAAGTAACTTAAAAGCATAAGAAGAAAACAAAGAACAATAAAAGGAACGACAAAAAAGAGGCGGAAAAAGTAAGCCTCCAAATGTAGAGATACTTTTTATTCGATGGCAAACTGTTGAGGATGGGAAATGACAAAAAGTGCCTATTTGGGGAAGAGTAAATGCCTGTGGGGCACTTTATAGATGCGGCACAAGGCAAATGGTATTCGAACTCCATCCAGCTGGTTATTTTGGTGTCAATATCAATGGTTCTACTTACTTATATGTAGCACACTGTCAGCGATGGTGGATCATCGTCCTCCTCACCAATCGAAACGAAACGCCGTTTATTTGAAGCTTTATCTGCTTGCCTCTAGATTATCGGAATTGTGGTTTATTCTAGCTGAATGAAGCCTCCAAATCTATCTGTTTATATAGGAATTTATTTATCTATTCGACTATCTGTGTAACAATGTGTATAGCAGCTAGGCGTTTAAAATATTGTCTTTTTGCGTTGTTTTTTTTTGCCAACTTCTTTTGTGTTCCGTTTATTTATTGAACTTTTTTTTTTCTTCTCCACCATCTCTATTCCAACGATCCAACTTGTGGAGGACATTTTATTAGTACTCAAATGGTATTGGTTGTGTGTATACTACTAGTATATGAGGATGGAAGTATCTATTTTCGGTATTTTTTTTTCATCCTTTTTTTGTTGCAGTAAATGTTGTTAGCCCTATGAACTTTGTCGCTAGAGGCTGATCCATGTCTTTTTACCCCCACTTCCCTCCCCCTCCCCTATTACCGTTGATGAATTTTAGATTTTTCTATTTTATTTCTTTAGAATGTTTTTTTTTTTTTTTTTTTCGTTGGTATATATTGTTTTTCATCGAATTGAAGCGAAACGAAAAGAAATTCATGCCCCGAAGAACATAAATTTGGATATATTTGTTGATTTATTTCCTTAGATATCATTTCTTTGTTCCATTTGCTTTCATTTCAATTATTCTTTATGAATTCAAGTTTTAGATTTTCTTCCATTTAGATAGAGAAATGAGCAGTAAATACGAATAATGGCAAATTCGTAGGAGCTAGCCAGGGTACATAAGGTGGGAATGAAGAACTGATACGAAAAAATACATTTTGATAGTTTTATTGGCAATAAATAGAAAAGATTTAATTCGATACTTGTAGATAAACTACACTATTGGAGAGGGTAGATAATAAAAGAAGCTGGAAATAATTTTTCTTTTCTTTTAATTCTCAATCTGATATAGAATAAGGTTTTACAGTATGGTAAAATTTAGATATTTACTATAGATAACCGGTTGATAAAGCGTTGGTTAGGTGGAAAATGTGCTGGAGTAATTTTAAGATTACGTTTTCATTAGAAAATGAATTTTTTGTAATTTCTTTTTTCCAAATTTTTAGTAATTTCTTTATTACTGAATTTTAAAGTCTGGACTGAACTGATTGGATTCTCATTGATTTTGCGTCTTCACTTAGTTATTATTGAAAATTAATCAAATTGACCGGTAAATAGGGTGTTTGATAAAACCATGACATTACTAATGAAAGTTTATACAAATTAAAATATTTTCTACAATTATATTGTAAGAAGCAGATTTATAAAACATTTTAATTTACTATCTTGTACATCATGAAGTGGGAGTAAACACTCATCGGTATTTCTCTAACTCATGGAAGTTTGCGAAACACCGATGAAAAAAACTCTAGGCCATTGTTTGTTAAGGGCTCGATTAGTGTTTCTGGAGAAAAAAAGGAATATTTAGATCACGATGTATTTCGTTATTACGAACATGAAAGGGGCATCAACAATTTTTCGGAGGATCTTAGATTGTACGGCCTAGACACGTGAGGATTTGGAACTCCAAAGTTCAATTCCATAAGTGCAAATAGGTTTAATAAAAGTTTGCTTTTTATTGTTAGTTTGTAGCGTTTGTCCAGTAGTCTAAGAAGTTTTAGGTAATTTTTTTTGTCTAGTATGATAATTCCATGTTAATATCTTTTCCAGGTAAAGTCTCAAATAACGTACATTATCATATTGTGGAATCATCTTGCTATTAAGGTATAAAGGGGTAGGTTTTTCTTAAAAAAGGGTGAGCATTCTTCTGTTTATCATCTGTATAAGTAGCATTAATAATATAAGGATCACATGGGATGTCATTAGTATAAATACTATATATAAAATGGGACCAAGCATGCTGCCTTGTGGAACTCCGGCTAGAATTGGATATATTTACGAGGATTCTGAGTTGATAGCAATTTGGAATTTGTGATGAGGTAGTATTATTGAAGGAAGAAAGCTTTTGAGTTTCTAAAGGAGTCCAGGATGCCACACACGATCAAAAGCTTGGGTGATTTCGAAAAAATACTCCTGGGCAAAGGCCTCAAAAGAGGATGCAATGTGATCAATAACGCGACGGTATTTATGGATTATGGAGTGTATGTAATTAAAAGTAAAGGTTTTCAGAAAATTTGCTTCAAAAAAGGAGCTGTTATTAGATCATAACCGGAAGCTTGTTTTTATTGGAAAAATGTAGAATAGTAGATTTAATTTCCGATGGCTTAAAATGTTTGGAAGGAAGATTCATACGTATTGGGAACATTAGTTCTTCGATAATTTTGTTAAAGAGTTTCAGTACTAGAATTCATGGGAATTGAAAGAGTGCTAATGAAGTAATCGAGGATATCAGGTTGCCTTGAACTGGAAGTAGGCCAATTTGTTGCATTGGGATGGGAAATTATTTGGAATGATATATGTTGTAGATGGTGGTGGTGCACAACGACATTTATTTTTGAGCGGTAGACGATAAAGCTGACACAGTGCACATCAAAGCATTTTTGATAACGCTTTATAAGTGAATTGGTTAATTGGGAGAATATTGAGGACATATCTTGGGACAACAATGACGGAGGGTGAATATAATTCTTACTGCTAGATTGTTATTGTTGTTCTTTTATTATAGCTGTTCAATGTTGGAGAGTCACGCAGCAAATGATTAACCTTGCTGGACAGGTTGACTATGTAAAATGGTTGGTTGGTTGGTTTTTTTTGTTCGTTCTACTACAGCTTTTTATAAGTAGAACATCCCTTATAATTTGCGGGATGACTACCGTCGCAGAGAACGCATTTGGCTTGAGTAGTTTTATTTTTTTTACATGCAGTGGTGAGGTTCCCGCCTGCACACTTGACGCATTTGGGAGTGTGTCGACAATATGTGTAAGGTTGTTTATTTCCGTACTATTGGCATCTATGATATTGTACAATATCTTTACTAATAGACAGTTCTTCAACTTTTATTTTTGTGTACATAACCGTCTCGATACTGAAGATGTCTTTATTGTTGAAGATGTTTTTATTATTGGGCGCCGGTTTTAGTGATACGAACTATAGTGGCAGAGAAGTACCATTTTTTAAACTATAAATACCAGTGCTGCTATGTCCTAGTATCTCCAACTCATTTTCTATGTCTTCAGTTGGTGTTGAATGGTGTATCCGACGAACCACTACCTTATAAGCCTTTTCTGCCTAAGGCTGATACGAATGAAAGGTTTGTTTTGTTTTTTCGAGATACTAGACAGTACCGCTATAAGCACCACTGTCTTGGCTTATATTGCAAGCCGTTTTATAATAAAAACCATTTAAGAGAAATTCGACTAACGTCAGAACTGATGAAATATCCGGACATGAATTTATTTATTGAAAGCGTCTTTATTCATCTTTTTTTTACCCATTTCAAACTATTAAGCTTTTAAAGTGCAGTAAATGGGCATACCGATTTATTTCTTGTCCTAAAGGGTGCAAAGAGAATTCTCTCCCCTAACACTCACCATATACACAAGACTGACTTTACGGCTCAAATAATGGCTTCATTTTTTTAAAATAATTTCGTAATAGGATTAATTCATTTTGAGGAGTATAAATACGATCCAACGTAACAGTAAATTTGCTTTCTAGTTCCTTACACATTTACCTTTTTTGATTGGACTGCAGAAATAATACATAAAACCATCCTGTGATATTATACCAGGTGTATAAACTTAAATCCGCTGTTTCGTCAAAGATGGCGTGAGTGAAATAGGTCTAGGAAGGTTGAGGACCATCAATTGCAAGCTTTTTTGGACAAAGACGATTCCCAATCGCAAATAATGCTTGCGTAGTGATTGGGTGTTACTCAACCAGCCATTTCCAAGCGCCTGCGTTCCATGGGGAAGTTTGGAAAGATCGGAAAATGGGTGCCGCATGAATTGAACGATCGGAGCGACGCCAAAACACATGCGAAATCTTGCTCGCCAGACAAAAAAGAAAGTCGTTCCTTCATCGGATTGTGATAGACGATGAAAAGTGGACATATTTCGAGAATCCTAAACGCAAGACATCGTGGGTTGATCTCGGCCAACAGTCAATATTTCTTCCAAGACCAAATCGCTTTGGATGGAAGACGATGCTGTGCGTTTGGTGGGATCAACAGAGTATCGTCTACTATGAGATGTTGAAACCTGGTGAAACTGTTAATGTCCACCGCTACCACCAACAACTAATCAAATTGCACCGTGCTCTGCGTGAAAAAAGCTGATTTTCCTCCACGACAACGCACAATCGCACACGTCAAAAATGGTCAGGGACTACTTGGAGACACTCAACTGGGAGGTGCTACCCCACCCCGCTTATTTACCAGACCTGGCCCCTTCCAACAACCACCTTTTTTCGTCGATTGGCCACACGCTCGCTGAGCAGCACTCCGATTCTTATGAAGACGTTCGAAAATGGCTTGATGACTGGTTTACCTCGAAAAAGAAGGATTTTTTTTAGCGTGGTATCCACAAATTACCCAAGAGATGGGAAAAATGTATAGCTAGCAAGGGCAAGTACTTTGAATAAATTTGTTTTTGCTCTCTATGAAAAAAACATATGTTTTTTTTTGACTTAAAAAATAGCGGATTTAATCTTATACACTTAGTATAATAAGATTACCACCTTTTGTGCTATTCCAAATAATACCAATTTCGATATTTGAATACTTTTCCCTATAAAATAATAATAATGCATATTCTGAGTAAACTACAATATTCTATAGCAGAAAGGACGATCTAATCATAAACCACAATTCAATTTTAAGCTTTTTTAGATACGAAATTTTTTTTTTAGAAATATTTTAAAATTTTATTATTTAATATTTTATGTAAAAAAAATTGCATTGGCCAAAGCTGGCCGCTTCTGCGCGATTGCTTCTTTCAGACGGTCCAATTGTTGACAGTATAGATCCGAATTAAGAGTTCGGCCGTAGGGGAGCAGCTCATATTAGATGATTCCCTTCCAGTCCCACCAAACACACAGCAAAACCTTCCTGGCTGTCAAGTCTGGCTTGACCACCGTTTGCGGCGGGTGACTGCGATTTGACCACGACCGTTGTCACTTGACGTTGTCGTAAGGGACCCACTTTTCATTAGCAGCTTCAGAAATGGATCGATATTGTTGCGATTCAGCAGCGATTCCCAGATGGAAATTCGGTCCATGAGGTTTTTTTGCAATAACTCGTGTGGCACCCATACATCGAGCTTCTTTTTGTATCCAGCCTTATTTAAGTGGTTCCAAACGGTATTTTGTGCAATGTTTAGCTCCTCGGCAATCGAAACAGTGCTTACGTGACGGTCGGCCTCGACAATTTCCATTAATTCATCGACATTTTCGACAATTGGCCTTCCAGAGCGTGGTGCATCTTTGACATCAAAATTACCGGAACAGAAACGATGAAACCAAAATTGCGCGTGATTGGCTGTAACAGTATCAGGACCATAAACACTATTCACATTTTCAGCTGCCTGGCTTGCGTTTTCGCCTTTATCGATGAAAAACTGTAAAATATAGCGTATTTTTTCTTTGTTGGTGCCCATCTTTGACGCGAGGTAAAAAAATACTGAGTCAAGTAATCACAAAACTGTATCAAAAACTTTTTTGGTACAAAATTTTATCTTTCGAACACCATCCAGTGCAAGCCGATCGCACTTTTAAAACGGGAGATACAGACTCCTAAAACCATCTATTGGCAAAATAATGGATTACTTTTTACTACACCTTATATCTTTTAGTATTTTAAAATAAAAATCTTATTTTTCTAAAATAGATATTTACTTTTTGAAACTACCTTACACAATTTTTTTTTTTATTAGAAAAAGGATTTTTTTAGATGCTCAATATTTTTTTTTAGGAAAATCTCACAAATTTAATATTTAATATTTTATGTTAAAAAAATTTGCATAAAAAAAATTGTATCGATAAATCTGTGCTTGCGTTTTTTTTTCTCGGATGCTAGATAATATCTGTCATATTCGAGGGAAGACCACAGGGAGAAACTTATACGCTAGAGGTCCTATTTTTTTTTAGTATTTTAAAATAAAAATGTTATTAGTTCTTTTTTCTAAAAAAGATATTTACTTTTCAAAACTACCTTAACTATTTGTTTATTTTTTATTAGAAAAAGGATCTCATTGAGCATTATATCAACTATATTCTTATTTTTTCTATTATTATTTAGTTATTGTTTAGCATATGTTTATTATATTGTATTTATGAAAAATATTGATTCGTATTGAAATTTGATGCCATTTCTGTATATGTTATTGTATTTTATAGCAGATCGTGTCAAGTAACATTACATATATGAAAAAATTATACATGCCCAAAAGGGACGTCCGATTCTTTCACAAAATATTCTATATTTGGATTATGCGTATTATATTCGAATGACACAAAAATGGTTTACTTTTCCATATCAATTTTCTTTTTTGGTTTCATAACCACCCTGCTTTTGTTATCCTATTGAGATGATACGATGGCAATAGATGATATACGAGTACATGTCAAATTGTTTTACGATATATAATTTTGACTTTTTCAATTTTCGTTTCAATTTTGTTGATTCCTATATCATTTTCGGTTATACTATCTAGTTTGGCGAAATATTCTATGGTATGTCCATGGTTACCATAGAACTTTATAATGTCTATCAGGAGCAATTTGAGAGTACTCAGTTGAAGGAGTCCTTTGGGAAAATAACGATAAAAGTATCGGTGATGATGTGGATTATCATGAAGATTATTTTCGTATCTGCTATTGTGAGTTTTACACTGGAAAAGAATTGATGATAGACCAAATAAGAGAAAATAACAATCGAAAAATAAGTCATTTCACATGTACACATACATATATGTACACGAAGGGATATACACTTAAATGGTATCCGAAATAAATATGGGTGAATGTGTGAACATGTCTGCTATGGTAGATAGTTGGCGTCAAGGTGATATGGAGACCGAAACAGAAATCATTATTTGACTTCGTTCCTATCTCATTCCCTTATTGAATATGCAATGCTCCAGCAGATATGTTAGATGAAAGATTGCCTTCGACACTGTTTCTATTTGGCAAAAGTTCTCAGTAAATTTCGGTCTGCTTAGATAATGAAATTCTCTTTTGGTTTCAATCTTTCATTTATGCAGAGAGGAACCGGAAGGGAGTGTATGGTATCTTAATCGTTTCCTATCAAAAAGGTTGCTAGTGTGGAAAAAATGGGAACTTTATTGGTTTTCCTAAGTGCTGCTATTTTCCAATAATAGCCGATGATTTGTCAAGAAGGTCTGCCATCACCGTACCGTGGCCTCCTATTTCTACTATATGCTCACATGTTTGGGTGATTCTCTAATACAGTTACAGCCTAGTTTCATTAGGATTTCTTCTCACATCTTCCATTAGTCAGTAGGCCTATCAAATTCTGCGTATATGTTTGTATATGAATTTCTTCCAAAATTGTATATTAGATGCACTCGAAAGCTCCCAATATGGTATACACGTACAACGGCAAGCTCAGCGGATACGATTTTATGTTATTTTACTTTGTTTTATGGCAACCTTACTACCTTGAAACGATTTATCTAAAAGGCAGTTACTGCTGTTATAGCAACTATATATCAAATCCTTCGACTGTAAATATCTTATCGAATCTAGGATACTCGTATCCATTCAATGAAATATCCTATTTCATTTTCGTTCGTTTTGCTTCATTTCGATAGTTTCAGATCGCAAATAAATTCGAAACGTTTTTGTGGTTAGTATTATCGTCTTAATGTTGGTCATGAAAACTTTTCAGGATCTGTGAGGAGTGCACTTTCTATTTATTATCTTAACTTATATTTATTACTAATTATTACAATTTTTTATGTTTACACTTATTGCTTTTTTTCTTTTTAAATTTACAAGGATTTTCGATAATGTTGCTTATGCATTGAAAGTATTTAATTAAAGATTAGTATTGAAATTTATAATTCTGAGCATTATAAAATTTTCTTTTAAATTTACTTAAAATTTCATATGCTAACTGAAATTTAAGACTTCAATATAATTAGAAAATTTATGCAAGGTAAAAATTGGGAATATTTATTTTCGTTTATTCAATTTATTAAACTTCTTACAAAAAATATATTTTCAAAAGAATCTAAATATTTTATATATAAAGAATGTCAAAATATCAACAAAAAAAAAATTTGTTTAATTCGAAATTAAAATGTCCTTTTTATGTGGAATTTTTTTCTTTTTTTTTATAAGAAAAACTTTAAAATTACTGCCATTCTTTCTATAAAAACTTTTAAAAATTTCATCTTTTCATTTAGCTGCATTGCTTTTTATGATGAAATTTTGTTTTTGCAATTAAAACAATTTAAAAAATTAATATTTACTAAAAGTTTTTGAAAGCCACAGGAAATAGCCTCTGCTAAAAATTTATTCCTTTTTCCGAGATTACCATTAAAAAAATTGCTGAATTAAGTGAGAATGTTGAATTTGTTATTTTTTGTAGTTTTAAAAGAATTTTTTGTGGTTATAATTTTCTACTTCCGATTAAGTAGTCGCAATTTCAACTGCATCCCCCACAAGCAACCACTACAAGCACTTAGTGAAGAATGATCTCAAAATAAATATGAATAACAATTATCATTGAATATTCCAAGGATAATTAAAAATATCAAATCAAACATCAAGTGAAGATGTTGGTTTTTTTTAAACAAACCTTTTAAAATATGGTAGTTGGTGGTTAAAAATTTTTATTTTTCAACTAACTGACTGGTTTGGTGGCCATTTTAATTTTCCACTTTCTTTTGGTAATTTAAATTATTGACTGTACAATTTAGTGATGGAAAGTTTTGAGAAGTTAAAAAATATAAATAAAGTTTGTATTAACAAACAGCTTAAAATTGCTGAATTTTTAGATTATTTTAATTGTTTAAGCAATTATAGATGATTATAAAGGCGAATTCTTAGGAACACTTTTGAAATAAAGAAAATATATTTAAGAGGGGATTTTTGATTTAGTAATAAAAATAATATGTTTGAATTTATGTTATTAGCTGCCATCTAATAACATAAATTCCCAATGGAACGCAGAGTTTACTGACACAAGTAAAATATAACCTCAAAATAGTCAACAACAATACTGCGTTTATTCAGCTTGTCAACTTGATGTGGGGTGGATGGGTTTCGTACAATTAAGAGAATATTCCTATTCTTTTGCTCACTTATTATGAGGGTAATTTTTGGATATGAAGCTAGTCATTGGCATAAGAAGTGGTTTAAAAGCAGATATACTGCAAATTTAATTGGTCACAAAAATTAAATACTTTTGCTTACAGTTTTCTTCGATTGCAGGCGCATGGTGCATCATGAGTTCTTGCCACAGGATAGAACGGCCAATAAGGAATATTACCTGCATGTTATGCTCAAGCAATCCGCAGGAAACGTCCGGATTTGTGGAAGAACAAAAATTAGCTTTTGCACCATGATAACGCCCCTGCTTACGCATCGTTGCTTGTGAGCGAATTTTTGGCGAAAAACAACATACTAATAATGCCGCAGCCACCGTATTCCCCAGATCTGGCCCCCCTCCCCCCTGTGACTTTTTCTTGTTCCCGAAACAGATTCTTTGACCCATTTTTTGGAATGGGCAAAAATCGAAGACGAGCCAAAACACGTGCAAGCAAAGCAGCTGTCAGAAATTAACTGAATATTCAAAATGGCCGAACTTGTCTGTATAAGTGAGAGACTGAGTACCAACATCACGCCATAAAAAAAATCGAAAATCGAATATACGTAACCCGCGGAAATTCAAAAATACTTTCTTAAACAGACCTCGTGAAAATTTCAGTAATTTGGAATCGTCGCACCAATTTAAAAAAATCATCAATAATAACCTTAGATATTTTTTATTGCTAAAAAAATGCTTAAATCAAAAATGAAAAATTCCAAAATTGAGAAAACTAAATGCTAATTTCACATGTTTCTAAAAATTCAAAAATCGAAATGCTAAAATTAAAAAGTATTTACTTATCACGATCATTATTGTTAATATTCATACTGAACGTTTTTTTAGATTTAATTGTTGGCTAAATAATCTTCTCTGAATATCGTTGCTTATTATGTGATAAATAAGATGGACTAATTTATTAACTTATAAATTATAAATGGTTGAAATTGAATTTCCTGCAAGCAAAACATTCATAAAAATATTAATTTCGTATAAAAGTATATAAAAACGGCACAGTACGGCGAGGAAAAAGTTCTATTGTATTTCACGAAAAACAAGAAAAATATACTATTTCCGTTAATAAAATAATTTTAATATAAATTTGTGATTATATTGCATATTTAAATGAATCGATTAAAATTTTGGAATAATTTTTTGTGAGGAGTATTTACTGATACATATTGGCATGCCTTGTGAATGTTAATCTGAACAAATGCACAATGAAGCATGAGGTGTATTAGAAAATGTCGATTACAATTATTATTAATTCTAATGAATTTGTAGATATTTGAAAAGCGTCAACAGTCCGATTAAATTAATCCGCATCGAGTACTTTACACGTCTAATTAGAAGTACGTGTCCCGATGTATGGTATGTATTCGGTTGATCATCATCAATAGTGTTCGACGATTGGACAATTTTATCGCTTCGACATTTTTGTTGAAGCGATTTGGCGAGAATCAGCCAATTCTGGACCATTTATTGTAGAATGTCTTGCCGAACATAGCTGATATGGGAACAATGCCTGGTGATTGCCGAATTAGTCATAAATCGTTCTAATCGGACATAAAACGCAGGTGGCTATTCTGCTTGGGTTTCGTATTCGACCATTGAAATTTTCACAAAACTCGTATTGCCAATACGAATGCGACTGTGAATGCCTATTGTGAACTCTTTATGAGAACGCACCACGTACACAATTAAATAATTGCCGACAGTATTTTATTAAATTACTCAATTTGTGAATTCATGTTAAATACGGTCACTTTATGAATCGGATACCGTCATATTAGGCTGGGTTAAGGGATTCATCCACAGGAGAATGTCCGTTGCTGTATAGCGCCATTTTAATAAAATCCATTTTGGCCGCATGTGATTGGACACATTTGAATTGAAAAAGTCATAAATTAGTTTCAGTTTTCAGGTTTTCCAGGATAATTCTGTTCGCAAAACTATTTCACTGATATGCTCAAATCCGGATGTAAACATTTTAACTTTTAACTAATACCAAAAATTGTTATTTATCAGAATTTTCAGCAAATATTTATTATTATTGAAAAATGAAAGCCAAAAAAAAAACTATTCACATTTTGTGCTTTTGTTTATAAATAAAAACTGTGGAATTGTGGAAATATCACCCAGAAAACAGGTGCATTGGAAATTTTCCAAAGCAACATAAAAATTTATTTGATCCCTTTTCGTTTTTGATTATGTTAATTGCTGATTATATTATTCAGTAGATAAATTTAATAATAAACAATTTTATATTTAGTATTTTGTGTACTTCCGGTAGAGGTCAAAAGTATGACTGGTTTTGAAAATTTTGAAACGAAAGAAAAGTCTTCCCAATCCAGTTTCTTAAAAATTTTCGACGCTCATTAAAAAGGTTTTTTAAAGATGCTAAACAAGAATTGAGAAATTTACCTTAAAAAAAAAAGTTTCAACTGATTTTAATTTATTTATTTGCAATTAATGCAAGGAAAATTTTTTATATTTTTTTTTAAGGACAATCGATTTGTATTTTTTTTAAGGACATTTGTATTAGGTCGTTCAATAAGTCCTTAGAAAATCCGAGAAATTGCGCTCGTAGTGTCGGTAAAGATTTTTTTTTTGTAAGTAGCAAAAATAATAAAAATCGATAACGACAGGAAAGCTGTCAAAATTTCAGCTCGATCCATAGCGTAGATCAATTTCTATCGTCGATTCAAGTTAACGACATTTATTTGTGCATAACAATGGAAAAAAGTGAGTTTAGGGCTGTCATCAAACATCTCCATTTGAAAGGCTTAAGCCCGAAAGAAATCAAAGCCGAGTTGGATGCAGTTCATGGCACATCTGCACCTGTGTTTGCGACGGTTTACAATTGGGTGAATGAATTTAAACGTGGCCGGCCGTTCATCCACAAAAGATGAACATCGTTCAGGACGCCCAGTTGAGGTGTCTACTCCTGAAATCATCGACAAAATCCACGATCTGATTTTGAACGATCGGCGAATTAAAGTGCGCGAATTAGTTAAGGCCACGGGCATATCACAAGGTAC
Source organism: Atherix ibis (assembly GCA_958298945.1). NCBI lineage: Eukaryota > Metazoa > Arthropoda > Insecta > Diptera > Athericidae > Atherix > Atherix ibis. Next base: position 120,587,617 of record OY282606.1, read on the forward strand.
AGTCGCTTCAATTTTGCATGAAAAATTGTCTGTGAAAAAAATTTCGGCAAAATGGGTGCCGCGTTTGCTCTCAGAGGAAAATAAGCGCAATCGTCCAGTGGACTCTGAGGCTATGTTGGCACTCTGAATTCCTTCGTCGATATGTCACTGTGGACCAAACCTGGATACACTACTACACTCCAGAAACGAAGAGACAGTCATCACAGTGGATTTTCAAGGGTGAACGGGCTCCGAAGAAGGCAAAAACTGTGCCATCGGCCGGCAAGGTGATGGCCACGGTCTTTTGGGATTCGCAGGGCATCATTTTTATCGACTACTTGGAAAAAGGAAAAACAATAACAGGAGCGTATTACGCGTCGTTATTGCAACGGTTGAGCGAGGAAATCAAAGAGAAACGCCCCCATCTGAAGAAGAAAATAATCCTCTTGCATCAGGACAATGCGCGTGTTTCCATGGCCAAAATTGTGGAATTGAGAATGGCATTGTTGCAGCATCCCGCTTATTCACCAGATTTGGCCCCGAGTGACTATTTTCTTTTCCCCAATCTGAAGAAATGGCTTGGCGGACGACGGTTCACTTCCAACGAGGACGTCATTGCTCAACCGGATGAGTATTTTGCAGATACTTCCGAAATCCTATTTTTTGGACGGGATAAAAATTTTAGAAAAACGATTGGAAAATTGTATAGAGTTAAAAGGAGATTATGTTGAAATATAAAATTTTTTTTTTTTTTAAAAACAGTTTTTTTCCATCTTTTTCTAAGGACTTATTGAACGACCCTCGTAAAAAATCATAAAATTAAAAAGAATAACGACGATTATAGTGAATATTTTTTAAATATTCACTATAATCGTCTTTATTTCTTTTTCATTTTATGATTTTTTTTTCGCAAATATCTCCATTGTTTCACGTGCTGTGTGGCATGTAGAACCGTCTTGTTAAAACCACATGTCGAGCAGATGCTGTTTTTGCATTTTGGGGAAAAAAAGTTTGAAATCAGCGGGCGATAGCGGGTGCTATTGACGGTAACGTTGCGGTCAGTATCATATTTAGAGAAATACGGACCGATGATTCTGCCGAACCCAGAAACCGTCATTTTTCTGGGTGCAATGGCAGGTTCAGTCTGTTTTTTTGTTTATTTGTAAGATATTTTAGACATTGACGCTATTTGGCGACTTCATAGTATGTGTAGGAAGTTATCTGAAAGGGACATTGGTCGGTGGTTTTTAATTCAGAATATTAAGAATTTTGTTATATTTTGTGGAGCAGATTAGAAGTTTAAGTAGGGGAAAATGCAGGAGCTTCACAATGGGAGGAATCCTGCTCGCTAAGTAATTTTTGGTTACGTGGCTTTCATATAGGCTATAGACGATAGTTGAATGGGTGGTACAGGATTGGCATAAGGGACGAATTTGTTTTGCCAAAAAATCACAGAATTGAGCAATATGTCCAATACGGACACTGAAAATTTTGGTATGAATGCGATAATTTTGCTTATTCACACACCCATTCAACCAGAAATGAGTTTCGTCATTGAACGCAATTTTTTGGTAAAAAAACGGATTTTCCACAAGTTGCTCTAAGGCCTACTCACCGAAAATCGACGCTTTAGTAGGTCGTGCAGCTTCAGTTCTTGCACGAGCTGTATTTTATATACTTTTAGACCAAGATCCTTGCATAAAAGTCCACATAGTCGGGAAATACAGTCCCAATTGCTGTGAATGGCTACGAATGGACAAATTGCGGTCTTCAGCAACACTGGATGCTCCGGTAGCAATATTTCCTCCGTAAGCACTTTACGAAATTTTATCACTATGGCTTGAATTGCTTGTTCAGTAGATTAGTTATGACGACCATAAAATGGTCTAAACGCGCGAAACACATTTCTCACAGAAAACGAATTTTGATAATAAAATGATGAAATGACAATGCTAACTGAGCACTTTTGACTTTGACACATGGCACCACGTGTCACGCGTGATCTGTCAAAAATAAAAATATGAAAAACCAAACATCAAAAAATTCACCTTATTCTTAGGTAAATACTCTACAAGTAAATGACATCCTAACAATCTTTTCAACGGCATAAAAAATATTTTTTTATGATTTACAATATAAAAAATTCAAAAATAATTTTGCAATGGTAGAAAAAGCTTGATTTGAATGTGAACAAATTTGTTTCCCAATTTCATAGTCAACAGCAGCATTACAGCTTTTTTAAATGAGATAATTTATAGTGCGATAGTAATTAATCAGGTGTATGAGGTGAATGTACGTATGAATGTATGGTTTCTTGGTTGTCATCACTTATAACTTACCATATTTCCGGCACATATAATTGTCTTTCATATAATTAGTCAAATTTAAACGCTATACCTGCACTCAAAAGCAAACTGCGGAAGAATTTAGTTTACGTAAATTCTAATATTTTTGGTGCTTTGGATGAATAGTTAAGGTGTGCAGATAAGCATATTCCATCAAAATCAAGATCTTGTCGTTTTGTAGGAAATCAGCTCGACTCTAGGAGATAGAAACTGCTTCGTGTTTGAATCAGACGAGTAATTAATGGTTGCCGTTTATACTATGAAGTTTGTGAGCTTTTATAGACGTCAGTCAATCTCGGGAAATACTAAGCATTGTTACAAATTCCTGCTGTGGTTGACATAAGCTGCCTCTGATAAATTATCCCCATCATACGATGGATTCGAAGAAGCAAAGATTAGTTGGCAATCGAATGAACTGAAAGTGTTCATTCTTTTGCGCTTAGGACATGCTAGCAACCACATATGTACACGTACTACCCCACTCGACCACAAATCCGCATTACCATGGAAGGGTGGAAAAAACTCTCCCATCAACTGGTAGATATATTCTGAAACTCTGTGCATTGGAAAATAATTGTTCCTAATGAATTTGACATTAAAGGATCGACAAAGCACATCGGTCGTTCAGTGAACTCACAATTTATCCGAAATGTATCCACCCACACCCATCGGACAGCGAGTACATCTTGCACAAATTAGTCTCATCCAAGATGAGAATAATCTCTGCAATTGATGTCTACCAAAAAACCACAGAAATGCACTGTTTGCAGAAATTACCGCACACCATGATATACCGTCATTTATAAAATGTGAAAAATTTACGAAACTATCAAATGTGTTCATTCCCATTTTTGTGCAATTATCAGCAAAGATGGAGTTGATATTTTCTACTTTCTGAAATAAAAATCAGTAAATAAATGGAATTTCTTAAATGGATAAGAATAAGAATCACATTTTATTAGAAGACAACCGATTTGAAAGAATAATTTTTAATCCTATTATCAGTGTTCTCTCTTATACGGGGTCTGTTCAAAAAGTATCACGAATTTTGAATTTCTGTGAGTTATGTTGGTACTCATGTATCTCACTTATGCCAACAAGTTCGGCCATTTTGAATGTTCAGGTAATTTTTGACAGCTGCTTTGCTTGCACGTGTTTTGACTCGTCTTCGATTTTTGCCCATTCCAAAAAACGGATAAAAAAATCTGTTTCGGGAATAAGAAAAATTTTCAGGGGGTTAGATCTAAGGAATACGATAGCTACGGCTATCGTATTCCTTAGATCTAACCCCTGAAATTTGCGCACAAGCAACGATACGTGAGCAGGGGCGTTATCATGGTGTAAAAGCAAATTAACTGAACATTCAAAATAGCCGAACTTGTCGGCATAATTGAGAGACATGAGTACCAACATAACGCCACAAAAAATCAAAAATCGAATAAACTTAGCCCGCAGAAATTCTAAATTTGCCTGATACAATATCCATTAATCTATAAAACCATATTAATTACCTTCGAAATGGGTTCGGAAAGTGGAGAGTTCGGAAAGTGGAGAGCAAAAAATCTTTGCCAAAATTGTTCTCCTTTTATATCCTTTAACGGCAACATTATTTAATCAGAAAACAAGGTACACTATCTAAGACTCTTTATTGACAAATGCATAACCTAATTAAACACAAGCTGAAATTTCTACTTTACCATACCGAATCGGGCCAATTTGGACTTACGGATTGGAACTTAAGGTCATCGAAGCGTTCCAAATCTAGTCATTGCAATCTAGGTTTAGGCTACCATAATTATTACAAATATTCCCTTTTTTAATGGGGAATGTGCATAGTCCGTTACAAAATATTTCTTTCTTCTTTTAAGTCACCAAAATAACCCTCTTGCTAAAAAAACAATTCTCAATACCTTCCCAAAATCATGGTTACCTAATCATGGTTAAAAAAAATAGTTTTTATGATCAAGCATGACAGACAGAGAAACATCGATGGATATTTACTCACGGTAGGAAGTTTTTAAGTTTGTTAGGTTTTGGGATCATTTTGATTAAGGAGAACTTCCAAAGGGAAGGAAAAAATTATGTATTTTTTCGAAGTTGTAGGTTTTTTTATTTGGTAGGTGCTGTATTGTGGAATTAACCTAGGAAGGAGTAAAGAACTTAGGAGATAGTCGCATAGGCTACTGCGTTGATATCAGTCGGTATATTTGTTAGTTATGCTGATTGTCTTGTATCTCTTCGTGTGGTTTAAAGGTGTTTTCAAGATGTTTTCCGAAGGTAGCTGTCAATAGTGACTTATTAGTTGTCAGTGATTCGGTATATTCACTAAATTTTGTAATTAATTATTTTTTGTTTCAGTTCTCATTACAGTTCGTTCAGTTTTTTTTCCCACTTGGCATTTTTCAACGTTGCCACTGGTCCCTGGCTTGACGTTTTGCGATTATCAAGCTACGAATTTTTTGTGGTGCATTTAGATTTATTCTCGTATGGTTAGTTTGTTCTTAAGGCTGCGCGTTAATGATAGAGTTTTGTATGCAAACAGTCCAGTTGTTTACGGGATCGTTTATTTCTTGTTCGTTCTTAAGGCTGCGTTGTAAATAAATATGTTAGTCGAAGTTCTGTCTAGTCAAAAAGGATTTAAATCGAATTTAATAAAAAATTCTTTCTTTATATATTTTATAATTAGGGTCAATAGATTTCGTCTAAATTTATAATTAGAAACGTAATTTCTGAGGGAGCATTGTATTAACAAAAAAGTTTTTTTTTAAACGATTCCATATTAAAAAATATATTAAATTCTTCAATTTAGTTAATATTCTGGAGCAACACAAAAAATATAAAAAATACTGTTTATAGGAAAAATATGTAAAATAGCTTGCCATACATGGAAATTGTTATTTTTTAAAATATTATTAATGGTATTCAAGATTTATGTACTTTTGGACAATTTTGTATCGAAAAGCATATTTTCCGAATCCTAATAAATGGAAAGCATTCGAACAAACGGAGTGTGTTGACCCCAAACTACGAGTATGTGATATTTTGGCGAGTTTTGATGACAGAAAAGAAGGCAAAAAATTAATACTGGATAATATTTGGATTGTTGAGGTCTATAAAAGTTGAAATTTTATTCAGGATTCGTAGTAGAGCGGAACCGTACAGCACAGCACGTTTAACAGCCTTAAGTTTAGCAATTTATGGACACGGCAAAAGGAAATTTTTCAATTGGAAGTGCATTTCTCGAACGTTGCGGATGTAATTTCCAAGAATTTATATCTTTGGTATTGCTCGTTTGGGCAGGAAGTGTGTCGAATTTAAAAGCGATTTAATGCTTCTCGTTATTCCGCTTCAATTGATCAATTCTAGACGGTTCGTCTTTTTCAAATCGAAACCAAAAATTAGAAAAGTGGATTTGCTGACGCCGGCAATGTAGCTGCAGTTTCTTGTCTATATAAGAGCTTTTAACGACCACCATTAAATGACAGAAATGCAGTTGAAGTTTCTTATCTATTGTATATAAAAACTTGTTCAGCAAACAAAATTATGCAATATAGGATTTAAATTATATACTAAATGTCGTCGAATGGAATAATTTTTTTTAAATTTTTAGCCTAAAATTACGGCTTTAGATATCATTTTAAACACATAAAATATATTCTATATTTCAAGAATGTAGTATTTACGCAGTCAAATTAATGCTTCGTCAAAAAGATAAAAAACGTTCAATCAAAAAAAAAAAACAAAAAAAAGAATAAAAATGTTTACATGAAAATTAAAAGTTTTGATTAGTTTTTACTGAACATTTTTTTACTGAAACATTTTTTAATAAAGAGTTTTTCACGGAAAATTTTTTTACGAAAAATTTTTACTGAAAATTTTTTAACTCAAATTTTTTTACTGAAATTTTTTACTGAAAATCTGGTTACTAAAATTTTTCACTGAACTTTTGTTTACTGAACATTTTGAACTGAAATTTTTGACTGAAAATTTGTTTCCTGAAAATTTGTTACCGAAAAATTTTTTTTGCTGAAAATTTTTAAGTGAAAATTTATTTTGCTGAAAATTTGTTTACTGAAATTTTGTATTAAAATTTTGTACTGAAATTTTTTAAACTAAAATTTTTTACTGGCAATTTTTAAACTGTAATTTTTTATTGAACATTTTTTTACTGACATTTTTTATTGAAATTTTTTACTGAAACTTTTAAACTGAAATATTTTACTGACAATTTTTAAACAAACATTTTTTACTGAAAATTTGCTTACTAAAACTTTTTTAATAAAAATTTGTTTACTGGAAAATTTTTACTGAAATTTATTTAATGACATTTTTTACTGAACATTTTTTTACTGAATTTTTTTATTGAAATTTTTTACTGAAAATTTTTTACTAAACATTTTTAAACCGAAATTTTTTTTAATTAAAATTTTTATTGAAAATTTGTTTACTGAATATTTTTTTACTGAAACATTTTCTAATAAAGAGTTTTTCACGGAAAATTTTTTTACGAAAAATTTTTACTGAAAATTTTTTAACTCAAATTTTTTTACTGAAATTTTTTACTGAAAATCTGGTTACTAAAATTTTTCACTGAACTTTTGTTTACTGAACATTTTGAACTGAAATTTTTGACTGAAAATTTGTTTCCTGAAAATTTGTTACCGAAAAATTTTTTTTGCTGAAAATTTTTAAGTGAAAATTTATTTTGCTGAAAATTTGTTTACTGAAATTTTGTATTAAAATTTTGTACTGAAATTTTTTAAACTAAAATTTTTTACTGGCAATTTTTAAACTGTAATTTTTTATTGAAAATTTTTTTACTGACATTTTTTATTGAAATTTTTTACTGAAACTTTTAAACTGAAAAATTTTACTGACAATTTTTAAACAAACATTTTTTACTGAAAATTTGCTTACTAAAACTTTTTTAATAAAAATTTGTTTACTGGAAAATTTTTACTGAAATTTATTTAATGAAATTTTTTGCTGAACATTTTTTTACTGAATTTTTTTATTGAAATTTTTTACTGAAAATTTTTTACTAAACATTTTTAAACCGAAATTTTTTTTAATTAAAATTTTTATTGAAAATTTGTTTATTGAATATTTTTTTACTGAAATTTTTTACTGAAATTTTGTTTACTGAACATTTTTTACTGAAATTTTTTATTGAAAATTTGTTAACTGAAAATTTGTTAACTGAAAATTTGTTAGCTGAAAATTTTTTACTGAAAATTTTCTTATTGAAAATTTGTTTATTAAAAATTGTTTTACTGAAAGTTTGTTTACTAATAACTTATTTACTGAAATTTTTTACTGAAAATTTTTTACTGAACATTATTTTACTAAAATTTTTTACTGAAAGTTTTTTAATGAAATTTTTTACTGAACATTTTTTTACTGACATTTTTACTGAAAATTTGCTTAGTAAATATTTTTTAACTATAATTGTTTAATAAAATTTTTCATGAAAAATTTGTTTACTGAAATTTTGTAAGTAAAAATTTGTTTACTGAAGTTTTGTAAGTAAAAATTTGTTTACTGAAAATCTGTTTACTATAATTTTTAACTACAATAAAAATTTATTTACTGAAATTTTTTGCTGAAATATTCTTAATAAATTTTTTTCATTAAAAATTTGTTAACTAAAAATTTGTGTACTGAAAATTTTTTACTGAAAATTTTCTTATTGAAAATTTGTTTATTAAAAATTGTTTTACTGGAAGTTTGTTTACTACTACTTTTTTTACTGAATTTTTTTGCTGAAAAATTTTTTACTGAAATTTTTTGCTGAAATATTTGTACAAAATTTTTTTTTTATTGAAAATTTGTTTACTAAAAATTTGTTTACTGAAAATTTGTTTGCTGAAATTTTGTAACTGAAAATTTGTTTACTGAAATTTTTTTTTACTGAAAATTTGTTTACTAAAAATTTGTTTATTGAAAATTTTTTTACTGAAAGTTTTCTAATGAAATTTTTTACTGAACATTTTTTTACTGAATTTTTTTATTGAAATTTTTTACTGAAAATTTTTTTATTGAAATTTGTTTACTAAAAATTTGTTTACTGAATATTTTTTTACTGAAATTTTTTATTGAAAAATTTTAATTTATCTACACTTATTATCAAATCAAAGTTGACACTTCATCGCTAGTAAGGGTTGTGAAGATTTCTAGAAAATGTTTTTGCAAGAATGCTTCATGATTTTCGGATAAAATTCAAAGGTACTCTCTATTTGGAAGCCAAAAATCAAATTTACTTTGAAAGGTAATACATTTGAATGGAAAATAGCGGATGATTTGTAAGCGCAGTGGTTTAAGTTGATTGTACGACTTGAATAATTTTGATTGGATTTATAAGTTTTCTTTTTCAAAAATCTTTTGAAGCAATAACGAGAATAAAGTCTTTAATCCTGAACAGTATACCAAAGATTGCATATTTTGTGATGGTAAAAGTATTGTAAAGTCGTAAATTTAACATTCTTGATTTGAAAAATGAAACCAATTTTATTGTATTGGTTTTGTACGAATTTGAAAAAGATTGAAGAGAGAAAGATTTCCTTTTAAAAACGGACAGATTTAAACGAATACGAATTTTGACCAATAGGTTAATTGGATTCAGATGGTATTACTGCCGTATAACTGTTAGAATCGGAAGTGCAATAGAAAGTCATCTGTTCACTTTTAGACTGCATCATGGACTAAATTCGTATCGTCTGCATTTGAATAGAAATTGGTTGCAACCAAGTCCTAGACTACAAAGATTTTTCTTCACTCCCATACAGAGGATCGATATAAAATTGAAAGAAAGGATTTTTATTTAATGCAAAAACGAAACATACAGAAATATACGATAGTGCGACTGACGAGAATTATCTAAGCTACCTGTTTATCGACTTCCCAGTTAAACTGAATAAAGCAGTCAATTGTGGTTGCTGATTCCTACCGAAATCGGGTTTACAATGTCTCAGATGCAATTACTGCAGTAAGACTCTTAATGTATACTCTATATTATCTGTGGAGTAATGATTATATCGGAGATACTTAATAATATACCTGGACTGAAATTCAATTTGCATAAGCATCCTTTGAGGTTTCCTTGAGTGTTGGAAGGTGTTTCAATCAATGCAAATCCAATTAGTTTAGATGCACTGAAATGTAAAATATAACAATAACGTCAATCCATTCGTCTTCTAGTAAACTAAAGAAACGAGAAATTAAAAAGAATAAAATTAGTATCTTTAATTGCACTAGAATATATTGAAATTTAATAATTAATTACCAAATTTTTGTAAGAAATTCAATTTAATTTTTTCCTTAAATTATGAACGCTAAGACAATATATTAAATATAACAAATGAAAAAAAAATATCTAAAAATTGATATTTCCTTTTAATTAGATAGAAATGTTGTTATTATTTTTCAGAATTTTCAGTAATATTTCCATAATTTTCTTCTCATTTTAACAATAATGCCAAAAAGTTTAAATCTTCATTGTCTTGTTGAATAAATACTTTTGCAACTGTTGTCAAAAACTTGAACCCCGAAACAGATAAACCGCAAACTTGATTTTATTTGCTTTAAGAAAATGTTGAAAATTCTTAAAGTTGATCAAACTATCAACTTGAGATGATACTCGTATTGTACGCGTTTGCATGAAAACACATTTAAATTTTTATTGGAAAATTTTCAGAGAATAGGATCAACGTAAAAGTAGATGCTTTTGTCTTGATGGCCTTTCCACGATTCCAGGATGTACTCTAGCACTAAGCGTTTATAGGGAGAAATGGGGGCGAAAAAAACTGTTGTAGAAAAAACAACAACAGAGTAAAATTTGTGTTGCGTAACTTTGTGTAATAATGTTTAATGATGAGAAATTCATAAGAAATGCTAACATAAGACCAAACTCGGCTCTTTATTAGTTTATAGACACGAAAATTATGTTTTCGGAGGATTTGCCGTCGGCTAAATATTCAAAATTTCCAAGATGAGCTGTTCCTCCTTCCATTCGTAGTTCAGGCATTTATCCTGATAACAACCGGTCCTCTTGGGTTGATAATGATTTTACGTTTGCCAATTCAATGGCTGGCTTCTGGTTGTTGGCTGATGTGTACTCGTAAATTTCCGCATTTGCGCTTAATTGCTGAAAAGCAGTAGCGAAAACACCTTTGAAAGCCTGTACCTGGAAATGGTGGAAGATTACCAAACGGATATTGTCCTTTCGAAATCCCTTAATTTTTCCATTGTGTACAATTATTGGCATTGGAATTTTCGGCTCTGGGTCTTTGTCCGCAAGTCAAACAATGTACGAGTATTGACCCTGCGATCTAGCGACGAAATGAGTGTACTGCCAGTTGTGAACATTTATCAGCCTTTGAAGAGATTTTGAGGGAAACTTTTTTTTAGGGTTGATAATAATTTACATGTTGAATATTTCGAGTCCACAATTTAGTGTTGTGTTAAACTGGAAAGGTTAATTTAAATGATAATTTGCAAATCGTTAGTCTCATTCGGGTTTCTGTTATGCTTAAATTTTTAGCAGAAAAATATTCATGAAATTTTCAAATCAATATCAAATCATTGGCAAATTAGTTTTTAAAATAGAAACTTTCAGACAGAACATTAAATAGCTAAACCGAAAGTTTTCTATAAACTTTTTTAATGCTAATTAGTAAAATGTTTTTCAATTTAAAGAGTTAGAAACAAACATTTTTGAATCAATACTTATTCGAGAAATTTTTCCTTCAGAACTTTTGGCTACTGACTTGGAAAATTATATAATAAAATATTGTATAAAATCTATACTGATAAATATTTTTATCTGTTTAAATAATTATTCCCTCAATATTATGAAATAAAATATTTTATGATATTACAAATCAAATAAATAAATGTATAGAAATATTAGTCAGTTTTTAATTAAAAGCTTGGTTTGTTTTTGTATGTATGGAATATTAAAGCGTTAGTACTCAAGCTTCCATATTCCATCATCCTGTTACTTTAAGCTCATTTCTAGTAATATTTGTATCCAAATATCTATTCTTACCGCGCTAAAATGTTGGCCATCTGCCGGCAACTAAATGCTAACTATAGCCCAAGGCGGAGACGTCCCAGTATCGTTACATCGGGACACTCATGGCTTCTAATTCATTTAGGATTCCTGTTCTATGATTATTGCTTGCATATAATAATAATTCCCAATACGGATATCTTGACTGCCTAGAAATTCTATTTCAATCAATCTTTTGTATTTTCGCCGGTTTCATATTTTCCGCCATCTTGGAAAATTTCTCGAGCATCTGCCATTGTGCAAAATAATGATCAATTATACCCGCGGCGAAAAATGTACTTTTTTAACCAAAACAACAATCCCTTTTGAACCAATAATTGAACTACTTTAATTAAGCTAACTGCATTTTTTATAGAGACCTATCCAGTATTTCTGTAGGCTGTATGGGACCATATATGCAAGATATAGCAACTCCATGCTACTCTATGGTGTCATCTGTCAAACGCTCATGCTAAAAAAACGAACATGGCTAACACCATCTGTCATACACTAGCTTCTATAATCTATGGTCAAATAAAGATTTCTGCTATAAGCAGACAATATTCTTTTAGAATACCATCTCATAATAATAATAATTTTACTTTAGCTATTTTAAACTTTACGTATTGGGAGGAGCACAATTATGATGGCAACTGACTCTGCGCCAACTATAATAATTAACTATAATTGAAATAAAATAAGGACCTCTTTGGTCTTTTAAGGACCTCTTTGTCAATAAATTGATAATCAACGGTCTGACCACAAGACTTTTAACGAAGCTTTGGGAAAAATTCCTTCAACATCATCAATTTTAGATGTTGAAATAATTTTTCCCAAAGCTTCGTTAAAACTTCTCGTAAACCAAACTTGCGCGATTCACCATTTTATTTGCTTTCAAATTTGGTTCTTCTATTTTTCGTAACCTAATAACGGAATTGTGTTCGAGCATTTAGCTTCGGAGATTTATTAACAAGTCAGCGAAGCCTACGTCTGGACTTCTACATTTTCATTGAAAACATTTACAAACTGTCAAACAATAATGCTGCCACAAAACAAAACACTGACATATATGGCAGCACGGTATTTTCAACTACAAAGTCAAAGCCAGATAAAACACTCAACAGTTACAGTCCACAGTCGGAACTTTTTGCTTTCCAGTAAGACTGTGAAGGTTTTAAAATTTTGACAGTCGCCAATTGTAGTTGGCAGTTTTAGTCGGATCGCTTGATTTCATAAGGTAGAGTCAGTTGGTGAGACAGAGAGAAAGTGTGTGGTGTAATGCGCCAGCACAGCTAGAAAAAGTTTTCGCGCGAGTTATATCGGATAACGATATAGAACTTAATATTTTAAGGAATGCAAATGTCGGTGATTTAAAACAGAAATATGGAATCAAATAATAAGAATTTCATATTTCTCTTTATCAGCATATAAATGTCCAAGCCAATTGTAATAATTATAAGTAGATGCACATTTTAAAATTACTCCATCGACTGGCTTTACAATGAAACCGGTGCAGCTCTAACAGTACTCGCTAGTAAAACTGGTTTCCCAATTTCAACAACGCATTGTAAAGTCAGTTCTAGTTCAGTCCTTATTAAATAAACATCTCATTTGAAAAATTAAAACTAAAACTTACAGCAGTTTTTTTTATTTACTATTTAAAATTAAAACTAAAACTCGCGTGGGTTTTGTACTAGGTGTATAAGCTTAAATCCGCTGTTTTTTAGTCAAAAAAACACATGTTTTTTTCATAGAAAGCAAAAACAAATTTATTCAAAGTACTTGCCCTCCTCACTAGCTACATACTTTTCCCATCCCTCGGGCAATTTGTGGATACCACGACAAAAAAATTCCTTTTCTTTCGAGGCAAACCTCTCATCAAGCCATTTTCGGACGTATTCGTAAAAATCGAAGTACTGTTCAGCGAGCGCGTGGCCCATCGACGAAAACAGGTGGTAGTCGGAAGGGACCAGGTCTGGTGAAGAAGCGGGGTGGGGTAGCACCTCCCAGTTGAGTGTCTCCAAGTAGTTGCTGACCATTTTTGACGTGTGCGATGGTGCGTTGTCGTGTGGAGGAAAATCTGCTTGTCATGTCTTTGTTGATAATCCGTCCTTTTTTCACACAGAGCACGGTGCGATTTGATCAGTTGTTGGTGGTAGCTGTGGGCATTGATAGTTTCACTAGGTTTCAAGTAGACGATACCCTGCTGATCCAACCAAACGCACAGCATCGTCTTCCGTCCGAAGCGATTTAATCTTGGGGAAGATGTTTATTAGGATGCTCAAAATATATCCACTGTCATATTTCGATGCAGGACCGACTTTCTTTTTTGTCTGGCGAGCAAGATTTCGCATGTGATTTGGCGTCGCTCCATCTGCCTATCGTTCAATTCTTGCGGCACCCATTTTCCGATCTTTTCAATCTTCCCCATGGCACGCAGACATATGGAAATGACTGGTTGAGTAACACCCAATTGCTCCACGAGTATTTTTTGCGATTGGGTATCGTATTCGTCCAAAAGAGCCTTCAATTGATGGTCCTAAACCTTCGTGGGCCAACTTTCATGTTTCTTGTCCAACAAGTCAAAATTGCCAGCTTTGAACCAACGAAACCAATCTCGGCACGTTGTTTCCTATAAAGCACTGTCACCATAAGCCTCCATAAGCATTCAATGTGATTCGGCAGCCGATTTCTTCAAATTGAAGTAGAAAAGCAGAGTTTCCCGCATATTCTCTTTTTCTGGCACAAAACTAGACATGATTACCAAAGGAAAAATGTACGTTGTTGTACGAAATTGCTGCCAATGTGCACTGATTAATGTTGACAGATGTCAAACTCATAAACAAAGATTATGGCATGTCCATGGTAGCTTAATACGCTCACTCACGCCAGCTATGACCAAACAACGGATTTAGGCTTATACACCTGGTATTTTCTCATTAGCAGCTCAATTAATTAGAAATAAAAATGCGCAAAAACTGTTTTCTGTTATTGAGTATTTTAATTTGAACACCGAAATATTATAATTTCACTATTATATTTACTGGATAATAATAGCAATGTACTAACGGGTGGTTTTTTTAAGGGTTTGGTTTTCAAATTTCCAAAAAAACTTTGTTATTTGAATTGATAAATCAATGCTTGCCATTTACTTTTTACAGATTATTTCATGTAAATGTTGGCCACGACCACGTTTTAAGTGGTCGATAAGGGAGGTTCATTTTTGAACCACTTTTTGGAGCATCTCGGATAGTATTTCGTTAAGAACACGTGTAATGTTGTCTTTCAAGACTGAAAATGATGCTGGTTTATGGGCATAGACGATTGACTTTACGTAACCTCATAAAAAAGAGCCTAGAGGCATCAAATCGCATGATATAAGCGTTTAATTCACCAGTCCGAAACGTTAGATAAATTGCTTTCAACAATCAATATCACAATGGTTTTACGTGATGTGTAGCATGTAGCGTCATCTTTTTAAAATCACGTATCGACCACATGCAGTTCTTGGGCAAAAAAAAGCTCGAAATTATCGAAAATTTGATGCTTTAGCAGGTCGAATGGCTTCAGTTCTTGCACGAGCTCTTTTTTATACGCTTTCAGACAAATATTCTTGCGTAAAATCTTTCATATAGTCGAGTAACATAATCCCAATTGCTGTGGACGACGAAGTTCACCAACACTGGATGCTCCGGCAGCGTTTTTTTCCTCTGTACGTACACGCGTCAGTGGTTTGATGCCCAATAGCGTCAAATTGTTGAGCAATTTTTCACTAAAGCTTGAATTGCTTGCTCAGTAGGTTCATTATGACGGCCATAAAATGAGCTAAACGCGCGAAATACATTTTTCACAGAGCACGAAATTTGATAATAATTTGCAAGCGTTGTTCGAGTGTGAGTCTTTTTATGGTGAAATGGCAATACTAACTGAGCACTTTTGACTTTGACACATGTTAAGTGTCACGCGTGGTCTGTCAAAAAGAAAAATATGAAAAACCAAATTGCAAAAATGTAATGTCGCGTAGAGTCTAGGAAAAATTGGCTACATTGATGCCGTTTTTGTATCATTAATTCTCTGTTACGCTTTGTATTTTAAAACAAAATCACTCGTGCATCAATTAACTAGTATAATAACAAATTTATTTATCCTATAAAAATTTTCTCACTATCGGTAATATTCGATGAAGAAGAAAAAAATTTCGTAAATAATTAATTTTCCTACTATACTACTTACTAGAAATGACTTTGAATTAAAATATTTACCAAAATGGTAAATAGACTTGGCGATATACAATAATAAATATATAAATTAATTAATTATTTCTGCGCCCCCCTACTCTATTTGAAGGGTATTAATTGCTTGAAAATACCAGAATTCTAAGAATTTTATAAGATTGCCAGTGTATTAATTAAAAATGTTCAAATTCCCCCCACACCACTAGATGAATAGCATTAAAAAGTGAATAGTCACTGACATAATTAACAAGGATTACTTAATTAAGGATAAGGAATTTATTTAGCTTATAAATTAGCGTTTGTTTTTTTTCCCCTAAGAAAATTAAAATTCTGAATATTTTGAAAAGTTTAGTAGCGAAGAGTACGCGTGATTTACTAATTTGCTAGTAGAAAGTAACTCAATGAAATGGGAAATTTGAATATTTCGACTTGTAATATGTTAATTAGAAATTTTTTTCCACTCATAATTCTAAAGCAACTTAATTTTTCAAAGATATCATAAATTAGTGAATATTGTCTCTAATTTAGTTGAATGAAATGTGAAAATATTTTTGAAGAAAAAAAACTTTATTAAAATTTAATAATATTATAAAGAATCACAAATAATAAATATAATTAAAGTGTACTTAATATGGGATATCCTCTTCAAATGGAAAATATTTTAATAGGAAATATATAAATATTGGCATTAAAATTTACCATTAAGCTTTGTTGTTAAATCTCCAACAAATAAGTAGGATTATACAAAACATAAACTAACCATTTCCCTTATGCCTTCACACTCTTCAAAATCAAATAAATAAAATTAACAAAAACAAATAAAAAAAAATTAAATAAAATAAACTAAAGAGTAATATGAGATATACAATAATAATAAAATATAAACATACGAGAAAATAAATGCATATAAAAGTTGATATCCTGAAATGAGT
This sequence comes from Atherix ibis, assembly GCA_958298945.1. Taxonomy (NCBI): domain Eukaryota; kingdom Metazoa; phylum Arthropoda; class Insecta; order Diptera; family Athericidae; genus Atherix; species Atherix ibis. The sequence goes on from OY282606.1 coordinate 120,604,157, forward strand.
TGTTCCTCTCACGAACATATACAATATGGGGTGTCTCGTAAATTTGTTGGATTTCGAAGCTTTTAATTAGCATAAAAATGTAATCGGGATTGTTCGCTCTTTTAACAATGTGGTTCCGTAAATTAAGCAATAAATTGAAAGGATATTACTGAAAGAGATTAAACACATAAATCCGGCGAAGTACTTTCATCCAATATCGAATTGACTCATGCCATTAACAAACTGAATTCGTACGGCCCAGCCTCCCCTCCTTATACCCAATTTACTATGTTCTCGTATGTGCCCATAAAACAGATTCTCTGATAATTTTCTACAATCCCACCCACTCTTCTATATAGACTCCTTCCTATACAAAATAAAAAAAAAATAACTATGCGGGGAAGAGTGCAATTTATTTATTACAATATATTTTTTAATTTATTTATTGTATTTTTCTATAATGATTGTTGCTTAATATCGAAACCGAAAACCGATTTAATGAGTATCAGAATTAACTATTTACATTTCCATTTACTTATTCAATAACTTCTTTTTATAATAAATTTAACAACTGAAGTTACAAAAAAAAAAGAACAACAAAATAACGCAAATCTGCTGATAAGTTAAAAAATATTTAATTCTGATGGGCAAATACACATATTCAATACCATTAAGATGACTATCAGGTGTCTATTCTAGGACCTTTATTTTAGCAAATAACTTTTTGAAAAAGCATTTATATCGCTTTTTGATTCAATAAATATCTTAGTTATCCTTAATAACTATTAGGCCCAATTTTAAACCACTTTTTGGAGTATCTTGGCTGCTATCTCTCTAATAACATATGTAATATTGTCTTCCAAGACTGAAAATAATACTGGTTTATCGGCATAGACAAGTAGCCCCATAAAAAATATTGTACAAGCGTCAAATCGCACGATCTAGGTGGCCAACTCACCGGTCCGAAACGTGAGATAAATTGCTCACCGAGCTCATTTCTAAATATGACAATTGTTTAATGAGTTGTGTGACATGTAGAGCCATCTTATTGAAACCACATATCGACTAGATGCATTTCTTGCATTTTCGGCAAACAAAAAGTTTGAAACAAGCGACCGATATCAAGCGCCATTGACGGTCACATTGCGGCCAGCGTCATCTTTAAATAAACACAGACCCATGATTCCAGAGCCCCATAAACCGCTGCAAAAAGTGAATTTTTTTGGGTACAATGGCAGTATTTGTGTGTTTTTGTTTGTTTTATTTATAGCACCTCGTAGACATGTGCCAGCGGCCACTTCATAGCGCCATGACCTTGAGGCCATTTGGCGAATTCAAAAATTGTTACAATATATTTTATTCAAAGTATTGTCCATCGGAAGCCACTACTTTTTCCCATCTTTCTGGCAACATATGAATTCCGCGCCAAAAAAACTGCTCCAGTTTTGAGGCCAAGAATGAATCGGGCCAATTTTTGATACCCTGTTCTGAAGTGAAGCGTATTCCGGTGAGGGCGTTTTGCATGGATCTAAACAAATGGTAGTCGGACGGAGCAAGGTCTGGGCTATAAGGCGGGTGAGGCAAAACTTCCCAGCCACTGTTTTCTAAATAATTTTTAACCGGTCTTGCAACATAAGGCCGAGCGTTGTCATGATGGAAAATTATGGCTTCGTGTCTGGTCGCATATTCCGGGCGTTTTTCGGCCAATGCTCGCTTCAAACGCATTAATTGTGTTCGGTAGAGGTCGCCTGTGATCGTCTGGCCCGATTTCAATAGCTCATAATAGATCACACCTTTCTGATCCCACCAAATACAGAGCATTACCTTGGCGCCATGGATATTTGGCTTTGGCGTTGATTTGGCTGGTCGTAATGAATCAATTTTTCGTCGCCAGTAATGATTCGATTCAAAAACGACTTCTTTTTCTGCCGTTCAAGCAGCATTTCGGACAGGCAAAATTGCCTTTCAACGTCTCTTGGCTTCAATTCATATGGGACCCAATTTCCTTGCTTTTGGATGAATCCTGCTGCTTTCAAACGTTTTAAAATGGCTGCTTGAGTGAATCCCAATGATTTTGCAATTTTTTCTTGAGTTCGACAACAGTCTTCGTCGAGTAATGCCTCCAAATCTTCATCTTCAAACTTTTTTGGCTGACCTGGTCGTTCCTTGTCGTCCGTGTCAAAATCACCACTTCTGAACCACCCAAACCATCTCTCGCACGTTGAAATCGATGGAACATATTCAGGATAAGCTTCGGTGAGCAATCGATGTGCTTCAGCTGCACTTGAAGAAGTAAATCAACACTTCCCGCAAATGGGACTTTTTTGGTACGAAATTCGACATTTTTGAAGCAAAAAAAACTTCGTTGTTTACACTATTTCGTTCTATGACTAATCGAGAATGAATGACAGATGTTTAACCTCCAAAATGCCATATGAGTTATAACTAACACAAACCATGTGTAAAAGTTATGCCATCTGTTGTCAATCCCGCATTTTTAAGTTATACACCGTGTGGGAAGTTATCTGAAAGGGGCACTGGTCTGTGGTTTGTAGTATAGAATATTGAGAATTTTGTTATATTTTGTGGAGCAGATTAGAATTTTAAATATGTGACTAGGGAATGGAGTTGTTGGATCCAGTAGTTCTACAATGGGAGGACGAATAGTGGTTGCTATAAATGGCGACATTCCTCAACACTGGACGCTACGTCAACAATATTTTCCCTTATACCCACACGGATTGGTGGTTTGCAATTTTAGAAACAAGATCGAAAAATATTCAATATACACTAAATAAATACAACAAAAAATCAAATTAAACTAAATTTTTTTGCCTGTAAAAATGGAAAGAGTCTTTCAATAAATCAAATATTTTCAAGAAGGTATAAAAATACTTTTCAGATTAGAATTATTATCACAACTTCAGAAACCGGGTCTGCTTGCATTATGAACGCCCGCACAATTGGAAATTCTATTTTATGGCGGCTTTTGTGTGGAAATACTATACAATATAGTAAAATATCTTCGACGTATCTAGTCGGATTGGGGAAACATTCCTTTCGCACATCTGTTGGTATTTCTGTTTTGCACAAAGACTCGAAAGGGTTCCATTAAAATTTATCCGCGCCATAAATCGCGCCAGCCGCATTCCTTGCAACAATGAAAATTCAATTCGGACTATTTCACGGTAGTTCTAACTTCCTATATTGAAGCGACAATCACTCCATCCCCAAGTGATGGCCATTGAAATTGCAACCAACACTAAAGTTGCTACTGTTTTAATGTTTAGGTTCAGCGATTGCAGAAAATCCAAAGTTACTATTTTTGTGTATGAAAACAGCAATTTTGGCAGGCGAATCAACAGACACATTTCGGAATTGCCTTTGATGCCAATACTATGGAGTGGAATTAATTTTTTTTCTAGCGCACAGTCCGATACAATTTGCTCCTGATTGTCTGGCAGAATGTTCAATATTCCATTCACCGAGAACTAACGAACTGATCCATTTCCAGAGCATTTACATTTGCTTTTCGTCCATATTCTGCCCTGTAGTTATGTGTTATTGTTTGGTAACTCCACAAAATTGCAGCTTCACATAACCAACCGACTATTGTATGAACAGAAGTACAAATTAACCAACACACAGATTGAAGGAACCAAATCTATATTTACACTTTGGACTAATTGTCAGGCCTTGATTGATTTGTAATTCGTGCAAACAAAACTTTGTGCTTGAAACTGAATTTAAAAATTCACATTTTTTCTATGCAAATTAATAATTTTTAATTGTTAATAATTTATAAATTGATTTTGTTATATAAAAGGATTTGGCAAAAAGTCATTAAATTAGAAACGAGTATTGGGGTTTCGAACAAAATTATTGCTTTAATTGAAGCCCTAATCGTGTTATTAGTAGAAACGTTGAATGGACTTTTGGGTCTAGAAAAAATTGACTGCCGAGTGGAAGAAATCAAACTTCTAACAAAATATTAAGTGTAGTTTTTAGTCAATATAACGATTGAGCATTTGATAAAAATAAGCAAAGTTGCAGGGCAGGAGTATGGCCAAGGTATGTCACAACAATGATCCACCGTAGCCAGTTCAGCACGCTGGACTTTACTAACTTAAACTAGTCGAAAACCTATCTTATACTATCTATACACTTATCTACTTTCCTAATTATCCTGTCTACAATCTATAATGACAAACTATATCTAGCATCTACTCAAAAGGAAATTCATTTTTTATTTCCTTAATGATCTCTGAGTTGGCAAGATATCCATTCTTCCCTTCTTACTCCTGTCCTTGGGCTGGAAATCATGGTTTTGAACGGATTTGATGGTATCTACCATGTCATTTATGGTGAACATTTCCAGGTCAAGTATGGGATTAGATCCAATGAGAATTTCAGTAAAGAGAGGTATGGGCAATGAGGTCTGAAAATGATTATGAAAACATTGTGGAGTGCATTTGCAGCTCATCAGTTAGCATCTTGTGACTCAGATATCACCCTTTCTATTTTCACGGAGGGCATTTATGGGTCATCGGCCGACCCGGCGTTCAACTGCCAATGATACTGATGCTAGTATTCTCGACAATGAGCAACCAGATCAAGGCCATCCACCTTCCTATTCTCACGGAGGGCATTTATGGCTCATCGGTCGACCCGGCGTTCAACTGCCATTGATATTGATCCTGGTGTCCTCGACAATAAGTGACCAGATCAATGCTAGCCACCTTTCTATTTTCACGGAGCGCATTTTTGTCTCATCAGTCGACCCGGCGTTCAACTGCATTTGATGCTGATGCTAGTATTCTCGACAATCAGCGACCAGATCAAGGCTAGCAACCTTTCTATTTTCACGGAGGGTATTTTTGGCTCATCAGTTGATCCGGCGTTCAAATGCGATTGATATTGATCATGGTGTACTCGACAATGAGCGACCAGATCAATGCTAGCCACCTTTCTATGTGCACGGAGCGCATTCTTGGCTCATCAGTCGACCCGGCGTTCAACTGCGTTTGATATTGATGCTGTTATCCTCGACAATGAGCGACCAAATCAAGGCCATCCACCTTCCTATTCTCACGGTGGGCATTTATGGCTCATCGGTCGACCCGGCGTTCAACTGCCATTGATATTGATCCTGGTGTACTCGACAATAAGTGACCAGATCAATGCTAGCCCACATTCTATGTGCACGGAGCGCATTCTTGGCTCATCAGTCGACCCGGCGTTCAACTGCGTTTGATATTGATGCTGTTATCCTCGACAATGAGCGACCAAATCAAGGCCATCCACCTTCCTATTCTCACGGAGGGCATTTATGGTTCATCGGTCGACCCGGTGTTCAACTGCCATTGATATTGATCCTGGTGTCCTCGGCAATAAGTGACCAGATCAAGGCTAGCCACCTTTCTATTTTCACGGAGCGCATTTTTGTCTCATCAGTCGACCCGGCGTTCAACTGTATTTGATACTGATGCTAGTATTCTCGACAATCAGCGACCAGATCAAGGCTAGCCAACTTTCTATTTTCACGGAGGATATTTTTGACTCATCAGTTAACTCGGCGTTCAACTGCTTTTGATACGGGTTGATGAACAACGAACATCAATATCCTCGTCGTGAAGACTTTTCACCGTCCTTTTATCACGGCTATTCTAAATTTAACCAAATAGGAATCAAAATGTTAAACCATTCATAAAAAAGTAGTCTAGACCAGCGGTGGCAAACCTACGACCCGCGGGTCAGACACTGAATTTAAATGACGCACGTGTTAATTTTTTTAAACTTATTTTTCATATATAACAGACTATGAAAGATATTAAACAGAATAAAGTACATATCTGGTTTTTCAATAGCAACTTGACACTTTTGGGTATTTTCATATTAAAAATACTCAAAAGTGTCAAGTTGCTATTGAAAAACCCGATATATCTAATGTCGAATTAATGAAAAAAATGTCCAAGTACACATTGGCTACCTGATTTTTCGATGGATCCAATTTTGAAAACTTTTTTATGCATCTCGGCTGGTATCTCGCTAATAACGTGTAATGTTGTCTTCCAAAGCTGATTTATCGGAATAGACGAGTGACTTCACGTAGCCCCATAAAAAATAGTCTAGAGGCGTCAACTCACCAGTTCAAAACGTGAGATAAATTGCTTACCAAGCTCTTCTCTCAATATATCTATTGTTTCATGTGCTGTATGACATGTAGAGCCGTCTTGTTGAAACCACATGTTGAGCAGAGGCAATTCTTGCATTTTGAGCAAAAACAACGTTTGAAATCACTGAACTATAAAATGCGCCATAACGGTAACTTTTTCAAAAAAAAATTTCTAAATCAGTGAGCGATGATTCCAGGGCCCCATCAACCGCACCAAACAGTACATTTTTCTGGATGCAATGGCAGTACTTGTTTTGTCAATGGCTGTTCATCAAACCAAATAAAACAATTTTGCTTATTTACACACCCATGCAACCAGAAATGAGCCTCGATGCTAAACGCAATTTTTTTGTAGAAAAATGGATTTTCCTCAAGTTTTTCTAAGGCCATTTCACCGAACTATATTTTATACAATTTCAGACCAATTTCCTTGCATAAAATCTTCCACAACCCAATTGCTGGGAACGCAGAGTAACACAATGTCAATTGCTGTGAACGGCGGCAGATGGACAAATCGTTGTCTTCACCAATACTGGACGTTCCAGCAGCAATATTTTCTTTTGAATGCACTCTACGCACACAGGTTAGAAGTTTGATGTCCAATAGCGTAAAATTGCTACAAAATTTATTTATAGTCGTTATAATCTATCTACTGAGCAAGAAATTCAAGTCTCTATGGCTTGAATTTCTTGCTCAGTAGATAGATTATAACGACTATAAATTGCTCAAAGTGCTCGAAACATATTTTACACAGAGCACGATATTTAATAATAAAATTCAATAATTTGTAAGCATTATTTTGATGTAAGTCTTGTCATGATGAAATATCAATGCTAACTAAGCAATTTTAACTTTGACACATCACACGTATCACGCGTGATCTGTCAAAAATAAAAACATGAAAAACATTTTTAAAAAAATTAATATTAAATAGGAAATTTTGTTTTGAATTGTGAACTGGACATTTTAATATTTACAAATACTCCCATTTGATTTAGAGAGAAGGTATTTGTTTTTCTCAGTTACTATCGAAACTAAAATATATTTTATAATTCTTCTTCGTTTAGTATTTACTATGGAAAAGCTCAACTTACGAATAGAAGCAATTGTTGAAATGTGCAAAAATCATAGAGCATTGGAATTTTTCAATTTTGTTTTGTGATATTTACAAAATAATATATTAAAAGGACTCATTGGAAAATACATACTCGTGCTAAGTGTATAGAAATCAAGAAATGTCATATCGGAAATATTTTGTAGGCATACCAGAAATGCTACGACATAAATTTTCAATTTTTAATGAAAAACTTTTGCAATTACTTGATTTACTTACCAAATTCATTCAATATAAAAAGGGTGGTAAATGGAAGATGGGATGGATTTGGCATTAGGCTAATAATATTCATCGACAATATTCGATCTAGTATTGGGGGCCAACCTTTATTTATGTTCATACGGCCAAATTGCAGAATAACTTTTCATAGAATAAACAATGATTTATTTGTGATTCGTTCGGATTCGATTGTTATTTCTCTGAAAGTTGGGAATTTTCCAATTACATGCTCGAGGGCAATGTTTAAGTGAATGGCCTCATTATCCGGGATCGTTATCTGGCCGATCTGTATTAGTGTTTGATAACCTTTTATAGTATCAGTATTTATTAATGTGAGCGTGTATCTAAATCTGAATCTGTATCGTCATCCGTTCATTCAGTCGATTATTTTGATTCTTGGATTAGTAAAGAAAGACGACATAGTACCGCATCGCTGCACTTGCCCAAAATCTTGTTGTGTGAAAAGCCAAATTAAATACATAATAAAATTTCCCTGAAGGATAAAATACTCATAAAATTAGTAAAAGACAATTTAGCTTCATACACAAGGGTTGGTCAGAGGGCGGACCGACAGTCGCCCTCAATCGTAGGTTGGCATTTACCTCCTCCGCCTCTTGAATGCGAAGGCTGAGATGGGCACTGGTGACTCTAGAGTCGTTTTCGGGTGAATTTATTTATGTTCTGATGGAAACTATCTATAACGGGCTAGTACATCGTACGGACACGAGTATGTTTGCGGTGCCTTTTTGTATTGTACTCGTAGTATCCACAAAATCTGATATTTAATCTTTGGGGAACGCTAATCACTGAATTTAATCCCTTATAAATCTGGCTTTATTGAATAATAAATTCGGCAATGACGGCTCCAATTGCAAATTAAATAAATTTTTTATACTGCCATTATTTTTTTTGAGGTTAAATGTTTTTCTTGTACTTTTTTTTCTTCTATTAACACCACAACATGAAAGGTATCAGCGACCGTAAAATATTGACGTGAAAAGGTTGTTGTACTCCTTTGTTAGGAAATTGATTTCTATTTTATAAAATACGATTTAATTAAGCTTTGTGTTGGTGTGAACGTCTGGACGAGTTTTCATTTGGCATAGAAGCCATTCAAAGGCAACTTTTTCATGGGCAGGGAAGTATTTTTTGGATACCACCATTGGAATATTTAATAAAAATACAATGAACCTCTTAAAAAAATACTTGTAAGAGACCAACCATTATTGAGCGTAGAATTTACAGATTCCTGGAATTTCTTTTCATAAGCAATTTTTTTTCCAATCATCTTGATTTTTTCAATTACTCGTATTTTATTTCATCCTATTTTTAAAATACAAGTTAAAAAATGATCAAAATCCAAAAGTAATTTTCTTCTCTTTAATTTTGTTGCCGAAAATATAATTCCTTCGACTCTTATTTTGCGCGTGTTCTACTTATTTCCGATGGAATTTTTATTTTGGTTTTTTATATAAATCGTTTTTAGTCTTGATTAAAAGAAACAATAAACAAAAGCTAAATCCAAGCTCTTAGTTGAATAAATCTAAGGAAAAAAAACAAGCTCTTTATTCTTCTTCAATTTGTGTTTATTTTTTTTTTTTGTTTTTTTTTTGTAGCTGGTTTTATACTAAATTGATATTCTTGAAAATATATTAAAAGTAGAAGAAAATTCCAAATAATATAAATTAAAAAAAGAAAAAGAAAACTCCAATATAATAAAGAATTTATAAAAGTATTTATTAATAAATTTGGAAATGCTCAAATTTTAAAAAGAACAGAACAAAATTATATAAAATTTTATTAATTTTAATGAAGTCATTAAAATATACTAAATCTTAAATATCATAGAATAAAAATATTTTTTTTTTGTTAGAAATTTAAAAATTTTAATAATAATACCCTCAAATGCAGGATAAAAATAATTAGAAAAATATCTCACAAATCAAATACACAAATTTGTACAGATATTCCCTTTTTTTTAGGATGCAATGAATATAAAAATAATGCATCTACTTTTCGCCTTGTGCTTAATTCACGTCAAAAATAGAATAAAAATCTTTAGTAAACAAATTAATTGCTATTCGGTTAGTCCAGACGATAATAGTAGAATTGGAATTATTTATATATATTCCCCTACCAACTAACTTCCCGTAGTCCTTATTGATCAAGGAGACAGCAAAAAAAAAAACTGACATGGAAGGCAAATGACAGTCAATACTGGTTCCAGATTATTAAATGGCAGGATATCCATCCACCCGTCCAGAAAAAAAATTCATCTTCAGTTCCTTTTTTAGCAATTAAAATATTCACCCATGCAGAAGTTAAATGGGGTTAAAAAGTGTATTTTTCCTTTCTCTTCTTTTTCGGGTCTAAGGGTTTTTGGTTTTATTAAAACTTATTTACATATTTAGCTCGATGAGCATAATTAATTTTTACTTTTATCGTACTCCTTTTAATATAAATATTTTTTCTTTTCGTATTTAGAAAAAAATTCATTTAGTACTACTATTTGGGGAAGAAATCGTATTTTGTGGTCTTATTAATAAATTTTTTTTTTGTTGATATAAATGCACTGAAAATGGTATCTAATCGAAAAAATAGAGATAGTATATGGGAAAAGAAGAAATTTTTAGGTAAATACAATAGATATAAAAATGATGTCTGTTTAAGTAAAATATTTGAAAAGAAATTGCAAAAGATTTTTTTTTGAAATTTAAAAAGGATTATTTAAAAGGAATATGGGATAATTAAAAAGTCTTTTACTAAAGCAGCTTACTTTTTAAGAAACTTATAATTGTAATAAATCTTCAAAAAAGGAGAAAAATCCTAAGAAACTTTTTTATTAATCATAGAATTATGAATATTTTAATGAATTTCATATTATAAAGCTTGGTTAAAATTATATAATATTAATTAAACTTACTCGGAAGTTATAACGTCAAAAGGATATTTTTTTCACTTTTATTTATAATCTTTTTTTCAATTATATTAATGTAATTCAACTGGATGGTAAAATATTTTATTATTTCGACATTGATTCAAATTATTGAAATTTTTCAAGATTATCCTTACGAAATTTAATATTTATTGAAAAACTCTCCTTTATATATTAAGTTTTTATATTTAATCAAACTCTTGTAAATGTTTAGCGGATTTATTAAGCTAAGAAACGTATTGAAAATGTAAGAATCATATTTAAAAATTTAAATGATTGAATGGGAAATTTAAGAGCGAACTTATTGTTACTAATTGATTTTTAGTAAATTATTATTTAATAATTTAATAATGCACGTGAGATATTTAGATAATAGATAGCGCTTATTAGTGTAGCCATCAATTGAAACACGGCCATTCATTGAGTTTTTTTTAAATATTAGTTGTTTTTTAGTGGATAAGACAGGAAAAGAGTGGAAAAGCTGTGAAAAGAACAAGGCACATTTTTGCGACACACTATCTCAAAGTAACTTTATAATGCATTATTAACCTTAAATTTTTGGCCTACAGAAGTCATTTTGCTTATTGCAAAATTCCTGATAAAATATCATAATTCCTGATATTTTATCAGGAATTATCGCACACTGTTGTACCCCTATTACCTATAAATATATAGGTTTTAAATTTTTAAATGAAGACAATATTTTTGGGTTTACCATTTGGTGCAAAAACAAACAAATTTTTTGGCATTCCTACTCTGAAGCAAGCAACATTTAGTTCACCATGGACAAAGCAAGCATTTTCAAAATTCAATTCAGCAATTCTTAGCGATCTTCCTTGGGCTTTTCCATTTGGTGTAAGTTGGTGCAAAAAGGAATAAATTTTTTGGCATTCCTACTCTGAAGCAAGCAACATTTAGTTCACCATGGACAAAGCAAGCATTTTCGAAATTCAATTCAGCAATACTTAGCGATCTTCCTTGGGCTTTTCCATTTGGTGTAAATTGGTGCAAGAAGGAACAAATTTTTTGCATTCCTACTCTGAAGCAAGCAATGTTTAGTTCACCATGGACAAAGCAAGCATTTTCGAAATTCAATTTAGCAATACTAAGCGATCTTCCTTGAGCTTTTCCATTTGGTGTAAATTGGTGCAAAAAGGAACAAATTTTTTGGCATTCCTACTCTGAAGCAAGCAACATTTAGTTCACCATGGACAAAGCAAGCATTTTCGAAATTCAATTCAGCAATACTTAGCGATCTTCCTTGAGCTTTTCCATTTGGTGTAAATTGGTGCAAAAACGAACAAATTTTTTTTCGAATTTAGCTTGTTGTACGGTTCATAAGTACAATACATATAGTCAGTAAAGCGGTGTCGTATAGATCGAATTTGCGTATTTTATGAGTACATGCGACAATTCCGTTCTTCTTCATCAAAAATTTGCATGAGTACATGCGACAACGCGTAGGAATTAGTGCATATTCGTTGTGTATGCATCATGTCGTACGTACATACGAGGCTCAATAGGAAATGATGCTGATCGGGAAACATTAAACCATGCAAAAGCAACTGTCACATAATTTATTTGAATTTCAGGAGCACATAACTACCCGATTAGACAATTACACCTGCAAGCGTTGATGTCACTCAGGTGATTTCCATCAGTTGTACGATAATTTTTTTAAAACGTATTATTCTGATAATAAGCTTTCCTTATCAAATTCTTCTTAATGTCTACTAATTAAAATAGAATTATCATAAAAATTTCAGAAACCAAGGTTGGCTGTTTGAATAAAAAAATAACAACAGCATATTTTTCGCCAAAGTAAGAGACTATCTCGTCTTATGCATACGAGTTATCCATTTTATGCTTTGCAAAATACAATCCTGTCATTTGATTTTAATTCTGTATATCAAAATGAATAATTGTTCGTTATTTTAAAATTTCTTCACTGCCCAACGTATATTCGAGGTCTGTTCAAAAAGTATCGCCAATTGTCAATTTCCGCGGATTACGTATATTCGATTTTCGATATTTTTGTAGCGTTATGTTGGTACTTATGTCTTTCACTTATGCCAAAAAGTTCGGCCATTTTGGATGTTCAGTTAATTTTTGATAGCTACTTTGCTTGCACGTGTTTTGGCTCTTCTTCGATTTTTGCCCATTTTCGACCAAAAATAGCATCGCATTAACAATGCTAGGGCGCGGTTGGACTCTATCCGCGACGATCCAAATTTCCTCCAGAGGGTCATAACTAGTGACGAATCATGGGTTTATGGTTATGACGTGCATCATGATAACGCCCCTGCTCACGCATCGTTGCTTGTGCGCGAATTTTTGGTTAAACACAACACACTAATAATGCCGCAGCCACCGTATTCCCCAGATCTGCCCCCCTCCCCCCTGTGACTTTTTCTTGTTCTAGAAACATATTCTTTGATCCATTTTTTGGAATGGGCAAAAATCGAAGACGAGACAAAACACGTGCAAGCAAAGCAGCTGTCAAAAATTAACTGAACATTCAAAATGGCCGAACTTTTCGGCATAAGTGAGAGACATGAGTACCAACATAACACCACAAAAAATCGAAAATCGAATATACGTAACCCGCGGAAATTGAAAATACGCGATACTTTTTGAACAGACCTCGTATATATGATAAATAGATTAAATCTTTCTTATCAGGTGACTGAAATGATAATTCCAGTTAGAATACTACCGATATCGAATATCTTCCATTAGTCGTACGGTCATTCTTTTAAAACGCAATATTCTGATAGCTTTTCCTATCAGATTCTTTTCTTTCGTGGTATCGATATGGCTATACGTATAAGAGTCTTACTTATCAAACGCTTTTAAGGCATAAACTATAAGAAGTCAATATAATCCCTGAAGTTTATTTTTTTCGCTTATTAAGGACCTTTTTTTAAAGCCTTGCTGTAGAAGGATAATGGTAAGAAGCTAAGGAATTAAAAGCAAAAATAATGGTAAATAATCGCCATCCTTTAAGAGTTAACTTACTATAGAATGGCGTTAAAAATAAACCAGAAAAATATAAAAAATTATACAGCTTTGAAAAATATGAAATCAAAAAGTGCTAACGAAATTTTGAATTAGGAAAAGTTTTCTAATTATTCTATTTATTTAACATGATTGAATTCAAACTCATGCGTCACTTACCTAATAGAATGTGTTTTAATATTTATAATTTTAGTAACATTAAAAAAATTAAAGAAATACTAGCAATTTCTTGCAATTGTCTTATAACGAAAAGTATTTAAAAAACAAACAAAATCTTTGATTTGGGAAATGAAAATAACCAAATAAAATTTATACGGACATTAATGTCCATTCTCCCTGAGGCTTATCAGTTTCATTCATTTCAAAAAGAAATCAAATAAATAGAAGAGAAATTAAAAAAAAAAAAAAATTGAAGAAAACATTATAAAGAAACACAATAACTCTCTTTAGGTATAGTAGAACGTCTGCCTAATAGTATTAGATGGTCTGTTCAGTTTTTTGCCCAGAGAGTATCCTTTTATGGATTTCTCCATTTTGTCTATCGTATTTCAATTTTTATTAGAAAGAATAACGAAAAACTAATTTTTCTCTTGGAAAATTGAATATACGTAATAAATTGTTATTTTTTTTTTTTATTATTATTTTCCGTTTTTGTATGTCCTGTGATTATTTTGTTTTGCGTTCGTTCCTTTTCATTTTGTCTAAAAATTGTCAAAATCGACTTATCCAGAAATGATACGAATATAATAAAGATAAATAGACAGAATAATCTCTCATGTCACATAGCCTACAATATTTCGTTTTTTCTTTTTCTGGATTCATCAAATTACAGTGATTGGAAGATAGAAGCTCTGAGAAAGACAAAAAGTAATTGGCCAATAACACTAAATAAATAAAAGTTTGCCAAATATTTTATCGATATTCCGTGTGTTTGGATTTTGCCAGTTTTATTGTATTGTTTGTATAGTATCATGGATGCGTGCACGTGTGTGCATTATGACATCCTTTTCTTGGATGTTTGGTTGCAAAATATAAACGCTTACAAAATACTATATACGTACAGACGTATGTATAGGTGTATGGGGCGAACCAACGTACGATTGTGATATGCCTTGTCGAGAAAATTTATGAAATAAATAGATTTGCTTGGATGGTCTTGTTTCGACTTCCTTGAGGTACGTCTCTCTTCTCTGATGTCACCTATAGTAGTCGGCTTAGAGAGTTTAGTACAAAAATCTAATAAAGACTAAAAAAGATTCCATTTAGCTTGGTTGAAAGGAAATCAACGAGGAATATAAAAGCATTTTTTTCGTGTAATTTGCGACTTTTGTTCGTAAAGCTAACCTCCCTTCACGTTTGTTGGCGCTTTTTATCCATCCATGTTTGGAGCACGTTGAAAGATAAAAATCTTTGACAATTTGTCTCGTTTTCCTCCCGTGACTTCCCCTCAATTTTTATTCGATTAACTTGTCTGCAATTTTTTTCAAAGATGAGAATTTTTTTGTTTTTTTTTTTTTTTATGGCAGGTAGTTAAGAATATTGTGAATTTTTCTTATTGCATTTTTCTCGAATGATTTTATGAAATTCTGTAAACGGTATCTACTATACTTGGTCGTACGCACAAAGTAAAATATTTGTACAATAGATATGGGAACATCTTAAAAATCCAAGAAGCTGTGAACTAAAACGTTGAAGATTGTTAATTCACTTTTTATTGCCCTTAAGTAAAGTACATAATATCCTTTTTTTATATGTTACCATCAAGTCTTAGTATAGAGAAATAGTGACACATAGATAAGGGGAAGAATATAACTTAAAAAAATTGAAAAAAAATTTTTAAGGATGAGCAGCTGCGAACACACAAGGAGACTATGCTCGTACGAGCACACCGACACATACTATATCATCTGGCACACTATAAAATCAACTCCAATTACACATTAACTATGAAAATAGATATTCCTCTTGGATTCTTGTTTCCATTTTTAATAACAACACCAAGAAAGTGGGAATAGACTATGCGGAAGTATATTTGTACTTGTAAAAAGGCGATAAGAAGCATACAAATTAAATTTCTAAGGACTTGAAATATTTCACATCGTAACAGTAAGTTTCTTAAAAGAGAAAATATCCTTAAGCAGAATAATGGAAAATAACCATGTTTTCTATGTCTTCAATATACAAGTACCATAAAGAAAAGTGCACTATTCGAGCTACAAACTAAAGTAGATCCTTTAGTCAAATCGGGGTCATCCTTAAGTTACTCCGGTCTTATTATTAATCCTTACTTGACTGTGTACATAACTGGCAGCTATCAGCCATCGTGCCAAGAGTCTAATACTCACAATGCTGAGTGGTTATTATAAAATTATAATAAATTGATTGCACTAATTATGTGCATGCGTAATAGGTAAATAAGTCTCGAAGACAACTTATATTTACGGTTTGGTGTTGGTATAGAAAGTCATACCACAAGACGATATAGACTGGTCTATCTTTGAGATAAGATATTTATTGTTGAAATTCCATGTCCGTAATCCGTAAGTCCATCTAATTAAAAAAATTTATTATTAAAAGTTTCCATTAAAAAAATTATCTAAGAATAAAAGAAGAATAGTTGTGAACGTTTTTCGTTTTGCGAAGAAAATATAGAGTACATAACAGGAAATATTTAAAAATCGTCTATTTGGAATGGTGTCAAAAAAAAATCCCGTCAAATCAAGCAATACGAGGTCTGTTCATAAAGTATCGCGAATTTTGAATTTCCGCGGGTTACGTACATTCGATTTTCGATTTTTTGTAGCTTTATGTTGGTATTAATGTCTCTCACTTATGCCGATAAGTTCGGCCATTTTGAATGTTCAGTTAATTTTTGACAACTGCTTTGAAAAAGAAATTTTTCTAGCAGATATTTTTCTGCTTAAATATTTTCTCGTAGAAATTTTTCGATTTACAATTTTTCTTGTAGGAATTTTATTATTTAAAATTTTTTGGTAGAAATTTTTGTAGCAGATATTTTGCTGTTTAAATATTTTCTTGTAGAAATTTTTCGGTTTAAAATTTTTTCTAGTAGAAATTTTTCGGCTTAAAATTTTTTCTAGTAGAAATTTTTCAGCTTAAAATTTTTTGTACTAATTTTTCGGTTTAGAGTTTTTCTTGTAAAAATTTTTTGGTAAAATTTTTCTGTTAAGAATTTTCTATTTAAAATTTTTTAGTAGAAATTTTTCTAGCAGATATTTTTCTGCTTAAATATTTTCTCGTAGAAATTCGTCGATTTACAATTTTTCTTGTAGGAATTTTTTTATATAAATTTTTTTGGTAGAAATTTTTTTAGCAGATATTTTGCTGTTTAAATATTTTCTTGTAGAAATTTTTCGGTTCAAAATTTTTTCTATTAAAAAAAGTAGAAATTTTTCGGTTTAGAATTTTTCTTGTAAAAAGTTGTTTGCTAAAATTTTTCTGGTAAGAATTTTCTCTTTAAAATTTTTTAGTAGAAATTTTTCTAGCAGATATTTTTCTGCTTTAGTATTTTCTTGTAGAAATTTTGCGGTTTACAATTTTTTTTGTAAAAAGTTTTTTGGTAACATTCTTTTTATTTAAAATTTTTTAGTATTTAGGAATTTTTCTGTTTAAATATTTTCTAGTAGCAATTTTTCGGTTTAAAATTTTTCCTTGTAGAAATTTTTCGGCTTAAAATTTTTTCTAGTAGAAATTTTTCGGTTTACAATTTTTTTAAGTTCGGCCATTTTGAATGTTCAGTTAATTTTTGACAGCTGCTTTGCTTGCACGTGTTTTGTCTCGTCTTCGATTTTTATCCATTCCAAAACATGGATCAAAGAATCTGTTTCGGGAACAAGAAAAAGTCAGAGTGGGTCAGATCTGAGGAATACGGTAGCTGCGGCATTATTACTGTATTCTTTTTGGCCAAAAATTCGCGCACAAGCAACGATGCGTGAGTAGGGCCGTTATCATGGTGCAATAGCTAATTTTTGTTCTTCCACAAATCCGGACGTTTTTGGCGGATTGCTTCGGGCAACTTGCGCATAACTTGCAGGTAATATTTCTTATTGATCGTTCTACCCTATGGCAAGCACTCATGATGCACCACGTCTCTGCAATCGAAAAAAACTGTAAGCAACACCTTCACATTCGACCGAACTTGCGCTTTTTTCGGTCTTGGCTCGTGCGGCAACTTCCATTGGGATGATTGAGCTTTTTTTCCACGTCGTAATCATAAACCCATCACAAGTTATAACCCTCTGGAACAAATTAGGGTCGTCGCGGACAGAGTTAATGCGATGCTGTTTTGGTCGAAATTGAGCAAAAATTGAAGACGAGCCAAAACACGTGCAAGCAAAGCAGCTGTCAAAAATTAACTGAATATTCAAAATGGCCGAACTTATCATACGTGTAACGCTACAAAAAAATCGAAAATCGAATATACGTAAGCCCGCGGAAATTCAAAATTCACGATACTTTTTGAACAGAACTCGTATTTTTACTATTTGTGCATTTATTAAAACTGATAAAAGAAAGTTTACACTTTTCCGAATATGAATGGGATTATCTAATTCAGAGAGCTTAGATATTTTGACTATTCAGCATTGTGATGGAATTTTTTCCAGGATCTAGAATTAGTTCGAGCATCTGGTACCAGAGTGGACAGTATATGTTTATATTGTTGGAAGCTACGATATGCAGTACGAATTACACTTAATTGGGGAAATAGCGATAAAGGGATTCCTGATACGAGGATGCAGTTTCATTCAAGTCTAATACGACTGAATTTCGAATTTTCAATTTACTCTTTCGTTCTTTCAATTTCATTCTTTTAGGTGTCCAGTGAATATTCCGTAATGTGTATTATCGATAACGATATCGGCTTTATTGATTGCATTTCATTGAATAGAGTACCACAACTGCAATTGCATTTGCAGTTCGTTATAGAATCGAAAGCTAAGTGACATTTTCAACTTTAAATCGGATTCAATTTAACACAAACAGTTCAAATTGGTAGACAAATTTGAAGGTAATTCTGATGAAACTTTTAAATTTCGGCATTTTTTCAACTTTAAAAATGAAATATAATTTTGAATTCTAAATTTTAAATTCCTAAAATTTAATAACAATTAAGTATACGTATATATACTTATTAATTGTAATAAAATATTCCTTTTTGTGGTGTTCTATTCTTTTTTTGTTGAAAGAAAGTAATTCTAATTTTTTCGAAGGTTAACAAATATTCGATATGAAAATGTCTATCAAACATTTTGCTTTGTTATATCAATTATATATTAAAAAATATTTAAATTTTCGAAATGTTATTAGTTTTAGTTATATCAATAAATTAAATAAACTACATAATTTTTTATTATTTTTAAAATACTAAATAAAAAATTATTTTTTAAATATATTTTTTTTAACAAATTGGTTGATCTATCAATTTTGTCATAGAAATATAATAATTTTTGTAATTAACTAAATATATACAAACTTAAATAGTCGTTTCTGCTTAAAAATTTTATTTTTCAAATTTTTCTGGCAGAAATTTTTTAGTTTAAAATTTTTCTAGTAGAAAATTTTTATTTTGAAATTTTTCTAGCTGACATTTTTGGTTTAAAACTTTTTCTTGTAGAAATTTTTCAATTTAATATTTTTCTAGTAGAAATTTTTCTCTTTAAAATTTTTCTAGCAGAAATTTTTCGGTTTAAAATGTTTTTTAGTAGAAATTTGTCTGCTTGAAATGTTTTCTAGTAGACATTTTTCGGCTTACAATTTTTCTTGTATAAAGGTTTTTGGTAAAATTTTTCTCGTAAGAATTTTCTATTTAAAATTTTTTTGTAGAAATTTTTCTAGCAGATATTTTTCTGCTTAAATATTTTCTTGTAGAAATTTTTCGGTTTAAAATTTTTTCTAGTACAAAATTTTTATTTTGAAATTTTTCTAGTCGACATTTTTTGGTTTAAAACTTTTTCTTGAAGAAATTTTTCAGTTTAATATTTTTCTAGTAGAAATTTTTCTCTTTCAAATTTGTTTAGTAGAAATGTTTCTGTTAAAATATTTTCTAGTAAAAATTTTTCGGTTTAAAATTTTTTCTAATAGAAATTTTTTGGCTTAAAAATTTTCTAGTAGAAATATTTCGGTTTACGTTTTTCTTGTAAAAAGTTTTTTGCTAAAATTTTTCTGGTAAGAATTTTTTTATTTAAAATTTTTTAGTAGAAATTTTTCTGTTTAAATATTTTCTAGTATAAATTTTTCCGTTTAAAATTTTTTGTAGTAGAAATTTTTCGGTTTCCAAATTTTCTATTAGAAATATTTCTGTTGACAATTTTTCTTGTAAAAAGCTTTTTAATAAATTTTTTCTGGTAAGAATTTTTTTATTTAACATTTTTTAGTAGAAATTTTTCTGTTTAAATATTTTCTAGTAAAAATTTTTCGGTTTAAAATTTTTTCTAATAGAAATTTTTTGGCTTGAAAATTTTCTAGTAGAAATATTTTGGTTTACGTTTTTCTTGTAAAAAGTTTTTGCTAAAATTTTTCTGGTAAGAATTTTTTTATTTAAAATTTTTTAGTAGAAATTTTTCTGTTTAAATATTTTGTAGTAGAAATTTTTTCGTTTAAAATTTTTTCTAGTAGAAATTTTTCGGTTTACAATTTTGCTTGTAAAAACTTTTCTGGTAGGAATTTTCTATTTAAAATTTTGTGGTAGAAGTTTTTCTAGCAGATATTTTGCTGTTTAAATATTTTCTAGTAGAAATTTTTCTGGTAGGAATTTTCTATATACAATTTTTTCTATAAAATCTTTCTGGTACGAATTTTCTATTTAAATTTGAACAGACCTCGTATTTTTAAATTAGCAAATTTAAAGTGTCAAATTAATAGCATAGGGTATGTACATACAAAAAAATTTAAATATATTTTATAATTAAATGCGTTTAATGGTAAGGAAATTTATACAAATGCTGCCAGAACTTTATACAAATGCTGCCAGAACTTTATACAAATGCTGCCAATAGCAAACAGAACAAGACCTTCCAGAATAATTAGCAAGCCTGTAAATAATAATTTAAATAAAAGG
This sequence comes from Atherix ibis, assembly GCA_958298945.1. Taxonomy (NCBI): domain Eukaryota; kingdom Metazoa; phylum Arthropoda; class Insecta; order Diptera; family Athericidae; genus Atherix; species Atherix ibis. The sequence continues at coordinate 120,624,675 of OY282606.1, forward strand.
AATGCGCATACATTAATCGACCAAAAATAATTCTGAAAATATGCGGACCTTAAAAAAATATTTAAGACGAATATTTTTGCAAGGACGAAAATAGTAAAGTCTATTCTCAAGATAATCAAAATCAGAAAGTTATAATTTGAATAGAAATTCTAAGTGGTTTCAAGCTTTCGGTTGATGTAAAAAATGGTGAGAATGGATCTCCAGCCTTCAACAGCTTTTGTTAATTGTATGAAGTTATAAAATTAGAAGATTGTTTTCTACACATTAGACACACAAGGACAGGGCAGTTTACTAGAAATTAGAAGATTGTTACTAGCAAACTTCTCAGCGTCCAGATTGGTAATAACGCATTTACTCATGATTTTCGTTTTTGGAGTCAGTCTCATTCTTTTTTTTTTGAGTCAGTCTCACCCTCCTAGTTGCAAAAAATATTTTCTATTCTTCTTAAAAACCTATTTTGTAGTGTTCAATTTATTATTTTTCATAATCCAAACGAATGCCAGTTAACTTAGAATTTCTATTCAAATATGATAGGATACTTCTAGATCTAACGACTTCTCTTCCAAGCCCTTTTTTGGACCCTCTCAAATATTACAATACGCTCTACAATAATTAGTAATATCTGACTATTCCATCAACAAACTGTCGTGAAGGTAATGCTAAGCTTCACTGAACATGAAGCCGCCAGATGGCCTCATGGTCATCTGTCACTGCTTGTATTTGAACATCTGTAATTATGGCAGCCTAATTTAGAAATTAAAAAAAATTTATTGACAACGTCTACAATTGTCCTTATTTGATGATCTTGGGGCTTATTGGAAACCAATTTTTAGTGGCGTCGTTTGACACTGCTTACATTTAAGAAGCAGTTTTTTGGTTTACATATTTTTAGGAGAAATGAAAAAAAAACATTATTGCTCATTCCATACACAAGTGACGTCTAAGTTTTTAATTTAGGTTATACTCAGTGATTTTGTCCAATATAATATTAAATTTATTTTTTGACTTTTGTAGCTATTTCAATTATATTTAATTAATACTGGTAGACAAAAGAAATATTCAAGTTTCATGGTAGCTTTTTTTGATAATTGTTGATAATTTCGGCAAGCTGCCTGACGATTCGCTTTCTTAAGAGGAGATTTGTCATCCAGCCTGAAGTGTATCATCGCCAGACTTTGAGACATTTAATTGTTGTGAAAACTAGATGAGAACTGTCTCTTGATAGCAACCCCAACGTCATGTAATTGTCACATTAGGCATGATTTCTATGAGAATGTAACAAATTGCGAATGTCAGTCATAGTGTCGACTTGAGATGACATTTTGTCAGGTGAATTGTATCAGTGTTCGGAATTTTGCGCTTCTAATATTATTCTATGGGATACGTTTTTTATCGTAATGTGCGTACATATCACTTTTAGATGAGCTGAAATTTCTCCTTAACAAACGCTTCTGCGACTCACAAAAACATTGAAAATAATCTGAATTATATTGAACTTCTCATAATGTAACTTGTACTCAATCTTCAAACGAAGATTAAATTCCTAATGAAACTTACCTGACAAAGGTTATTAAATATTTTTACGGAATTTAATATTAACGTTTAGGGTATCAACTATTAATTTTATTATTGTATATTAATCCAACGTTTTAGGACAATTGACACCTCATAAACTTACAGTCAAGTATAAATATTATTATTGATCGTACCAAATCGATATAGTGATTGGTGAACAAATATTTCGTAAATTTGATCTAAATCAATTTTTCATATTCAAAATATTATTATTAATTTTGAATGGTTGTGTTAAATAAAATCAAATCCAAAAAAAAAGAAAAAAAAAAAAACAAATTTAAATCCTTCACACTGATTGCAAGGTAGAAAATAATATTTTTACAAAAGCAAAATTCCATATAAAATGGCAATCGGAATGTGTAGAACTGTGCGTACCTTTGGGAATGAAAGTTTTCTTTGTCAAATAAAATGGTAAAAGTTATAAAAGTTTTGCTTTTCATTCAAATTTCTTTTTAACTTATCAAGTATATTCCCAAAGAATAATTTATTATCCATCTTGATTTACTTATAAATATGTTAAAGTTTCAGTTTATTATTGGTGGTCATATTATCAAGCGGAGGTTACGTTAGGGGAATCCCCTGTGGACGGACACTAGTAAGGATGCTGATAAAATGAACACGTGTTCATTTCTGTATTATTTGAAATCCTGTTTGAAATTTCACGAAATTGCTTTGATAAAGTCTATTCTCATAAATTACGATTTCTCTTTTTGAATTGTTCACATCGTTGTGTGATGATAGAAAATTATTGATTATCACTTGGGACCTAAAAATATGAAAATTGATCGATTAGAAACGTGAATTGAGAAAAAAGGAAAGATTTTTGACATGACATTTGGAATTTTATGATACTGAACATGCTGAACAGTTTTCTGGATAAACTTTCCGTGCTCGAATGCCCATACGTCAAGCCAAGAAATCTCGTCCATTAACGGAATAGCAAAGAATATGCTCATATTCATACGTAGAAATACATGACAGCAGTTATAATCTTTTATCATCTCACTGACTAGCAATAATAATTCTTTTACAAAAATCCCCACTTTTTGACATTATTTGGCCGGGGAAAATTTCTCTCAAAATTCTCATCATACCACGAGCTATGCATAATTTAGCATCGTCTTGTTAAAACCATATATTCTGTAGGGCTAATTGATCCAACTATCGCAACATGTTCCGATAGCGGTCACCAGTAACTGTTACTGCATTGCCCCAAGCATCCTCAAAGAAATATGGCTCACTGATGTCGCCGGCCCAAATACCGCACTATACAGTACCTCTACGAGGATGCAGCGGCCTTTGGTGTATCAGTTCATGGTTTTCAGTGCCCCAATCATGGCTATTTTGTTTATTAACAAAGCCACGAGGTTGTAATTTTCTTTGGTGTATCAGTTGAGTGTTTTCAGCACCACAATTGTGGCTTTCCTGTTTATTAACAAGCCCGCAAGGCTGTTGTGGTCTTTAGTGTATCAGTTAAAGGTTTTCAATGCCCCAATTGTGGCTTTTTTAATTATTAAGTAACCCAAGATGGTGTATTGGGCGTTGGTGTATAAGTTGAAGGTTTTTAGTGCCACAATAGCGGCTATTTTATATATTAACAAAGCCAAGGGGATGTAGTAGTCTTTGGTGTATGAGTCGAGGATTTTCAGAGCCACAATATTATCTATTCTGTTTATTAACAAAGCGACGAGGGTGCAGTTTCCTTTGGTGTATCAGTTGAGGTTTTTCAGTACTGCAATAGCGGCTATTCTATTTATTAACAAAGCCACCATGGTGTAGTGGTCTTTGGTGTATGAGTTGAGAATTTTCAATGCCTTAATAGTTGCTATTCGGTTTATTAACAAAGCCACAAGGGGGTATCGGCCTTCGGTGAATCAGTTGAGAGTTTTCAATGCCCCAATAGTAGCTATTCTGTTTATTAACAATACCATGAAGATGTAGTTATCTTTGGTGTATCAGATGAGGGATTTCAGTGCCCCAACAGCGGCTATTTTGTTTATTAACAAAGCCACAAGGGTGTAATGATCTTTGGTGTATCAGTTGTGAGATTTCAGTACCCTAATAGTGGCTATTCTATTTATTAACAAAGCCAGCCGGGTCGAAGTATGCTTCATTCCACAAAATAATTTTTTGGCAAAAATGATGCTCGTCTATATCGAGCACTCCAGTCTCTTCACCGTTTATGGTTGTTTGCCAGCAGCTCTTGTGTCAATTGAATTTTTTGCGAGTAAAAAAGCAAATGTTTTTTATGAGTTTTCAACAAACATGATGGAATTATTCCATATTCTTGTGCACGGCGTCGATGAGAGGTACCCGGACATTAAGCAATACTCTTCCACCTATGCATCAATCTTTTCAGGTGTACGTTGGCTTAATTGTCGCCCAGTCTTTGCTTTGTATCCAAGTGCATTCATATTTTCAAACTATTCTTTACACGCTGCTTGGTTGACTTACTCGAATATGATTAACACCAAAAATATCTCGTAATTTTCTCGGCGTATTGACAATTGCATAATTATTTAAATAAAATATTTTAATAATTTTAAAACGTTGTTGCAACGTTAGATGCTTTATAATAAATTGTTATATGTTACTCTCTATGACTGTCAAATACCAACAAATGTTATCCAAACCAAAATGGCGGCCAAAAAAAATCAACCTGGAACATAGAAATCCATATAGCATCATTTTCTTGCTTAGAGAACTGGTAACTTCAACGTTACAAACAATTATGGATTATTAAGCCTCTTTTTTGTCATAATGTAGATCCAGTTTAATTACGAGGATTAACTTAAACTTGAGAGCTTTACCGCTATGGGCTAGTACCACCCAAAAATATTGATCGCAGACAAGATCGTTCTCTAATCCTATTTTGAACTTCAGTAAGCTAAGATAGACTTTAAAAATCTTTTTTTTTAAATTATAGAAAGGATAATTTCAAAAAAAATTATTTGATTTAAAAATATTTAGTTTTTTAAAGATTTGCAACAAAAAATATTTAGTCAAAACGTACTTTATTAAATATTTTTAATATATTTAGACTGAGTAGAAAAGTGTTACCAATTTTCTGTTTGCTTTCCCTCAAGCATCGTTATTTGGGAATTTGTTAAAAACCCAAGTGAAATGTTGCACTTGGTGTTGTTATTAAATTTATTATGAATCTGTGAAAAAGCAAACTATTATTTACAATTTAAGTAGACACATCTTAGATCTAATCCTATTAGCTAAGTCTGGAAAATGGATGGGCATGAAATCTTAATACATTTGGAGCTATTTCCCTTCCATCAAACACATTAACCACAAATCCAAAGATTGATGACTGTAACGCGTAAAAACTGTATGTGGGATTTATCGACATAAAAATGTCGGTTTGGTTCGCATTGCTCGTTTCCGTTTACTTTCTCCTCCTCCTGCCATACAATCCGGTAACTGAGATATTATGACAATACGAACAAATCGAATAATAGTAGTCAACGGGGTAGATTATAACAGTGTGCATACACATGAGCGCATACAACCATAGTGAAAAGATATTATTCTATTTTTATTTTTTCGTCATTTCCCTTAGAAGCAAGCAAAGTATTTATGGTAAAAAGGAAGTTTTTCCCATATTCTAAAGAAAATGTTCAGAGAAGTGTGCAGTTCCTGATTTGGTTTTGTTCAAATTATAATCGAAACGTTTCTATTCAATATTGTGCTAGAATCCGTAATGATCATAGTTGCCAAGGACATGCAGATGATTCACAACACACCAATATACCCTTGGAAGACTATAAATAAAAAAAGGGTAATTTTATAAGAGGAGGTGGAATTAAGAGCTTCAGGGAAGAGCATAGGGTTGATATAGGATATTGTAACGACCCTACGAATAGCCTACTTTCTAATAATAGTTATGAATTCTAAACTAAGAAGCTTCGTTAATATGGCAACAGTATAACTTTAAATATTATTTAGGCGACAAAGTGAATATTGCACTTGATGATACACGTATCAATGGAAACAAGTCATTCAGATTTCTGTTGTCTTCCAGACATAGAGAGAAATCTATTTAAAACGGAAATTATTTTTCAACATTTTTTAGTACTTATTCCTAAAATGCTCCGCTGCATACTTCACTCTATTCTAACAACTTTTATTTCCTATTAAATGTCATTTCTATTTTCTTGCAACTAAAATCCGCTTATATAGGATGTTCTATTATATTATAGATGGAGACTAGAGCATACAGGATGTTAGCATTAATAATTCAAATTTACGTTCGACATTATTGCATGTTCTGTGCGGTACAGTACGACTGGGACTTGTCGAACGTGCATTGACAACGAGCAGAGTTCAAAAGTCAAAGTCGCGTATTGCATAGTTGCGATGTGCTTGTCTCCTCCTGCAACTTTCATCTTTCTTATTTAACATTATTCAAAAATTCCATTACTATAAAATTGGTTTTTGGTAGAGAGTACTACTCTTAGACAGTAGTTGGTTCTATCAAGCGGTACTCCTTTTCAAATAAAACTTGAGGAAAACAGAATTTCTTGAACATACCATATACCATATATATGCAAAATGCTTTTGCGCTGAACTAAAAAGAACTCTCGTCAATTCAAAGATATTTTCTTAGACTTATTACGAACGACCCTAAAGGCAGAATACTACCTCTAAAATACTCTTTACCATTAGAAAATGGATTCATGCAAAAATATGCAACAAATTATGAGAATAAATTTAATCACAGCCAAGCAAAAATCAAATATGAAAATTGTCTCTTCAAAATTTATTTCTATTATATACACTTTTTATTTCTTGTGCTATAATAGTCATATTATGGAATTTCTATATTGAAATTTTTCATATAAGGATACATTATTAAGAAGAGATATTTACAATTTTTTTTTTTTTGATACTGTATTTTATAAAAGCAAAAGGATATTATTGTGTCTGTTAGAGAGAAATCGAGTGTTTCCATTTAGTTAAATTCTTAGAAAGTAAGTATTGTATTTTCAGTAGAATGATCTAAGTTGGAAAAAAACAATTTTGCGAATTCAACAATATTGCTATTATGAAGTTTTTTTTTTTTTTGGAGAATTTAAAGAAAAACATATTCAAATGAATATTTACGAGAAATAGAAGAGTTTGCCCCACTTCCATTTAGTATTCCATTATATATTAGCGATGATATGCTAGTACGTTTTTTGTAAATTTCTATTGTAGAATCTCTTGAGATGAATTCCATTTACATATTTATTTAATTAAGGAAATGAAAATAATATATACGTGTAATAGACAATTACTCTTGTTATCATTAATATTTAATGAGATTTTTTTCATTTTCTGAAAATTCTCTTATATGTATATCGTCATTATTTGCAGGCTAACGAGAATAAATTTAGAATTTTTTTTTATACCAAAAAATTATCCACAGAGTCTCTTCTCTCTCTTCTTCTAATATCAGCTGATTGCCTATTTTAAAAGAATACCAAATCAAGTTTTAAAATGAAAATGTGCAGGCTTTAAATTATTTTAAAAAATTGAGATCGCAAATCATTTTGTTAGTTAATTCCCTACCAAAAAATTTCATATCATCAGTTTATTATTTCAATTTAATTTCAAAGTTAACTCCGATCACAGCCCTTTTCTACTAGTTTTCGATTCCCAATCCACTCCAAAAGTCAATGCGCCGACACTTATTAATGGACCAATTAACTGGGAATTATTCAAACAATATATTGACGAGCATTTAGACTTACGCCAAAGATTAAAAACAGAACAAGAACTTGTTTACGAAGGTCATTCAACAAGTACTTAGCCTACAAAAGAAAAACGAAAATTTTGGAAAGGTGGCAATTTATTTTTCCACATAATCTCCTTTAAGCTCGATACACTTGGCCCAGCGATGCTCTAACTTTTTTAACCCGTACAAAAAATACATTTTCTCGAGGGAAGCAAAATAGGCCTCCGTAACGACGATGACCTCCTCATTCGACCCAAATCTATTCCCGGCGAGTGATTTTTTCAGGTTTGGAAACAAAAAGTAGTCACAGGGGGCCAAATCTGGAGAGTACGGGGGGCAGCAATTCGTAGCGCAATTCGACCAATTTGTGTGAGCCGGCGACGGCGGAGGTGTGAGCCGGCGCGTTGTCGTGGTGGAACAGCACTTTTTCTTCGCAAAGCGGGGCCGCTTTTTCTTCAATTCGACGTCAAATCGGCCCAATAAGTCAGCATAGTAGCGCCCCGTGATTGTTTTACCCTTCTCGAGGTAATCGATGTGGATCACACCTTGTGAATCCCAGAAAACGGTGGCCATCACCTTTCCGGCCGATCGAACAGTCTTTGCCTTCTTCGGAGCACGTTCGCCGGGTGAACTCCACTGTTTCGACTGTTCCTTGGTCTCTGGTGTGTACCAGTGAATCCATGTTTCGTCGACGGTCACGAAACGACGCAAGAACTCCGCTGGATTGCGCTGAAACAGCGCCAAACACGTCGCCGATGTGGTGTCACGGTTGCGCTTGTTTTCCGGTGTGAGCAAACGCGGCACCCATCGTGCCGACAGCTTTCTCATGCCCAGTTCTTCGTGTAGAATATGATGCACCGTTCCTACTGCGATGCCCACAGTCTCAGCTATCTCGTGAACCTTCAATCGACGGACTGCCAACTTTTTTAACGTTTTCCTCCGTAGCAGCCGTTTTTGGGGCACCTGGGCATGGCTCACCAAAAACCGACGTGCGGCCACGAACAAACTCGTTGAACAAATTCTTGACGGTCGCCATCGAAGGAGAAGAGCCACCATACACAGCATCCAAGCGATCTTTGATTTCACTGCGCATTTTCCCTTCCAAAAAAAGAATCTAATCACCGAACGATATTGTTCTTTTTCCATTTTTGTGCAACCGACCAACTCGCTCGCTTTCAAAGGCTTTAAAAACAAAACTTTGACAGTAGGCTACTAAAAGAATATACTGCACGATGGTAAATTTCTTTTGTGACAGTAGTTCCATCGGGCGGTGAGGCTAAGTACTTGTTGAATGACCCTCGTATTACAAAACGCTACAGCCTTTTCTTAAAAAAGCAAAAACTCGAAACCTACACAAAACCTGATAAATCAATGATTAACAATTAGGCGTCTTATTGCAGAAAAACGAAAAGCAAGAGCTCATTGGCAACGACAAAACCAAACTGAACAAACTGCAAAACGAACTACATGACGAAATCACAAAATACATGACGAAATCACAACCCTAACGAAAAACAGAACTTTGTGGACTGCTACAAGACAAATACTATCTTATAGAAAAACAAAGCACCCTTTACGAAAAACTGACGGAACCTGGGCCAAGACGGACAAACATAAAGCAGACGCTTTTGCTGAACACCTTGCACAAACATTTACTCTACATGAGGACATATTAGACAGAACTCATTGAACTACAATCGAGATGGAACTATCCATTCCCTTACCTATGAGTCTTCCCAATAAGACAAACACTCCTTCAGAAGTTGCCAATTTAATCAAGCTCCTTCCCAAAAACAAAGCTCCTGGCTATCCCTAGAACAACACATTTCCCAATCCTCTGGAAATTTGCCATCATTAAAATGATCCCGAAGCCCAATAAACCAATAAACCGCCACACTTCCTACAGGCCAATAAGTCTCCTTCCAGTACTCTCAAAAATCTTTGAAAAAAATCATCCTTCGCCGCTTACATCCTCTACTCGAATCTTCAAATTTAATTCCTAAAAACTAATTAGGTTTCCGCGCCGAACTGTCCACTACCCAGCAGTGTCATCAAATTGTTGATTTCATTGCATCCTCTTTAGAAAAACAAGAGTACTGTCCCGTTGTGTTTCTTGATATAAGTCAAGCTTTTGATAGAGTTTGGCCCCCGGGTCTACTCTGGACACTCAAGAGGTTCCTTCCTTCCACCTATTTACTAATAAGTAAATGAATCCAACGAACTCTCCAATATCTCTCCGATATTAGCTGGGGTTCCTCAGGGTAGCATACTTGGACCCATCCTCTACAACATTTCCACATCCCAATCTCCCCTAATACCTTCTTTGCTATATACGCTGATGATACCCATCTAGCGAAAATCCCCAACACGCTTCCAAAACTCTCCAAATCCAAATCTAAACCCTCCAGAACTAGTTTACTAGGTGGAGAATAAAAGTCAATGAACGTAAATCTATCCAGGTAACTTTCACTTTCCGTTGTGAGCCATGCCCTCCCATATATCTTAATGGCAGTACCACAACACACCATAGTTCGGTACCTAGGACTGAACTGAGACAAACGCTTGACATGGAACCCACATACAAGACAAGAACTTAAAAGACGATACCTAAAACTACTTCGACTTCTAGACAAACGTTCCAAACTTACTATAGATAGCAAAGTACTGTTATACAATACCTTACTGAAACCCATATGGACATACGGACTAGAACTTTGTGGATCTACTAAGCCTTTTAATTCCCGTCCAATCCAATCCCTTCAATCAAAAATACTCCGTAAAATTGCCGAAGCCCCTTTTATGTTCGCAATACTGTTATTCATCGTGATCTTAAAGTCCCATTTGTTTTTGATGTGGCAGTATCTCGCTATAAAAAGTTCCGTTACCATGCCTTAAATCATAATATTCCTCTTGTTCAAAAACTATCCTCCATTTCCTTTACTAGAAATACCCATCGACGACTTAAACGCCACTGATCGCTTGATTTACTAAAATACTGAGGCCTAACAGAAACACACGCTAGCAGGATTAAGTTCATTGGATGTTTACTCCCCACAACCTTTCAAGTTAATTAATACTATTGCTCAAATTTGCGTAAATATCTAAAAAAAAATGCGACATTATCCTTATTTCCTTAGATTTCAATTACGAAAATGCCGCGCTACACGGAACGAGATCAAAAGTGTCAAAGTCGATTGGCAGCACTGCAAAGAATTACTGAGAAGTTAAAATAAAAAGAAAATTCTGCTCGGAATTTTAACGTGGAAAAAACAAAATTTGAATTCTAAAATATGGCAGAAAATCCTTTATAATAATTTATTTTCTATTTGGACAAAAGAACAAGGATGAAATAAATTAATTGATACTAAAAAATTTTTGTGGAATATATTTGTAATAAGTTATTTGAAATTTTTGATACTATCTTCAAGAAATTTTCATATTTTTTAAAAGAAAAATCTCCAAAAATGAGATTGTTTTCATATTTTTAGAGATTTTCATTTTTTATTATCATGCATTTTTCATTGCTTGATTGAATTTTTGTTAATTCTTAAAAATTTCTTAAAAATAAGAATATTTCGTGAAATGAAAAGTTTTTGTTTACATTTATTTATTCTAGGGCAAAAAATTTATTTGGGTTATCCCTGAAAAGCGGACGACCGTCTTCAGCAATGCTGCACAAAAAAAAAAAATTACAACGAAACCGAATTCGACAAAGAAAAGGTTCATTTCCAAATCATCGGTTGATGAAGAGTATAATTTCAAAAAGGTCCTGGAGGGATGATTACGCAGCAACTTGAACGTAAAGGAATTCCTACTCAAAATTAATCATTAATTCATGTTGCGTGTTGATGTTGAACACTTTTTAAAAATTCAATATTTGTACACGGGAACATCCTACAGGATCACACTCTATGGATGGATATGGTTTTGGTAACTGATTCTAAGTCTTTGGGCCTACCCACTACCAATTTCGGAATGGAATTGGAAAATTTTGCTCTGGGCATACGACAAAATCAATTTCACCATGTATTGGTGATATATCGAGCGAAAACGGATTTTTGACATGGGTTGATATTGTCTGAAGTGGGTATCGGCTATAGTCTGCTAACATATTCTCGTATCCTCTCCGTTCCCATTTCAATACATTAACAAATTTATAGACTTGAAAATGCGATTATTGTTTTTCGATTTACTCGTTGTTAGCCTTCCAGTTATTGGTTTTTTTTTTTTGAACTTTAAGTTTATAGTCATTCTTCTACATAAAAGTTTTATTTTTTATATTATTCCATATTTTCCAGTATATGTGAATAATTTTCTAACCAAATAGAATGATCCCAGGATAAGGATTTAAAATCAATTAAATCGTTATAAAAATTAATTATATAGAATAATTTTCGGAATTCGAAAAGTGCATTTTTATATAGTATGAGTTTTTTCTTAAACTCTATTGCATAGTGCTTTGAGGGCTCCTTCTTTTCGATAAAATATATTGGGTTGTTCGGAAAGTAATTTCGTTTTTTTTTATAAAAATGAAAGACGATTTTCTTATAGTGAATTAATATTTTATTCAATTAAATATTGTCTAGTCTGATCCAATATCCTTTGCCATCTTTCTGGCAGTAGCATGATTCCATGCTCATAAAATTTTTGTTCTTTGCTGGCAAAAAACTGATCCAGGAACTTTCTAAAAGCTTTTGCCGAGTGGTCAAGCTTGTTTGTGGTTTCGCATTACCCTGTAGGAACACTGTACCTTTCCTATTGACCAATTGTGGCTTTTCTTTCTTTAAGTGAATCATTCAATTTGTCCAACAGACAGCATAACCTTTTTTTGATAAATATTGGCTTTCGAAGTGCTTTGAGTCGATTCATCTTTTCTACTCCAGGATATTTTGCGTTTAACATTATTGTAGACAACCCATTTCTCGTCTCCAGTGATGATACACTTCAAAAATGGATCATTTTCTTGGCGTTTGAGAAGCAGATCACAAACGTCAACGCGACGGCACAAATATTTTTCCGTAAGAAGATCAGGAACCCATACACGTATGTCGAGCTTTGAGATTAAGCCTAACCGTTTCAAATGATCATGAACGCTCGTCTTCATCATCTTCAACTGGCCTTCCAGAACGTGGGGCATCTCTTCGTTTTGGCACTGGCATTCACATAACACATCTTCTCCATACAAATCGGTAAATACATATGATTATGCGGCTTAAGATTGAAGTTGGCTGAGAAAAAATACAATTACCAGGTATGTACTGATGATAGTACACTTCATAATTGATCATTGTGTTGCTCGGTAGAAGCTCAAAATAATCAATTTCTTTGAAATCCGGGATCTTTTGCACTTAACATTGTTGTAGACAACCCATTTCTCGTCTCCAGTGATGATACGCTACAAAAAGAAATCATTTTTTTGGCGTTTGAAAAGCAAATCACTAACGTCAATGCGACGGCACAACTTTTTTTCCATAAGAAGATGAGATACCCATATGTCGAGCTTTGAGATTAAACCTAACCATTTCGAATGATTATGAACGATTGAATTCGATAAATTTAATCTCTCAGCGATCTCAATTAATGCCTTTATTGTGTCTTCATCATCTTCAACTGTCCTTCCAGAACGTGGTGCATCTTCGAGATCAAAATTACCTGATCGAAATTTTGCAAACCAAATTTTGCGTGCTGGCGCTCACTTAACACATCTTCTCCATACACAATGTATAATTTTTTTCTTACTTGAACAGCATTTTTATCTTTTCTATTGTAAAGAAGTAAAATATGCCGAAACTGCTATTTTTCACTTTTCATATTTAAAAAGCTATCAACCAAAAACTACTGTGAAGAATCAATCTAATTTTTTCACAAGCAAGCCTTGTTATGTCAGCTGTCAAAATACATATGTTTATGCGGCTTAAGTGTGAAGTTGGTTGTGAAAAAATGCAATTAAGTCCTCTGTTGGAAAAAAAACGAAATTACATAGGTTATGGTTTTTTTTTTGCAATTTCCTAATTTCCAAATGTTTGTATTTATAAATATTATTAATTTAAAGGGAAATAATTTTATTTTTAAGGTATCTTTGTGTATTTTATTATAGATCAGCAAGGAATATAAACACTTCCAAAATAAAATTAGTGCTGAACTTAACGAAAGGATTATTCTGACTAATTGATCGTTATTTAGGTTGAGCGAAATATATATTTTTCTCAAAATATGGACGATGGCGGATATTGTGATTAAGTTGGTCTTGGCCAATTTGAATAGAAAATTCTTCGCTTGGTTTTATGGCCCTGTCTGTGAATATAACAATTGGAGACTTAGAAAGAACATTATCATGGTTAGGATACGATATTGGCAGGGGTAAGGATCGCTCTTGAGATGGAAGGGCTGTACAAGATAAAGACGTAGATAGACTCAGTTGGAGGAATAACATAGAAATTTGGCGAGCTGGATTAGTTTTTTTTTCTACTAAAATAAAAAAAAATTGTGTATTACTGTATAATTATTTAACAAATTATTGTGAAAAAAATTAATTTCGAAGCAATCTTTTTATTAATAAGACTACATTAAATCCTCACAAACCTCTTTTATAATAAATTGCGTTTCATTGCATTTAGTTAAACATTTTTAAATTCAAATATTATATTATTAAATTTTCAATCAGAAATTTGTAATTACTTGTAATGACATCCAACATTAACAAAAATTATTTCTCATTTTTCATTAATATATCGGTAAGCTCATTGTCATAAGTACGATTATTTATCACCCACCACCAAACATATCACCACTTCCATCATTAATTATTATGATTTCTTTTTTTTTCTCTTCTTTAAAATATGTTTTATGGTTTTGTGGTTTTGGTATTAATTAACTTTTGGAAAATATTACATAGTAAATAAAATAAAATATTGGTTTTAAAAAAAAAAAAATTAACTATCGAAAAGTATAATCTATATCGAAAAAATCACTGTGTGCTTATTGATAATAATAATAATTTGCGCTTTGATAATTTTCTATAAGATAATTTTAAATGAAAGTAATTATAAAAATGCTGAAAGGAAAAAGTTTTTGACAAAGCCGCTGATAAATCTTATCGTCAAAATATATATTTTAATATCTTAGAATTAAGCGAATCCTCACAAAGTTGATATAATTTCTATTTCACAGAAAATCTCATAAATTTGGATCATTAAAAATGAGCATTCATCAGAATTGGAAATAATCTTGGGTAATGGAAATATTTACCCAAATTGGTATGAATTCAGACTCAATTCATTTACGATTCGGATCATATTTGCCATAATAATAAGGTGATGGTGGAAGAAAAAGTATAGAAAATGAGCTAAACATGACTTTCGTACTGTTACCGGATATGGAAATAGAATATTAAGAAATAGCAAAAAGTTGGCTTTTGAAATTCTTTTAATTATTCTGTCAATGGCAGGTGAAAAGTCCGGTAATGCGACAAGGGTGCAAATAGCTGCGTTAATATTATCGTTGATGGAAAATTTATAAAGGTCGAAATCTATAGCAAGTTTGGTACTTGCGGATTCAACTGAATATTAGTGATAAACCTTCCAACTAGAGGTCAAAGTGGATATTCAATAATCTCAATCCATAGCCCCAGGTTGAAGCAGGCTAATTAATGCCAGTAAATCATTTGTATGCTATGGTAACATTTATTTGTGTATGGACAAGTTTAGGAAAATCACCTTTTCGAAAAGGACATTTTCCCTCCTCTGTATTCATACATGTATGGACACTTGCGGTCTAGTATTTGTGTGACTCTGTATTCGGTTGCTGTGACCGAAATCACATTAAGGCCATGCACGTACGTATTCCGCGGAGATTAATTGTGAACTGATTTCAATTTCTCTTTGATTTTAGGAATTCGAAAGTAAGTTTTGCATTGGGAGCACCGAACCGGGTTAGCCGACCAGAAAACCAAAACCATCCCTGCAGCCAAGTGGAACATTCAGACCGAAAAGTACAGAATCAATTAAAAAGATTTGTGAGCTCTCTGAAAAGAAAAGTTTTTCTAGCACTACATCCCCAGAATATCTGATTACGGGCAGAAAACTTTGGACACAAATACATGAAGAATATTTAGATCACATTCCGGGGTACATAGCTAAAATTTCCATTTCGAATTATAAATTACAAGCACCTATTTCTACCTCATCATCGATTTGTTACAAACTAGGCAAAACAATAGCTATATTAAGATGGCAACCGGACTAGTAATAGCAAGTTGTCGATTTCTTCATAAAACCATAAATGAATAAATAAATGAAAAAGGTTTCTTTCGTGGAATAAAATATTAACTAAAGTTCGAGTTTGGTAGAAATATTTTATTTAAGTTTTTTCTTACCAAGTTTGTGGTCGAGAAAGACTGGAAGACTTCTTTAATATTACTAGAGAAGCGAAAAGGTAAAGAGTACTTTTATGATACGAGTATGTTAGTAAAAAAAATTTCAAATATTAACTCAATAAAATGTTAAGTTAAGCAATTTTTCTGAGGACTTTGTTGTTCATTAAACCTTTTGGAAAATTCGTTTGATGATAATCGCTTAATATTTACGAAAAGAAAATTAGCATCTCGTTTTGGTTCGAAAATGGTATGCCAAATATAGAAAAGTAAAAAAACAATTTTGAAGAGTACCAAAATAATGGGAAAAAATGGAAAAATAAAAAAAACCATTTCAAGACAAAAATATCGCTTCAATTTATTATATTCAAAAACGAAACAAATGCTTATATTTTGTGCAAAGTAATGCTCTCATTAATAGCAATTTCCCGACATTAATTTTCGATTTTGTTAGTAGAATTTTTTTTTCTCCATTTCGGTTGAGCTGAGCTTTCGTATCAGTTCTCAAGTAGACTGAGTAAAGGAGCAAGAAATCTCCTCCTTCAATACGTGTACTTACAGATAAAGTCTTGAGTCCGGAAGAAAGCGACCCCTTCTTGGGAGTAGAAGAACTGCCATGAATAAAAGGTCGATCATTTCTCACAGGATGTGGTGAGTACTTGTGTTTGTTCTTGATTTCAGTTCAGTGTAAACAATGTTCGACAGATCTTGTGTTTGTCCTTTTTTCAGCCTTGGCGAAAAGCTTATGTCTCCGAAGAGTGATTTTATTGCGGTGACCACCAAATGCGGTATATCGAGTGGATATCAAACACAGACCACTTTTACCAGTTACAAGGATAAGGTGTTCTGTCTAACATGTACGAATGGGATTTTCCCGACAAACGAATAACATGATTTGTTCTTGGTAAGTCGACAAGGAGTTGCTATTGCTGGAATCTTTATGATTGACTTCAAGTGATTCGAAGTCTGTTTGCTCATCGACATCAACCTATCGTCATCATCCGTGTCATCAATGATATCATTATTGATTTTGGATGGCATCTATCTAAAGACTTCTTCTTTAGAACTGCCCAACCATTCTACATTTTCATACAAAACCATCGGACAATAGCCAAACATGAACGGTCATAGTTGTCCCAACAGAGTAAAAAAAATTATTTTTTTATGTTCATTTCTATCTTTTGGTTATTTCGACAATTAAACCTTTATCTTCGGCTAGGGTAGCTTCTTTTCTCCATTAGACAGATTTAAGGCTGGAGGGTCTTTGATGAGGAAAATTAATAGAACGAAACGGCATTTTTTTTTTAATTTTTTTTTTTTGCATAAAACCAAGGAAGAAAAAGTACAATAATAATAGAGCCAGATTGTACGAGTACATCCTTTCGGTATCACGAATCATTTTCCAAACAAAGAAACAGAATAAATCTAGTCTAACTAACTAGGACAGAAAAGAAAAACTGATTCCTACAAGTGGAAACGTCTCATTAATTTCCATTATTCTGTTGAAACGGCTCTGCTCTCAATACGCCAACAGTTTTTACGCTCATAACAATAAAAAAAAAATTCCATTCTTCATGGCTCATTCTGGATTCTTAATTCAGAGTATTCTTGATTCCCCATCATCCTCGATTCCAGATTCTTAGTTCTTGATTCTTGATTCTTGATTACAGTGACTTCTTGTTTCAGAGCGTAAAATCAATATTTGCTTTGGTTGAACCACTTCACTGGCTTTATGTACTCTAGCCGAGTGTACAAGTGGGCTTCCGAATATACGATTCATTCATAGTTTGGGCAAACAATTCTTCACATTAATCGAAAGAGCTTTCCTAGACAACCAACCGTATTAATAATACAAAATTTAACAAAAACAATACTTTTTAACAAACAATCCAAAAAAAAAAAAATAATACTCATAAGTAAAGAAAATATTCGTTTTTTATCATTTTTATAAAACGACTTTTCAAACAGTTTTGAATGCTGTTAAAAGAAGAAAAATACACAAAAAAATTATTTTTGGGTAAAAAATTTGGACAATCTTCTTCTAAGAAAACAACAAAAAAAAAAAAAGATAAAAGAAAAGAGTCCATTCAAAAGGAGAAATAAATCCGGCAAAGAAAAGATATCGTTTTTGAATAATTGTTTAGAAAAACATAAAATTTTATGTCTTTTATGTGCGTTGCAGGATTGTGGGCCTAAATTGTTTCACGAAATAAGGAAGATAAAAAT
Source organism: Atherix ibis (assembly GCA_958298945.1). NCBI lineage: Eukaryota > Metazoa > Arthropoda > Insecta > Diptera > Athericidae > Atherix > Atherix ibis. The sequence continues at coordinate 120,642,572 of OY282606.1, forward strand.
TTCCCATAAAAAGAAACGAAATTCGTGTTGTGCCAGCATTTCATCGTTGAGTGTTAAATAAAAACTTTTCAAAGTGATTATTTGGAAGTGGAACTTAATCGATCCATCGTCGTGGCGACTGTTCATTGAACATTTTTCTACAATAAAGAAAAATATCGAAGACATCCAAAAGTGCCGTACTCCACATACCAATACTATTGCTAGGAATGTCCTTGTTGAATTAAAAATGATGTGGAGTCAGTTTTTTTTAAAGTTATAACTTTGAACACATCGATTTGATAGGTTCTGCATTTAATTGTGTTCACAAACAATTTCCCAATTTCCAAATTATCAATACTCAAATCCTAATCGATTAAATTCGAACGGAACAGGATGGCGCCTTCTCTTAAAGTATTGGACACGTTTTTTTTCAAAGCCAAGCTAATGACCATAAGCTTTCCTGTTAACTGCTTTCATTTTATAATAATTAAAAAAAAAAATTAATTGTTAAAAATTGAAAAATTTATTTTGAAATTTTTACTTTGATATAAAAAAGAATAAAAATGTTGAATACGAGGGTCGTTCAATAAGTCCTTAGAAAAAGATGGAAAAAACGGTTTTTAAAAAAAAAAATTTTATTTTTCAACAGTCTTTTGAAAAGTCTTATCCCGTCCAAAAAATAGGATTTCGGAAGTTCTGCAAAATACTCATCCGTTTGAGCAATGACGTCCTCGTTGGAAGTAAACCGTCGTCCGCCAAGCAATTTCTTCAGATTGAAGAAAAGAAAATAGTCACTCGGGGCCAAATCTGGTGAATAAGCGGGATGCTGCAACAATTCCATTCTCAATTCCACAATTTTGGCCATGGAAACAGCGCAGGTGTGCACACGGGCATTGTCCTGATGCAAGAGGATTTTTTTCTTCTTCAGATGGGGGCGTTTCTCTTTGATTTCCTCGCTCAACCGCTGCAATAACGATGCGTAATACGCTCCTGTTATTGTTTTTCCTTTTTCCAAGTAGTCGATAAAAATGATGCTCTGCGAATCCCAAAAGACCGCGGCCATCACCTTGCCGGCCGATGGCACAGTTTTTGCCTTCCCGTTCACCCTTGAAAATCCACTCTAATGACTGTCTCTTCGTTTCTGGAGTGTAGTAGTGTATCCAGGTTTTGTCCACAGTGACATATCGACGAAGGAATTCGGCAGGATTGCGATGAAAGAGTGCCAACATAGCCTCAGAGTCCACTACACGATTGCGCTTATTCTCCTCTGAAAGCAAACGCGGCACCCATCTTGCCGAAATTTTTTTCACAGACAATTTTTCATGCAAAATTGAAGTGATCACCTTGTGATATGCCCGTGGCCTCAACTAATTCGCGCACTTTAATTCGCCGATCGTTAAAAATCAGATCGTTGATTTTGTCGATGATTTCAGGAGTAGACACCTCAACTGGGCGTCCTGAACGATGTTCATCTTTTGTGGATGAACAGCCGGCCACGTTTAAATTCATTCACCCAATTGTAAACCGTCGCAAACACAGGTGCAGATGTGCCATGAACTGCATCTAACTCGGCTTTGATTTCTTTCGGGCTTAAGCCTTTCAAATGGAGATGTTTGATGACAGCCCTAAACTCGCTTTTTTCCATTGTTATGCACAAATAAAGGTCGTTAACTTTAATCGACGATAGAAATTGATCTACGCTATGGATCGAGCTGAAATTTTAACAGCTTTCCTGTCGATAATGCTACTTACAAAAAAAAAACCGACACTACGAGCGCAATTTTTTTACCGACACTACGAGCGCAATTTCTTGGATTTTTTAAGGACTTATTGAACGACCTTCGTAAATTGAAGAAAGTCAAAAAAAGGATGGGAAATTATTCGAACATTTGCTATTATTATTGGTGGAGAAATATATTTTTCTTATTCAAGAAGTTATTTGTTCACTTTTACGATTGAAATTTTAAATGTTGTTTATGGTCCCGATATTGTCACAGCTAATTACGCGCCATTTTGGTAATTTCGATGTTCCAGATACACCTCGCAAAGGTACACCCTTCATCAAAAATGTCGATAAAATCATGCAAATGATCGAAGTAGACCGGCATGTTAGCAATCGTAGCATGGGCTAGAAGCTAAAGATCGATTACAAAGCGGAGCCTAATGTTTAGGTCCCACGTGAATTGACGCAAACAAAAATATGATGAGTCGAATTTCCATCTGCGAAGCCTTGGATAAATAGAACTAAATTGACTCATTTCTTAAACGGATGGTAACTAGGGATGAGAAATGGATCACATACGACGATACTGTGCAAAAACGATCGTGGTTACAGCGCGGTAAAGCCGCAAAACGGTAACCAAACCATCGTGGCCAAACCAAGCGCGGCAAAGCGACTTAAACGGTTTACTAACGGTCAGGAAGGTTTTGCTTTACATTTGATAGGATTAGAAAGGAATCATCTACTATGAGCTAGTTCCATATGGCCAAACACTAAATTCGGACCACTACTGTCAATAATTAGACCGTTTGAAGCTAGCGATTAAACACAATTGATCAAAATTGGTCAATAGGAGAGGTGTTGTGTTTCATCAGGACAACGCCAGGCCACTTACGTCTATAGTGACTCAGTAGAAACTCCGGAACCTTGGTTGGGAAGTTCTGATGCCTCCACCTTATAGTCCGGACTTGGCACCAAGCAATTACCATCCTTTTTTTATCATTGCAAGACTTCCTTAGTGATAAGAAATTAGCAACAAGAGAAGATTGTGAGAATCGCCTAGTCGAGTTTTTTTGCCAGAAGGGGCCAGGCTTTTTTGAGAGAGGCATTATAAAAATACTTTTAAAATGGCAATAAATTATAGAAGAAAACGGTGCATATTTGACTCAAATCGGACAATCGAAACAGTGTTAAATAAAATTTTGAAATAAATGTAAAAATAATGAATTTTCCAACAAACACCACAACCCATCCCCCCCCCTCCCCCAACAAAACTATTATTAAAAATGGCAACAATTATTCAGTTAATCGTTCCATTTAATATACGTAGGTAAAAATGTTAGTGTTGTGGTATTGGGAGAGGTAAGAATAACCGAGGTATAAATATTACAGTAAACGGGATCACGCATACTACCTTGAGGAACACCAGCATGGGTTGTATGCAAATCAGAATAATCAATATTTTAAACCACTTGAAAAGAACGCTGTTAAAAATATGATAAGGACATAAGTATAGGCAAGAAAATATATACTTAAGTTTCCAAAGACAGTCTAGGTACCAGATTCAATCTGCTTCTACAAGTAAAACTAGTGGGGGGGGGGGGGGGCAAAAAACACACCGCGGCGAAATATTCCTTCCACTCCAAAAGGACGATATAAAATCCACAAGTTGATAAATCTTAGCGAATTCAAGCATAAGATGAGTTCAAGGATTATTTGTTCATAAACAACTTATTAAAGGATTTATTCGATTTAAGAATGATTTTAATTATTGAAGGAAGGTGGTAGCTGGAATGGAAGCTCAACCCATGAAGTTGTAATGCAAAAAGGGTACTTCGATAAAATTCGCAATCGTTGCTTTTTCATGATTACAAACCCAGGTAGATATGAGTGGCAGCTATGATAAATTCTTAATACTACAATAAATAAAATAACAGTGATATAGCAAAGGTAATGGAATTGTGCCAACTCTTTCAGACCAATTACATTATTTTTGGTTTCATATCTTGAAAAGATGGACCATGACTACGAGTTTGTGAGAATTTTCTTACAGCCAAAGGCAATGCAGTTGAATATTAAACTGACCCCAAAAAAAGGATAATCAGAACCCAAAAAAGAAAAATATTTCTATTACGAAAATAATAAGAGAACAATTCAATTGGAAGAAAATCAACAATGAATATTATTTTTAGCGCAATTTGATCATCCTTAATTGAAAATTATTGTTCTTCTCAGCTGAATATATTTTTTTAAGGCAATCATAAAAATAGATGTAAAATAATATTACTAAAAATATTATCTTGTTAATTTTTTTCTATCCAGCCAAATATAGAGAAAAAGAACAGGGAAAGTTATTTTAAATAATTTTTAATAAACTTTTAGGACATTTTTTCTTAAAAACGATTTTAAAATATACTTTTAGGACAATCGAATGATTTTGAATATTACATCTTTGCTGATATTTTCTGTAGAATCCTCTTTATTCTCTCATCTAACAGAGTCGTATCGTTATCAATCAGGTTGATTCCTAAAAATATTAAAATCTGAACCCATCTGAACTTACGCCATCAAAATTTAGAATTCTTCTGAGGGTTATAATTTTCTTTATATTTATTGTAATACGAAAGGATGCTTACTTTTTGTTCATATTTTCACGATAGATTGGGAACCTTGGATGGGCGAGGCTATAAATACTTTGGCCGAGCTAAGCACAATTAGGAAAAAGGAGAGTAACCCGCTCCTTTACTAGAAATTGTTTATTAATGAACTGAATATCCTTTAAAGCTCTCCGAATTTTTCACATAAGCAGCTACCAATGAAAATAACGCAGCTTTTTCTTTTGTTTAGCTGATTAGAAAACGGTTCCATTCAGCAATTATATTAAACAGTAATAACGGGTATGACTAGCCAAAGAACTGAAAAATTTCAGACCATATCCGATATAATGTCTAAATAAAATGGGCTTGACCATATCCTAATTCTTAATACCTCAGAATTAGGCTTGGCCATTCCGCTCTCATTAATAATTTCATATTTGGTAACATTTTTCATCATTTTTAAAATTACAGGATGCGTTCTGTGTTCGACGTTAGAGCTTTTTTTAACAAAACTTTTAAATCAAATATAATTTTTATTTAAAAGTTATTAAAAAAAAACTAGTATCTTTAACTATAAAGGTTGTGGTTGGTTTGTTAGAGTACATCTTTTCCTTTAAGTATCCCCAATTGAAGAAAACGGCCGGGTCCAAATCAGAGCATCGTGGGGAACAGTTGATAATCACCACTTTTTGACATTATTCGGTCGTGAAAAGTTTCTCCCTAAATATGCATCGTATCACGAGTTGTGTGTTATTTGGCATTTTCTTATTGGAACTACACATTCTTTAGGCCTAATGAATCCAATTCAAGAAGAAAAAAGTTTTCCAACATGTCCCGATAGCGGTCACCAGTAACTGTTACTGCATTGCCTTTAGCATCCTCACAAAATTATAGCCCACTGATACCGCCAGCCCAAATGCCGCGCTATTCAGTTACTCTACGAGGATGCAGTGATTTTTGGTATATCAGTTGAGGGTTTTCAGTACCCCAAAACTGACTATTCTGTTTATTAATAAAGCCACGCTGGTGTAGTGGTCTTTAATGTATCAGATGAGGGTTTTTAGTGCCCCGATAGAGGGTATTCTACAATTTATATTAACAAAGCCACGAGGGTAATGTGGTCTTTGCTGTATTAGTTGAGGCTTTTTAGTACCCCAAGACGGACTATTCTGTTTATTAATAAAGCCACGAGAGGTTAGTAGCCTTTGCTATTTCATTTCAGGGTTTTAAGTGCCCCAATAGGGACTTTTCTGTTTATTAATAAATCCACGAGGTTGTAGTGGTCTTTGGTGTATCAGTTAAGGGTTTTCAGTGCCCTAATAGGGACTTTTCTGTTTATGATAAAAGCCACAAGGGTGATGTGGTCTTTGGTGTAACCACCAAAGACCATTGAGAGTTTTCAATGCCCCAATAAGAGCTATTCTATTTATTATCAAAGCCATGAGGGGTTCGTAGCCTTTGGTGTTACATTTTAGGGTTTTTAGTGCCCCAATAGAGACTATTCTGTTTATTAATAAAGCCACGTTGGTGTAGTGAGTTTTGGTGTATTAGTTGATGGTTTTCAGTACTCTAATAGCGGCTATTCCGTTTATTAACAAAGCCAGCTAGGTCATTTTTTACCAAAAATGATAGTTGTGTATGCCGAGCTGTAAAACTCAAGCGCTCCTTTTTTTTAGGTGTACACGTACTTTGGACTAATTATTGCCCAATCTTTGTTTTATCTTTCAGTGTATGGATATTTTCAAAATTTTCATTACACGATGAATGGTTGACTTGCTTGGCAAACTATATGATTAACACATAAAAAGTCACATATTTTTCTCCGCGTATTCACATTTGAACAATTATTTAAATAAAATGTTTAATTAATTTCAATACATTTTTGCGGCGTTAAATGATTTAGAATAAATTGCTATGAACCATTCTCTACGACTGTCAAATACCAATAGATAAATGTCATCTAAACTCAAATGGCGGCCAAACAAAATCGATGTGGAACATAAAAAGCATCTTTCAAAGGTATAGGCTCAATTTGTACAGTCAAGTCTATTCTTGGCTACAATTGAACCTTGAAATATTTGTAGGACAACCACGCGAGCTAATATTGCCAATCAAAGATCTCTGCCTCAATAAAATATTTTTTTTTTGCTAGAAATTTTCATTTTATTATAAGACCACTCCCAAAATTCTAACAAATTCCAATAGTGATTAATAAAATAACAACTACGTTTTATGAACTCATGTTTACTGTATAGTTTTTGTTTCAAGTAATTTTACCTTTAGATAAATGTATCCTCTCTCTAGCATTACACTGTTTTTTTTTACCTTTTTCAGAATATTTGTAAATATCTTAATTGATTGGTTTTATAAGTTTTCTTGGAACAGAAAGAATGAACGGAAACTTGCCTACAGCGATAGTGTGTACACCGGAAATGTTGTCTAGTTCGACATAAGTGCTACAGGTAATTGGACTATCGGGAAGCTCTCATTTCAAACATTTCATTTACCTCTAAAGGTTATGTAAAAATTGTTGTACCGGAAGTGCTGATTAACATAGATACGATTGCCTTCAACTAAATATGATATTAACTATTGCCACTTGACTAGTCCTTTTTTTACACACCAACGATTGCTTGGATATTTGTTAATATTCCTTAATAATTTGTAAAAATAATATTGCCCACTAAATTATGTAGTTGGAAAATAAAATTTGATATTTTTCTTTTTTTATTCTAAAAAAGAGAATATTTCAACATTTCACCAATTAAATATTTTACACAAACACCTTAGAATAGTGGAATAATTTCAAATTGGGCTAAAGTTATTTATTAAATTGTTTATAATTTATTAAATGATTTTATTAGTATTTAGACATTATCACGAAATAATTTAATGTCAAACACTCATTGTATAAATGAAATTTAGTGCAAAACGAGATCATTGCCACTCTGAGGATACTTTGGCAAATCGTACGAGTATTAACCCAGCAGGCTAAATGCGAATAAGTAGTAAAATGTCCAAACAACCTTAATAATAATTCCTCATGCTAGACTTTTATTTGGAATCGGTTCCCCGTGTCATGTACAATCGTATGAGTATGTGCGTACAGGATAGCGACGGATGTTCTTGTTTGGCTAAGTGACTATTCTGGTAGGCCTCAGTGGGACAATCGGTAGCTTCGAGCAGCAAAAATGTCATTTCGTCTCGATTGTTATCCGCGTACCCAAAACACACCGAAACAAAGTACCTTCTCTCCGATATGAAAAATGCGTCCGATAACTGTAGTAGCTGCCATCCACTTTTTGGGCTGAAAGGGAGTAAAATCGGGTGGATAGATACGTTTTCGTATAAACTGGAATCACTTTATTGTTGCTGGAAACTTTATAGTTGGTATTATGGGCCAACTGGGCCATGACATTCACCTAAATAAAAACGTGCAAATGCTCCTGTATTGCTTTATTAGCATTTGTGAGTAGAAAAATCACACAACAATAATCCCCAATTGTGCAAATGTATACTTGTGGATATATCTGTATGCGTGAATTGGAAGCGTATATAAATAAATTTTAACGTAACATAAGCAACAACAATAGAAACCATATCGAAACGATGATCACACTATATATTTTTTACTAGACCAAGAAAATTGGGATTGTGTTTGGTTTTGGGATATTTTTTGCCTTCTTTGAAGGTTAGTATCGAAAAATGGCAACTGCTCATACAAACTTAGGTTACCCCAAAGTAAGGAAATAAAAGTTAAGAAGTCATACGGGACGGCAAACAGAATGGTGGTAGATGTTCAGAGGACAAAAAAAAAACAAAACAAAATTTATACCAGTATAAAAGGACATTAAACCAAGCCAACTTAAGCCCAAAATCTTAACCTAAGAGTAAGAAGAAAACAAAAACAAAAACAAAAACAAATCTCCTATAGAGAAGGACAAACACCAAACACCCACACTCTACTGATATCATGGAAGAAAAAAGCGAAATTATTTCAAATAACAAAAAGTGTCTCCTTGCCACCATATCTAGGTATAGTTATATAACTACCCCATTCCAATTGGGGTTTGGTGTTTGTAGTCGAATTCATCTAAAGATGTGTGCGTGCGTAAAAATCCTCAGATTTAGATATAGAAGACTAATGTTAGAAATGGCTTTAGTTTGCCTTTTTGCAGATTTTTAAGGATCTTAGATACACGTACGCTCTATATAACTTATATACCCCCAATCCCCCTTTATGATTATACAAAAGTTATTTTATATTTTCTTACTTTTCCGCTCCATACTTATTCTTTTGTCTTTATTTTGTATTACATCGAATATTTTACATACTAAAATCTTATGTTCATATACAGACACACACACAAACGAATGAGTATCTGTATAAATGTATGAGTGCGTATTTAGGAAAAGTATTTCTTATACTAAAAGTCAAAAATCAAATAGAAAAAAAATATAAGAAAATTGAAGGTAAGATGAAAAAAAAATCGACAGTAAATAAAAAAAACTTAAAACTTAACGTACACACACACAAGTGCATCGCACACATAAAAAACAATAACGATGCTCGTATATTACAATATATTTAGAAAAATGGGGGCTCAATTTCATAGGTTCTTTGTGAATATGAAGTGATCAATAGAAAAATAAGTTCCACGCTGTGTAATATTTCAAAATTCGCTATGAACGTAGAAACATTCTCGTAGCCATTGTGATTCGTTACAATTTTTATGCAAAATTTATTCAAAATTCGATCAATAAACACTCATGAGGGAATGCGTGTATCCTTCGGGCATATTGTGGTGGTTGAGCTACGCAACGGAAAAAAAAACGCAAACTCTTCGGGGTGCGTCTTTGAAGATGTAGAAGACAGAAACTCGGTCAAATGTCGGAAAGATTAGAACTAAATTGAAGTAAAATAGGAAAATAGGAAAAAAACTGAAGAAATTACAAACGAAAATTTCAAAATAAGAGTCGAGAAAATAGGAACAAGGATGTGTATGTGTATGTATGCACTGATTTCTGAGATTAATGTGGCTATCAAATAGGCATGAAATAATGTCTAAATTTCCTTTAGGAAAGTACGCGTTAAAATAGGCTTTATTTATTTATTTATTTTTTTTTTTTTGGTTAGGCTCATTTCATAGTAGAAACCTACTTACATATATAATGTGTCACAGGATAACAAAAAATATACTAAAAGAAAAAAAAACGATTTTTTATTCAAAAAATATACGAGAGTTTACTGTACGTACGCGTGAGAGATATCATTAAAGATTGATGTCGAAAAGATATCGTATGTAAAGCGCACGAATATGAAAAGTTTCCTCGCATATACGATCTAATTTGGGACTTTTGTGAAATGGGGAGATTTGAAATTACTATAGTTGAGATTTTTGAAAATACACTATCGAAATGTTCAATCCCGCTGCAGTATTATTGGGTTGTCCGGAAAGTAATTTTTTACTTTCCGGACAATCTTTTTTTCCCAACAGACTACTTACCAGGTGTATAATCTTAAATCCGCTGTTTTTATATTTTTAACACATATTTTTTTCATAGAAAGCAAAAAAAAAATTTATTCAAAGTACTTGCCCTCGCTAGCTAACATATACATTTTTCCCATCTTTCGGGCAATTTGTGGATACCACGCCAAAAAAATTCCTTCTCTTTCGAGGCAAATCAAGCCATTTTTGGACGTCTTCGTAAGACTCGAAGTGCTGCTCAGCGCCAGATCTGGTGAATAAGCAGAGTGGGAAAGCACCTCCCAGTTGATTATCTCCAAGTAGTTTTGGACCATTTTTGACGTGTGCGATGGTGCGTGGTCGTGTCTGGTCATGTCTTTGTTGATAATTCGTCCTTTTTTCACGCAGAGCACGGTGCAATTTGATCAGTTGTTGGTGGTAGCGGTAGGCATTGACAGTTTCTCCAGGTTTCAACATCTCATAGTAGACGATACCCTGCTGATCCAACCAAACGCACAGCATCGTCTTCCGTCCGAAGCGATTTGGTCTTGGGGAAGATGTTGATGGTTGGCCGGGATCAACCCACGATTACTTGCGTTTAGAATTCTCAAAATATATCCACTTTTCATCGCCTGTCACAATCCGATGAAGGAACAACTTTCTCTTTGGTATGGCGAGCAAGATTTCGCATGTGTTTTGGCGTCGCTCCATCTGCCTATCGTTCAATTCATGCGGCACCCATTTTCCGATCTTTTCAATCTTCCCCATGGCACGCAGACGCATGAAAATAGCTGGTTGAGTAACACCGAATTGCTCCGCGAGCATTTTTTACGATTGGGTATCGTCTTCATCCAAAAGAGCCTGCAATTGATGGTCGTCAATCTTCCTAGGCCGATTTGCACGCTTCTTGTCTCACAAGTTAAAATTGGCGTCTTTGAACCGACGAAACCAATCTCGAAACATTATTTCCGATAAAGCACTGTCACCATAGGCATCGATAAAGCATTCGATGCAATTCTACAGCCGATTTCTTCATATTGAAGCAGAAAAGCTAAGCTTCCCGCATACGCTCTTTTTCTGGCACAAAACTAAACATGATTACCAAAGGAAAAATGTATGTTGTTGTACGAAATTGCTGACAAAGTGCACTGATTAATGTTGATCATAAAAAAAGTATGGCGTGCCCATGGTAGCTTAATATGCGCAAACACGCCATCTATGACAAAACAGCGGATTTAGGCTTATATACCTGGTAATTGTATTTTTTCTTAACCAACTTCACTCTTAAGCCGCATAATCATATGTATTTTGACAGCTAACATGGCTTATGAAAAAATTACTTTTAAATATGGAAAGTGAAAAACAGCATTTTTGGCATATTTTACTTGTTTACTATAGAAAAGATAAAAATGCTGTTTAAGCCAGAAAAAAATTATCCGATGTGTATGGAGAAGATGTGTCAAGTGAGCGCTAGTCGCAAAACGGGTTCGCAAAATTTCTATCCGGCAATTTTGATCTCGAAGATGCAACACGTTCTGGAAGGTCAGCTGAAAGTCATGAAGACACAATAAAGGCATTAATTGATGCAAACCGGTGAATAACAACTTATGAGATCGTTGAAAGATTATATTTATCGAATACGAGCGTTCATGATCATTTGAAATGACTAGGTTTAATCTCAAAGCTCGACATATGGGTATCTCATCTTCTTACGGAAAAAAATTTGTGCCGTCGCATTGACGTTTGTGATTTGCTTCTCAAACGCCAAGAAAATTATCCATTTTTGAAGTGTATCATCACTGGAGACGAGAAATGGGTTGTCTACAATAATGTTAAGCGGAAAATATCCTGGAGTAGAAAAGATGAACCGGCTCAAAGCACTTCGAAAGCCAATATTTATCAAAAAAAGGTTATGCTGTCTTTTTGGTGGGATTTCAAAGAAATCGTTTATTTTGAGCTTTTACCGATCAGTTAGACAAATTGAATGATTCACTTAAAGAAAAAAGTCTAGAATTGGTCAATAGGAAAGGTATAGTGTTCTAACAGGATAATGCAAAATCACATACAAGTTTGACCACTCAGCAAAAGCTTTTAGAGCTTGGATGGGATATGCTGCCACATCCACCATACTCTCTAGACCTAGAACCTCTTTTGATTATCATTTGTTCCGGTCTCTGCAAAATTTTTTAAACGGGAAGAACGTTTAATGCAAATGAGGAGCTCACAAATCACTTAGATCAGTTTTTTGCCAACAAAGAACAAAAATTTTATGAGCGAGGAATCATGCTACTGCCAGAGAGATGGTAAAGGGTTTTGGATCAGGCTGGATAATATTTAATTAAATAAAATATTAATTCACTCTAAAAAAAAATCGTCTTTCATTTTTATAAAAAAAAAAACCAAATTACGTTCCAACCAACCCAATATAAGCTATTATTTGTTATGAATCAGTTTCTTATTCAGGCTAATCTGAACCTAAATGTGAGAAAAAAAAGTCCCAAACCTTTTTTGGTGATGTGAAAATCTTTCTAAAAATAGCAAACACGAATATTTTTCAGTTCTGCATTCGAAAGCGCTAAATGAATTTGTATAAGTTTCGTTGCAATAGTTCCTTTTACCAAGTTTTCTCCTGAAATATATACACAAAACTATGAAAAATTACAGAAACCTTTTATAGCAGAGAAAAATATAGCACTGACTCTGAACCACCAGTACAACTGCTACTATTACTAACACTTTTTCGCTTGTCTTTTGGTTCAGTTGACGTCTGTCGGTTTCCGTATTAAACAACCGACGAACATTCCCTTTATCCAACATTAACAAAAAAGACTTTCTTGTTAACAATTTTAATGCATAATTAAATTGGCTTACTAAACTAAAATAAATACAAAAAAAAAATTAATATAAAAAATGGATGATTGTTTTATCATTTATATATGTGGTATGTGGTAGGTAAAAAATATCGTCGTCCTTAACTCGATTCGAACAAACTTTGACTGAAAATAAACAACAAAGTTTTAGTGCATATTTTTTTTGGTTGTTTCTCTTAAAGAATTTTCAACAAAATAATAATAATAATAATAATAATAATATAAGCAGTAAAAGCTTAAAAGTTTTTTTTTATTTTATTTTTTAAAAAAAAAACCCCCTTCCATATAGTGTTTGAAATTTGTTTCTTCTTATTCGGTTATAACTTTTCATTTGAATAATATACTTTTAAAATGAGAAAAAAATTTTGTATGCTAATAAATTAGCAGCAAAAAAAATACTGTTGAATTTCTTCTCTGTTCGCAGATTTCTCTTGAATTTAAAAAAACATTTTTTTTTCCATCAAACACTAAAAATCTAATAAATTCTGGAATATTTCTTTTATTCTAATTTGTTTTTGAATTTGTTATTCCAAATTTATGCAGAAACTATTTTTATTAAATGATAGAAAATGGAAAAGAAATGTCGAAAAAACATTAAAGTTGAAATTTATCGAAGTATTTGAGTAAAATTTTTGCAATTATCCTAAATGTGTGTGTGAAGTGAAAACTCCTAACGAGAGAGTACACACACCTTTTTGGGCGTGAAATTCAGAAAAAATTAAATCGGAAAATTTTTTTTCAATTCACAAGATTTACAAAAAAAAAAAAAATTCCAATCTACAAAGTGTGAAATTTGGAATTCTATGATTATTGAATGCATTTTAAGAATTGGTGTAAACAGAGGAGTTGAATATTGACCTACAAACCAAATGACCAACCGAATAATCAACAACAAACCATTGAAAAACAAACCGCTCTACTGTTTGTTCAACAGAGACCCTAAATAAGGATTTCAGAGAATTTATGAGTTTTTAGCGTTTGTTGAAATGCCCCCACAGCCATAAGGGTTTAGTTGGAATCTATTTTCTACTCGGTTCGTGTCAACTATACGAACAACCCCAATACTATGCGATAACGCATTTATTGTTATTGAGAATGGTGGAATTCGAATATGCGTAAGTAAACATCCTGAAAGCGGTGTAAATTAAGGATATAGTGGAAATCGATGCTATGAAAACCGTGACTTTGCGCGTTCTGCTTCCATCTCCATGGTTTTGCTCGCCAAACGATCAATTGGAACTCGAACGAACATAAATTGAAAAACACTTTCGGTTCTATTGAATTCATCCGTTATCTACGATGAGGCAATGCCAATCGAACACGAAATGATGGGATCAATTGTTCTCACGGTCACAGAAACATTCCACCGAATACCCCATCAGCCTCCCACCAAGGCCATAAAACGTCCACGCTATTCTCACACACCTAAAAGATACACGTTTTTATAGTAATTCTTTTTTATGTCAATTTAGATGATTTCTAGACCCGTAAGGCTTTTGGCTTTTGTCTACGAAACATGCCGGTTTTTTTTTTTGGTGCTCATTTTATTTACCGAATGAAACAACTCTTATCACCCACTTTCGCTATTGAATTTCATCGGTTTTTATTCACCAAACAAAGCTAACCGCTATAAAAGCGATCGTAAAATTTCTCAATATTTTCTTTTTACTGATTTGATGATGTTTTCATGGCCATGGCAATCATATTTTACTTGCGATTCTTTGACGATACAGCCACATTTAAGATGATGATTTCCAAACATACTCGCAGGCAAAATGGGAGTGCAATCCTGTGCGCTGTTGCTCTATTGAAACAACTTACACGCATTGGCCCAACAGTAATGATTCCACTCGTCCCATTTGCATTTGGCATTTCAATTTGTAGCCCTTTGTCATCCCACGGGTAGGGTTAGTTCAAAGAGACATCTAAGGCGGGTTAATGAAACTGCAAAATTGACCAGTCCATTGTGCCCATACGGACGTAAGCTGGTTGGCTGTTTAGTTGGGATACCATTTCAACAATTCAGTCTTGAGGATTCTCATATGTTAACAAAACAATTATTGGGTCTCGACTGTCCCCAGTGCTGGTCAGTTTGAAAAGCAGCAGTTGTTGTAGAATCAGCACATCCATATTCGGCCACTGCTCTGCAGATGTAATAAAGCTGAATTTATGTCCCAAATGTGAATTCGATTCGAGCGAATTATCTCCTTCATCAGCAGTTCCTGGACTTTTCCTGTCTGTCTGTTAAACTTTAATGCCCGCTTGGTTGCCTTCTGACCAGTTTCCTGCCTTCGAAAAAGCTCCTTCCATCAATTCGATGCATACTGTTAACTTTTCAAGGCTTGGTCCAGTCATAATGCAGCTCCTTCCACTCAACACACAGTACAATTACAGTATCCTTAACTCATTCCAATTGCCACATTCTTTTATCTTGTACGTTTCCCATTCCTTGTCCATTGTGTCCTTGCGGTTTCACACAAAATACTATGAAATTAAGTCAGTTTTCATTTTGATATTTTTTGCATATATCACCATCCGAAGGCGATATTATTTAATATAAGCTACTAAATTCCCTCCTCCCCCCCCACACAAAAAAATATGAAAATTAAACAGGGAATATTTTTTTAAAGAACTTTATTCAAAAGTATTTTCTCTAAGAAAATCTTGTTCGATTTTTAAACATTTCATTAAAGATTTCATTTTAAACAAAAAAAAAAAAAAAAATACATTATAAAATAGGACTTTTTTAAAAATGGTCACTTTATAAGACATTTTAATTTTAATAATTCATTAACAAAATAGAGTACTTTTCACAGTAAATTTAATTTTTTGGCGGCTATAAAGAAAATACGGTGATAAAAACACAATATAAATATTTTCTTTTTACCAGGGGTATAAGCTTAAATCCGCTGTTTGGTCATAGATGGCTTAAGTGAACGTAATAAGCTAACGTGGCCACACGCCATACTTTTTTTTTATGAGTTTGACATATGTCAACATTATTTATTGTATATTGTTAGCAATTTCGTACAACATCATACATTTTTTATTTGGTAATCATGTCTAGTTTTGTGCCAGAAAAAGAGCATATGCGGGAAGCTCAGCTTTTCTACTTCAATTTGAAGAAATCGGCTGTCGAATTGCATCTAATGCTTATGGAGGCCTATGGTGACAGTGCTTTATCAGAAATAACGTTTTTTAATTGGTTACGTCGGTTCAAAGACGCCAATTTTGACTTGTGAGACAAGAAGCGTGCAAATCGGCCTAGGAAGGTTGACAACCATCAAATGCAGGCTCTTTTGGATGAAGACGATACCCAATCGTAAAAAATGCTCGCGGAGCAATTCGGTGTTACTCAACCAGCTATTACCATGCGTCTGCGTGCCATGGGGAAGATTGAAAAGATCGGAAAATGGGTGTCGTATGAATTGAATGATAGGCAGATGGAGCGACGCCAAAACACATGCGAAAAAGAAAGTGGTTCCTGCATCAGATTCAATGCCCACCGCTATAACCAACAACTGATCAAATTTCACCGTGCTTTTGTCCGAAACTACTTGGAGATACTCAACTGGAAGGTGCTACCCCACCCCGCTTATTCACCAGACCTGGTCCCTTCCGACTACTACGTGTTTTCGTCGATGGGCCACGTGCTCGCTGAGCAGCACTTCGATTCTTACGAAGACGTCCGAAAATGGCTTGATGAGTGGTTTGCCTCGAAAGAGAAGGAATTTTTTTGGCGTGGTATCCACAAATTGCCCGAAAGATGGGAAAAATGTATATGTTAGCTAGCGAGGGCAAGTACTTTGAATATATTTGTTTTTTTTTGCTTTCTATGAAAAAAACATGTGTTTTTTGATTAAAAAACAGCGGATTTAAGCTTATACATCTAGTAATTTTAATAATTCACTGATCCTGTTTTTTTTTCTCTCCAGAAATAATATTATTTTTTACAACAAATTGAAACAAAAATTTTAACTTTTTTGAAATTTTAAATTTTGGTAATACTTTGGGCAATGTGCAGTGGTAACAACAAAACTAAAGCCTCTGAAAATACGAGTATTTGGACGGGCACGCAGCGCAGCGTAACCGTAACTACAAAATGGATATCGTAATTCTTGGATTGCCTACCACCAATAATCCAAATTTGTTAAAATTAAACTTTTAATTACATTTCAAGAACAGTTAAAAAGTTCTGTCCTAAAATTATCATGGAGATCCAGTTTTATAAATGCGCCTATCTAAAATCGTATATTTTTATAGACTGACTATTAAAGGGTTAATATTTAATGAATTTCTATTTATTATTAAGGACGAAGGAAAAGTTCTTATTGTATATGAATCGATATAAATATATACTATATATTGTAGATTACGATCGTGATGATGATGGCATTAGAAGGTGTAATTTTTCGGGATTGGCACTCTTGAATTGTGATAATAGACGTTAGACGTCAATCGAAGA
Source organism: Atherix ibis (assembly GCA_958298945.1). NCBI lineage: Eukaryota > Metazoa > Arthropoda > Insecta > Diptera > Athericidae > Atherix > Atherix ibis. The sequence goes on from OY282606.1 coordinate 120,659,671, forward strand.
GTTCAGAAGTTCCGCAATCTGAATATACAATACGAGTCGATGTTCATAAATGATGGCTGAAATACTTATTAGCGATGCTCGTTCTTCAGTCGTCTATGAGTGTGTATTTTTGAGATTTTGTAAATTCGCGGTGGAAATTACAAGAGGAGCAATCAAATTTAACAGCTGATGGAAGATATAATATTATTGTCGTTGAACTGCCTCGGCAACTGTGAAGCCATACTAACGTTGAGCTACCGGTGGAAGCTATTGACAAGTGGTGGGTGATGTACCCAAATTACCAACCATAAAAGATATCATCAATGGTAACCACATCAACTGTTCTGATGGGTGCCCATGCCACTTTTTTGGCTATTTTAGTAACTCTATTCAGAAAAGCTACTCAAGAAACGACGAATTTCGATGGTGCTGGGGATAAGGAGAACTGTGACTGTCTTTGTGGAGAATTAACCTTTTGAAAATTTACCGCACTAAATGCCTAAACAGCTGAATGGATGAATTTTTAGATGAAACAATATTAAATCCAATAAGGGTTGTTGTGATTGTTGGCGATGACAATCCAAGAAAAATACTTTTCATGAAACCTTAAAATTTCAATGCAAACTTTCTTTTATGATTTACTATAGAATAAGATTCCTCAAAGTGATGGCACCATTATGAAATGGGGATAATATAAATAAACGACAATGTCCTTGAAAGATGAGAGATTTTTGTTGTGTCGATACTCTTATTTATTATTTATTTTTCTTTTAAGTAAATATTGCTCTTTTACACGAAATTAGCCAACAAAAAGGTAAAGGTAATATCTTCGCTTTGCGCTGTTTTTCAGTTTTACAATAATTCAAGGTTATGCATTAATAAGTAAAGAGATACCAAAAAGATATAGAAATATTCGATGGTGGAGACATGGAATGGGTTGGGTGGTGGGGGGGGGATGTGTTGTTCTTGTCTGCAATTCAGATTTAACAACCTTGCTTGCCAATAACAATTCGTTTATCAGCTGTACTAACACAAATTCATGAAAATAGGTAAGTGAGTACATTTCAGTAGAATTACCATCGTTATTACTAAGCTACGATTTCAATTCGTTCAGTTTTTACTGAAGATGGAATAAAATAAAGCATTGAACATTGATATTTACGAGCACTCGTACATGTTATGCTGATATTGAAATACCGTAGAAGAAAATATACGAAGAAAGGCCTCTCATGTTCTATTCTGTTGATATGGCATTATTCTTGATGGATTCAGGATATGGTAAATTGAAAAAAAAAGCCAAAACGAAACGGCCTAAATATAAAAATTGGGTTTGAGTAGTTGAAGATCGCGTTACCATGACTTTTTGGAGGAGTATCATCTTAGCTCCGATTGAAAAGCACCACTCAACTTGAAACAAGAGCTTAACTCAAAGATATAAAATTTCATAGAGAAGACAGGATATTTTCGATTATGTATGTACATAGGCATTATTGGATTGGAAGCTATCGAACTGGGTACAAGTATACACAGTAATTTTGTTAATGCTTATTGCCTTCTACGATTTAGAAAATTCAAAGTTGAAGACATATTCGCATATCAAAAATAAGTGGCATTTATGTTTATATATTATATGCGTTCATTACAGATTCCTGGTAATCCTTGTGCTAAGCCATTGATTGGAGATTTTGTACAATATCATCAGAAGCAGTGTTCAGGAAAAAATTTCCATGAAAAATTTCTTCAGAACAATTCCATATAAAAAAATGCCGGTTGTTTACTTTTCCAAATTTATTTATTAAATGAATTTACCACTTCTGCATTCAAACTATTCTAAATTCAATAAGGAAAGCACCTAAATTGCAGCTAAACATTCATAGATATGCTATTGGGGATTACTTGTATTTTCTGAAACAAAACAAATGTGGGCCATCGGAGCCATCGAATGATGTTAAACCAGAGCTCTGGGATAATATTACAAAAGGAACATAATAGTGGATCTGAGGCGCATTAGGAAAATAACAATATAGTTAATGGGAATGAAAGGTTCCAGAAATGAAATTGTTCTTGCCAAAGAAACCAACAGAGGCGAACACCAATTGTCATAAGTGAAGAGTGAGCCGCTTTTCGAAAGTCTTCGTTTCTTACATAATATGTTGATATTCACTTGACGATGGTTTCCGTTACATAATCTATGTACACATACATGAAGTGGAGTAGGAGCGACAAAATCGAATAAGGTCAGAGATGGAGTGGTAGCAAAACAGAAATGCCAACTGAAGAACCAACTGGAACAAGAACATTCATATCACATTTTCCATTCTCATAGATTACCGCAGACTGAATATGCAAACACAGTTCAATATTCAAATAGTGTAGCATGGCTTGTTTGTCTTCCACCTTATCTTCTTTCATCATTGGTGATACTGTTTAGTATCTGCAATTCTCAGCAACTCTTCATACCAACACAGACTCTAATCGAAACGTTTCGACTCCTACCAGTATTTGCCCATCCATTCACTAAAGTACGATAACTTGGCTTCCCGAAGGACCCAAGGCGATAGGACAAGTTTTCTTCGTTTCTGTTCATCTATAATATCAGAGCCTCTATGCCTTTTGCATTATAGTACATTTGCGAAAAGGTAAAAAAAAAAAAAAAACAACACGAAAAATATAAAGGAAAACTTAAAATAAAAGCTGAAATAATGTAAAGGATAAGATAGTGAGATACTTATTTATTTTCTATAAGGGAAAAAATTACTTCCAAGTTTAAAAGCTTTGCACTTTGGTGACTTTATAGAAATGAACAAGAAATAAATTGCAATTTGGAACCTATTCGAAATGGCAATGTATTCAATGTGATTAGAGAAATTTTAAATAATTAAATTAATTTTATATCAAATAGAAAAATATTAAAAGAATTTATAAAATGGAAAATTTCATTAAAAATCATATAAAAATGACTATCACAGATTAAAAGATAATTTTTGTACATATCCTTTTTTTACAATTTAAAAAAAAAATACTTTTGATTCCAAAAAAAGTACACGATATTTTAAAGGACTTTTCTTATATAATAGGAGTAATTTAATAGTAGAAATAAACTATCTTCTGATCTGGTTAATAAGAAGATTTAATCAGTCCATATATCTTTAAAAATTAAGAAAGGGTTATTTATCTAAACGCTATCGTCGTTCGATAACAGATATTTTTTAGCTTTAACTTGAAGATTTTAATCTGGATCAAAATATATTTTTAACGAAATGGGGTCTAGAACTACACAACATCTCAAAATTGTGGCTTAAATGAATAAAAAGTTCCCAGGACTCATAATTTCAAGAGTGTGTGATATCTTTTTGTCCTCCGCGATCGTGCAATTTGACGCCATTGAACTTTTTATTATAAAACCTTACAGAAGCTTATTTTACGTAGATAATTCTCAGACTTTTATGGAACGCAAATAGATTGGACCACCATCGATAAGATCTGGAACAGCCATTCTTATAAGAAAATCCATCAACAATTATGGAGTTCACTACAATTTCGCCTCTGAATCCATACAATCCTTAGTTGTCACTATTATTTAATTGACAAAAAAAAAACCATAATTGATTCACATTTTTTATCCTTCCTACACTCACTTGTAGCTTCGTTCTTTGGGGGTAGTATTTACAATGCTATTCAAGAAGCTCTCTCCCATACATCATACCAAATAACTTCCCCTCCAAATCCAACAAACTGGCCAACTTCCAGTTCAAAACGACCTGATATCATTGATTAGTTCACTACCTCCCCTTTAATTACCATTAATTCTAGTATTAAAATTTATTCCTAAGTCAATTTGAAAGACTCTTTTCATCCAAGGCTCATAAATGGCAAAATAGATTGGAACATATTTAGAAACAAATTAGACCAACCGATTGACCGTTCAAAACACCAAAAAACATTAATGATGCTATAAATGACCTCGCTATCTATCGCCTACAAAATGATACAATCACAACAACAAAATTTCCCAATTAAAATACGTACAATTCTAGCTACAAACAGAAACTTAACCGACTACAACGTGAACAGAATATAGAAATTAGAACGCACCATAATTAATGGCATAAAATTTATAAAAGATCACCAAGTGATAATATTTCTTTATGGAAAGTCACTAGACGAATACTCTCGTACAAAAAAGCATCACTCCCACTGAAACAACATGACGGTCACTGGGTAGAAACAGACAAAGAAAAAGCCGAAAAGCATTTGGTTAATACTTTTGCTCCCTACATGACGATATAGAAGACAAATCGCATCCTAACAAAATTATCAAAAAACTAATATTCCCAGCCCCTATAAGTCTTCCTCCCAAAATTTTAAGCCATCGGAAATTAAAACTACTATTCTGCGCCTTCCCAATAAAAAAAGCTCCTGATTATGATCTCATAACAGCTCCTTTTCTGAAAAAAATTTCCCGAAAAACCTTCGTTTTAATTACATCAATTTTTAATGGTATCCTGTGCACAACCTAGATTTCCTTTACTCTGGGAATTTATTGTCATTAAAATGATTCCTAAATCAAATAAACCCGTTAATTCTCCTTCTTCCTGTAGATCTCTCAGCCTCCTTCCAATCCTTGGTAAGATTTTTGAAGAACTTCTATTAAAATGATTCCACCCATTCCTAGTTAATGAAAAAACTATTCCTGATCTGAACACTCCACAATCCAGCAATGCAATTGCATTGTTGATCATATTGCATCCTTTCTTGAGAGGAAAGAATATTACGCAGGAGTATTTTTAGATATCTCCTAAGCTTTTGATCGTGTATGGCATCATGGGCTCCTCTGAAAACTCAAGAGCATTCTTCCTTCAACATACTAACTTATCATAAATTCATATTTCTCCCAACATCACTTCCAAGCGGCATTTTACTCAGAATCCTCGGAAATATATATAATTCTAGATGGAGTTCCACAAGGCAGTATCCTTGGTCCAATTTTATATAATATTTATACCCATAACATCCCATCTGATTCTATTACTATCATTGCTACTTATGCAAATGATGCGGCTATACTTGCTACTGATATAGCTTCCAACAATTTACAATCCCTTATCCACAACCTTCAATCCTGGTTTAAGATATGCAGAGTGTGAGTAAATGAACAGTAGGGTACCCACTATTTATCATGGAAAACCTACCCTTTTATACCTTAATAGCAAAATGATTCCACAATACGTTAAACTCGGTTATTTGGGACTTTAGCTGGATAAGACATTAAGATGGAATTCACATATTAGACTAAAAAAAACTTGAAGCCACTTAAAGTTACTTAAAACTTCTTAGACTACTTGGACAAACGTTCGAAACTACACGGTTTGTCCCAAAAATAACCGAACTTTATATTTAAATCGTAGAACATGCAGCGCCATCTATTGAAAATAGCATTAAAAAGATACATTCATCCTCTTTCAAACGCACCTAAATTCATGTAAATCAGATGACAGATGTGAAAGTTACAGCCATTTCAATAGATGGCGCTGCTTGTTCTATGATTTAAAAATAAAGCGCGGTTATTTTTTGGGCACACTGTGTAACAATAAAAAGTCAACTTTTATATTGTAAAACCTATTTGGACATATGGAATTGAAGTTTGGTATTTCAATTCCTATCGCGTCCAGGCCTTACAATCCAAGATCATCCGTAAAATTATTAATGCCTCAATGAAAAATTTCACTCCCGTTTATACTATCATAAAAATCTACTTGTGAGAGTATTGTCCTTTACTGCCCTCTCCGAAAACACTCATCGGAAACTTAAGAGACAAGGGCCTAAAGGTTTTCTGTAGGAATCTAACTTACGCCGATGGGTAGTTGGAGAAACGCCGATGGACGTTTATTCCCACTTTATGATGGACAAGATTGTTATTTAAAATTTTATGTAAATCTACTTGTTACAGATAAAAAAAAACCTTTGCTTTTCTAAGATAACATTTTATTAATAGTATTTTTTTTAAGCTAGAAAATTTCAAAAAAATTTACTAACAATTTTAATTATAAATTTGTGAGATATTAACTTTTGTTTAAATTTAATAAAATCCGTACATCGTCCTTATCCAGTTCGTCATGGTATTGATCTTGTTTCGTGGAAGGACATGTATCCAAAATGCTGTTGTTTTTTTTTTAAATTCGAAAATAATAAATGTTCTTAAAAAATTTAATATTTTTTATCGATATAATTTTAATTTCAGTACGAAAAAAACCATATTAGTGAAACCGATAAATCCTTTTAAAGACCTAAGATAGGCTTTAGAAATTCTACTAAATTCTAAATATTTGACTATATTGCCTTGGTTAATAGATTTTGATGATAAATAATGAATGCGAAGAGTTTAAAATTGGTTTTTTCTTATTTTTAAATTGAAAATATTCAGTATGGTGACTTATCGCTTTTTGGGAATTCACACAATTCAAAGGATTTTCTTGTAAAGTCATGTAAGTGTTATAATTTGTTTGCAAAATGGAACTCAAGCTTCTTTTTTTACAAAGAAAAAAAACCAAATTGCTCCATGAAAATATAAATAAAATAGGAAAATTTTAATCCGCATGTTGCAGTGTATTTTCATTTTTGGTATTTGGACACAAAGGACAAATATTGAAAGGTCCTTCGTTGCATAGGGAAACCTTTGAATAAAATCATGTCAATATTTTACTTTTTTCTTTTATATGTTTAACTTTTTTTTTATAAGAATATGGACGGTAAAAAATCATTTTTACCATCACATATGAGTGAGAATGTGTTTGTGTATACTTGAATATTTTTTTACAATCACTGCTATCAGCTCCTTTAGAGAAGTTAGGCTAAAATTTCGGTTTTTGTTCTGCTTTAATATAACATCTAGTATTCGTTTACATTGATTCCCTCTGGTATTTGTTCTTTCGACCAGATATTTTTTATTTCGCTTTTTTTCTTCTTCTTATTTGTAGGGTTAGCACTTTATTGTCCTTTTTTTATATACGTTTCTACCTAACATTTCTTAAATATTTTGCTATGAGTACAGTAACATAGGATGCTGGTCACGTTTTCTTAGCATATCGTTCAGACGTTAAACTTCATGCCAGCATCGAACTCAGTTAAAATTATATTCTGTACCAGGGATCATAGATGGATTAGGATAATAGGATGCCGTACATACTCTTTCTACAATAATGCTCTTTACATTGGTCCAATATAGTACAGTTAAGGACGATAGTGTCTGTGGTGACACAATGATAATACAAATCCATGAGGGATAATAGCTTTAAGGGGAAAAACCAAAAAGGTAAATCCATTCAAAGTGCAACTAAATTCACCATCATAGAAATGAGAAATTAAAGCAAACTTTATCCTGATATAGGGTTCAATTTTATAAGAGTTATTTTATTATTTTGAAAATATAAGCAAAAAGAAAAAAACATTTAACTCCTACACCCTCCGGTTATGGTTTAGTGAAAATTATGGAGTTTTTTTTTGACTATTATTTATAAGTAGAAATGTTTTTTTTTTTTACTATAAATTTATTGATATTAAACGATATTTAATTATATTTATAAATACTAAATAATCTTTTAATCTTGTGGACATAAATTTTTTTTCTAATAATATAGAAAAATAATGATTTTGTCCTGTTTAAATTTCATACCAAATTTAAATTGTACAAGAGTTTTTTTCTTTAGTGAAGAAGATTTTTTTTAATCAATATTTATCACAAAATTAATATGGTTTTTTTTTTCTTTTTGAGAAATGATTACAATATAAAAACCAATTTCCTTATTGTTGAAGAAATACGACAACATTGATGAAAGTAATGATGTAATTTCGATGATTTCCTGTACAGATGTGCCACAACCGAAATCCCGATGATATTCCCATTTCTGACAATGGCTGAACACAATTTTCCATTAAAATATGCCACAATTACTGAAATGAACATCTATGCCTCTAGTTCCGCCTATAAACTTACCTAAATCTACGTTTTTATGACTAGCTCATATATTGTAATATGTATCCTTAGCGGTATATCCTGTATATAATATTTCTTACAGTATAATTTTCATTTTTAATTTTTCATAATACTTGACTTGAAATTATTATTTACGTTTTTTTCCCTTCAGCAGTTTACTTTGTTTTCTATTTTTTTGTTGTTGTTAGGAAAAACAAGCTTGGTTACGATGAGGACCTAGATATAAAAACATAACCTCCAAAAACGCCTGTTTAGTTTTTTTTTGTTGTTTTTTTTTCTTCTTTTGGTATTTGAACGTTGATATCGAATCAATTTCGTCAACTCACATACTGAACCATCCATGTTCGAAATATTGTATATTTTTTTTTTTTTTAAAATACTTTTCTGCGCCATTCGTAGAATTACAGATTTAATGGTAGGCAGATTGAAAGGCATGGCAAGACAAATAGAGAAGAACTGAGAAGTGAAACGTTGCTGACTAAGTTGTCGATAGACCCATCCACTATGGAATTATATTTGTTAACCTATCAAGTTGGATGGTTATGATGGAGTGTACACGTTTATAAACGAGAAAATCTAAAAGTTAAATTCCAGCGAAATTATTTGCTCCTTTATGGCTTCTTGTCTTATGTTCGTGTCGAGGCTTACTGTGAAGTGATCCACCAACAGTCGTGGCACGAAGCCATTACAATCATTGTACCCATTCCTGAAGGAGTATCCATCTACGCCCGTAGCCCATCTTCAAGAATTGTTATCGTATACTTTGTCACAGTGCTCACCTAACCCAACACATATATTCATACGTGTACATAGCTCCACAGATGACGTTTCGCTTTTCTCATTTTGACTTTTCACAGTACTGCCAACAACCCTCGCCAAAGATAAATCAGGTGAAGATTGAGTTTCAGGCTTTGAGGAGGATGACAAGGTTTTATGTCACACATTCATTGCCTCAAGGATAAAGTAAGGATTTAGATGGAACCCTTTACACGTGGAATCTGAGCCATTCCATCCATATTATTCTCTCTACCTCGTGCTGAACTCCTCCACCAATTGCTTATTCTCCTACTACCTCAAACAGAATTTTGAATCTTTAAGCTATTGTCCCCGTTACCACTACTCGAAATCCTCTTCAGATTGATCTTCTTCCTACCTTCCGATATTCCACTGTCTTATACTATACCATATCTTATCCCACACGACTCTTGCCATATCGTATCCATAGCGCATCATCACAGCATCGAAGGAACGGGGTAAAAATAAATTTGCGTCATTGTATTTGTTCGTGTGTCATGCTCCTTTTATCCATTTTTTAACTTTTTCTTTATCCATTTTTCGTTTTTATTTTTTCTGTTCCCTCAAATATCCCACTTTCCATTTCGTTTAGACTTGAATAAATCGTAGATTATGGAAAACTGGGGATTGTGGACCACGACAAAAATGAATTTCTCTAAAATGGAACACTTTTAAGAATAGTCTCGCTCGTATGAACGTAAACTGATTATATTGTAGAATAGGTTTGTGTATAAACTGAATGTGTCATTTATATCAAGAAATATGACAGAGGATTTACTGAAATTATTGATGACTCATATTTCATTCATAAAAACCATCACTGAAAAGAGAAAAGGAATTGTAAAAGAGGACATTTTCGGGAATATGTAGAAATTTTTGCCTAAAGCGAAAGCAGCTCACAAATGTTTATTCGAACTAAAAACCCTTTCAGTAGAGTACGTTCCAAAATGATATTCAATCCTATTTTATTGGTTTTTCCTTTTAATTCAACTATTTTTATTTCTAAGCTGTTTATTTACTTCCTTTAAATCTGGTCTCCTTTTCGAAAATTAACGAATTTTTAAGATGAGGGGTTGCCATGAATCAAAGCATTTGAAGAGGCCGCCGCACTTTGATTGATTGTGCAAATTTTCACACCAATTCGATTATTTTTATTTCAATTAAAATAAAAAGAAAAAAAAAGAAAAAAATACTTATTTTTTTCAGGTATTCTTTGGTATTGCAAATATTTTTAAGTAAATAAGTTTGAAAATTGTCGATGCCCGTTTTGGAGACCTATTCGAGAGACTGTGAGCAAAACGCCTTATTACAATTAAAATTTTAAGCAAAGCTTAAGAGAAGAGGAATTGGAAAAGTTTTAATTTTCGTTTTATGTTTAAATTGTATTTATTAAATTAAATTTATTTTTACTTTAATTGAAGTGTTTTGATTAATTAGGTCAGTTGGCAGACAGGCTTCAATGAAAAATAAAAATATGTATTTTAAGCTATAGACGCACATCTGGTATCGATACCATGTAGAATACTAGCCCCTGCCACACAGCCGTTCATGGTACAAGTTCTAAAAAGTACGAAAATTAAAGATTTCTTTTCATTGTATTTAAACTATTTATAGGCTGGATGGTGAAGATACAATTAAGAGCATAACATAAAATGGTAAATTTTGAAATAAAGAAATTTTGTCTTTAATTTAATGTGTGTTTGGCAGCAGTCAAATGACAGGAAGTGCCCGCAAGCATACGACCAGAGAGGCTTTTACTTTGATGACAAATATGCTGGATTCATAAACTTGAACGTTGACGTAAAACGGGGACACCTACTATTCTTTCACTCAGCGGACCTGGGCAGAATTTTAAGTTTATAATAATTATAATAAGCAAAATATATAGGAACATTTAATTAGAAAAGCTATCAAAATATTGTGTTTTAACAGAATGATCGTACGATGGATGGAAATCTTTCGACATCAGTAAAACCTAAATTGGAATTATCATTTCAGTTAACAAAGTATCGGGCAATTTTTTTGCTGAGTGGTTTTTTATGTTTTTATATTTGACAGATCTTGCAAAATAACTGACATATGTCAAAGTTAAAAGTGCTCGGCTAGCATTGCTACCATATTTTATCACGAAAAGAATAACATCCGGAATATGCTTACAAATTATTTAATTTTATTATCACAATTCGTGCTCTATGGAGAATGTGTTTCGCGCCACATCGAGCATTTTGTTAACGTCATAATCGACCAACTTAGCAAGCAATTGAAGCCATAGTGACAAAATTTCGTGGCAATTTTATGCTCTTGGACATCAAACTACCAACCCGTGTGGGTAGAGTGCGTACAAGGGAAAATATTGCTGCCGGAGCGTCCAGTGTTGGTGAACGTCGCTGTTCACAGTAATTGGGATTGTGTTACTCGACTATGTGGAAGATTTTACGTAAGGATCTTGGTCTGAAAGCGTTTAAAATATAGCTCGTGTAAGAACTGAAGCTGGACGACCTGCCAAAATGTCGAATTTTCGGTGAGTGGGCCATAGAGCAACTTGTGGAAAGTCCGATTTTCTACCAAAAACAATGTTCAGAAACGAAGCCAAATCCTTTCTCAAAATCCGCGAGGTTGTGGTTTGAGACAGTCCCAATTCTTGAGAACGTCTTGGAATCGTTAAAATTGTGGTCTTTAGCAACACTTGCCTGAACGGCAGCAATATTCGAGCTGTACTTTGTCATTACTTCGAGCTGTTCTTCGTCTTAGTGGCACTTTAATATTATGTAAAGAAAATGTACGCTCGAAATTTTTAACAATTCGTTGGATAGCGAGCACAGTTGGACGATTATTACGACCATAACACGACCGTAGCAAAGGCGCACGAAATGTTGCAATTTGAGAACGACTATTTTGATAATAAGATTGAATCATTTGTAAACGTTATTCTTGCGTATGTCTCTTCATGATAAAATTGTAAATACTACTAAATACAATGAAAAAAAAAGACAGATCATGACATATTACAAATGGCCGAAACGTCACTCCTATTGAAAAACCCTATCTTCGAGCAAATCGCCTCAGGTTACCGATAAGGCGACCACAGTTATTTGAACGAGCAAATGCCCCGAAGAAGAGGTTCATTATCATTATTCTTGGTACAAGAGGCACATTCATCGTCATTATTCTTGTTACAAGGGGTAATTGTGTAAGGAATGTTAGGAAGGTTAGGGAAGGTTTGCGTCACGGCCAGGAAATCAAATAGTTTTTTTCCATTTTTACAGTCAGTCAGCTCAATGATTTTTGTTGTTGCTTAATTTTTTTCTATTTTATTTTTTTCTTGATTTCAAATTTTGTATCCTCTAAAATTTATGTACTCACTACATTTCCTATTCCCTTTCTATCCAGCCTTATTTTTTTAAAGTTATTTCTTTTAATTAAATTTATAAATTTTTTTTTCTTTGTTGTTAAACCCCTCCAGTAGAAAAGTTAACATCTTTGGTTATTCCATCGGTAAGAATTTGATGTTATATGGTTGGGAGGACATCACAGTACCAAATTTTTGAACATTCGCACTATCTCTGCAATGCTAGGAGTAAGCATGAAAAGGCAGTGTTTCGGTGTTCTCTAAGCACAACCATGATCGGTAGTACTCCTATTGAACTTAATGTTCATTAATTAATTCCGAATTTTTCTATATTCTTTATCAGTGCAACCAACAATTTTAATGAATTGCGTACTTTTTTTTTATAAGGGATTTGAGAATCTTAAATATAATAAACAAATAATGAGAAAATACATAACTTTAGATAATCACATTATTCTACCTGAAGGAGTTTAAATAAAAATGAGAGCGAAATTTATTTTATCAAAGAGGAATTATTGTAAAAAAAATTCAAAGTATTTTTTTAAAAAGTAATAATAAACTATAAATAAATCGTTAGTTAAATTATTATTAGAAATACTCAAAAGATGATAAGAAAGCATTCTTTACACAACACTACTCATATCTGTTTATTTAATATTTCTATCATATTTATCCTTATTAATGCACAGACAAATATAAAATACAAAACTACAATATAAAAAAAAAATTTACTTCAATAAATTTTTATGAAAATAAATTTTCAGGATTTCAAGCACAAATCATATCGTGTGTCTGATTGTCGAATTATTAACATTTCATACGAGCAGAAGACAGTAAATATTTTTCGATAGAATATTTTCTTCGAATTCAATATCGTAAAAGGAGAACTTCCACTTTGATAAATCGTATGCAAAAGCTTACATTGCTTTTATTTATCGATGAAAAGGGATGAAGAAGGATTTTCCATTCGCTCGAAATGATTATCCTTCATCTCCGATAAGTATTTACAAGAAAATGTCAAATAACTACTCGTCTCTATGTGAAACGAAGTGGGAACAGGATATTGTACGTTTTTCATGTTTTGATTTTCCATGAAAACAAGAAAAGCAAACAAAACGCACCTAAAAGCAAAAAATAAAATCCTATACGATATCTTCGAAGCCCTCTGGTATTGATGTTCGGAGTTCTATTGTAGCAGAATTTTTCTATTTTTAGTCCTTTGCCAGGGGCTTTATTATGACTCTGAAGAGGAGTCCTTTTTCAAAATATGAGCGAAAACATGGATATCAATTGTCAATACTAGTGATGGTGATGCGCTATCGTTATTGGTACTATTACTGTTTCCGTTGTTGATATTTTTATTTCAATGGCAGCCACATATTTGGACAATCCATTTCCTGTTTTATATCTTTTGTATTATTTCAAACAAAACTTATTTTCTATTACCCGTGGGTATTATATACAATAGCATTACACGTATATACATAGATAAATAATAAATAATATGCTACCCTTACCATATTATAGCCTATTGGATTGAGGCAAGATAAAATTCTTAGATGCGTTTCTTTAGCAAATTATATGATTATTTGGTATGATTGTATAATTTTGCTGTAAAATATGTGCAAACGTAACATAATATTCTTATATTGTACAATTTAACAGATTTTCTATGTCATTCAAATATAGTATTTTATATAAAATTTTTTAGCTAATAGATTTTATTTTAAATAATAAGTTTTAAATGCACATGAATTTTTATTTCTCTGCATTTGAGCGGGAAACTTTCTAATGCAAATGCCTCTAGTTCACAAATCATCATTTTAGTTATTGCAAAATCCACTTCATTGTTAGTATAAGTATCTTTTTAAAATAAAGTTACTATTAAATATTTAAAAACACCGATATTTGTGCAAAAAATACTATGCTTACAAATTATTTAATTTTATTATCAAAAATTGGTGCTCTATGGAGAATGTGTTTCGCGCCACTTCGAGCATTTCGTTAACATCATAATCGACCAACTGAGCAAGCAATTCAAGCTATAGTGACAAAATTTCATAGCAATTTTATGCTCTTGGACATCAAACTACCAACCCGTGTGGGTAGAGTGCGTACAAGGGAAAATATTGCTGCCGGAGCGTCCAGTGTTGGTGAACGTCGCTGTTCACAGTAATTGGGATTGGATACTCGACTATGTAAAGGATTCTTGGTCTGAAAGCGTTTAAAATATAGCTCGTGTAAGAACTGAAGCTGAACGACCTGCCAAAATGTCGAATTTTCGGTGAGTGGGCCTTAGAGCAACTTGTGGAAAGTTCGATTTTCTACCAAAAAATTACGTTCAGCAACGAAGCTTATTTTTCATTGAATGGGTATGTGAATAAGCAAAATTATTTTATTTGGGATGATGAACAACCGCTTGCAAAACAAGAAGTGCCATTGCATCCTGAAAAATGCCCTGTTTGGTGCGGTTTATGGGCCGCTGGAATCACCTTAAAGATGAAGCTGGCCGCAAAATTACCGTCTGGATGAACCTGGCCGCAAAAGATGAAGCTGGAATTTTTGTTTGTTTGTTTGTTTAAGGTCCCTTAGAAATGTGCCAGGGACTACGTCATAGTGCCACGACCGTGAGGCCATTTGGCGACTTCATAATACCAGGTATATAAGTTTAAATCCGTCATAGATGACGGATTTAAACTTATATGAGTGAGTGAGCGTATTAAGCTACCAAGGGCACGCCATACTTTTTTTTATCAATTTAACATCTGTCAACATAAATCAGTGCATATTGTCAACAATTTCTTACGCCAACATACATTTTTCCTTTGGTTATCATGTCTAGTTTTGTGCCAGAAAAAGTGCATATGCGGGAAGCTCTGCTTTTCTGGAGGCCTATTGTGACAGTGTTTTATCGGAAACAATGTGCCGACATTGGGTTCGTCGGTTCAAAGACGGTAATTTTGACTTGTGGGACAAGAAGCGTGAAAATCGGCCTAGGAAGGTTGAGGACCATCAATTGCAGGCTCTTTTGGACGAAGACGATGCCAAATCACAAAAAATGCTCGCGGAGCAATTGGGTGTTACTCAATAAGCCATTTTCATGCGTCTGCGTGCCATAGGAAAGATTGAAACGATCGGAAAATGGGTGCCGCATGAATTGAGCGATAGGCAGATGGAGCGATGCCAGAACACATACGAAGTCTTGCTCGCCAGACAAAAAAGAGAGTCGTTTCTTCATCGAATTGTTACAGGTGATGAAAAGTGGATATATATTGAGAATTCTAAACGAAAGAAATCTTGGGTGGATCCCGGCCAACCATCAACACCTTCCCCAAGACCAAATCGCTTCGGACGGAAGACAATGCTGTACGTTTGGTGGGATCAGCAGGGTATCGTCTACTATAAGATGGTAAAACCGGGTGAAACTGTCAATGCCGACATTTGTGCAAAAAATACTATCACGTCAAATTTAAGGAAGTATTGAAAAAAAAGACCGAATTGAACAATATTAAATAAAAAAATTTTAAAAGGGAAAGAATATTTATAAATCATATAAATTAGAAAATATTAAAAATTATTGATTTTACTTAAACTATCACACAAGAAATTATTTTTCAAACAAAAAAATTTCCGCAAATTAAAATTGGAAAAATCATATCAAAGAGAAAAGTTTCTTCGTTATTTGGTTGATTTTATATCTATCTATGGTAAATGTTTGTAAATTTATAAATATAAAATAAATCCTATTAAAAGTATATTTGCTAATTGAACATACTTAATAATTTGTATATTAAAAACTCTTTGCACATAATATTAAGTCTAATCATCAGAGTTATTATCGTCATGAGAAAAATTTTTTAAAAGGTAAATGTAAAGAAGAAAGTAACAATTTTAAATTTATACCCTTACATACACATGTGTGCTAATTCATTGTAATTATAATATTTTCTGCCTTTGGTTAAAAAGGACCTTATCTCTGGAATTTCTTAATTTAGTAAAAGAGGATTTTTAATATCCGATTAGAAATTTTCATCGTAACTAGACTGAATTATTATGAAATTTTTCAACCCAACCAACACCCACACATTGAGCTAAAAAAAAAACAAACCAACCAACCAACAAATGATTTTTTTTTTAAGCATATTTAGTAATAAAGATTTACAGGCAGAGAAAAAGGACTATGAGAATAAGGTGCGGAGGAGCGAGTGCAGACTATGTTTAACGTTGAATTTCTGCAGGAACATCGATTGGGACAAAGTACATCAATGTGTACAGTGTGTCAGAGATGATGTTTATATTGAAAGCAGACGCAAATAAGTTCGAACAGAACCACATGTTGCTATTCCTATTCGTTAGAAGAGAATTTCCAGTCGAGCATGTATAAGTACACCATGAAAACCATTATCTACCCGGAGTGAGGATGCTAGAACGAACCCTTTGAGTTCTCGGTTCCCAAAGTCTCATATCAGGAGCCGGGGATACGATGTGCTCTTTTACTCAATTAGGATTCACATTCAGAATAGAATTCAAAGAAACAGTTGACTGTTTTGTGTAGATGAGAATTGAGCTTTTCTACTAAGACCTTCGATAGCTATTCCGCTGAGATCTTCGATAGCTATTCCAGGTCTATGTAGACATTAACCTATGCTTATCCGTAAAGAAGTATATGTGATGTGCATATAGTAAGTCTAACCATGATTTTAATATGATTTCTAACATCCTATTGTCCACAAGCGAATTAGTAATGCTCCAACATATTGTGTATAAGATGTGCTTGCACATGTTTATATCCCCCCTTAAATTATGCTGGCATTGTTTCTCTGGCGCTGTACTCGTAATTTAAGACGATTGTTTATTATTGGAATTATCCTAATATAAATGAAAATATCAAAATTTTCCATATACTCATTTAGTTTGTATTTTGATCTGAAAATTTCAGTACGTTTATCGCTATCTCAACAACTAACATAACTGACCTGCTCACCCTACCCTATATTTAGTAGCACAAGTAGAAAGAGTGGTTATGATTGGTGGGATAGTAGCAACTTTGTGCTGAAAGTTTCATCTATAAAATAATCCTAAGGGTATGCGGTCCGGTTGGTTTAATTAATAAAATAGTTAAGAATGTTTGTGAGACTGTCAACAAACAAAATAATATTTGTGAAATTAAGAAGCTATCCAGTAGATCTTGGGCTTATAGGAGCAAATATCAACCAAAGATAAAAGCTAACGTTTAGCCGAAACAACCAAATATCCTCTTGCAAATAGTGCAGAAAAGTTCCTTTTTAATCAGTCAGAATTTATACGAGTACATACAGAAGAAATTCCAAATTCTATTGTTTACGTATGAAAATATTCAGACATGTTCCAAACACAAACAAAATCCATAAATTTCCATCAATTTGCATGAACAATATTCAAAAATTAAAGACCTCCTCCAATCGTAATTAAAAATATTTACTGTTTGCATTGTTCCAGCTTTTCATGAAAATTTTCCAAATTTTGTTAATTTTCACTAATTACAATCACTATACCCATCAGACTTTGGAAAATTTCTTGTATGGAAAATTACGGACAGATTTCGTATATGCTCATGAGCTCCACCATAAAATATGGTCCTAAAAAGGATACAAACACCAATATTTGCAAATAAAAATCTAATTAGTGTCACTAATTTTATGTTGTGCACATAAATTAATTAAATCTGAACACAATTCTGGTAGAACACTAAATAACCTAAGCCAAAAAAAAATAAAATAATAATAATAAAGGAAAAGAGAAAATGAAATGAATATTGACGGTGTTACTGATCCTGTTCCAAAATAAGAGTATCATCGTATTTCGTACTCCCTTATTTAGTATAGCTGTCACTTAGATGAGTTTATTTACAAGGGCAGTCAGTACATACAAGCATGAATATATTCATTAGAATGACGGGGGTAAGGTTGCTCTTTATCAGGACCAAAGATGGATTTATCTGCTCTTATCCTTAAAGCCTAGTTTTTCGCTTAATTAAACAATAGCATCGTCAATATGGGCTTAAGGGGCTCGTCTTTGTCGATAAAATTGAATGCTATACTGCATAGATAGACAGCCGTATCGGTGTCGGAAATGTATACAAAATCCACTATAAAATCACTTTTATGGTCAAGTTTAATACCTTTGCCAGACCGCATGCATACAGAACGTTAGGGAAAACTGGTACATTTGATCTGCTATCCATTAAATATAGAAAGTAGTAGTTGTCGAATTTGGTGAGCTTTTTATTTTTCATACAAAATGCCATGGAATGGTGGATAAAGCAGCTAAACCAGTAACAAGAATGATAGGCCAAGGAACCCATTGTTGCCATTCCCTATAACCAAAGACCAACGAACCAACAACCAACGGCCAACAATGCCACAACTACCACAACCAGCACAACCACGATGGCGGGGACCACATTTATTCGCTCTTTAGCTATAGTTTACTGCAGGTTGCAGTGGGGTATTTGATTTTTATGGCGCTTTTACTACCACTCCAATTCTCGTTTGTTACACTCACGGGTTTCTATTTAATGACGGCATATCTATTTAGAGGCAAACTAAGATTGTTCAATGCCATAACATAGTCTGTCTTCCCTTCGAATGTGAAATTGCCGTACTGAGTGCAAGTGTAATTATCATCGTAACGTAATGCTAAAGTGGGATTGGCAGGAATAGCAATCTAAGGACTCAGAGCATACCCCACGAACGCAACGGTTAGAATATTGCGCATTCACATATGTCAGAGCCTGTAGATATTTGCGTTAAAGTTGAGTAATTACAAAAGTGCTGCTTTGATAGCAGTCCTACTTTGTGAGCGATTCGTCTGCGAGATGGTTTCTGATTAATGACATTGAGGATAACTACAAGGACGTTAAAAGCAACAAGGACGATACAAATTCCACATTTGCGAATCCACTGAACGGTGTTGGCATGGGGAATCAATTGAATGCTCGTAAGTGGTTGAGCAGAAAATATCCATCGCAATCGGTTGTGATTCTACAATTAATCGCACAAATAATAAATTAAGTGCACGCTCGATACAAGCTCTTACTTTGAACAATTACGTACGAGTTTGGCTGTAGATCATATCCAATAAAATATTAATGGCTAAGGTTTGATGGTCTGGGATTGTACAACTAGATTATGCGAAGTTTCTGAGGTCAGGCAGATGGCATCATAAAATCAACTAAAACTATTGAACCTTGCGAATCGGTTTTCTGATATTTTTCTGACTTTTTTTTCCTCTTTCAATTCCTCATTCCAAATAATATTCTTTGGTAAATTCAATTTAAGATCAACAGAAAAATGGTGGTTCCAGAAATATGATTCCTGACTCTTGAAACGTTGTCCTTTCACTGATCAATTGCAAATCAGTGACCACATAATTTTTCCTGAGACCATATTATTTAAAATAGTTTCCGTTCATACCCTTATACATCCTTTTTGAATTAATAGATATATTTTGGGTAGTTTCAAAAATAATTTCATATTATTTTTAGATTTATGGACTTAAAAGCTTTTTAACTTATTGAGAAATTCTTCAATAAGAATTTAGGGCCGCTATTGTCCTTTCATAAAATAATTTTTCTGGTATAAGGTTTCTTTCAATATTCAACTAATAACTGCAATTATCCATAAAAATTTAAATTAAACACAAATTATGGAGCTTGTCGTCAAATAGCCTCATTGTCGTGGCGCTAAAAATGGTCTCCGGCTTTTGACTCAGAAAGCGTACATACTCGTACAAACAAACAAACTTTTGAATAGCTATATGATGAATAGTAAAAATGACTTGTTTATTAAAATATCAATTGGATTAAGTACAAAAATTATCACTACTACATAAAATAAGTAAAATAACAAGTGTATAAGCTTAAATCCGCTGTTTTTTATTTAAAAAAAAACAGGTTTTTCTTATAGAAAGCAAAAAAAAATTTCTTCAAAGTACTTGCCATCGCTAGCTACCTATTTTTCCCATCTCTCGGGCAATTTGTGGATAACACGCCAAGAAAATTCCTTCTCTTTCGAGGCAAAGCACTCATCAAGCCATTTTTGGACGCCTTCGTAAGAATCGAAGTGCTGCTCAGGTGATAGCCGAAGTGCTGACGAAAACAGGTGATAGCCGGAAAGGGCCAGGTCTAGTGAATAAGCGCAATGGGGTAGCACCTCCCTGTTGAGTGTCCCCAAGTAGTTTCGGACCATTTTTGACGTGTGCAATGGTGCCTTGTCGCGGAGGAAAATCAGCCTGTCATGTCTTTGTTGATAATCCGTCCTTTTTTCACGCAGAGTACGGTGCAATTTAATCAGTTGTTGGTGGGGGCGGTGGGCATTAACAGCTTCACCAGGTTTCAACATCTCATAGTAGACGATACCCTCCTGATCCCACCAAACGCACAGTATCGTCTTTTGTCCGATTCGGAAGCCGATTTGTTCAAATTAAAGCAGAAAACAACAGCTTTCCGCATATGCTCTTTTTCTGGAACAAAACTATACATGATTACCAAAGGAAAAATGTATATTGTTGTACGAAATTTCTGACAATGTGCACTGATTAATGTTGACAAATGTCAAACTCATAAAATAAAATATGGCGTGCCCATTGTAACTTGATACGCTCACTCACGCCATATATGACCGAACAGCGGATTTAAGCTTATAACCTTATAAGTGTAGGAACCTTCCCCGGAAATTCTACCATAGACTGTGAGTTGAGAAGATGGAAAACAAAATTGGTATGTCGTAATTGGGACTGTACAAAATATAAAAATAAAGTGACATTTTGGGACATTCATAGCATAAAAAATATCAAATGGTAATTAGTGCTTGTCCAAAATTTAAATGCGTCGTAAGGACCTTTCCAGGAAATACAGGTCGTATGGGTTGAAGATATTCCAAACAAAATTGTTATGTTTGCTTTGGGAGTACACAGAATAAAAAAATAAAGTGACTTTTGGGACAATCATAGTACATAAATGGTAATTAGTGCATTTCTAAATTGAAATGCGTTACAAGGACCTTTATAGGAAATCCTGGTATGAGGGTTGAAGAGATAGAAAACAAAATTGGTATATCAGCTTTAGGAGTGCACAGAATAAAAAATTTTGTGACATTTTGGGACATTCATAGCACAAATAATATCAAATGACAATTAGTGCATGTTTAAATTAAAATAAGTTGTAAGGACCTTCCAAAGAAATCCTGGTATGAGGGTTGGAGAGATTCCAAACAAAATTGGTATATCGGCTTTGGACGTGCACAAAATAAAAAAAAATAAAGTGACATTTTGGAACAATCATAGTACATAAATGGTAAATAGTGCATTTCTAAATTGAAATGCGTTACAAGGACCTTTATAGGAAATCCTGGTATGAGGGTTGAAGAGATAGAAAACAAAATTGGTATATCAGCTTTAGGAGTGCACAGAATAAAAAATTTTGTGGCATTTTGGGACATTCATAGCACAAATAATATCAAATGACAATTAGTGCATGTTTAAATTAAAATAAGTTGTAAGGACCTTCCAAAGAAATCCTGGTATGAGGGTTGGAGAGATTCCAAACAAAATTGGTATATCGGCTTTGGACGTGCACAAAATAAAAAAAAATAAAGTGACATTTTGGGACAATCATAGTACATAAATGGAAATTAGTGCATTTCTAAATTGAAATGCGTTATAAGGACCTTTACAGGGAATCCTGGCATGAGGGTTGAAGAAATGGAAAACAAAATTGGTATATCAGCTTTAGGGGTGCACAGAATAAAAAATTTTGTGACATTTTGGGACATTCATAGCACAAATAATATCAAATGACGATTAGTGCATGTTTAAATTAAAATACGTTGTAAGGACCTTCCCAGGAAATCCTAGTAAGTGGATTGAAGATATTCAGGACTTGGGTGCAATTAATTTTTGAATAGTTTTTTGCAACATGATTCGGAAGTGATCTTATATGGTATTGTAGCCTATTGACAATTTTTTGTGGTTGTCCACCCAGTGACCGAAGAAAAGCTTAACCTTAATTCAGATAAAAGACAAACACTCATATGGAGCCTGTTTTATGTTAAAAAAATTTTTTCGTAGTCACCAAGTGGGTTAATTTACTTTTGAAGTTTTAAAGTGGCGATTTTTCAATAGAATGTGTGACCAAGTACTACTCTACTAATATTAAATGTTTAATTCCATCCTGTTTGTGCAATTTCTTATACTATATTAATGTACTGTCTTTAACTTACAGTATATTGAAATGTATATTAAAGAAACAGTAAACTTCGCAATGGAAAATAATAAGTAACAAAATCTCACCCTTACTTAATAAATTGAAGACTCACACAAACTTATTTGTACTTGTTTCTATAATACAAATTATATATTGTCGTCGCATGGAAATTTTTTTATGGTTGAATTTAATGTTTAATATAAATTTATGACTGTAGAGCTTTATAGATTTTATAGAAAATAAAAAAGAGAGTAGAAAATTTTCTGTTCATATTTCAACGGAGGTAAACTGAGCTGAGCATATTTTTTTCTGATCAACTATGGAGTAGGGATGTCTAACGTTGCCAACATTGCTAATTTAATATTCATTATTGGATATAAATTATAAATTTTAATTGTAAATTCATAGACATTTTTTAATGATAATTTTTTTTTTATTGATTTCATATTCTACGACATTATATATTTGTATTAATAATTAAAAATCTTTTTAGTCGATTTATAGGGTTTTGTGAAAATGCTTTGATTTATCGATAATGTGATGTCTGCGATTTATGATAAATATTTTTATTGAAATTCAGGTAATTCGAGTATAACCAAATGGACTAAGTTTTCTATTTCATTATAAATATTTCGAAAAAGACGAATTCAATAAAAATATTCCTCATAATTTATAGTTGCTATAAGTTCTCAAAAATGAATTTTTCCTTTATTAAATAATCTTAAAGCCATTCAAAAGAATATTTTCTATAATTTTTTATATTTTTACAAGGGCACAAATTTTTTGTCAAATATCCAATATTGACTATATAAGTTTCTGCTTATAAAAGTGAATTAATTTTTTTCGTAACTCTTTAGTAGCTGTTCCAGTTACTATCGCCTATAATTGAAACTTTATTACTACAACTGAAAATAAATCTAAAATTGAAATTCATCTTATATACGAATATCTGTACTCCTGCCTGATAGACTAGTTTGAAAATGACGATAGAGAAATAAGTAGTTGGGATGAAATTGAATTGAAAATTTAAACAGCAAACCAACAAGATAAAATTCGAGCAGAACTAGACGATCTTATATGACATTGGATTTGTATTTGCAAAGATCAGTTTATTGATAGATAAACCATAGGAAATGATGATACGTATTACGATTGCCAGCTAGCTTGCCATCAATGGGATACTAAATGCAAAGTCAGTCGAGTGCATTAATTTAATTGAACGAACATTTCCCTTTGGCCAAAGAACGTCTTCATCAATTATTTACGCATCAGATTTGGTATTCGAACTAAAGATCCTGCCAAGGCAACGAACAGGCTTCCAACTAAGATATATCCTGCAATTTTCTGGAGTAAATTGGTTTATGTACTTTTGATTCATTAAAATCAATTTGCCCCTTTGAGCATCATAGAATCAAAACGACCACCAACAGCCGGCGAAGCCTTAGAAGTGATCAAAGTCAATAGGTTTGGGGAAAATCTTCCAGCAAATATAACCTCACATTTACTTCGATGAATGCAAATGCTCGAAAGTTTCCATCAATTTTTGACCAATACTATATAAACACTACCAACGGTTGCTGCTGTACTCGAATTTATAGTTTTGATATTATAAAAGCAGAATTACCCGCATTACAGATATTTTATATAGATTTTAGTCTTCAGCATCCTCATAGAGATATACCGGAATAGTATGATAGAAGGAAGATGGCAAAAGGATATTCCACTTGCTTCGAGATTGAATTTGTTTACCCGTGTTCAGGTGTTTTCATTTAGTTGAGCTCCTGTTGAAAGCACTGTTAACGAGCACTGTACACAAATGTACATCGGTACTTCCCCCAATAGTATGGACCAATTTACTTGTATATCTGTGTGCGAAAGTTACTTTATATCGTTTTTATATACTAAAATGATAACAACAAAATTATTTCTACTTTCAATTTGAAATTCTTGGTCATTTTTCTTTCTTTTTACCTTTCAGCAAATTATGTATTAAAATCTTTTGAATACTAAAAATCCGTCTAAAATATTATACATATTTCTTTTATTTTAAGTAAATTTTTTTAAAGGACTTCTAACTAATGATCATTATTAAAGGATAATAGAAATATTCATTTCTAATAAAAAACTGTTTATGATTATTTCTAATTAATTCGTAAAAAAATGGATTAAATTAAAATTTGAGAAAAAATAATTGGAAATTTTGCTAATTATTTAAGTGATTCCAATTCCAAAAAGCAAAAGAAATTAATTAGAATTTTTATATAAATAATTATGATATTCAGTTTGATACTTTTTCTAGAAAAAATATTATGTAAAAGTCAAAAGAAAGAATTTATTTTTTACAATAACATTTCAAATTGCTTTTGAAAATATAGAAATAGATTAATGCAATTAATCAGAGATCTAAGATTTTGAAATGATTCACAAAAAATCTTATGAACATAATGAAATGTTTTCTGAGATTAATTTGTAATTATTTCAAAGGACTTATTAAAAATAACATTTTAAGTACATACAAGTATGATGGTATTTCTTAAAATCAAATTTTTTAATTAGCGAAAAACATTTCCAAACGGTATCTAACATATTTAATAAGATTATTCAATTACAAGGCGTGGCAGGAAAATAATGACTCTCCCCTCAATCAGTCCGGTAACTATGTGATCCTATAGAGCGTTGTGATAAGGAAATGTTGCAGTGAGCCTACGGAGAATGTTTTCTTAACAAAAGTAAAAAATTTCTTTGGCATTAAGGATTTTTTTAAAGAACTAAAAGAGTTGGAAGACGAATTTCACTTAGAAGGTGGGGGTGAGGGGTTTTAAGTGCTCATTTGGATTAAAATTTGGAATAAAATTGTGAGGTTAAACCATCGATTATTAGCATTGAAGCTGACGAGTAGTGAATTAAATTTGGTAAAAAAAAAGATAATCAGAAGATTGTGTACCTTGATCTTTTCGACGGAATCAAAAATTAACCAGATTTCTTCTGAATATGACCCAGAAACCAAATGTCAAAGTGAAGAGTGGGTACACTGACAAATCCCTTTCAAAAATAACGCAAATCAAAATCAAAGGGATTTCCATTTATTTCTTTTTTTTTAACTGAGGAGGATCATTCACAAAAAATTTGTTTATTAAAAAAGTGCTTAAAAGGAACAGAAAAATAATTCTGCGCGACAACGCCCTCTGTCACATGGCCATTTCTATATTTTTGACGTTTTGTCGGATTTGTAAAGCGTTTTAAGATCATACAATATTTTTCTCTTCGCTTAGCAGATTATCGGTCTCCTACGAGGTCTGTTAAAAAAGTATCGCGAATTTTGAATTTCCCCGCGTTAGGTATATTCTAACTCATGTCTTTCACTTATACCGACAAGTTCGGCCATTTTGAATGTTCAGTTAATTTTTGACAGCTGCTGTGTTTGCCGTGTTTTGCAGCGTCTTCGATTTTTGCCCATTCCAAAAAATTGATAAATGAATCTGTATCAAATTTTGTGTGAAAAACAAAATTAATTGAGCGGACGCATTCCGAATATTGACTATAGCATATGCTGAAGCTACCTCAGACCGAATCAACGTTTCTCGATGGTACAAAATGTTCTCAGAGGGCCGAGAAAATGTGAACGACGAAAAGCGTGCCGGACGCCCGAGCTCGTTAGCAACAGACGAAAACATTGATGAAGTGAAGAAAATAGTATCGGCCAATCGTCGAATCACCGTTAGAGAATTTTCTGAGGACTTAAACACATCGATTGGCTAATGCCATTCGATTTTTAGCAATGATTTGTGCGTGAGACGGGTCGCCGGGAAATTCGTACCAAAAATACTCAATTTCGACTAAAAACAACATCGCATTAACATTGCTAAGGAGCTGTTGGACTCTGTCCGCGACGACCCAACTTTGCTCCAAAAGATCCATAACTGGTGACTAATCATGGGTTTATGGTTATGACGTAGAAACCAAAGCTCAATTATCCCAATGGAAGCTGCCGCACTAGCCAAGAACGAAAAAAGCGCGCCAAGTTCGGTCGAATGTGAAGGTTTTGCTTACAGTTTTCTTCGACTGCAGGGGCGTGGCGCATCATTAGTTCTTAGCACAGGGTAGAACTGTCAATAAGGAATATTACCTGCAAGTTATGCGCAAGTTGCGCTAAGCAATCTGCCAGAAACGCCCGGATTTGTGGAAAAACAAAAACTGGCTTTTGCCATTTTTGGCCAAAAACAACACACTAATAATGCCGCAGTCACCGTATTCTCCAGATCTGGCCACCGGTGACTTTTTCTTGATCCCGAAACTGTACAGCCCCATGAAAGGACGACGCTACGCTACGATTGAGGAGATAAAGACGGCATCGAAGGAGGAGTTGAACAAGATCACAAAAAATGACTTTTTGAAGTGCTTCGAGGGTTGAAAAAAACGTTGGCGCAAGTGTATAATATCTGGTGGGAATAACTTTAAAGGGGACAAAATAGATATTCATGAATAAATAAATAATTTTTGAAAAAAGACTTTTTGAACAGACCTAGGTTAGCTATCCTACTGCATATTTTTCGTACAGTTTGGTGGTATGCTTTCGTTCAGTAGGATGAGCGGCCATTGTATCGATTTCGAGTTGTAGTCTCTTACCAATACGGGTGTTTCCCCCCGATTGATTCTTCCTTCTGAAATCGGGTATTAATATTTTCGTATTGATGGCTTTTTCTGGTGTTCTTTTGTACATTTTTGTTAAGAAAAGGATAATGGAATAAGGAAAGTGAAGAATTTTGTTTGGGGGCAATAGTGTAGAACCATGTCTTAGTGGGATACGAACCAACGACCCTTTGGGGTGGTAGTACACTGCGTTAAAGACTGTGCTACCACCTGGTCGGAGAAAACTATTATT
Source organism: Atherix ibis (assembly GCA_958298945.1). Taxonomy (NCBI): domain Eukaryota; kingdom Metazoa; phylum Arthropoda; class Insecta; order Diptera; family Athericidae; genus Atherix; species Atherix ibis. The sequence goes on from OY282606.1 coordinate 120,686,912, forward strand.
TAAAAGGGATAAAATTTATGAATAAATATTTAATAAAATTGCTCACAAAAAAAACATTTTTCTGCCACACCTTTTATGTATATTAATACCTACAATATTATATGTTGCATCGAACTAATTGTGAGGGTAACCCGAAAGTGATGAATATACTTTCGGTTAAATTGGGAAATATTATTGATGCATTTGTATGAGCGGAAAAATTTCATACTAATTGAGAAATATTTCGGATGAATTGCCGCGAACAATTGCTGGGTAGTCGTCGTTTTGGAAGTGACTTAATTGCGTGTTTGACCACATCACAAAAGCATCTGAACAAGTCCTGTGATTGTCCAAAATCGACCAGAAATTGCTTCAATTTCAAACAGAATTGATCCGATTTCGGTAGAAATAATTTCAACGAACATTTACCAATTTAGCTTTGGTTCGAAATCATTCCCGAATACTGGCAATAAATTTGATGATTACTTTATGTTTATCTTATTTTTTTACTAGTTTTGGTAGAATTTTCAGAACCAGTCAGTGTTAAAGTGAACACATGGAATTTATTCATATTGAAGCTTACATTCAGCTAAACTTTGTGAACCTTCACACCCAAAAAAAGAGCCCTATTCATTGGGAGTTGCCCAAATTCTTTTCCTTTTCAAGAGACCAAAAAACTACTCTATAGCAAGGATACATATGGGATAAAAGTTGTTGGAAGGATGTGTTATTATTACTAGCATCTGTTGGTGTAATCGGTGTATCGAAATTTTATGATAAATTTTTTTTATTTTTTCAGCCGTCACATAAATTTTTCAAAGTCAATGCATTTTTTATGGTCATTTGAGATTTTACTTTATTCTGTATAGATCCAGAACAATTTTCATTCTATATTTTCGTATGATGTTATTGTAATTAGTGCAATTTTCATTGTTAGGATAAAAAATTCCATCTCAATCTGCAAAAAAAAAATTAATAAAAAAAATATTTAACTTTTTCGCTATAACATTTTCGACACGAAGTTAGTATGTGCAGTTTTTAAGCATATTTACTCTTTGTTGCCATATAATAACTGACAATTGTTGAAAAATTATTGCTTATACATACTTGTACTATTAACTACAGATTTAGATAAAAATGGAAACTTTGCTTGATTTATAGATATTACATTTAACAGAAAATTTATGAGCACAGAATATCTGCAATAGAATAATAATATTTTGAACCAAGAGAGGAGGAAATAAAAAAAAACAAGGACTTTGTTCATATTTATTTGACTTGGTAAAATAATTAATTTTGCATATAAATTGGACAAAATTATTACACAAACGTCACATTGCATCAAATATCTAACAATTCGTACGTTTCCTTTGAAAACATCCCTTAAATAGGTTTGTACAAATGTACAAATAGGACATGATTTGATTTACAGAATAGTTTTCAGGACCTTTCCGTTTGATCAATGTCTGAGCTATATTTTCTAGAAAATGATATTTACAAGGAATAAATTTTAATATAGAAAATATCTTTAGAAATTATTACTATTATTAATAAATACGTACGAGTACATATGAATTCGTTGGTTTGCCATTTAGTTGAATAAATGTAAAATTGTAGTCTTATAGAAATATATCCCATTTCTAGTGCATATCTGCTATTCATCTAAATAGTTATTTTATGAAATTCTGAAAACTTAATATATTATAAAAGACTTTAACTTAAATAAATTACAAATTAGCTCTAAAAGAATATTTTATGGAATGTTTTTTTCTTCACATCTTTTGAAGGTCTTTTTTTAATAACTTATAGGAAAATATAAAAATCTATCTGAAATTATATTTTAAATATTTTCAATACATTTTTTTCAACTAGTTTTTAGTATAGTTTTTCCAACAAAAAAAAAGAAAATTTTATGTGATAAAAATTTAAGTGATTATAAACTATTTGCTCTCGAAAAGCACTGTCTTAAATGGCACCATTATTTTAAGGGAAAACTTTTCCGATCAGTATTAAATAATAATTATTATATGAAGCATATTAATTTTAAGAGAGTATTCAGAATCTTATTTTCTGATATGGTTCCAAACCTTATATGATTTAGCATATTCAGAATTGAGTAGGTCATATTCAGAATTGAGTAAGTCAACTGTGATACAAAAAACAATTTAAACTCTATAATAATCCTTATGGTGGACTATGTACAGAATACAATTATTCTTAAGGATATACTCTTCCATATAATAAATAAAAATACATTAAAATCGTTTTGTTATTGATGAGAAACTCTACTGAAAATCGCCGTTTAAAAAAAAGTTGTATTCCCTAAGTCCATGTTGGTTTTTGTAAAAAATTAACGTTCTCCATCGCTGTTTTCTATCACTTATTATGCAAATCACAATTTGAATATTGCTCCTGTTTATTTTCAATTCTCTTTGATATGATGTAACTCCATAAAAGCCCTTATGATAGACCACATAGAGAATATAGTATGTAATTCTTTAGGATATGCTCTTCAATATAATAAACTATGGTACAGACAAAATGACTCAAAATACGTTAATATCGTTTTGTTATTGATGACAAACTCTACTGATAAACGCCGTTTAAAAAAAAATTATTCCCTAAGTCCATGTTGGTTTTTATAAAAAATTAACGATCTTCGTCACTATTTCCTATCACTTATGGTACTATGCAAATCACAATTGGAATATACGAGGTCTGTTCAAAAAAGTATCGTGAATTTTGAATTTCTGCTGGTTACGTATATTCGATTTTTGAGTTTTTTTGTGGCGTTATATTGGTAATCATATTTCTTACTTATGCTGACAAGTTCGGCGATTTTGAATTTTCAGTTGATTTTTTACAGCTGAACGTATTTTGGCTCGTCTTCGATTTTTGCTCAATTTCGATCAAAAACAGCATCGCATTAATATTGCTAAGGAGCTGTTGGACTCTGTCCGCGACGACGAAAATTTTCTCCAGAGGGTCATAATTGGTGACGAATCATGGGTTTATAGTTATGACATGGAAACCAAAGCTAAATCATCCCAATGGAAGCTGCCGCACGAACCAAGGCCAAGTTCGGTCGAATGTGAAGGTTTTGCTTACAGTTTTCTTCAATTGCAGGGGCGTGGTACAATGCAAATTCTTGCCACAGGGTAGAACGGTCAATAAGGAATATTACCTGCAAGTAATGCGTAAGTTGCCCGAAGCAATCCGCCAGAAACGCGCGCCTTTGTGGAAGAACAAAAATTGGCTTTTGCCATTTTTGGCCAAAAACAACACACTAATAGTACTGCAGCCACCGTATTCCCCAGATCTTACCTCTTTGACTATTTCTTGTTCCCAAAACTGAAGAGCCCCATGAAAGGATGATGCTACACTGCGATTGAAGATATAAAAAACGGCATCAAAGGAGGAGATCTATACAAGATCACAAAATTTTTTGAAGTGCTTCGAAGATTGAAAAAAACGTTGAAGGGCACAAAATAGATTTGCAATGAAATTTCAATAATTATTGAATAAACACAAAATTTGCGATGGTTTTTGAACAATCAAGCTTCAAGTCAATTCTCCTTTTTGAGAATTAATTTTATTATAAATCTAACACCTGACTTACAAGTATTTTTAATATTATCCGGCCAGAGTACAGTACCTAAAATTCCTAAAGACTACTCTTTATTATTTTCTAATATTTTTAGTATTTTCCGTTAATTATAATGTAAATTTCAATTCCAAAATCTAAATACAATTATTTTTCTCAAAATCTCAACATTCCTATTTTTATTGATGGAAACATAAACTGATAAAGACTGTCGAAGATAAAAAAATGTATTCCATAAGTCCATTTGGGTTTTCGTATAGTAAATTAATATTGCCTCTGCTATTTTCTTATGAATTTAAATGTAAATCAAGATTTGAATATTGATCCATCTCTATGGTGAGTCTCACACTAGAATTAATTATTTGTAATAATATCCTCCTCATCAAAATCCTACCCGTTTAGACTGAAAGTCTGAAAAAAAAATTTCAACTGGTAATGAGTGTCCAAAAAAAAGTCTATTTCTTAAGTCAATTTGGGTTTTCGGTTAAAATAAAATGATTTATTCTACAGGAAAATTTTCAAATAATTTTATGTACATTCAGAAATTAAATTCTATTAATTTTATGATTTAAGGAAGTGCTATCTAAATTTAATTGTTCATATTTATCAAAAATTCTATCAGAAATATTGAGCAAAAGCAATCCTCTCACTAAGAATAAATATAGTCAATTTTTGCAAAACTTAATAAATAATTAATTGTACAAACCATTAACTTATTACAAAATAATTTTATCTTTTCATATTTAATAAGCTAGTTTAAATCTTATCCATTCGATATTTTGTATCTATCATATTTCGTAAAAAAAAAAGAAATTTTCTCCTAATCGATTGTTACTTTCTTAATAAATATTTGAAAATCTAAAATAATATTCACCATCGTGAAAATAATTACTCAATTTGAATGTTGATTTTCATACCGTTTCATTGAAAATATATTCCAAAAATTCTCTAAGGGTGAATTCCATAAATATTCTTCGAAATGTAACAAAAATTGTTGCAAGCAATTTTCAGTTACTGAATCTTATTTTGATGAGGGAGTTACTTTAATTTTAATGATCTCAGTAAAATCTTCAATTTAATATGAAAAGTCCTTTTTTTTTTGATTCTTAAAACTAAAAGTAACAAAATCTAATGAATTGTATTTTTTTTCCTTCTTATTTTGTATTAGTATAATCACTGGTCATATCCTACAGGGTAGCTGTGATTTTTAGGGATGATTGCTTTGCCCTGGAGCCGTCGGGGTTACATTTTCAATAGAAAATATTTTTCTTTGTTGATTTTCTTTTGGTTCAAGTGCGTAAAAAATTGAAATTACTTAATTCACGGATGATTTGAACCTGTTTCACTTCAGTTAATCGAAATTATGAAATTTTAATTGGAACTAAAATTTTACGAACCATTTTTATGATGGTAAATGCCTCTAAGATTACAACTAACAATCGAAAGGTAATTAATTTATTATTATATGCATAAAGGGTCCTATATTATAAAAATATATAAAATATTATTATTAAAGGTTTTTCTTCTTCATTAATTTCACTGATCCATATATAACTGAATATTTTCTAATTGATTGATTAAATATGAAATAAATTTTACAAAATCCGTTTGTGTGTATATTTTCATAAAAGTATTTTTTCATTTAAGTACTTCTAGGTATAATTTGATTAATATATTTGTAGCTGTCTACTTTTGTATATTTTAAGTCCTCTTGCAGTTAATTTTCTAAAAAAATCTAATATATTTCATAAAATTAAGATAATTTTTATTGCTCTCTCAAAGATACGTTCAACTAGTTTTATTAGAAGATCTGGCAAGCTCAGACATAGTTATGGTGTTATATAATAAACTCTGGCTCTTGTATTAGATACGTTACATATTCTCGTTTCTACTAAGCAACGAGTATTAAGAAAAGTTTTATCTCTCAAAAAAAAAAACCAAATCAAGGTACTAATAAGATGGATCAAAAGTTTTTACCAGAAATAAAATCAGAAAATCATCACGAAAAATAATAATTTCAAAAAAATTGGGTGTATGCAAAAGTTATGCCCGTTTTTTATGATCCTAGGTAAAAAATTTTTTTCTTCAGAAATGATGAAAAGTATCTTCTTTTAAATGATTCCATTGTATAAAGGATGCTTTCCCTCTACTTTCTATTCAGTTTTGGGCTGGCCAGAGTACAGTGAAAAGCCCTTGTATTTTTTCAAATGGGTCGTGTACAACAACGTGACAAGACATTGTGCTATACCTGGACAAGCCCCATTAACAGCTTCGAAAGCTGAAATCCATCAAGAAAAAGTTACGATTTTTGTTTGGTGGGATTGTAAGGGTATTGTGTATTTTAAACTCTTGGAACGCAATCAGACAATTACAGCAGAACAAAATTGTCAGCAATTATCCAAATCGAACATCGCCCTTCAAAAGGATAGACCAGAATTGGTAAACAGAAAAGGGGTAGTGTTTCATCACGATAACGCGCGACCACATGTGGCTATGATGACCCAACACAAGCTGAATGAGTTGAATTGGGATGTTATCAAGCATCCACCGTATTCTCCAGATCTTGCTCCTTCCGATTTTCATTTATTCCGATCACTGCAAAATTTTTTAAATGATAAAACATTTCATACAATAGAGCAGGTAAAAACATCCCTTACTACATTTTTCGCAATAAAATCCACAGAATTTTACACTAATGGTATTAATAAGTTGATAGAAAGATGGAAGAAGGTTATAAGAACGGATGGAAATTATATAATTGATTAAATAAATAATACAAATCTAAAAAAAAAATATTTAATTGTATATGTAAAAAATGGTCTAAATTTTTGCATACACCAATAGTTAATACGAGGTCTGTTCAAAAAGTATGTTGGTACTCATATTTCTTAATTATGCTGATAAGTTCGGCCATTTTGAATTTTCAGTTAATTTTTGACAGCTGCTTTGCGTGCATGTGTTTTGGCTCATCTTCGATTTGCTAAAGAGCTGTGCGACTCTGTCCGCGACGATCCACATTTACTCCAGAAGGTCATAATTGGTGACGAATCATGGGTTTATGGTTATGACGTGAACACCACAGCTCAATCATCCCAATGGAAGCTGCCGTACTAGCCAAGACCCAAAATAACTCCAAGTTCGGTCGAATGTGAAGGTTTTGTTTACAGTTTTCTTTGATTGCAGGGGCGTGGTGCATCATGAGTTCTTGCCACAAGGTAGAACGGTCAATAAGGAATATTACCTGCAAGTTATGCGCAAGTTGCGCGAAACAATCCGCCAGAAACGCCCGGATTTGTGGAAGAATAAAAATTCGCTTTTGCCATTTTTGCCAAAAACAACACACTAATTATGCCGCAGCCACCATATTCCCCAGAACTGGCCCCCAGTGACTTTTTATTGTTCCCGAAAGAGAAGAGCTCCATGAAAGGACGATGCTACGATACGATTGAGGAGATAAAAACGGCATCGAAGGAGGAACTAAACAAAATCACAAAAAATGACTTTTTGAAGTGCTTCGTGGGTTGAAAAAAACGTTGGCGCAAGTCTGGTGGGAATTACTTTGAAGGGGATAAAATAGATATTCATGAAAAAAAAAAAAATTTTTGAAAAAACACAAAATTCGCGTTACTTTTTGAACAGACCTCGTTTTAAAAATCTGAAAATAATGTTTGCTGAATCAAAAACGTTCGAATATTTTACTGCAAATTTCAAATTTCTTTGAATACACGTATTTAACGCGATCTTTTTTTTAATATAAAATAAAATTTCCTAGCTTCAAATTGTGGGTTTTTCAAAATCATAGTAGTCTCCAAAAGCAATGAAGATTATTTTATGCAATGGAATCACTTTACAGCCTGCCCATGTGAAATTTTTTATATATTTGTAGATGAAAGTAAAAATAAATATCCGAACAGATTTAATTACAATTTCGAATAAATAATAAATTGTAAACGTTTTCCATTTAAAATAAATAATATTGATTTATACAATGTGGCTAACAAACTCTCTTTTGGTCAGTCCTTTGTCTCCTTCCTACCTTTCGATGTGATTGTAGAGTTTTTAATATTCATAAAAACTGTTTCAATTCGATGCAAAAATTGTATTTTTTTTCCCAATAAGGACATAATAAAAATTTATAAATATTCAGATGCGACTGATTCTATTTGATTTTAATAAATGAATAATGGTCATCAATTCGAATACTCATAATACATTGCTAACTATTTTGTGAAAAACTCTGGGCAAATTCCCCGGTAAACGATGATGGACATACCGGTCAGCATAGGAAAGATTTTTTTTCATAATTGATAATTCGATTTAATCAAAATAAAAAAATAAAAAATTCCAACAGATCATTTATTAACTTGAATCAATCAATTTTGCTATTTTCGAAATTAATTTTTTTTTGAGATATTTCATTTTTTTATTATTATTAAAACTTTAATAATTTCAATTAAATAATTCTTCAAAGTTTTATTAAATTACTATTGGAAGTGCTATAAAAGTATCCCTTAATTTTTATTATATTATTTAATAGAATCTAGGCTTTCATATTTTTTACACTTGAATCGAAGTTTTGAGTAGAATGTCAACCGTAAATGGTGATTGCCTGAAATTAATTGAATGTCAATTATTTAGATAAAAATATTAATTTCATTTATTTATGCTATCATGTAAATCGTTCTCGGACTAATGAACGCTTTCAAAGTTGAAGAAACTTCAAAAGATATTTTCTGTATCCAAAAATAGTTTTGACGTAAATTCCTTCGGAAGTGTACAACGGATGAGCTCATTTACTTATCTCACTTCGTGTTGATTCATCAGGTTGGATCGGCGAATGGAATGGCTTTGAGCACCCATAGTGAGACAACTCCCAACTAAGGAAAGAACCGTGGACAGGATGATTATAAATTTAAAAGCATTTTCTATTCGATTAATATGCTTTTAATTTTTCTGACAAATTGAAGTGCACTTAAACAATTTCATCGAAATGGAATGTGAGCGTGTTCCGCGACAAAAGGAATACGAAATACGAAATGGAAAGCAATTAAGCGGATGACATTATTTAAATTTTCCGGAAATGGTCTCAGAAATCTAAAATGCACTATTTTATTTGTATTTAAAAATAATTTTCTGTTACTTTTAGTAAGTTGGGAAATTATCAAATTTCGGTTGTTCTGAATTCTTGAATAATTAGAATTACAAATGAGAGGAAAAGGGAAGCATCTTAGTCAGATTGGAAATAATATATTTTGTTTGTTTGTATTCGTGGTAAATTTATATGACTACATACATATGTATGCTTGAATATTTCACAATTATTATACAAGTGAATGGATGGGCCACTTTTTTTTCCAAAAAGAAATCAATATAAAACTGATGAAATTGGAAAAATTGTTTTTATGTAATTTCTTTTGAACCCAATTCGATTCAAGAAAGTCCTTTGGCCAAGCTCAGAGAAGTGTCAGAATTCTTTCGTGTGTACTTCAGACTAAAGAAGTCAAATTGATTTATCGAGTTTTGTAAATGTATTTGGTAGCAGCCCTGATGGTAGAGTCCTTCTGTTCCTTATTCTACCTAACTTATAACTATTACAACTGTTGCAAGAACCTTCTCTCTTATCACATGCGAACTTTTGTATTTTTTGTTCTTTTTTAACTCAACTATACTCGATCTCAAGTAGATATATTACAATATAGGGAATGAAATTTATGAGTCTATTTATAACAATCAAATTTCAATTTGTTGTGCACTTACACGAATCACTAAAGCTTGCTAACGAGTCAGAGAGACTTATTTGTACTAAATTTTTGGTCAAAAATCACAAAGTTACGAATCACAATTTTTCTTGAAATTATTTTATTATTTATCAAAGTTAAAAAATAATTCAACTTTGATGTTTTCTACTGAAGTGCCTTATATCGTTTACTTAAAAATAATTCGATAAAAGCATTTTTTTAACAACTCAGTTTAATGGTATTAGGTGTCTTTTTATTAAGGATTATTGTAATTGTATTATTAGTTATTAGGAGATATATTTAAGAATAAAATAAGAGAATTTGTTGAAGACTATAAAAAATGCACAGGTAGGTGAAGTTCAAAGTCGCTGAAAGTTCAGGTACACACTAAATACGAGGTCTGCTCAAAAAGTATCACGAATTTTGAATTTCCGCGGGTTACGTATATTCGTTTTTCGATTTTTTGTGGCGTTATATTGGTACTCATGTCTTTCATTTATGCCGTTCAGTTAATTTTTGACAGCTGCTTTGCTTGCACGTGTTTTGGCTCGTCTTCGATTTTTGCTCAATTTCGACCAAAAATAGCATCGTATTAACATTGCTAAGGAGCTGTTGGACTCTTTCGGCAATGACTCAAATTTGCGCCAAAGGGTCATAACTGGTGACACATCATGGGTTTATGGTTATGACGTGGACACGAAAGCTCAATCATCCCAATGGAAGATGCGCCACGAGCCAAGACCGAAAAAATCGCGCCAAGTTCGGTCGAATGTGAAGGTTTTGCTTACAGTTTTCTTCGATTGCACGAGCGTGGTGCATCATGAGTTCTTGCCACAGGGTAGAACGGTCAATAAAGAATATTACCTGCAAGTTATGCGGAAGTTGCGCGAAGCAATCCGCCAGAAACGCCCGAATTTGTGGAAGAACAAAAATTGGCTTTTGCCATTTTTGACCAAAAACAACACACTAATAATGCCGCAGCCATTGTATTCCCCAGATCTGGCCCCCTCAGAATTTTTCTTCTTCTCAAAACTAAAGAGCCCCATGAAAGGACGACGCTACGGTACGATTGAAGATATAAAGACGGCATCGAAGGAGCAGCTGAACAAGATCACAAAAAATTGATTTTTTGAAGTGCTTCGAGGATTGGAAAAAACGTTGGCATAAATGAATAATATCTGGTGGGGATTACTTTAAAGGGTACATAATAGATATTCATAAAGAAATCATTTTTGAAAAAAAAACACGAAATTCGCGATACTTTTTGAACAGACCTCGTACATTTTTTCTTGCCACGTCAAATACGAACAAATTTATTTCTATTTGAATAAACAAATTCTAAGACTTTAATTTATCGTTCTCTATATTAAGAAAGGAAAATCGAAAATACTAATTTTGAACACTAACAAAAGTATCCTGGATATCCCTTCAATATTGAAAAATATCCTAAGAGCTCTAGAAAAGCTTTCCTTTTTAGTTCTTGTTTTAATATCGAAAATTTCTCAAACAGACTATTTCCATTTGAAACATTTTGATACTTCCAACTCTTACTAATCAGGAAGCATTGGAATTAGATAGTTTGCTCATTGGAAACATAAAGGATATCTCATTTCTCCAGCAAAAAATTATTTACAAATAATTAGATTATTTTTAGAATATAAACAAATTTTCTTCATAAAGCGAAATTCGGCAAAAACCAAAAATCTTAGCAACTAAAAAAATGTTGATATTAATAGCTTATTTGGTTAATTTAGATTATTTTTTATAGGAAAATATTTTTAATATTATTGAAGCTTTCATATTATTTTAAATGAAAATTTCTAAAATTAGAGTTTTTTTATTACTTTCAAATTTTGTTTAATCAAATATTTCTGAATTTTTATAATTGATTGCTTTTTCTAAATATATTTTCTTATACATTTTTTTTTTTTAAAAAGTGAATAAATTTTTTTATTTTTTGCATACATATGGTATTTCTCAGTTTTAATGTTCATTAAATTTAAATATTCTTTTAATAATATTGTATTATATTCTATGAAATTTGATGAAAAGAAGAATTTTTGAATTTCCGCCTACGATGAGATAAGTCGATGGGCTCCTTAGACAGATTATTATTATTGCTGAAATTTTATATTTATGATCAAAATTTTAATGATTACTTGATGTACAAATGTAATTTTAAATATATAATCTTTAGAAAATATTGAAATAGAAGTACTTGAAGTGCACTTTATTTAAATAGGTTTAGAGAGGGATATTTTACAAACTTATTCAATCTGAGCTGCTTTTGCGAAAATCGTATGCTGAAATTATTCTCAAAAAAGAAGAAATTCAAGAGTCAGCTTTCAGGATTTTGAAGTAATTTGGAAGGTGGTTCTGGTAAGCACGTTAAGAATTAGAAAATAATTTTTTTAATTTTTTAATTTTTTTATCTGCAATTGCAATTGTATTGTAATAAGCAGATTTACTTAACATTTTAATTTACAATCTTATACATCATGAAGTGGGAGTAAATGCCCCAAATTTAATTATTGGCTTTTAGAATCTCATTTATGGCAATTCTGGTTATTTACTAATTGCTGATAAAAAGTGTGATAGGCGATTACGGCTAAATTATTTTTTTGTATAAAAAAATAAAAAAACAACACACTATTCAGAATATAAAATAGCAAATTACGAAGTAAACAAATTATGCTTGATATGATATTTTTACTTGACAGCTGTCAAATGAGTAGACTGAACTTTTTTTAATCACAAAATGGCCCCTTAAAATTATTATTGACCTTCCTAGATCTACTAAATAGAGGTTAAATTTTTTTCTTACCTACAACTAAAATTGTATTTTGTTACATAACATTTTAATTTACAATTTTGTGCATTGTGAAATGGCATCAAACACCTATCGGCGTTTCTCCAACTAACGGAATTTAACATATACACCGCTGGAAAAAATTTCTAGGCCATTGTCTCTTAAGTCGCCGATGAGTGTTTCCGGGAAGGGCAGTAGCTAGCAATTCTATTACAAGTGGATTATGATGATAGGATAAACGGAAGTGAAATTTTTGATAGTGGGTAATGCACAGGTCCTGATCAAAGGTGACATTAAGATCGCGAACATAAAAGGGGGTATCAATAGTTTTACGGAGGATCTTGGATTGTAAGGCCTCGACGCGATAGGAATTGGAATCCGAAAGTTCAATTTCATATGGCCAAATAGGTTTAATAGAAGTTCACTTTTTATTGTTATTATTAATCGTTAATCCAGTAGTCTAAGAAGTTGTAGGTAATGTTTTGTGGCTTCAATTTTTTTTTGTCTAGTATGAGGGTTCCATGTTAATCTCTTGTCCAGGTAAAGTCTCAAAAAACGTACTTTATCATATTGTGGAATCATGTTGCTATTAAGGTATAAAAGGATAGTTTTTCTTGAAAAAGGGTGAGAACTCTTCTGCTAACCTTACTCTGCATCTCTTAAACCAGAATTGAAGGTTGTCCTTAGCAATGATAGTATTAGGATCAGATAGGATGTCATGGGTAAAAATATTAAATAAAATGGGACCAAGGATACTGCCTTGTGGAACTCAGTCTAGAATTGGATATATTTCCTAGGATTCTGAGTAAAATGCCGCTTGGAAATAATGTTAAGAAAAATATGAATTTTTGATGAGGTAGTATGTTGAAGGAAGAAAACTCTTGCGTTTCCAGAGTAGCCCATGATACCATAAACGATCAAACGCTTAGGAGATGTCTAAAAATACTCGTGCGCAATATTCTTTCCTCTCAAGAAAGGATGCAATATGATCAACATTGCAATGGCAGCTCTGGAATTATGGAGTCTTCAGATCTGAAGACGTTGTGTAGTGTTCAGATCAGAAATAGTTTTATCATTAATTAGGAATGAGTAGAATCATTTTAATAGAAGTTCTTCAAAAATCTTCCCAAGGATTAAAAGGAGGCTGAGAGGTCTACAGGAAGAAGGAGAATTAACGGGTTTATTTAATTTAGGAATAATTTTAATGATAATAAATTTCTAGAGTAATGAAATTTAGGTTGTGCACAGGATACCATTAAATATGGATGTAATTAAAACGAAGGCTTTTCGCAAAATTTTCTTCAGAAAAGGAGCTGTTATGAGATCATAATCAGGAGCTTTTTTTATTGGGAAGGTGCAGAATAGTAGTTTCAATTTCCGATGGCTTAAAATTTTGGGAGGAAGACTTATAGGGGCTGGGAATATTAGTTTTTTGATAATTTTGTTAGGATGCGATTTGTCTTCTATATCGTCATGTAGGGAGCAAAAGTATTAACCAAATGCTTTTCGGCTTTTTCTTTGTCTGTTTCTACCCAGTGGCCGTCATGTTGTTTCAGTGGGAGTGATGCTTTTTTGTACGAGAGTATTCGTCTAGTGACTTTCCATAAAGAAATATTATCACTTGGTGATCTTTTATAAATTTTATGCCATTAATTATGGTGCGTTCTAATTTCTATATTCAGTTCACGTTGTAGTCGGTTAAGTTTCTGTTTATAGCTAGAACTGTACGTATTTTAATTGGGAAATTTTGTTGTTGTGATTGTATCGTTTAATAATGTTTGGTGCACAAACACCAAACATTAATATTGTTTGGTATTTTGAACGGTCGTTTTAAGTCAATCGGTTGGCCTAATTTTGCATCCTCACGGCTCATAGGTATTTATATAAAAAGAAGTGTTATTTTTTTTTTTTAAATTAATTTTCATAATAAAGTTTTTCGCAAATAATTTTGGACTTTTAATTAAAAACTTATTTGCAAAAGTTCACTATAAAATTAATCTAACAAAATAGTTGCTCAGTTAACCCAAAAAAAAAAAAATAATAAATTTAAAAAAATTCCAGCTCCAAGCATAAAAGGAAAACATTAAAGCAACGATGGATGATGGGTCTATCTCCTACGGCAATTTACAAAATATTCTAAAACTTAGAAATATTTTCGATTACCGTACATAATTTTGTTATTGAATTTATGTGAACTGGAAAATAAATACTCTCTTTAATATACTAGACAGTGAAGAGCTTGTATCTTCTGCAAAGGGCAACCTCAGTGGAAAGGTAATTGATTTATTTGATTTACACAGTAAATGAACATTTTATGGGAAAATATTAGAAGCCAAAACTAAATTTCCTTGTACTCTTTTCATTAGAATCACTTTATACTATGTACTTGAGTGTAGTTTAATTGTTTTTATTTGGAATTTGTACAAATTCATCGAAAAACTTGGCCCCTAAAACTAAGCAGAAACTTTGCGAGTTTATATTCTATGCGAAAGTAAGTGGATTATTCACTCGGATTATATGAATTTATTCTCACATATTTAGATAAACTATAACAGGACGATTAGTTCAAGACTATATATTGATCTTCTCTGTTAATATGTATTTTTTACTTCATTTAGATTTCTTTATTTGGAATTTTATTGACGTGAAAATATTAAGATTTTCATCATATAAAATAATCATTAACAAATCAGCGATAATATTACCAAAAATTGATAGAAAAGTTATTATGTCAGTGCACTGGTAATAATAGTAACAAAAGAATACCAATTTGCAAAAATACTTTAAGAAATTCATATCAAATAATTTAAAATTAGTTAAAAAATTTATTAAACAAATTCTTCATTAGAAAAATTTATTGAGAAGAAAAAATAAAAATTATACAATTGCAACAGTGAGAAAACTTAAGTAAATTTCTTTTAAAGATAAAATCAGCTTATCCACTGAAAATTTCTAATAGACAAAAATTCATAAAATAATAAAAGAAAATAATTTTCCATTTTAATTAAAATTGTCTATTAACTATCATTGGTAGACAATTACTCCAAAGTCAAAAAAAAAAAATATTATTTTAACAAATTGAATAAAAAGATATATTTGAATATTTGGAAAAAGAATTAAAATGAAAATATTATTAAATTGCGTAAATATTGTTAATATCCTTTTTGTAGAATTGAAATATTTCAGAGAAAAAAGTACTATTCACAATAGAACACCTTTCCAATAAAAAAGCCCCAGGATATGACCTAATAATTTCAGAAATCCTGAAACAAATTTCCAAAAAAACCTTCATCCTTATAACCTATATTTATAATAGTATCCTCCGCACATAATTTTTTCCTTCCCTGTGGAAGATTTCCATAATTAAGATGATCCCAAAACCCAATAAGCCCAAAAATCTTCCTACCTCATATAGACCTATAAGCCTCCTTCCCATGTTATCAAAAATCCTAGAAAAATTAATCCTAAAACGCCTTTATCCCATTTTTGAAACCGAGGGTGTCATTCCTCAGCATCAGTTTGGATTTCGACCTGAGCATTCCACTATCGCGTAGTCGACTACATAGCGCGTTCGCTAGAGCGAAAGGAATACTGCCCAGGAGTGTTTCTTGACATTTCGCATGCTTTCGACCGTGTAAGGCACCCTGGATTGCTTTGGAAGTTGCAGCGAGTCCTACCCTCGAGTCATTTCCACATCCTTAAATCTTATCTCTCAGACCGATATTTTCAGGTAGCTGAAAATATGGAGTACTCTGACATTTATCCAATTTCCGCCGGTGTCCCTCAAGGAAGTATCCTAGGTCCTATCCTATATAACATTTATACCCATGACATTCCTTGCCACAACAACATCCTAACCGCAACATATGCTGACGATACAGCCATCCTGACACATCACAAAGATCCTTCCACAGCCATTAGTATCCTACAGAACCATATCCACTCCGTAGAAACTTGGTTCAAAAGGTGGAGAGTGAAGGTAAATGAGCAAAAATCTGCTCATGTAACTTTCATACTCTGCCGAGAACAAATTCCCGACATAACCCTACACGGCAGTATTATTCCACAAAAAAATAGCGTACGTTACCTTGGACTTATATTCGACAAACGGTTAACCTGGAACCTTCATACGAAAACTAAAAGACGTGAACTTAACGGACGATACAAACATTTATTACGTCTCCTAGACAGTAAATCAAAACTTACAACAACAAGTAAACTATTATTATACAATACGGTTCTGAAACCAATATGGACATATGGTCTAGAACTTTGGGGTTCGACTAAGCATTCCAACTCCCTTCCAATCCAATCCCTACAATACCGAATCCTTCGTAAAATTGTCAATGCCCCCTTTTATGTGCGAAACACTGTTATCCACCGTGACCTAAATGTTCCATTTGTTCGTGAACTATGCATCTCCCGATATAAAAAATTCCATTCGCACCTATCCTTCCACCCTAATCCTTTAGGAATGGAACTTTTCACTCCCACCCTTCCAGTATACACCCATCGACGTTTAAAATGGCGATGGCCGAGAGATTCTTTAAAATTATAAAATAAAATTACCCTGTTCTGAGGTAACATCGATGGGTGTTTTCCTCCACATGTCTTCATGTCCTTGTATATTACAATAAAAAATCTGCTTGTTACTAGCATAAATAGTTGTAGATATCATTTAAAATGTACAAAAAAAAAAAAAAAAGTACCGAGACTAGAGAAAAATTCAATGAACTCATTTGAACATGAATGAAAATCGCATGCTTTCACATTAAACGGGGCCATGAAACGGGGGCCACCTAGCCATACCACACTCTACCCAAAACTGACCATTGAATTTTTCGTCATAATTCCAAGTATTTGTTGATGAAAACATCAAACAGATTGTTACCCGTAAATTTACGCAAAAAGTTATAAAAATTATTACTACTGTTCGCTCGAAAATGGGTAGTAAGTAGGCTGTTCACTATTACTTAGTGCAGAAATAAATTCCGCCCTCTGTACAAGTGCGAGATACTATTACATAAATATTTTTTTTTTTTTGGTGTTGCAAATATTTCATGCCATTTTTTTATTCGACATTTTTTTTTTTTGCATTACAATTTTTTATTCTGTTTACTTTTTTGTTCTCTGACTTGGTTCTCAAACGTTTCAATTAAATGTTTTGCAAAGCTTTTTGTTTTAACAGCAACGTTAATAATCAACGTGCCACGACTACACAATATCAAGGATCTATGGTCGGAAACAGATTTACTGGTCACTGGTCGCATTGGTCACTGTTCACTGATGTGTTCCGGGCGCTACACTTGTCCATAGCCCAAATTCGGCGTCTATTTTTACATCCATTGTTACCCTTCTGTCGTTGTTTTTTATTACTGACGGTGAGTCTTACTAATAAATTTAACGAGCAGCTTAAATTGTTCATTAAAACGTACGAACGGTATCAAAAATTTTAATTAAAGTATCGCCATCGTTCTGACATCAATTTGGACAGGCATCTACAGAATTATTATCCTTCTGGCAATGCCTCGTCCATTGTCCTTGATAAAAGTGTATTTAATTTGTTTACTCTCGGCTAGCAAAACTAACAATCGTTTTAGTTTTACAGTCGTTATAGTCATGAATGATTCTGTCCTCGAAACCTCTAAATCTACAAGTAAATCCTGCAATGTGGCGCCATTTATAAATAATTTTTCATATAATATTTTTTCCTTCCAAAGTTATGTAACTGAAATTTTTTTATCTTAAATTCCTTTTAATATTTGTACTTCTTAATTGTGCTTATCACTAAAATGGTTTAGTGATCAAATTCAATAAAATTCAGAAAATTTTTGAAAATTTCCTAAATATTTTGTAAATATTTAAAATAAATCAGCATTTTTTCAAGGGTTTCGATTATATTTTATGAGGGTTTTAAATTGTTTGAGGTCTTATTTGTTTGCAATAATTACTTTTAACTGACAAATATGCTTCCATACAATAAAAAGTATAATTAAAAATTTCCATTTCTATGGTAAAATGGATATCTACTGCTAGATGTATTTGGATATGTGCGGGTAGACATTATCGTTATTGTAAAAAGTTACTATTAAAATAAATCCTGCTTAAACATAATATATAATAAATGTTGCCTCTAAAATTTAACTGACCTAAATTCGAACCTTTGGAAAAATGGCTACCACATGGAAAAATTTGAAAAAACTGCTAGCACGTGGAAAAATTTGAAAAAACGGTTAGCACGTGGAAAAATCCGACAAAACCTCATCAGACTTTTGAAAGTCTCAAAACCTCATCATTTCAGCTGGCTTTCCAAAGGTTCGAATTTTGGTTTCTAAAATTACGCTGGTGTCTCCACCGTCCTCTTCCCGCTAGAAATATGAATAAGCCATATTTACCGATGAAATGGCGTTAAACATCTGTGGAAGTGGAAGATTCCTTTTTACGCATTGGTCAAACATAGTTAAGCCAGTCTACTTAAGAACCACTTCATAATTATGGGTAAGGAAACTTCTCATAAATTCCATGGGTATGGAAATTTTACTTACCTATGAATTCTTCTTCAGTAATTTACTCCTGTTCGTCGTACCATTTCTGTGGTGTTCAAGTGGCTATCTCTCATGATATACTAGGTGTATAAGCTTAAATCCGCTGTTTTTCATTTAAAAAAAACATGTTTTTTTCATAGAAAGCAAAAACAAATTGATTCAAAGTACCCTCGCCAGAAGCTACACATTTTTTTCATCTCTCGGACAATTTGTGTATACCACGCCAAAAAATTCAAGCCATTTTTGGACGTCTTTGTAAAAATCGAAGTGCTGCTCAGCGAGCGCGTGGCCCATCGACAAAAACACGTACTAGTCGGAAGAGGCCAGGTCTGGTGAATAAACGGGGTGGGTAGCACCTCCCAGTTGAGTGTCTCCAAGTAGTTTTCGACCATTTTTGACGTGTGCGATGGTGCGTTGTCGTGGAGGAAAATCAGGTTGTCATGTCTTTGTTGATAATCCGTCCTTTTTTTACATAGATCACGGTGTAATTTGATCAGTTGTTGGTGGTAGCGGTAGGCATTGACAGTTTCACCAAGTTTCAAAATCTCATAGTAGACGATACCCTGCTGATCCCACCAACCGCACAACATCGTTTTCCGTCCGAAGCGATATGGTCTTGGGGAAGATGTTGACGGTTCGCCGGGATCAACCCTCGATTTCTTACGTTTGGGATTCTCGAAATATATCCACTTTTCATCGCCTGTTACAATCCGATGCAGGAACGACTTTCTTTTTTGTCTGGCGAGCAAGATTTCGGATTTGTTTTGGCGTCGCTCCATCTGCCTATCGTTCAATTCGTGCGGCACTCATTTTCCGATATTTTCAATCTTTTCCATGGCACGCAGACGTATGGAAATGCCTGGTTGAGTAACCAAGCAGTTGCTCCGCGAACAGTTTTTGCGATTGGGTATCGTCTTCGTCCAAAAGAGCCTGCAATTGATGGTCCTCAACTTTCCTAGGCCGATTTTCACGCTTCTTGTCCCACAAGTCAAAATTGCCGTCTTTGAACCGACAAAACCAATCTCGGTACATTGTTTCCGATAAAACACTATCACCATAAGCCTCCATAAACATTCGATGCGATTCGGCAGCCGATTTCTTCAAATTCTTCCCGCATATGCTCTTTTTTGGGCACAAAACTAGACATGATTACCAAAGGAAAAATGTATGTTGTTGTATGAAATTGCTGACAATGTGTGCTGATTAATGTTGACATATGTCAAACTGATTAAAAAAAAGTATGGCGTGCCCATGGAAGCTTAATACGCTCATTCACGCCATCTATGACCAAACAGCGGATTTAAGCTTATACCCCTGGTAAATAAATGCCACTTAATCCCGACTTAAAACGGATGCTACGACTGCGGCTTTTTTCGAGTCTTCTATTTAATTTTCTAGAGGAATCTGATATGCTTCATAAAGTTTAACCAGTATTGATTCCTTCCTCTAACTAACTAACGACCGCTTTCATTTGGGGAAACTCTCAATGCCATTTAATTCTATTACAAAATCACCTCTGGCTCTTTTTCCAAGAAATTACTTTACTCTAAGAATTTATAGTAAAGTAAACTCTTCTTAGAATTTGAGCAACCTTCGTTTGTAAAGAAGTTTTCCACCATTCAGACCCTTGTAAATAATAAGTCTATCTTAGTTGACTGAATATTTATGAAAATAATTTGTTGTTATGATCTAATAACAGCAAAAAAGCTCCTGTTTATGTTTTAATAACAGCTCCTTTTCAGAAGCAAATTTCCCGAAAAGCTTTCTTTTTAATTAAATACGAGTACACTGAAAAATGGTATCCTACACACAACCTATTTTTCCTTACTCTAGACATTTTCTGTCATTTAAATGATTCCTAAACCTAATAAACCCATTAATTCTCCTTCCTCCTATGGATCTATTAGCCTCTTACCAAACCTTGATAAGATTGTTGAAAAACTTCTTTAAAATGTCTTTACCCAGTCCTAGTTAATGAAAAAATTATTCCTGATCACCAATTTGGCTTCCGGTCTGAACACTCCACTATCCAGCAATGCCATCGAATTGTTGATCATATTTTTTCTAAATATCTCCTTTTTCTAGATATCATATTTTTTCTAGAGTATTTCTAGACATCTCCCAAGCTTTTGATCGTGTGTGGCATCCTGGACTCCTTTGGAAACTCAAGAGCTTTCTTCCAAGTCTCAAGAGTATTCTTCAAGTTGCAATGCCATCGCGTTGTTAATCATATTGAATCGTCTCTTAAAAGGAATGTTTATTATCCAGGAGTATTTTTAGATATCTCATAAGTTTTTGATTGTATGTGACATCCTGGACTCCTCTGGAAACTCAAGACCTTCCTTTCTTCAAAATACTACCTTATCATAAGTTCATATTATTTCCAACATCATTTCCAAGTTGCAATTAACTCAGAATCATCTGAAATATATCCTATTCTAGGCGGAGTCCAACAAGGCTGTATTCTTGGTCCCATTTTATATAATATTTATACCCATGACATTCCATCTGATCCTAATACTATTATTGTTATTTATGCAGATAATCGGCCATACACTAGCTTCCAAAAATTTACAATCCCATATCCATAATCCTAGTTTAAGATTAAACCTGGTTTAAGATATGAAGAGTGAGATTAAATGAACGAAAGAGTGCTCTCATTACTTTCACTCTTTCTCATGGAAAACCTACCCCTTTATACCTTAATACCAACATCATGTTTCCATAATATGATAAAATACGTTATTTGGGACTTTACCTGGACAAGAGATTAACATGACACCTCAGACGTTACCTACAACTTCTTAGACTACTGGATAAACGCTCTAAACCAACAAAAAAGTAATCTTTTATAAAACCTATTTGGACTTATGGAATTGACCTTTGCGCTTCCAATTATTTACGCGTCCATGTCTTAACAATCCAAGGTTTTCCATAAAATTGTTGGTGCCCCCTTTTATGTTCTGTAAAAATAAAAAATTTCAATTCCGTTTATCCTATCATTATAATCAAATTGTGAGAGAATTGTCCTTTAGTGCGCTCCCCAAAACACTCATCGGAGACTTAAGAGACAATGGCCTAGAGAATTTCTAGAGGAATCTAACTTCCGTTAGTTGGAGAAACGCTGATAGGCTTAAATTAATATTTTATATAAATCTGCCTATTAAAAAACAATTGCAGTTGGAGATGAAAATAGAAAAAATAAAAATATTATTAATTATAAAATATTCGATTTTTAAGGAATTGTGAAAAATATTCAAAATCCTACCAGGTGTTGGAATTAATTCGTAGCGTTTTACAAAATATGGCGTTAGCCAACTATCCATAGTCACACAAACAAAAGTAAATATTCTTCCAGAAGCTGCTGACATAGCGCAATTTTTACACTATATAACATTTTGTTATAGTGTCAGTAGCACTTGTTGCGCAGTGTCAAACATGTCGAAGTTCGTGTCTGAAAAATCGTTTTTGCGGGGAGTGTTACTGCATTACTTCAACATGAAGAAAAGCGCCGCAGAAAGTCATCGTATTTTAGTGGATGTCTACGGCAAACATGCTCTTGCTGAGCAAACTTGCAGAAAGTGGTTTGCGCGGTTTAAAAATGGAAATTTTGATTTGGAAGACATGGAACGTCCCGGACAGCCGAAAAAGTTCAAAGATGAAGATTTGGTGACGTTGCTCAATGAAGACCCGTGCCAAACACTCCGGGAGTTGTCCACAGAAACAGGGAACGTGGGTTCCACATGAGTTGAAGCCAAGGGACGTCAAACGGCGTTTAGTCACCTGTGAGATTCTTCTCCAACGGCAGGCAAGGAAGGAATTTCTGCATCGAATCGTCACTGGTGACGAGAAGTGGGTACTCTACGATAATCCCGAACGCAGAAAATCGTGGGTCTTGCCCGGTCATGAATAGACATCGTCCCCCAGGTCGAATATTCATGAAAAGAAAATCCTACTGTGCATTTGGTGGGATTAGCTGGGTGTTATTTATTATGAGCTCCTCCAACCGGGTGAAACCATCACTGGGGATGTATACAGACGACAATTGATGCATTTGAACAGAGCATTACAAGAAAAGCGGCCACAATATAAAGATCGACCCGAAAAAGTAATTTTGCTCCACGACAATGCAAGACCCCATGTTGCGAAAGTCGTGAAAACTTATTTAAATACGCTGAAATGGGAAGTTTTGCCTTACCCGCCATATTCACCAGACATTGCCCCATCTGATTATCGTTTGTTTCGATCCATGGCGCATGGCTTGTCAGAGCAGCACTTCGATAACTACGAAATGACCAAAAATTGGATCGATTCTTTCATCGAATTTTTTCGACGTGGTATCCGAGCATTACCAGGAAGATGGCAAAAAGTAGTGGATAACGAAGGACAATATTTTGAATAACGTTTCTGTAATGATACTGTCATAATAAACCACGAAACTTTGCAAAAAAACGCTACGAATTAATTACAACACCTGGTAATACTCGTAGCAGAGATTCAGCAGAATGGGAAATGTTCATTAACCGCTAATAATATTTTGATTTAATGCTACCTGATCAATCAGTAATTTTGCCAATAAAAGGAGACTGTAAAAACACGTTTTTTTAAAAAATATTCTCCCTATTTAGTCGATTTCGTTAACTTTTCTTTATAATAAATAAGCCGACACATTTTCGAATAATATCGGCTTTTCGAATTAAATTCTTTTCTATCAGTTCCGACAATTTGATGCGCTCTCTTTCTATACTCATGCATTTACAGTGTGTACATAAACCCAGATTTTCGAATAAAAGAAAAAAAATAGTCCGAAAAAAATCAAATGCAAATTGGCTTCCTTTTTATATTTTGAATGATGGATTTGAAATGAAAGGCGTCCCTTTTCCAAATGATCAACATAATACCATATTCAAAGTGGATACCGTTCATTTATGTACACTCATCGTTGGATAGCGGATTCAGAGCAAAAGGGTGGGGGGGGGGGCGTAGTGGTGAACAGTAACATGGACTCAAAAGCCAAAAGCATATATTGTAAAGATTTTTTTTATTTTTTTTATTTTAATAATAGTAAAAAGCCGCAATACATACTCGTATGAATAAGCAGACCCGGCGATTTCTATAAGCTTCTTGCATACAGAATGAGTCGCAGTAAACGAGTCTGGAGATAAATGACTTCAGGTAACGATGAAAGGCAATAGCTCAGAAATAAGAGTCCTCTTTGTAAATATTCGATTATTTTTACACTCGAAATGGGACCGAAAATATCATCCGTTTTATTCCTAAAGATTTCCATTTTGTTCTCTTTTATAAAATTTTTTTTTTATTATTTAAATACAATCGTAAATAAGCCAATGAAGGTGGATTGATATTGAAATCATTTTATTATACGATTATTGCTTATCAAATCTACCATGAACAAATGTCAGGCATTTTTCTTCATTTTAAATTTCAATCGTAATATTGAAGAAGTTCTGCTCTGACTGGAATCGTTTTCTTTAGTGACCCCCCCCCTCTTCCCCCCTTTTAATATTGAATTGAATCAAGAATCAAAGTCTATTTCCAATTGCATTCATTTTCAATAAGAAATTACATGATTTATTTGACTTTTGTTATGAATATAACTAAAGTGGCTTCTGTCAATAAAATGGAATATAAAAAAATCGTCTTCAATACATATGTATGACTGATGGCATAAAACCATTAATACGAGTACATTACTGACTATAAGAGTAAATCTAATATTTTCTTTTGGATTTACGAATAAAGCTCATTTTTACTGTGTAAAATCAATTTGATTACCGATTTAAGATACATTGAATAGTGTTCACTATTACTTCGGATGAAATATCAAAGCGCGGACATTACCGATTCCTTTCGAAGACTATGATTTTTCGATTTACTCAGTTTTCAGTTAACAAATTTCCGTTCGTTTGTTGTGTCTGGAAACTCAGTCACGAAGCAAATTAATGTTGTGTGTAATGAAATCCTTGAATTTATTTCCGATCTGCATCGAAGAATAGCGAATAGCCAATTTGCGGTAAGAAAATTTCAAATTGTCTACTCGCTAAATATCGTAAGCAAAATTTCCTATTAAATTAAATTGACTTCATTAATTGTAATAGTTTGGCTTCGCCGTTGGTATTGTTCGTTGTGTGCATTGCATTTAAACGATGATCCTTTCTGCTAACTTCCGCAAAGAAAAGTTTGCCCCTATTCCCCTCTCTCACTAAAAATTTGGTAAAATAGAAAAAGCAATTTCCCTCGAAATAGTATGCTCATAGAAGCGCACTATTATCTTAAATATAAATAAACATTAAAATCTATTGATTGAAATTCGATTTTAAATAATTTCTTCCACTATTTCAGTTACCTGGTGTTTGGCGGAATATTATCAGAAAATGTCATTACACGATTGAGTGAATTTGTTTGAGTGGAAAAAAAACTCCTCTTTGATAATAATTATTGTATGGAAATTAAACTCAAAAACGAATCTAATTAATTATAAAATATACAATTACTGCTCATATAAAATATAATAAATACACAAATTCACAACATAATAGATTATCCCCGAAGTCCTCCGATAAATAAAACTTCCAAATACGAGGAGAAGTTCGGCCATTTTGAATTTTCAGTTAATTTTTGACAGCTGCTTTGCTTGCACGTGTTTTCGCTCGTCCTAGATTTTTGACCATTTCAAAAAATGGATCAAAGAATCTATATCAAATTTTGTGTGAAAAACAAAATTAATTACGCGGACGCATTCCGAATATTGGCTGTGGCATATGGTGAAGCTACCTTGGACCGAAGTAACGTTTGTCGGTGGTACAAAATGTTCTCAGAGGGCCGAGAAGATGTTAATGACTAAAAGCATGCCAGACGACCGAGCACGTCAACAACAGATGAAAACATTGATGAAGTGAAGAAAATAGTATTGGCCAATCGTCGATTCACCATTAGAGAAGTTGCTGAAGACTTAAACATATCGATTAGCTCGTGGCATTCGATTTTTACCAATGATTAGGTCGTGAGACGGGTCGCCGGGCAATTCGTACCAAAATTGCTCAATTTCAACCAAGAATAACATCGCATTAACATTGCTAAGGAGATGTGGACTCTGTCCGCAATGACACAAATTTGCTCCAGAGGGTCATAACTGATGACGAATCATGGGTTTATAGTTATGACGTGGAAACCAAAGCTCAATCATCCCAATGGAAGCTGCCGCACGAACCAAGGCCAAGTTCGGTCAAATGTGAACGTTTTGCTTACAGTTTTTTTTTTGATTGCAGGGGCGTGGTGCATCATGAGTTCTTGCCACAGGGTAGAACGGTCAAAAAGGAATATTACCTGCAAATTATGCACAAGTTGCGCGAAGCAATCCGCCAGAAACGCCCGGATTTGTGGAAGAACAAAAATTGGCTTTTGCCATTTTTGACCAAAAACAACACACTAATAATGCCGCAGCCATCATATTCTCCAGATCTGGCCCCCTCTGAATTTTTCTTGTTCCCAAAACTGAAGAGCCCCATGAAAGGATGACGGTACGCTATGATTGAGGAGATAAAGACGGTATCGAAAGAGGAGCTGGACAAGATCACAAAAAATGATTTTTTGAAGTGCTTCGAGGATTGGAAGAAACGTTGGCACAAGAGTATAATATCTGGTGGGGATTATTTTGAAGGGGCAAAATAGATATTCATGAATAAATAAATAATTTTTGAAAAAACACAAAATACTCGCGGTACTTTTTGAATAGACCTCGTATGTTTTTGGTCGTTATTGTTTCAGTTTAATTTGATGATAGTTGACTTTTTTTGTTTACTTTTACACCGCAAGATGTCTCTGTACATCGAACATATTATATGATATTTTGTATAGGCCATTTGCAGTTTTAAGCTGTTAATCATTGGTTTCTTAGGGGAATAGAAAACATCCGACGGACAACGGAGGGAGTATGGAGTATGGGGAGCTGACAACAGACGATGACAAAGAATAATAACATAAAATATTCAAATGCTAATTACCCATACCGGTGCTTATTGCTATTGATATGATATTTCGTGTTTTTCTAAAGACAAAGATACTACGATAATCGTACGTGCCAAGTGTGCTTAAGCAAAAGATACACTTCCAGGGGATATCCGTTGCTTCTGAGGCGAGTTGGCTTCACCATATTTGAACTGATGATAAAAAGTGCGTGGAAATGCTTTTGCTGGCGATGGGCGGTTTTTGTCATTAGTACGCCGCACATCCAGGACCCATTGTCGCACTATTTTCTTTCCGCCAAGAAGGATAGAATCATATGAGCTGCTGGAATCGATATTGGGTTAGGCTATACTGGAACATTAGTATTCAGTGTTTGAAGTGAAGTCGGATGACAGTATCTTTGATTGATTACCCTGTGGCACCGGCCGGAATCCATTGTGTCTGCGTTCATTCGGAACACTTTCAATAATTCGGTAATCCTTCTGCCCAAACAATAGATATACTAAACTGAATATGAGTATGTACGTGCTCCAGATCGTCGAAATAATTTCCTTAATTTCCAACCAGAACGATAGAATCGCGAGCATCAATCAAATCTTTTAATAGCATTCACGTTACTGTATCATAAACTATTCTGCATGTTTGCTCGTATGTTAAATATTTCATAATGAAAGAACGAACATCAACGAAGATTTATTAACATCGTATTTTTATAATTTTCACATGAATTTATCACTCTGATTTTTATCTTTTTACAAAATTGGAGCCTTCTCTCAACTTGACTCTTTGGATCATTTTCATTTATATACGAATATCGTTGACTGGATAAGTTTTCTCCTATCCAAAAATTATTATTATTTATCAAAACTTACATTTAATCGATTGTCCTTCATATTTTATATAAATTTAATTACCTTGGAGAATATGAATTTTATTCCCTTTCACTTAAAGTCTATTTATTAGATGAAATTATCTATTTTTAATAATTATCGTGAAGTCGAAAAAAATCGACACTTTTCAATTTATGTTAACAGATTTTCCTTTATTTACTATTTTCAATATCCCTACAGTAAAGATTATATGATTAAAAATTATCTTATATTTTCTTATGGATTTGGTGAGCTCAAACCAGTATTTGAGAAGAAAAAAATTAATATTCAAATTATAATTTTCTATTAAAATAATTAAAAACTAATAATTCTCTAATAATGCTGGTTCTTATTATTAATAATATACAGTTTATTTTTATTATAGTATAATATAAAATAATAGAGAAAAAAAAATTGTTAGAAAAAGTATAATTTTACTGAAGGGACAAACTTAAAATTTAATTTTAAAAAAACTTTTATTCCAAACTCCATCGGACCCAGTTAGGAAAATAGCGCCATCTCTTCGGAAGTAACTGAAAACTATAAGTTTCAATACTTTTTCAAAAGGGTAAGTGCAAAAAGAAACTCAAGATGGATCGACTTAATATGTATGATACGCAGCAGAAGCGCAATGAAATCGAACTATTTTTTGAAGTAAATCATAACTGATCGTAAAAAATTGGTAATATACGAGAATACTGTTCAAAATAGATGATGGAAAAATAGAATTGAACAATTTTAATATTGGAAACATCGAAAGTATATACCCAATAAAATTTTCATCAGGGATTTTTCTAACAAAAATTGTACATTATTTTCAAAAAATATTCGTTAGTCGAAAAAGTTCGTGGCGTTTTTTGAGTAAAATTAAAACATTTAAATCAGAGTGTTAAAATCAATTTATTCAAACTAAATATTCTTCATTATTTTCGATCATGTTTCGCTATTTTTCTGGAAAAAGCATGATTCTATCAGTATACAACTTGTGTGGCTTCTGCTTGAAAAACTCAATCAAGTAGTTTTCATAGGCCTCTCTTGAAGCCACTAGCTTGAATCCATTAAGAGAGTTCTGCAGGTATTGATAGTGATTTCGATCAATTTCCGCCCCACGAAGTAATTCCTGATGGAGGTTCCGTGGGGTAACATAGATATCTGACCAAGTAAGGTGGTTTTAGTGGGTTAAAGTCTCAAGCTTTATCTTTCAATGTGCCAGATTTAAAAAAAAAATCGCTATAGAAAACTTTTCATCAAACTGTTTGAAAACTTTTTCGAAAGGTTGAGTTCAAAAAGAAATCCAATTTTTGGATACCCAATAAACTGAGTATAAGAATAAAAGATGCACCGTATGATACGCAGCTGAAGCGCAATGAAATCGAGCCATTTTTTGAAGTAAATCATAATTGATGATAAAAAATGGGTAAAATACGAGAATATCGCTCAAAATAGAATTAAAAAACTTTAATATTGGAAACATGGAAAGTATATATTCAACAGTATATTCAACAAGGATTTTTATAACAAAAATTGTACAATATTTTCGAAAAATATTGGTTAGTCGAAAAAGTTCGTAGCATTTTTGAGTAAAATAGAAACATTTAAATCAGAGAGTTAAAATCAACTAGCTTAGATCCATTAAGAGAGTTCTACAGTGATTGGAACAAGATAATCTATGGGCCTATATGGTGAATGTATCAAAAGTTCACAGGCAATCTCTTTTAATTTTTGGCGACTCATCAAAGATTTGTGTGCTGGAGTGTTATGGGGGTGGAAGGCGACACCCTTCCTATTCTCTCGAGGAAGACGTCAATTTTGGACATTTTCTCCCAATCGCTTGGCGTAATCTGTTAAGTTGCTCATAGCACCAAGTTAACAGTTTAAACAGTTCGTATTAAACATTTACCTTTCAGTTAATTCGTATTAAACATGTACCTTCCAGTCCTACCATACGCACATCGTAATCTTATTGGCCAACAATACTGGCTTTGAAATTATTTGTGATCGGTCGTCTCTTTTTTTTCATAATCTCTTTTAAACGATATTCTCATATTTTACCAATTTTCTATCGCCAGTTATGATTCACTTCAGAAAGGGCTCGATTTTATTGCGCTTCAGCAGCATGTCGCACATATTAAGTGTTCTTTCTTATACTCCATTCATGAGGCACCCACACTTTTGAATATGAGAATTTTTTCTTAATTCTGGTACATTTTTGAATTTGAATAACTTTTGATACACTAAAGTGATTTCAGTAAAATTTTACACTTCACAAAGCTTTAAATGTCAAATGCATGTTTAGTGTTTTGCTTTTAACTCCATCTGTCGGAAAGTGGCATGAACTTATTCGACTAGCTAATATATTATTAACAAATAAAAAAAATAGTTCAAAATTTTACTATGAAGGTATTATCTTATTCCATCCTCTATCGGACCCAGTTAGGAAAATTGCGCCATCTCTTCGGAAGTAACTGAAAACTATCGATTCATTTGTAAATGGCAATATTTTCATTATAAGAAATCATGGACTGTACTCCTTTTCCTTTTGGAAAATATTAAAAAAAAACACATATTAATATCTAGGAAAATAACGGGGATAAAAAAAAACCTTCCCTTTGACTACAATTGAATACGCAAAGTTTTGGAAAAGAATCAGTTTTCCGAGTATATTTATTTTTCCATTTCCCAATGTGAAGATTTATTTTCTGCACTTTTGCAAAAAAAAAAAAACCAAAAACATAAGAAAATACTTTTTTCCGTTACTTATAAAAATAGTAATGTGAAAGATGAGAAAATTTTTATCAGAAAATATCAAAAGAAATGGGGGGATGATTGAGATTTTTATAGGACAAAACGATACGGAAAAGGAATGGTGTGTAATACTTATTATAGAAGGAGTTTGAAAACTTTCGAAAGCTTTGTATGGTCGTGTACGTACTTGTTCATCGAAAGATTGAGGAGGACTTGTCTAGAAGAAAAATTGAAAGCCTTCATTTGAAGAGCATTAAAACTTTCGCCGCCCCATAGGAATGATGTTGACTATACACTGAAATGAGTGACTTTATGCTTAACGGTTCATAAATAAAAGTCAAAAGTTTTCTTTACTTTCTCATTTGCTGATCAGTTAGTATGGAAGTTTTTCTAAAAAGAGCCTTCAACTAAGCATACGACGACAACTACAACCGAATGAATATATCCAAAGTACACGGTTTCTCCACCACTAGCTGTGTAGAATATGGTATGTGTGTGCTTATAGGATAACATAGAATTTCTATAAGATTCGAGATGGATTAATAGGGCAGCATGGAATTTCAGAAAAGCGGATTAAGTCGTACGAGGCTACCAGCACCGAATATGGCCGGGGGCGTATGCCCCACTCACTATGCTGTGTGATGATGGCGTGTGTAACTCAGAACTTCTTACTTAGTTGCTCGTAGATTGCACAGATGAATTCTGTATAAATTTCCCAAATGTTGAATTGAAAGCAGCAATAAAAGTTTATTGAGTTTTTACGCACTAATATCATATATCTAAAAGACGAATTTATAAAGATAAAGGTTGTGGTTGTAATTGAACGAGAATTGAAAGTCGATGGTGCTTTGCTGTGCGAGCGAGGGTGTGGATGGAATAAGGATACTACCCTATCTATCTGGTTATGTTGCTAGGTTGGATCGTTCTGATGGTTCTGATGGTGATTTTTTGGTGGTGATTCTCTTGGTTCGTTGTACTGCTGGCAATGTTAAATGGCTTTGTATCACCGTAATTGTGATGTATGACTAGCTGATGGATGTTGGCTGGTGTCATTATTTTTACAGGTATCCTTGTTAGATCATCATTTTTTATGCTACATTGGCTTTTCCGTTTACGCATTATATACTCGTATATCGCTCTCAAGACAAATGTCTCATTTTTCGTAAGAAAAACACCACCAAACTCTTATTGCAGTTACTAAAAATTGCCTTTCCTGTTGGTATTAGAATATTATGAACACCATAGTAGGAAAAATAAAACTGTAATAAGTATTAAAACTGAAAAATAGTGTTTACTTCGTTTGATAGCAAACGGAGCGTATTTTTTTTCTCTCTAAAATTTCATCCAATTCTCACTTTATATAATAATTTATTATTTAGCAAAAAAAAAATTAGTGAGCATAATTTTAGTACTTTCAAAAATTATTATCAATATTATTATGGCAATAATTTTATAGTAAAAAAATTCAGTACTTTTCGTATCATTTTTTATAAATAGAAAATTACTATTGAAGTTTTACTTTTTATTATTGGGGGGATATTAAGTAAAGTATTTTTTTAAGCATATTTTTATGTTTTTATTAAGTTAAATTTTGTTTTTTTATGTTTATAGAAGCTCTGCAAAAAGCTTCTATTAAGATTTAATAATGCTTTATAATAATTTGTTCATGGAAGTTTATAGTCAATTTGAAATTATTATTTTTTATATATTATGATGCAATGGCAAATAATAGTATTTTTGTCAACATATTTTATAATATTACAATACCTGTTGTATTTTAGAATGAATTTGTCGAAATACATAGAATATTGTGGTATTGTCTATAATGGTAATTAAGGGTGCCAGTCAATCATAATTTAGCCATTTTTATTAACAGTTTGTCAGCTCTTGAAGCTACTCGTGGATAGTTAAGTAATCCGGTATTTAATGAAATTCCTTGAAATTTGTTAAACAACGGAAATGGTGATTTGCATTGGATACCAGGTTATGTTGGATGAGTGGGCTGATAGGTTGAGAGACGGTTTTCTCTCTCGAATTTTCAGCACTTTACGTCATTATTTAAGCTAGACAAACAGAATGGACCAACGGTGGAAGATTTCTATCCAAAAAGATTTCTATACTAACAAGTCTAGTACAAAATATTGGGCCACGGAACTTTTAAGTGTTTGAATAGAGAATGCTGCACTTACCCATGATTTCCGTTTCTTTAACCAATATTGTCTTTCGTGACATTCCTGTGGCGTTCAACTTACCATTCCGCATATTTCAAATGAATTACTTTTAACCCTAAACTTCTTTGTTACAATAAACCCTAGACTCAGTAATCCCATTATCAAGACCGCTCCTCAAAATTCTCAAACTTTTAAATATGAACAGATCAATTATAAAAGCTAACAACGCCAACCTACAGTAAAACATAATGTCACAAATGGTCTCATAGTTGTGGCGCTACATAATACATAAATGTCTATTATCGCTGAAACCTTAGATACATACACACGTTGAGATATTTTCACAGATATTCAATAGCTCGACGATAAAAAAGGCATCTGGGCCCCTGAATTTACCTGGATTAGTGGGCGAATTTTTACATAACTTTGAAAGAGGTAACGTCTGGTGCTACTACCAAAGGGAAAAGGGCTGCTTGGAAACAAGGGTAAGGCTGGCAAGATCCTCGAACGCATTCTATGCAATCGATTGGAGGAGTTCACCGAGCGGCAGAGAGGCTTAGCTGTAGTTTAATTTGGCTTCAGGAGGACAAGCTATTTCTTAGATGCCATTTGATCGTTGGCATAGCGCTTAAAGCTATCGAAGGTAAAAGGTGGAAAAAGGCTCTATAAAGTACTGCGCTATTATCACTCTTGATGTGAAGAATGCCTTTAACTCGGCGAGATGCCTTCAACTCGACCCTATACTTGATGCCCTGGACTCAAAGGATGTTCCTCAGTACT
Organism: Atherix ibis; assembly: GCA_958298945.1. Classification (NCBI taxonomy): domain Eukaryota; kingdom Metazoa; phylum Arthropoda; class Insecta; order Diptera; family Athericidae; genus Atherix; species Atherix ibis. The sequence continues at coordinate 120,720,138 of OY282606.1, forward strand.
CGGCTCCATATCCCAGATGAGGCGAGAATCATCGTATTTGCGGACGATGTTGCTGTGGTCGTAATGGCCAAATGCGTGGAAGAAGTAGACCAGATCTGTAATGAAATGGTCGCTTCAATTTAAAGTTGGCTTCGGACAGCTAGTCTTAGCCTTGCGGATCATATGACAGATGCAGTCCTAATCACAAAAGAGAAGCGAGAATATCATCATTAGGATTGGTAGACATGAGGTGACATCGGGACCATCGCTAAACTACCTAGGGGTAATGATTGACGCAAGGCTGCGGTTTCAGGAGTACCTAATATATATTTATGCAAAATAAGCTTGAATAATGATGGCACTGGAATGTTCAATGCCGAACCTTGGGAAACCCAGGCAGACTAGGTGGACCCTTTTGACGACCGTGGTCGGGTCTATCCTGCTGTATTTTTCGCCAATATGGGCGGATGGGTTGATCAGAGTAACCTACATACGTGGAGTTGTCTCAGTCTACCGTAGGAGCGCATTGATGGTGACGTGCGCATTCCGAACAGTGTCTTACGAGGCCATTTATATTGTGGCGGGAATGATACCGATTGAAATACTGGAAGATGAGCGGCAAAGGTTATACCGCCGCAGAGGTCGGTGTGACGCTGTGGGGCGATCCGCGGCACATACCGAAGAAAAAAACGAGTCCAAAAGAAAGTGGCAAAATTGTTGGGATGTGATGCCACCGATAGCAGATGGACCAACCATCTTATCTCGGCGGTGGATCCGTAGATAGACCGACGGTTTGATATTTTCGGGCTTACCAATTCCGCTTTAAATTGGATTCTAGCCCAATGTGTCCTTTGGCTTACCAATTCCGCTTTAAATTGGATTCTAGCCCAATGTGTCCAGAGCACGTATTCTTTTACTAAATCCGATTCAATGCAGAAAGATAAGAGGCTCAGAATTGCGCTAGCGTACCTCTAACACCGGAGAATGTAATGACCCTAAAATTGAACTTGTGGACGGCCTGGGAGACTGTCGAAGTCCTTCCGACAATATTTCTTAAAAGACTACGTCTAGATGAGCTTGAAAGAAAGCGTTAGTGATAATTCTTGACGGCGGTTCTATGGGGTAACATATATATCTGACCAAGTAAGGTAGTTTTAGTGGGGTAAAGTCTCACACTTTATCTTTCAATGATTTCCATCTTGTATAAAAATTAAATAAAATGTGCCAGATTTATAAAAATATTCGCTATAGAAAACTTATCATCAAACAGTTTTAAATATTTTTATTTTTAAAAGAAACTCAATTTGTGGATGCCTTATGAACTGAGTGTGAGAATAAAAGATGGACTGACTTAATATGTATGATAGGCAGCTGAAGCGCAATGAAATCGGGCTATTTTTTGAAGTAAATCATAACTGCTCGTAAAAAATGGGTAAAATACGAGAATATCGTTCAAAATAGATGATGGAAAAATAGAATTGAACAATTTTAATATTGGAAACATCAAAAGTATATACCCATTAAAATTTTCATCAGGGATTTTTGTAACAAAAATTGTACATTATTTTCAAAAAATATTCGTTAGTCGAAAAAGTTCGTGGCGTTTTTGAGTAAAATAGGAACATTCAAATCAAAGTGTTAAAATCAATTTATTCAAACTAAATATTATCTATTATTTTCGATCATGTTTCGCTATTTTTCTCGCAAAGGCATGATTCTATCAGTATAGAACTTCTGCGGTTTCTCGTTGAAAAACTCAATCAAGTAATTTTCACAGGCCTCTCTTGAAGCCACATTGGATCCCTTAAGAGAGTTTTGCAGTGATTGAAACCAGATAATCTATGGGCCTATATGGTGAATGTATCAAAATTTCACAGGCAATCTCTTTTAATTTTTGGCGAGTCATCAAAAATTTGTGTGCTCGAGTGTTATGGTGGTGGAAGGCGACACCCTTCCTATTCTCTCGAGGAAGACGTCAATTTTGGACATTTTCTCCCAATCGCTTGGCGTAATCTCTTGATTTGCTCAAAGTAAAGCACCAAGTTAACAGTTTAACCGGTTCGTATTAAACATTTACTTTTCAGTTAATTCGTATTGAACATGTACCTTCCAGTCCCACCATAGGCATATCGTAACCTTATTGGCCAACAGAAGTCCCACCATAGACCCATCGTAACCTTTGAAATTGTTTGTGATCGGTCGTCTCTTTTTTTCATAATCTCTTTTAAACGATATTCTCATATTTTACCGATTTTCTATCGTCAGTTATGATTCACGTCAGAAATGGCTCGATTTTATTGCGCTTCAGCAGCGTATCGTACATGTCAAGAGACACCCAAACTTTCGAATATGAAAATTTTTTCCTAATTCTGGTACATTTTTGAATTTGAATAATTTTTGATACACTAAAGTGATTTACGAATAAAATTTTGCACTACACAAAGCTTTAAATGTCAAATGCATGTTTAGTATTTTGCTTGTAACTCCATCATCGGAAAATGCCTCGAACTTATTCGACTAGCTAATATATTATTAACAAATAAAAAAATAACTCAAAATTCTCCTATGTGTATGAAGGTATAATCATTTTTTTGTACCAAATTTTACCTTCAGACAAATGAAAAAGTAAACTTTTATTGTAGATAAAAGGACACCCTTAGAAGAAAAAAAACCTATTCCATGATTGACTTAAACTGATATAGAAGCACTCACTTTGATGCTATTGAAATCGATGACATACATGGGCGAATGTTATATTGTTTTTGAGAGTTTTTTTTATGTAACTTTGATAAATTTGTCAATGTGCACCGCACCACAGCAAATAGAAGAAAATTACCCCATAAATTGTTCTTTTCTCTTTTAGCAATTGCTTCAACGATTCGAAGACGTTCCATTTTTCCTTGGAATCATTTTTTGAAAATATTTTTTTTTCTACTTTTATTCACTTTGAAAACCTTTTTTCATCTTAAAAGAAAAGATAAATTTCTGAAGAATCATTCCCTTGTTATATATATTTTCATGATTTTGATCATATGAAGGATACACGCATTATGGGTATGGTACGTTCAGATTTAATTCCATTCCTGAAAGTACACAATTTCACTTTGAACAATTTTCATCAATACTTTTCGTTTATGATTAAAATATTTTCATACGCTATGCAATCATTATGAACGAAAACACTTCTTCCATACAGACTCGTATTTATTGATAAAATTGCCTGCGGCCTTCTTCCGAACCAGAGAACCCTTCAAGAGCAAAAAGGAGAAAATGTTTTTAGTATCGAAGCCATCAACAAATTAGTGCTGGTATATTTGAAAATAAATTTCCCGGTTGCCTGGCAGTTATCTGCTGAAAGAGACGGCCCACACGATTCAATTCTCAGCCCTTTTGATGATTTACTGTCTCCCTAGTAATTCTCGAGGACCATCTTAAATAAATCATTTGAGAAATAATAATAATTATTATTATTATTATACACATTTGGTTCGATAACAGAATATTTTCTCAAGTCCTTTCTCATACTCTCCACTGAATATGGCGATTGCACAAGCATGAATGTAAGAAAATTTATTACGCCCAATCTTTTGGCTATCCCGGACTGGTGTTATTGGTGGTGTACGCTGTATGGGCCCCATCCCAAATTGTCACTTCCAAAAAACTAATCGCTCTGAGGTATTAGAAGAAAATCCGAACGAAACTTTCCTAGCATCATTCGACCTGCACTAACCAAATTCTATTGATTTTTAATACACCAGCAGCCATCGGAAGTTATAATCAGAAAATTATCGAAGACAAACAACAGTTCGCATACACTGGAAATATGAAATTTTTTCTGTTATTGGTGCGAGATGATGATTGTTTTGGTATCGATCGCCAATTTCTAATATCCCCTTTTTACCCGAACTTGTGAAAATTTACTACTACTTTTGGCTTAATATCAGAGTTCAGCTTTCTAGGACTGTCTGAGTGTACTTCTGTCTTCTTTTGGATATAATCTGTCTTGTCTAAAAAAAAATTTCCTTCGATAATGACTTTCGAAAAATTGTCTTATTTTCGATCATGAGCCGAAAGTAATTTTCTGGAAATGAAGTTTGTTGCAGTGCGGATAAATTCAAGACCATCTGAAATGGAGCTGGGCACAGACGTTGTTTTGATTGAACCTCACATAGCCGGGGAGAATGGAATCTCATCAATGGTCTCATATCTTAAATGACTCGTAAATATTTTGTCATTTTATGAGTACTTTCTATCATTCGATGCCATGTCCACTTGTACAAGTGAGTGCAAACGATTGCTGATAATAAATATGAGCCAATAAATACATCCTTGTGGTCATAGGTTTCGTATCTGACCATTTATGGAATTGTAATGCAGACAAATTTTATTATATCCCATCAAGTATTTGAAGAGTATTCACCATATAATTGCCTCAATACTTGTGAACATTTCTATTTTGTATGTGTGTGCATGTATTTTTCTTCTTAATACCTTATTTTGTATCTGCAGTGATAAAATTTTCTTTTCTTATGTAATCACAAATAAGAAAATATTGTCCGTTTTCGATTTAAAAGAATAGCTTTTATTTTTTGATTATAACTGATATTATTTATTCCTAAGAAATCTAGTATATTTTGGGTTTTTTATTTATTCTATTCACTTTAATTTATTAGATATGAATTGAATTTAAATAATTTAGCTAATTTAAAATAATGGAATATGTTTTTTCCGACTGGGTAAAAATATTACAGATTTTGTGTCCTAAATGAATAAAGTTGCTTATTAACAAAAAAAATGCAATATTGTGCACTGTATTCAAATAGAAAAAATACAACCACTAAAAAGTCACACGGACTGGATCATGTAAACAAGATCCTCCCTATTTAAGGATGATCTTCTACTGCTTCTCTGTTCTCCAAAAATGGAACAACATTTCGAAATTCAAAGTACGAGAAAGACATGACACCCACCGATATCTAGCTTTCTACCTGAATAGAATAACTTCCTGCCTAAATTATCTGAAAACCGGCGAGCAATCGTACTGCGTGCATACAATTGTGTAAATTTTTTTATGTAGACATGACACCCACTGGACATCTAGCTTTCTACCTGAATAGAATAACTTTTTGTTTGAATTATTGCAAAAGCTGCAAAAAATCGTAATGCTTGCATACTTTTCTGTAGACATGACACCCACTGACATCTAGCTTTCTACCCGGATAGAATAACTTTCTGCCAAAAATATTGCAACAGCGGCGAGAAATCGTAACGTCTGCATACTTTTGTGTAGATTTTTTTATGTAGACATAACACCTACTGACATCTAGTTTTCGTAATACAAATTTATTGAAATTGCAAAAGCATAATTAATATTCATTTTAACTCACTTATTCCAAGCAAAAATATAATTTAAACACAGGTTTATTATTTATTTCGTAAATATTAATTAAATATTAATCGCCTCAATTTTGTAGACTTTCAGATAGTTTCAAAACACGACATTTTTAATGAAGTGGTAGCATACCGAAATGTTTGCATACATTTGTTATGCTTAATGTTGACATTTAAATGCGGTTGCTGATACTATCGCTCCATCAAAGTTTCAGTGGTTGATTAAAGTGCACCTCATATATTTACCAGGTCTATAAGCTTAAATCCGGTGTTTTAAAAAAAAACAACATGTTTTTTTCATAGAAAGCAAAAACAATTTTATTCAAAGTACTTGCTCTCGCTAGCTACACATTTTTCGCATCGCTCGGGCAATTTTTGGATACGACGCTAAAAAAATTCCTTCTCTTTCGAGGCAAATCACGCATCAAGCCATTTTCGAACGTCTTCGTAAAGATCGAAGTGCTGCTCAGCGAGTGCTCGGCCCATCGACGAAAACAGGTGGCAGTCGGAAGAGGTCAGGTCTAGTGAATAAGCGGGGTGGGGTAGCACCTCCCAGTTGAGTGTCTCCAAGTAGTTTCGGACAAAATCACGGTGAAATTTGATCAGTTGTTGGTTATAGCGGTGGGCATTGAATCCGATGCAGGAACCACTTTCTTTTTCGCATTGACGTAGATAATTCGTCTTTTTTTCACGCAAAGAACGGTGGAATTTGATCAGTTGTTAGTGGTAGCTGTGGATATTGACAGTTTTACCAGGTTTCGAAATCTCATGGTAGACGATACCCTGCTGATCACACCAAACGCACAGCATCGTCTTTCGTACGAACGATTTGGTCTTACGGAAGATGTTGATGGTTGGCCATTTTCGAAATATATCCACTGTTCATCGCCGGTTACAATCCGATGCATGAACGACTTTATTTTTTGTCTGGCGAACAAGATTTCGCATGTGTTCTGGCGTCGCTCCATCTGTCTATCGTTCAATTCATGCGGCATCCATTTTCCGATCTTTTCAATCTTCCCCATGGCACGTAGGCACATGGGAATGGTTGGTTGAGTAACACTCAATTGCTCCGTGAGCATTTTTTGCAATTGGGTATCGTTTTCGTCCAAAAGAGCCTGCAATTGATGGTCCTCAAGCTTCCTAGGCCGATTTTCACGCTTCTTGTGCCCCAAATCAAAATTGCCGTCTTTGAACCGACGCAACCAATCTCGGCATGTTGTTTCCGATAAAGCACGGTCACCATAGGCCTCCATAAGCATTCGATGCGATTCGGCAGCCGATTTCTTCAAATTGAAGCAGAAAAGCAGAGCTTCCCGTATATGCTCTTTTTCTGGCACAAAACTAGACATGATTACCAAAGGAAAAATGTATGTTGTTGTACGAAATTGCTGACAATGTGTACTGATTAATGTTGACAGATATCAAACTCATAAAAAAAAGAATGACGTGCCCATGGTAGGTTAATACGCTATCTCACGCCATCTATGACCAAACAGCGGACTTAAGCTTATACCCCTGGTAAAATCTTCAAAATATTTTATAGAAAAAAAAATATGGACGATTCTCAGGAATTGTGTGTAGTTAAAAAAAATAGAAACTCTAAAATTATGCATAAACTTCCGGTTCAAATATCAATCTGATATCTTACAATAAAATGTAAAAATTTACAATAAAATTTATGTAAATGGTATTTTAGCTAGTATGCCTGTTTAGGAAAAAATACAAACATTTTCATAAGCTAATCAACAAATATTAAGAGATCTAAATTGAGGTAACGTGTTTACTTAAACATTTCAACTCTATAAAAAAAAAATTCCATCCTAAACTCACCCTTTAATAAAAAATCATAAATTCAAATTAAATAGCAATCAAGAAAAGTGCATGTAAAATTCGTATAACATCGTTCCACTCAATATGATATGCTGGTTTAGTATCTTAGTTTACATGAAAATTTCTTTTCTCCAAATCTTATTCAAATTGTCTAAATTATATCTCATACAAGAGAACATAACGATGAAAAGATTGAAGAAAAAAATAATGTAAAATAAAATAATGAGAAAAGAGACAAGTCAGTTTTTCTACAAGATTTTATTAAGAAAACATTGTACGTAAGATTCTATTCACAAAACGGCCTAATTTCGTGTTAAGTTGAGAAAATGAACGTGTATAAATTTGTGCGTATTTTAATACGGCAAAAGCAATTACCTGGCTCCAGGGGAGACATTGCCAACCAACAATAGAAGACGCTCTTCAATTATTAGGCGTCTTCCACAATTTCACCAAACCACCACCACAGGTAATAAGAAGTTTCCAGAGAATGGAGAACAGGACACCATCACTAGACGCAATTGTTGACTACTTGTTTCCATGTTGCCTATTTTGTTTAGTTGTTTGGTGGTGTCTCATTCTCCTTCAACGTTTGGTTCCTTATACTTCTTGTTATTATTTTTCATTTATTTATATTTATTTCATTTAGTTTTCTTCTAATTCAATTTTTTTGTGTACATTTTTTTTTTGTTCAGGTTTTTTTATTTCCCTAGTAGTATTTATTTTTATCTCCTTAACAGCCGTAGAAGCTTTTCTATGGAATTTGGTTGGTATTTTAGGAGACTTTCACAACTGTTTAAAAACTTTACAATAAAGTTAGCTAAGAAGAGAGTAAAAAAAATTTTCAAAGTGAAGAAAGAAAATTGTGATTATACAAAAGTAGAGAAGAACTGAAAATAAAACATACTTAAATGCTGTGTACTGTTTTCGGCAAGTTCAAACTCACAGTTACTTAGGACAGGATACATTACGAAGATAACAATGCTGCAAAATACGACAGAACATTATATGCCATCATAGGGTGCACAGCCGAAAGTAAAACGGAAGAAAAAACTTGTAAATTGCCAGCACAAAGTTTCCCTACCCTTAGTACGGGATTATTTTCGAGCGTAAAAATGAAAAAGTTTGTCTTTTCTGCTTTATTAAATTTCCTTCTTAAACGAAAACGGAAATAAAAGCCGAAATGAAGATGTTCAAGTTTTGCACTTTTGCGCTTTATGACAACTGTTTTCCCACGTAACCGCTTCGATGGTGTACATTTTCAAACAACAAATAGCAAAAAAAAAAAAAAAAAAATACAACAAAAATCCTACTTTCGATATTGAAATCTTAAAAATTTCTATTGTCAAAATCATCCACCGCCAAATGAACCCCATTTCAGGATGATTTCCTTTATTTTCCTTCAACAAAAAGAAATTAGACAAAGAAAAAAAAATTGAAATAAAAATTACTTGTCTAAACATACAAAGAGACAAAGCTGGGAATATCTTTTTTAACGAAATAAAAGCACATCATCAAAGAGTTCTCCAGAGTTTTAAGTCTGTTTATCTATTAAGGGATGTACGAGTAGATGGTAGAGAAAACTTTATTCTTTTTGATAAGTCATTATTCTCTAAAGATATTCGTACAGTTTTGGGAAAATATTCTTCTTTTGCATTCAAATAAAGAAAGAAACAAACCGCCCCGAAAAAAGACCAACAAAATAAATAAAATCCACTTACGCACTTCATTTGATAAAAGTTTTCATTTTATACGCAAAATAAAAATCTGTTAATACTTGTAGAAATAATCAAGACTGCGAATAAGGACGAATTTTTCTTTAATGCTTATTTACCAACTTTTTAAAAAAAAACGAACTTGAAATTATGGTATATGAAAATTTTTGGCTATTTTTCTAATATTTCTTATCAAAATGTGTGCTTTATTAACTTTTTTCAAATATTTTTTTTTCATTACTAAAATGCGTAAATGTTTTTTTTTCTTCATTACAGTAAGTTTAAAAATTTAATTGCTATACGTCTAATTGTAAGAATTTCCGGCAACTTTGTTGAAAATTCAATAAATTTTTAAGATAAATTAAAAGTAGTCAATTTTTATTTTAAACATTTGCAATTTTCTGTTAATGCTTAAATAGGAGTTATTTAGGAAGCGATCTTTAGGGAAATGGTTTTTTTTGTTCATAAAAACTATAAAAAAATCAACCCAGTCAAGATACTTCCCAAAATCCGGATCGATCATATCGCACTTACTCACGCTGATCTCTTCGGTTAGCTTACAAAATGAATAACTTAAATCATTCCATTGTAGAATTCCCGGACCCTACAATTTCTTTTCCGTTGTGAGAAAATCGGGTATCCGTCTTCCAGTTTGTCAAGGTCCACAACTCAATGGTCCTCGTACTCTATAAATGCTGGCACTGCCGTAGCTGAGTTAGATTACAAAGCGATCGTGATATTGCTCAAAAATTTCGTTAGTAAGTAGACTCTCAAATAGTCTATTCCGATTTGGCAAGCCTTACATCATTAGAGGATCCTCCCCTCAAGCGGCCTAGCAGTACTTTAATCCTGTACAGTAAGTAATTGCTTTGATTTTATAGTGCCGTGTTAGAAACAAGCTTTAATGGTAGTAGTCAGCTTTTCGCGGATTTTTTCTTCTATTATTTATGTACAATCCTAACAAAATATGTAAACATTCTTTTTCATATGTCAATTTAAAGCAATTAACGTTGAAAGCTCTACAGTCAAGAGACTTGAAAAAGACTTAGAGCTACTTCTCAACGTTCTTTCTAAAAAAAATACAACTATTTAAAATTCAATTAGAAAAATTTCTTTTGCTAAATATTGTCATAAATAGTTTAAGAGCAAAATAGTAAAGAATAGTCTTTGAATAGCTTTTAGGGTAAAGTAAGAGTCATTAATGGAATAGTTGACTGGATCACATTTAGAAATGAACTAGCCCAACTGATTAACCACAAAAAAGCGGTACTTGACCTTACTAAAAATATACAAAACTAAGTAACAAACGCCTACCACGACATCCAGTCGCTACCCTACATCCGGTATCTACAAGTATCTACAAGGAGCCAGACTCAACTACAAGGAGCATATCTCCAGCGTCAGCAGACAGGCATTAGCAGTACAGGGCGCGCTTGCGCGGATAATGCCCAATATCGGAGGCTCCAGGCAAATCCGAAGGCGACTACTGGCAACTATAGTTACCTCCGTCATGCTATACGTAGCACCAGTGTGGGCGAAATCGCTAGAGTTAACAACATACCACAAGACAATATCATCAGTCCACCGGCACTCAGCGATCAGAGTTGCGTCAGCATACCGAACGGTATGACACGATGCGGTCAACGTCGTATCATCATGCCCACCCATCGATATCCTGGCAGGAGAGAGTGAACGCCAACACCGTAGGAAGAAGGAAAAGCGGCGAAAGGTCCTCTGTGAAGAGGAGAGACCCGAGAGTCTTCGCCTCTGGCAAGAGACATGGGACAGCTCGACGAAGGGTCGGTGGACTCATCGGCTGATCCCAGATGTCACCAAATGGGTGACTCGCGTGCACGGGGAGGTCGGGTATTACATCACCCAACTCTTGACTGGGCATGGATGCTTTCGGGCATACTTGCACAGATTCAAGAGAACTGACTCCCCAAACTGTCATCACTGCCGCGATGTGATCGAAGATGCAGAACACGTGTTCTTCCAATGCCCCTTCTACGAGGGAATACGGGCAGATCTTGAGAAAAATCTGGATCGTTCTATCAGTCCAGAAAACATAGTGTAGTGCATGCTGAAGAGTTGCAGAGTACGCGGAATCTTTCATCAAGGATCTTTACACCACGTACAAAGAATAGGCCGCGAGGCGTCATAATATCGGGACAGCAGTCATATCAAATAAGAACGCCCCGGCAAAGTAGTATTTACAAAGACTGCCGCCGGGGAACCATCGTTTCGGGAGCAAGGGTAGAGGTACAGGTTAGTTTTTAGCGAGGTAAAAATCCCGCATAACTCGTCTGGCAGGTAGAAGGTCTTCCAAGCGAGTACCTTTTGAAGGTTTCTCCCTGTACCTCATTAATCTTAACATTAAAAAAAAGTAACAAATGCCTACATAAAACCCACAATTCCACTTTCTATGAGTCCTCGTCCCAAAAATTTTACACCATCCACAATTCCGATCAGAAAACGCCACAACCCAACAATGCCATCGTGTGGTTGATTTAATTGAATCCTCTCTTGAATAAAATTGAGTACGGTCCAGGCATGTTCCTAGATATATCAGATGCTCTTGATCGGGTGTGCCATCCTCGACTGCTCTGGAAACTCAAGTGCTTTTTTCCTTCCAAATAATTTTTTTATTTTTAAGTCATATCTTCGTTTAATGCTGATTATTACGAAATATCCCCCATCATATCTGGTGTGTCTCAAGGCAGTATCCTTGGTCCACTCCTATAGAATATTTATACCTTTGACATCCCAACTAATTCCAAAACTTTGACTGCCTCCTATACCGATATCCTTGCATCTCACTCCAATACCCAAAATAGCCTTAAAATCTCTACAATCCCATATTTAAAAACTTTGCGACTGGGACTAAACCTAGACGAACGTCTTACTTGGAACAAAAATATTTGAACTTTACAGAAGTAATCGATTACTACTTAGAACAAACTTTTAATTTACAACACAAATTTAAAACTAATCTGAACATACGAAATGGAACTCTGGGGTTCTTCTAACCATTCCAATTCCTCTACACCAAACTCTTCAATCTAAAATCCTCCTACAAATTGTTGATGCTTCATTTCATGTTCGTTACAAAGTAATCTATCGTAGCCCAAATGTTCCCTTTTTTCATAACTTATGTGTTTCTCGTTATAAAAAGTTTCATTCCCGATTATCCTATCACTATACTCCTCTTATTAAAAAATTCTCCTCAATTACATTTTTCATAAACAAAAAAAAGAGTTCTCGTTATAAAAAGTTTCATTTCCGATTATTCTGTGACTATAATCCCCTTGTTAGAAAACTATCCTCCATTACTTTCTCTATAAGCAAACAAAAATTCTCGTTATAAAAACTTGTATTCCATTACTTTTTGCATAAACAGTTAAAAAAATGTTCTCGTTACAAAAAAATTCATTCCCGATTATCCTGCAACTATAATCCTCTTATTACAAAATTCTCCTCAATTACTTTTCCCATAAACAAAAAAAAATGTTCTCGTTATAAAAACTTTCATTTCCGATTGTCCTGTCACTATAATCCTCTTCTTAGAAAATTCTCCTCCGCTACTTTTACCATAAACACTTATCGGCGTTTAAAGATAAATATTTTGCGGTGTTAAACGACTCGTTAAATGGAGAAACGCCAATGGGTGTTTACTCTCACATGTTCCTCTCCTGCCATTATATTATTTCTTTATCATAAAATCTGCTTGTTACAATGTTTATTTAGTTGTACTTATTAAGTGGAAGGTAAAAATAAATACAGGGTAAAGTGTAATAAGGATATTTTGCTCTACTATAGCAAAATATCCTTATTTATTTAAGTGGTTCTCTAATAAATTTATATATTTTTTTTGCAACAAAAAATATTTTTTCTCTTAAAGAAAATATATTATTTGAACGTTAAAGTTTCTTCTTTTAAATGGATATGAGCTTTACAAAATTCAACTTCATAAAATTTCAAAATAAACTCACTTTGTCATAAAATAACTTTTGCTAGATCATTAATTTTAAATGCGCATCTATAATTGAATAAATAATATAGTTTACAATTGTATCGAATATTTATGATTAACGTACATTAATCGGAAAATTACAAAAAAAACTATAATATCTGTAAACTTTAAAAAGAAGCTCTACTTTTAGCTAAAATATGACAATTTCCTATGTAGAAATATTTTTAAAAAATTATACCGATATGAGGTGAAAAAATTGCATAAGTTTTTACGGAAAAACTCTATTCCCCCGCATTCGTATTGTGTAAGCTTTGTAGAAAAAAAGCTTTCTATCATTTATTTTCAATAATTAAAAGGACGGCTGTGTTGATTAATCATCGGTATTATTTACAACATGAAGAAGCCTATTTCCTTTTTCAGCCGAAAATTAATAACTTCATAGTTTGTTCGCTGAGTGGTTGAAAGGCTCCAGATGTTATCGTTGTAATTAACACAAACCCAATACCCCCATTTATCCCGTCCAACTGGTAAGTAATTTTAATTTATTTTTTCTGATTTCCTTTTTACTCTATCCGTTTTTCTAGTATTCGAAATATTTTTTGATGTGTCATATGGAAAATTATATTTTTGCGACTTTATTTTTTTTTGCCTCCTTGCCATTATTGCTGGTTGAAGATTGACATTTACACCATCTTAAGTGTATATGAGCGGAGCATCCTTAAAATCGAGGTTAAAGAGAGCGATTTCAGTTTTTGTTCATTTTTCTATATTTACAGCATCGCTATTGTCCTTGACAGAACTTTTACGATGCTCAACTTCTCCTACAAGGCATTTATATATAAATACTTCTACATGCTTTTCAAACGGGAAACAATATGGATTAGTGCGCAGGTCACCCTCGTAGCACTTTTATGAAAAATACCGAAGCAAGGATTTATAAAAGCTAGCGCTAGGATGCTCATATTTTTAGTACACCATTAGCAGTAGCAAGGTTTGGATATACCGATTATATGGAGAGAAAAAAAATTCTCGATTTTTTTACAATTTTTACAATTTATTATCTGAACAATTGCCTACCAGAAAATTAACTAGTAAATTTCTATGCAAATAGAATAAAATTAGTTGATTGTATTTTCCAGTGAGAACTATTTTCTGAGTATGTACTTTGTTTTACAACTAAATATGTAAAAATAGTTGCTGCTGAAAAAGTTTCAATTAATTGATTTGAATATAAAAATCGAAACGAATTGAATCGATAGAGTTCAGCCAATTCTCTCATATATACACGTTTAATTATATATTGCCATTATCATGAACATATAAGTATTACTATTAAAATTTATTTTTATTATAGCTTCCGTTCCTTTTCAAATATTTGCTTTAATTTCAAATAAAATGTTATGAAACATGCTAGCAAAACGATTTATTTTTCATATAAAATGAATGTTGGTTTTGAACACAGTCAAAATCTTTAATAGAAAAAAAAAACAAACAGAAACCCGACCATAACCTTAATAAGGAATTCTCATTGCTGACCTGATCAAGAATCATTAATTTATCCATTTGTGGTCAGACCTTACCACACACAAGCTAACACAACCAAATTGTACCATTACCGAAGTGAATCATTCTATCACACCACATTGGACTGTAGGTTTTTTGAGGAAATTCATATCCCCTCCAAATTTGCCCAGCCTTACCTCACCATAACTTATGGCATTGTTTACCATCCCGCATTATATTGTATTATGTTCTGAAAGTGGAAAAGATACCCTCGGTGATTGTTTAAAGTTGTTGTATAAGCGGCGTAATGGAATTTTGCGGAATAAGAAATGTTTAATGAATGTCCCGCAAGCCATTAAAAGTTTCTTTTGTGGTAATTTAACGACAATTTAAACTCATTATGTCGCTTTTTATTTCCCTTCAACAAATACGAATTAACAGCATTAAATTCAATTACATGCCGAATACTGTATGGTGTCGGTGAGAATTTTGCACAAAATGAGCTCTAAACGTATGCAATTGGGTACGATAATTTGTGATGCTCATCTGAGAGCTTACCTCAAATCATCGGCCCAACAATCCTTCCAACGACCCCAAGCACATAACGTTGTATTCCCATGTCCTCACTCCTGGGCGCAAAGGTGGTTAGTTGGTTGGCTCGCATATGCGATGGAATGAAAAAATGCTTATTCCCTTTGTGAGCATTTCTGTTCCTTTTGTGTGCTCATATAAATTTCTCACACATAATAAAATTTTCAATTTATTCACTTTGTCCAATTATGTATGATTTCTTCAACTATAAAAATGGGAAAAATGATGATGGAAATTATGACAAGATAAATCGTAAGCCCCACAATCTCCCTATCCTCCCACAAAAAGTTAAAGATACGAAAGTTTTGGTAATATTTTCAGAATTTTACATATCAGTTAAGTCATTTAAATCCTGATTATATATAGTATGTCTTGTGATTTTCTAATATAATAAAAGGGTTTATTTTTTATCGTTTGGTATTTGAAAAAAAAATCATAAAATCCCTTTACCTTTAGGTTGGTACTTTTATTTAAGGTAAATATTTTTACGTTCATTCTTTTAAATTGGCAAATGAAAAAGATAAATTCACTTACCTTATAAAAATTTACAGTCGCAATAAAATGACCGTGAAACCAAGATCCTTTCTTTTTTTCTTTATTTCATAACCTGCCAATCTATTTCTTGTTCAACATTCTTTTTCACATATTTGATAAAATTTCCAGGAAAAATTTTTGACAAAATTTTCATAACCAGTTCAAAGAAAATTCAATTTAAAATTTGTTATATTCCAGGTTATGTTCATCTTTTAGATCCTCCAAGCTAACATCCAATACTATGCCATCTTTGGAATTCTGAAAATTAAGTTCAATCAATATAATTGTTTACATTGTTTCTAATACGCGTGGGTGAGTATTTTCTTCGTTTACTCATATTTAATGCTTTTGAAATTTTTTTTTTCGAAATAACAGAATATTATAGAAAATTGTATTATTTATATAATGTAATTTAAAAATATGCGTTTTCAAGTTTTTCAACTTCTCTCAAATTAAGCTCTGGTTCTTATGTTAAAGGTGGTTCAATTATATACGATTATAAGCATCTTGAGCATAAATCTTCAATACTAGATCTGTTCAAAATGTATCGCGAATTTTTAATTTCCGCGGGTTACGTGTATTCGATTTTTGATTTCTTTGTGGCATTATGTTGGTACTTATGTCTCTCACTTATGGCGAGAAGTTCGGACAGTTTGAATATTCAGTTAATTTTTGACAGCTGCTTTGCTTGCACGTGTTTTGGTTCGTATTCGATTTTTGCCCATTCCAAAAAATCTCGTACAGTTACCCCCTCTTTTAAAAATAATCATATGAAAAATATTTATAATTGAAATACTATAAATATAATAAAGAATTTATCTATTGGGTTGTCCGGAAAGTAATTTCGTTGTTTCCCAATAAAGGACCTAATTGTACGAGGTCTGTTCAAAAAGAATCGCGAATCTTCAATTTCCGCGGGTTACGTTTATTCGATTTTCGATTTTTCATGGCGTTTATTCGATAGGCAATTTTGAATATTCAGTTAGTTTTTGACAGCTGCTTTGCTAGCACGTGTTTTGGTTCGTCTTCGATTTTTGCCCATTCCAAAAAATGGATCAAATAATCTGTTTCTGAAACAAGAAAAAGTCACAGGAGGCCAGATCTGGGGAATACGGTGGCTGCGGCATTATTATTGTATTGTTTTTAGCCAAAAATTCGCTTACAAGCAAGGATGCGCGGGCAGGGGTGTTATCATGCTGCAAAAGTCAATTTTTGTTCTTCCACAAATTCGGGAATTTCTGGTGGATTGCTTCGCTCAACTAGCGCAAAACTTGCAGGTAATATTCCTTATTGACTGTTCTACCATGTAGCAAGAACTTATGATGGAACGCGCACCCGCAATCGAAGAAAACCGTAAGCAAAACCTTCACATTCGACCGAACTTGGAGCTTTTTGTCGTCCACATCTTCTCGGCCGTCTGAGAACATTTTGTACCACCGATAAACGTTGCTTCGATCTAAGGTAACTTCACCATATGCCGCAGTTAACATTCAGAATGCGTCCGCGCAATTAATTTTGTTTTTTACACAAAATTTGATACAGATTCTTTGATCCATTTTTTGGAATGGGCAAAACGCGAAGAAGAGCCAAAACACGTGTAAGCAAAGCAGCTGTCAAAAATTAACCGAACATTCAAAATGGCCGAACTCATCGGCACAAGTGAGAGACATGAGTACCCACATAACCCCACAAAGAAATCGAAAATCGAATATACAAATTCACTAATTTTACCAAAACTAGTAAAGATTTCTAGTTTTTTTTGGAAAAAAGTTGTTCGTCCTTTTGGACAATAAGGATAAAAACCCTCCATGGAAGCCAGGTGACTATTTGGGAATTCTTTTCAAAAAATAAATATTACAATAATTTAGTAAAAAAGATTATATCCTTGTAAGGACGAAAGAAGAAAAATATCCTTATCGGTAAAGAATGAACAAGGGAATAAAAAAAACTTTAGTCGATACACCAATCCTTTCTCGATCAAATCAAAAAAATAGCCACGCGAATCAAAATTCAGTCTGACCGACTACGCAGAACGAAAATCTTAGAAATCCACGTTGACCAAAATAGTTGCCAACACCAAAAATATGTCGTCCGGTGATTTTTCGACTATGGAACACACTTTTTACTCTGGGATTGTTGTTCCTGAACCGATCAAAATAATTTAAGTGCAAAATTAACCATGATAAAAGTGGCTATGCCGTTACATAATTAGCTTATTATTATGTATATGTGGTGGTGAGATAATTTAAAAAGTCTTTCGAAAATTCTGAATACTGTGAAATTTTTATTTTGTTTTATGCTCGTAAGTCCACATCAATCGAAGCAAATTATATATCAAATGAAAGATCTTAATAAGATCTAGCGGTTTAAGTTATGTAGTTTTAAATAAATATTTTCATTGAGAAAATATACTAAAAAATATAAAATTTCCGAAATAATTCAAATTTTTCTATTAGATCCGGTGTATTTTCTCACCTATAACATAGGTCGTATTTTGACATTTAATATGTCAGAATTAAAGGCCTAGAAATTATCTTGAATTTGGCTAAAAAATATTTTTGATCACGTTACATATAACATAAGAAAAAGTAATAATACTATGAGTGAAGGGAAATTAGATAAAGAAATTTATCAAATATCTTTTTCGGACAAATTTTATCTTAAATCATAGAGCTATGATTTATTTTTGAGCATGTTTAATAATATATATAATATGTTAAAACATCATGTAAATATTCGATTATTTCGAATTCCTTTGTGAAAATTTACTCTTTAAATAAGCCGAAGGTGAGGTGCTCTTATTCAATATCCTTAAAGACTACCAATAATTTTTTGATAGCATTTCGTAGATAAAAATATATTCTAGGTGTCTTTTGAACAAAATTTTAGCGTATCTTTGCAAATGAAAGAGATATTCAAAAAATTTAATGACGCTAACAATATGTACTCTTCCACAAATAATTGGGAATGACTTCTTCAATGTACAATGATGTTAGGTGTTCAAATTATTCTAACTCTTAGCATCTTATCTTTATTCCAAAATAAATAATTTTATTAAATAAATTAATTAAAATAAAATATTTTATTTGATTTTATGTTCTAATGAACTATTTTTGCACAATAACACATTTCGAATTTTTATTGTCTCGTATGTATTCAGGTATGTCAAATCTTTCAGCCTCTTATTTTTTTTATTCTGCTAATTTTATTAATAATCCTACAGGAATGATTTTGGTCTCCTTTTTTGAGCAATTACTAACCAATCTAAATTTTTTTTTGTCTATTTATTACTTTGTTCATTTTTACAAAAGATCATTTTTTATTCCTACAATTGAAAAATTATTTATGAAATGAAGATTAGTATTTGTTTATTATCATTCAGTAATTATTAAAACAATAAAAATAGGACTTACCCCTAAAGTTGTAGAATTTTTTATTTTAAAAACTATTTTCCGATCCAAGCGGACCCTTACAAAACCGCGTTCGGTTTAGCAGTTTTCCCACTTAGCTTTAAGTCATTTTTACAACATTTTTATTTTTATTTCTATAATTGGAAGATCATTTTTATCGTTAAGTAATCATTACATAAACAAGGACTTATTACAAAGGATCTACGATCGAGGGATCGTTGAAATATTCTTTTATTTCAACAATAGAGTTTTGGTTAAATTTAAATTATCTTTGATAATTTAAATATTTAAGAAATCGTGAACCCAACTTTTCCGCGATCTAAATTGAGAATCGTTAACTGTTTTTACTATGTTTAGCCAATGTTTAGATGTTAAATGCCATATGGTTAGTAGTAAGTGGAGCGCTTCTCCGGAAGCTGATGAGCCTATTTATTGCCTAGGATACCAGCATCATCAAAAAGCCAACGCAATTCGATGTTCCCATTCCATAAATAGCTTCCAAGGCTGTGAGACTGTCGGTAGAAATATTTACAGTGCGATATTTGGGGAGATTAATTGCAGTTTCAACAAAGGCCAGCAAAGGATATTGCAAGGCCAGCAAAGGATATTGTAGGATTCCAAGGCCCGCAAAGGATATTGTATGGTCATCGGCAGCAGCGTCACTGAGCAAAAGTGTGGAATTATCCAATCTGTCCACCAATTCAAGGATAACTTTCCTATAGACGGGACGATTTTATTTGCCTTCTTGACTCTGCCTAGTGTATAGCTGATATGCTCGGATTAGAAATCATATTGGAGTTTATATCATAGAATCCGTCAGACGAAAGGGGCTGGTTTCATACACGTAGTTTTCTAGATTGCAGCTATTCAAGGAGATTATACAAAAGTTTCTCTTCTATTTTCGTTTTTAGTCTTTATTGCAACTTTTTTATATTATTGAAAATTTTTTGAAAGTTTTTTAACTTTTAAATTTTAAATTTTTTCCTAATTACAACATTTGTTATTCTAAAATACTAACAACTATTCTAGAATATTAAATTTTTTAAAGAAAACTAATCTTTAACATATTATATAAGTTAATTATTTATTAATTTATAAATTCAATATAAAAACGATAGCAATGGATATATTTATTATAAATATTATTTATAATAAATACGCATGGATGACCAAAGTTAAATCTTAGACGATTAGAAACTATAAAAGTATTTGTGAAGTCATTATTGGTCATGTGACTAATTGTTATACCGCATAAGTATCTAGAAAAATCAATTTGCCTGGTCAATAAAATCAATCTGTTTTGGGGTTCTGCTTGGTCAACCATGAAAATCGCACCTTCTCAAAACACAAAGTTGCCAAGGTGATTTCCACTTGTGTTCTTTAACATCGTTCTATTCTTCTCAAAGTTATCGCCATGTCCACGTGTTCCAATATATTTCAACCCCCAATACGGTATGTTTTTGGTCATTTCATACTGTAACAAAAGAGCAAACATCCATGCCAACGAATTGTCGAAAAATCAACTGACCGTGAAGGTAAAAATGGCAGAAACACACGATTTCGGGTGCCTTGTTAATGAAATAAAAATGTGCCGGAAAAGATTCCTTTTTTTTTTGCAGTTAGGTATTAACTATGATGCTACAAAATCAGGATTACGTATAAAACTTTTTAAATCTTTCGCCTTAAAAAAATTTTGATAAGTTTGTAGTGAACTATTTAATGTATTTAAATTTAAAATAAATGAGAATTTATTGAAGATGGAAAAAAATGTTCTGACAATAAGAAAGAAAGATAAACGACACATTAATAACGAAGAAAAAGAAACTGAAATGAATGACACGCCTTAATAGCGTTCAAAGTGGTAAAAGTCAAAGGATTACAAGAAGGATCAAATCAGGATTTCTCTGTTCACTTCTATTGACTAATTGTTCATTTGATGGTTATTTACCAGCAGTCAGTTCAAGTCAAATTGCCAAAAGTTTCGCACAAACGATTAAAGAAAATCCAACACGGTAGGATATACTTTAGGTAAAAGGAACTTTACTCCTTATGCCTTGATTGACGTCCAGAGTAAAGTAAAAGTTTTTTCCAAATCCCAGTACAGTTTTGCTTACACGTATGCTTAACGATGACTATTTATGCAGTGTAGGAGTTGAACTTTTTTCCGGATATATTCCTGTACGTACATACGTCTGCCGGATCGTTTATACTATTGTAGTAAATTGGCACTGCTATCGGATGCTAAAGCTTATGCTGGTTCTGCCAACATAAAGACGAGTATACATGAGAATATATTTAAGAAATGTAATTTCAAAGACGATACCAAACATGGAACGATGGCATATGTCCAACGTGTTCACGTAGTCATTGTCTTAGAAAAACTACGTTGAGACTTCGAAAAGGATCAGTATTACCTGTCCATGAGGCAACTGATACATCAGCTTGGATTGTCTGCTTACAATAAATTTAATATTTCCGCCTCATCGCTGAATTGGTTTACAATTACCGAATCAATTGTTTCCTTGTGATGTTTCCCAGCACATGGATTATCCTCTGGTGTTCATAAAAAAAATCCTGATTGATCTTCTTATAGCTTCCATTTGATAGCAATATATTTTCAGACATCGTCATATACTAAAATTATAGATTATGAGTATGTGTGTACAACTACTAGGTGTATAAGCTTTAATCCGCTGTTTTTTAGATATAACAAGCTTAAAATATGCTGTCAGAGGCTTCGGTTTTGTTGTTGCTACGGCACATTGACCAAAGTATTACCAAAATTTAATATTTCAAAAAAGTTAAAATTTTGCTTTTAATTTCTTGTAAAAAATAATCTTATTTATAGAAAAAAAACAGGATCAGTGAATTATTAAAATTACCAAATGTATAAACTTAAATCCGCTCTTCTTTAGTCAAAAAAAACAAATGTTTTTTTCATAGAAACCAAAAACCAATTTATTCAAAGCACTTGTCCTCACTAGCTACACATTTTTTCCATCTCTCGGGAAATTTTTGAATACCATGCCAAAAAAAAACCACTCTTTTTCAAGTCAAACCACTCATCAAGCCACTTTCGGACGTCTTCGTAAGAATCGAAGTGCTGCTCAGCGAGCGTGTAGCCCATCGACGAAAACAGGTAGTAGTCGGAGTGGGCCAGGTCTGGTGAATAAGCGGGGTTGTGTAGCACCTACCAGTTGAGTATCTCCAAGTAGTTTCGGACCATTTTTGACATGTGCGATGGTGCGTTGTCGTGGAGGAAAATCAGCTTGTCAGGTCTTTGTTGAATAATCCGTCCTTTTTTACGCAGAGCACGGTGCAATTTGAACAGTTGTTGGTGGGCATTGACAGTTTTGCCAGGTTTCAACATATCATAGTAGACGATACCCTGCTGTCTTCCGTCCGAAACGTTTTGGTCTTGGGGAAGATGTTGATGGTTGGCCGAGGTCAACCCCTGATTTCTGGCGTTTAGGATTCTCAAAATATATCCACTTGTCATCGCCTGTCAAAATCCAATGCAGGAACGACTTTCTTTTTTGTCTGGCGAGCAGGATTTTGCATGTATTTTGGCGTCGCTCCATCTTCCTATCGTTCAATTCATGCGGCACCCATTTTCCGATCTTTTCAACCTTCCCCATAGTACACGCACGTATGAAAATGGCTGGTTGAGTAACACCCAAATGCTCCGCGAGCATTTTTTGCGATTGGGTATCGTCTTCGTCCAAAAGAGCCTGCAATTGATGGTCCTCAACCTTCCTATGCCGATTTTCACGCTTCTTGTCCCACAAGTCAAAATTGCCGTCTTTGAACTATAGGCCTCCATATCCATTCGATGCGATTCGGTAGCCTATTTCTCCAAATTGAAGCAGAAAAACAGAGCTTTTCGCATATGCTATTTTTCTGGCACAAAACTAGACTCGAATACCAAAGGAAAAATGTATGTTGTTGTATGAAATTGCTGATAATATGCACTGATTTATGTTGACAGATGTCAAACTCATAAAAAAAAGTATGGCGTGCCTTAATATGTTCACTCACGCCATCTATGACCAAACAGCGGATTTAAGCGCATACCTCTGGTAATCTATAAAATGTATAGAATTTGAACGTATAAGATACATGAATTCAATAAAAATGTCTGCAATTCAATTTGGTTTTAGGAAATATAAATATATAATAAGAAAAATAATTAATTTTGTACTAAAAATCTTGATTATTTTTATATATATTAATTACTGTAAAGAAAATTTTCTAAAAACAGATAGCCTAGTTTAGAAACTTATCTAATCGTATATAAAATAATTTAGTTTTATTATTAAACCTACTTTTGTTATTAAATTCTTTGTTTTTTAAATTGTACATTTCGTTTTAATATTATTTTTAAATGAATAATTAAGCTCATTAAAGGCTTTATAAATTTTAGAAATTAACGTTTTTTTACCAAAGCATTTCTATCTAAATATTAAAAATTCTGTCAGAAATAATAAAATTCTACTTATGATAAAAAATGCACTTTTTTTATTGACTATATTTTTTTACTTTTAAGATTGACAACAGATAGGAAACAGGAAAATATGAACAACATAGTATGTAAGGATAATATCTGAATTGCAGTCAAAAAGGATAGCAAGCAATTGTTCTTCTGTACAATCAATACTTGTGGCCGATGATTATGTAGACGGTACTTGGTGCTTAGCAAGGACTATTGTCGTACTCATTGAGTGGAGTGCATGTCATATGAAAAAGATACAAACGGATATCCATTCATAGCGTAGAATCCAGCTAGACTGTTGTTTTCTTTCTATTATCTTATCGATGTCCTTTTCGAAAAAAACCATGTTGTACATACTCTTGAAGGAGAACCTAAATCAAGGTACTTGATTTATTTTTACGATAGAAAATAGAGTACCTTTGTCGAATTCCGGTATTGTATCTGATAAAAGAATAGAGATCCTGATTTGTTCGGAGGCACAACCATCGAACAACAGCAAGCGCAGCAGCATTCTATGTACAATAAATACTTGACTTGATCTGGAAAAGAGAAACACTAGACAGAATCTTGACAATTAATATATGGAGCCATACGTACTCGTTCAGGTCCTCGTCCCTGTCTCGACACAAAAGACTATATTGAACGGGATAAAATGAAATTTACACAAAAAGTTTACCAGTCACATATGTGTACAAATAAATTTTTTACAAATCTTGTAAAGTAATTCTCACAAAGAAAAACATGAACGGATGGTGGTGGATCCATCCAGCTTCTACTCGGATATTTATTTATTCAAGCAACGTATTCGGTACTCGTTTTCAATAACACTTTCACTGAAATTGAGACTCTAGACAACAAGAGCCACTTTTCTATAATTCACTTCTGAGATTCAAAAGGATGAATGTGTATGCATGATTTAAATATAAAATGCCATCTATCTACAATATATTTAGTAGTGCTCTTAATTACAATGAGAATAGAGAAAATAAAGGAGAAATTCCAATTCATATTGAAACATTTTATATTCTTTTAAGGGTAAATTCTATTATATAAAATTAAGTTTTGGATATTTTTATTAATTAAAAATATTATAAAATAACTACTCAAAAAAATTAATATGAACTAAATTTTTTGTAGCCATAATTTTTTCTGATGAACATCTTTCAATGCAGGATTTTTTGTTTTTTTTTTAAATTTATTAAATTTTTTATAAATGGTTATGCTAAAATATAATTATGTCAGCTTTCCTCTAGACTAATTTACATTATCTAATAAGAAGGATATACTCTTAACTTAGAAATCGACATTTTGATAGAATGTATCTGAGATGATATAGGTAAATTGATTAAGCTTAACTGGATTAGTTTAAGTTTGTTTGGAGTAGTTCAAAGCTCATGTCATATTTTGTCAAGGTTTGTCAAGGTATCCGGAGCAGTTAAAAAGATCAAGAAGAATATATCAAACGATGATACCACTCAAAGCATGCAAATTGCAAAATCCCCCTCCCCCCCCCCCTAGTTTCTTAAACGGTTCTGTACTTTTATCTACGTATTCTGACCGTCAATATTGTCCAGCATCTATTACCGATTCCTACGATGCAACGATGGTGGAGTTATCGTCTATGAAACAACACAGCAGCATTTTACTGTATAAAAATAATTTTACACCAAGGACGATCAGCTTTTTATTACTACTGTGAGCTATCTAAGCTCCCATTTCTATTTTATAAAGTTTTGTTGCCATTTCATCTTATTGAGCAAAGTTGTTCATGCAATTTTGCTTAAACCAAGTGACTATATTTGTCAATTTTGCAAAAAATTATAGTGTATCTTCTGCTATAGCTACTAATACAAAGACTATGAGTATTTTTATTCTACTGAAGCTACTTGAAACTTTGTCTTTGAAAGGGCCAATCAAGTTTAAAAGGTGAAAAGTTTCAAAGTTTACTTTGCTCGTATATTTTCAAGATGAAAGGAGCAAAAGACAACCTCGCACACCTTTCATGTAAATTACAGATGACAACAGAGTAATATGGCAATACACAAGTGTATACAAGAGAAAATACAACACAAAAATGGGTCATTGAATATTGCCAGAGGAAGACGATGAGGGCAAAAGTAATTGCCGGAAGACGTTATCGTCGTGAAGGTGTCTCTTAGAATGAAAAATTGTTCACGAATTTTAACTTTGTTGCGAAAAAGATTTTCTCACACCCCCCTACCAACCTCTACACTTAATGTACACCAAAAAAATCATCCTTTCCACTTAGTGATACAAACAGCTACGAATTATTTTCTTCAACTATTGTACAAATCGTTTCAATTTTGTTTGCGACACAAAAAAAAAAATAAATAAAAAAAGGACGAAACTCCGGAAAAAATACGAGTCCGATTACCGACACAATTATTCGCCAGCCTTTCCTTTTCTTTGTAATGATGTCTGCTTTATGTTTTCATTGCGGAAATATTACAAAAAAAAAAACTTCTTCTTTTAAATTTATTTTGCTGCCAATAAAGTTGTGAACTTTTCGAATACTACTAGTTTTTGTTATTTTCGATTAAATTATCACCACCAGTTTTATTTGTTTGGCAAACAATCTAATCCAATAGAAAGGTGGCTAGAACACAAGTCAAAAGTTTGTGGTCTCTAAAGAATGATGTCATTGAACGTGTTGCATTGAAAAGCTTACTGATCAATTGAAATTATTTCCCAATGCGTTTAGAACTCATCAATCAAAGTGCAGTTGCAAGGGTAAAGTCTGATAAGTTTTTCCCTATACAAAGGCTAAAATTTTGAGCACTGATAATATTTCAGTTTTATCCTTTTTCCTTTCAAAGATTTCATCTGTTTATAAATTCGGAGGTTTTTATTTTGTTACACAATTTTTTGTAAATTTTTTTTTTAAATAATAAGAATAATTTTTTTTTAAATTGTCCTTGAATAAATTTATTTTAATGGTTTTACTAGATTTAAAAAATTCAAAAAAGGGCACAATTGATAATATGACATTAATAAGTCAATCAACTTGAATTTGAGCTTTCTACATTTTCTATCTTTTCAGTAAAAATGATAGCTAAAATTCCATTCACCTTTTATATAATTCTAATATAGCAACGAAGGCGGCAAACGCATATTAAGTCTTTAAGTACGTGAAGAGCATTAAATTGTGAAATTACTGGTAGTGGCCATTATCGTTCTATGAAAAAAAAGCACACGACGATGTCTTACTTTCTCTTTTGCTGATCCCCCACAAAAAAATTCTGTTCCCTCAATACTACCAAGTATTCAAGTCTCAGTAATATCCATGCCATTCTCCGGATATATTTCTACGTGCTCGCCAATGGATATTATAATATGTTTGTCTGTAAATATGACCGTATTCTATGGGTGCCATGCATAGGGTAAACACCACCTCTAATAACACTATCCCGGAAATAGCACATGGTACAGTATTTCGTGATATGAATTCCAAAAAAAAAATAAAAGCAAACACATATAGGAGAAAACAAATAGAGAAAAATACAGCTTTTGGTGTTTTAGGATAAGTAAAATACGATTGTCGGAGGATTACCTAGAATAGCCGATTACGGTGGAGTTAAAACCAGAAGTTCTGAAAACTTGATTTGAACTTCTACTGCAGGCTAGTAGTAGTATTACTGGCATTCTCAATATAATAACTGAATTCATTGTACAGTTTTAAATTTCGTCAAGTGCATCATCATCAATTCGGTCAAGTAGAGTGCCATTGACACCATCGACAAGTGGGTAGGTGATTGATGATTGGTACATGACAGAAGCGGAATCACAAAATGCCACTTGAGTGATATGAATCTCTGGCAGGAGTTCTTAAGCACAGCACCTATAAGAACTGCAATGATAGAGCACAGTTTTAAAAGAGGAATTTTTATACTTACAATAACCAAAAAATTCCATATAATCGCAGTAATAATAATTTCACTAAATTTCAAAATGCTGAAATTATATTCCCCGAGCGTAAGCATTATAAACTTTACTTATCCCGATATGAAAACTGAATTAATAAATAAAATTTCCCCCCTCGCCCCTCCAACTATTTACCTTATTTTTTTTCATCTTCATTATCGTTTGTATATTTCACAGTCCACCTTTTTTTTCTGGAGTTTTTTTTAAGTAAAAACTAAAAATAATAATAATACTTAAAAGAAAACCAAAATTATTACGAGGGTTGTTCAATAAGTCCTTAGAAAATCCAAGAAATTGCGCTCGTAGTTTTTTTTTTGTAAGTAACATTATTGACAGGAAAGCTGTCAAAATTTCAGCTCGATCCATAGCGTAGGTCAATTTCTATCGTTGATTAAAGTTAACGACATTTATTTGTGCATAACAATGGAAAAAAGCGAGTTTAGGGGTGTCATCAAACATCTCCATTTGAAAGGCTTAAGCCCGAAAGAAATCAAAACCGAGTTGGATGCAGTTCATGGCACATCTGCACCTTTGTTTGCGACGGTTTACAATTGGGTGAATGAATTTAAACGTGGCCGTTCATCCACAAAAGATGAACTTCGTTCAGGACGCCCAGTTGAGGTGTCTACTCCTGAAATCATCGACAAAATCCACGATCTGATTTTGAACGATCGGCGAATTAAAGTGCGCGAATTAGTTGAGGCCACGGGCATATGACAAGGTACAGTCGCTTCAATTTTGAAGTGAAAAATTGTCTGTGAAAAAAATTTCACGATGGGTGCCGCGTTTGCTCTCAGAGGAGAATAAGCGCAATCGTGTAGTGGACTCTGAGGCTATGTTGGCACTTTTTCATCGCAATCCTGCCGAATTCGTTCATCGATATGTCACTGTGGACGAAACCTGGATACATTACTACACTCCAGAAATGAATGAAAATCCACTGTGATGATTTCAAGGGTGAAAGGGCTCCGAAGAAGGCAAAAACTGTGCCATCGGCCGGCAAGGTGATGGCCACGGTCTTTTGGGATTCGCAGGGCATCGTTTTTATCGACTACTTGGAAAAAGGAAAAACAATAACAGGAGCGTATTACGCGTCGTTATTGCAACGGTTGAGCGAGGAAATCAAAGAGAAACGCCCCCATCTGAAGACGAAAAAAATCCTCTTGCATCAGGACAAGAGGAATTGAGAATGGAATTGCCATAGTTTCCATGGCCAAAATTGTGGAATTGTGAATGGAATTGTTGCAGCATCCCGCTTATTCACCAGATTTGGCCCCGAGTGACTATTTTCTTTTCACCAATCTAAAGAAATGGCTTGGCGGCCGACGGTTCACTTCCAAAGAGGACGTCATTGCTCAAACGGATGAGTATTTCGCAGAACTTCCGAAATCCTATTTTTTGGACGGGATAAAAATTTTGGAAAAACGGTTGGAAAAGTGTATAGAGCTAAAAGGAGGTTTTGTTAAAAAATAAAATTTTTTTTTTTTAAAAACAGTTTTTTTCTATCTTTTTCTAAGGACTTATTGAACGACCCTTGTAAGTTCAGTATAAATTGTAATAAAAATATATATTGTATCAAAAACTGAGTATGTATGCGAAAAATATCATTGTCGCTAGTTATCAATTCTATAGAGAAAAAGGCGAAGGATATAAGCCGGTAAATAGGATAAATGACCGAATAAATAAATAAATAAGAAGAATGCTAAGTGTAATTTGAGTAAAAATATTCATTTTTTAAAATTTTATGAATTCGGCTACAAGTCTCCCAGACTCAGTTACATTGTTAGTCAAAGGAGCTGCCCCACCCAAACACACACGAATATGTAAAAGGTAAAATGATACTACCTTCGTTTTGGTAATAGCTTGTGTCCATTTCCACTTCTAATCTGAAAGATTCTTCTTATACATATGTAAAGAGCGTATTTATTTGTTAATACCTACTATCTTTTGGTGTTCAGAATGGAAGTTTACTCCATAGAGAGAATTTCATATGCGGATTCGGATGTGCTAATCCATACTAATCCTCGCAAGTATAAGGCTAAGTTTACCTGGACAGGTTGGGCTTTTTATACTATTAAATAGTAAATTTGTTAGGACTGAACAAGAAACCATCGTTGTAGTCATTACCACTGCTGCTACCGGCCATCCTTAGTTCAAACGAAAGCCATAATAAAATAAATGGAAATTTAGTCACGGTAGCTAGAAATAGGAAGCACAGACATTATAGAACAAATGTGACCGCTCTGCTAAAGCTAAGAAGTTGCATACTATTGCAGCTATATGTGTAGAAACAAAATAATCTAAGGACGATGTGATGGTGGCTATGGGGCGTTAAAAGTATATGTGAAAAAGAAAAATCGAAAAGTACTCCTTATACGAGAAGCAGAGATTTTCCTGACCTTTACATCTTAGGGCTTTAATTAAAATGCTGGAATTACAATTTAAACGAAAATTCCAATTAGCAGTTTCGGTTATTTATAGTTAGTTTTAATTACGATAGTAATAAATGCAAATTGCATCCGTACTTTTGCCAAGCAGTCAGTATGAGTCTACTCTACGACTATCCACCACCATAGAATGGATGCTGTACTGTGTTCAGAGTGAGTTATTGGCTACAATTACCTATCTTTGCTTTTGGTGCTTCTCTACTATTATTTTTAGCTAAAACATAACTAAAAATACACAAGTACGTAAATTAAGTATATTGTAGTAAAATCAACCTGCACAGTTTACAACAAATTAATATTCAATTAGGATTTTCAAAAATTTAATACGAATAAAATTATAAAAATAAATGCTAGTCAATACAGGAGATGAAGGATATTGTGCAGACAAACTATTGTAATTCAACAGCAAAAAAAGTTTGCTTTTGTTCTTTATATAAAATTCATTTTTAACTTATTTACTAAAATAATGATGTAGTTTTATCCAAAATAGGTTTTTTTCTTAAAATAAACCAAAACTTCTAATTCTAAAGTAGCAAACTGAATTGGATGAAGTCAATGTTGCTAAAAGAACAGAACAATTTCTGTCTGGATGGAAAAGGCAAAAGAAGATTTTGGGTTTGGTGGTGACTGGCAAAAACCAAATATTGTTGACATAGAACGATTGTTGCAGTGATAATGATATTAAATAGGGGAAAAAAATCCATCTGCAAAGGACATAGACACATAATACAAAAAAAAAGGTTCCATTTTTATCCATTTCGATGGCAGCCCCATCGAGGAATGAAGAAAATCCCATCAGCAACTGAAGAGCACTCTTGCAACATTATCTCAGCGCTTGGATACTAAACAAACAGGAATATCCATTGAATAGGAGACTCTCCGGTTTTATATTTACGAAAAATAGAAGAACAAACAAAACTTAGTTGTGCACATACTTGTAAGTCGGTTTTGCTGGGTTTAGATTACTCAAGATCCGAACTTATTGTTAGTCAAACTGTACTTGTTTGCACAAAAGCTCCTTTTATCTTTGAAAAAGTTTCACAGCATTTATTTTTATACTTTTGCTCAAATGCATATCGACTTCAGAATAAACAATTATTATCACAAAATGTCATATCATCTTTTCTATATAGAAATGTTATTTTTTCAACTAAAAAAAATACTTTCTTTCTCATTTTCATATTTGTGAATTATCAACAAAAACTGAATAAAATTCCTATTATAATTAATATATTCGTATTAGCTCAAAGTATTGATTATAGTGAGAATCGTTTCGGCAATTTGTACTGGCTTAGATGTACAAGATCTGTTCAAAAAGTATCACGAATTTTGAATTTCCGCAGGTTACGTATATAATCGATTTTCGATTTTTTTTTATGGCGTTATGTTGGTATTCATGTCTCTCACATATGCCGATAAGTTAATTTTCGACAGCTAGTTTGCTTGCATGTGTTTTGGCTCGTCTTCGATTTTTGCTCATTCCAAAAAATGGATCAAAGAATCTGTATAAAATTTTGTGTGAAAAATAAAATTAATTGCGCGGACGTATTCCGAATGTTGACTATGGCATATGGTGAAGCTACCTTGGACCGAATCAACGTTTATCGGTCGTACAAAATGTTCTCAGAGGGCCGAGAAGATGTGAACGATGAAAAGCAGGCTGGACGCCCGAGCACGTCAACAACAGACGAAAACATTGATGAAGTGAAGAAAATATAATTGGCCAATCGTCGAATCACCGTTAGAGAAGTTGCTGAGGACTTAAGCATATCGATTGGCTCGTGCAATTTTGGTGTGAGACGGGTCGCCGCGAAATTCGTACCAAAATTGCTCAATTTTGACCAAAAAAAACATCGCATTAACATTGTTAAGGAGCTGTTGGACTCTATCCGCGACGACCCAAATTTTCTCCAGAGGGTCATAACTGGTGACGAATCATGGGTTTATGGTTAAGATGTGGAAACCAAAGCTCAATCATCCAAAATTGGGGAAGCAATGCGCCAGAAACGCCCGGATTTGTGGAAGAACAAAAATTGGCTTTTGCCATTTTTGGCCAAAAACAACACACTTATTCTTGCCGCAGGGTAGAACGGTTAATAAGGAATATTACCTGTAAGTTATGCGAAGCAATCCACCACAAACGCCCGGATTTGTGGAAGAACAAAAATTGGCTTTTGCCATTTTTGGCCAAAAACAACACACTTATTCTTGCCGCAGGGTAGAACGGTTAATAAGGAATATTACCTGTAAGTTATGCGAAGCAATCCACCACAAACGCCCGGATTTGTGGAAGAACAAAAATTGGCTTTTGCCATTTTGGCCAAAAACAACACACTAATTCTTGCCGCAGGGTAGAACGATCAATAAGGAATATTACCTGCAAGTTATGCAAAGCAATCCGCCAGAAACGCCCGGATTTGTGGAAGAACAAAAATTGGCTTTTGCCATTTTTGGCCAAAAAGACCACACTAATTCTTGCCACAGGGTAGAACGGTTAATAATGAATATAACCTGCAAGTTATGAGAAGCAATCCGCCAGAAACGCCCGGATTTGTGGAAGAACACAAATTGGCTTTGCCATTTTTGGCCAAAAACAACACACTAGTTCTTGCCGCAGGGTAGAACGGTTAATAATGAATATTAACTGCAAGTTATGCGAAGCAATCCGCCAGAAACGCCCGGATTTTTGGAAGAACAAAAATTGGCTTTTGCCATTTTTGGCCAAAAACAACACACTAATTCTTGCCGCAGGGTAGAACGATCAATAAGGAATATTACCTGCAAGTTATGCAAAGCAATCCGCCAGAAACGCCCGGATTTGTGGAAGAACAAAAATTGGCTTTTGCCATTTTTGGCCAAAAACACCACATTAATTCTTGCCGCAGGGTAGAACGGTCAATAAAGAATATTACCTGCAAATTATGCGAAGCAATCCGCCAGAAACGCCCGGATTTGTGGATGTACAAAAATTGGCTTTTGCCATTTTTGACCAAAAAGACCACGCTAATTCTTGCCGCTGGGTAGAACGGTTAATAATGAATATTACCTGCAAGTTATGCGAAGCAATCCGCCAGAAACGCCTGGATTTGTGGAAGAACAAAAATTGGCTTTTGCCATTTTTGGCCAAAAAGACCACACTTATTCTTGCCGCAGGGTAGAACGGCTAATAATGAATATTACCTGCAAATTATGCGAAGCAATCCGCCAGAAACGCCCGGATTTGTGGATGTACAAAAATTGGCTTTTGCCATTTTTGACCAAAAACACCACATTAATTCTTGCCGCAGGGTAGAACGGTCAATAAAGAATATTACCTGCAAATTATGCGAAGCAATCCGCCAGAAACGCCCGGATTTGTGGATGTACAAAAATTGGCTTTTGCCATTTTTGACCAAAAAGACCACACTAATTCTTGCCGCAGGGTAGAACGGTTAGTAATGAATATTACCTGCAAGTTATGCGAAGCAATTCGCCAGAAACACCCAAAAACAACACACTAATAATGCCTTTTTCTTGTTCCTAAAACTGCAGAGCCCTATGAAAGGACGATGCTACGCTACGATTAAGGAGATAACAAAGGCATCGAAGGAGGAGCTGAACAAGATCACAAAAAATGATATTTTGAAGTGTTTGGAGAATTGGAAAAAACGTTGGCACAAGAGTATAATATCTGCTGGGGATTATTTTGAAGGGGACAAAATAGATATTCATGAATAAATAAATAATTTTTGAAAAAAAACACAAAATTCGCGATACTTTTTGAACAGACCGCGTATATATAAAAAAAATATTCAGTTTATTTGCAATTTCACCTGATACCTATTACCACAGGTAAAACTTTTATGACTATCGACTGATACCTAATGACCTCTCCGCAAAGGTTTTAATTGGTTTCCAAATCGGCGTATTGCAAAACTTTTTCTGGTAAAATGTTGTCGCCTAATCGGCTGTTGGTTCGGTATTATTGAGATTGCATGTCTGGATGTGATATCAAAGGACTAAGTAGAGTTTCAAACGCAAAAGTCATCCTAGTTATTTTGGAATTTGATGTTCGTGCGTGGCATGTAAGAATCGGACGATTGTGTTCCGGCAGTAATTAGATCCTGAAACATACACGCAGAGATTGACCTTGTCACCTTCCCCATTACAGTCCATTATCCTTTCAGTCACACCAGCTTCGCTATTTTGATGGCCAAATGCCATGCAATCCAAAATACTTTTTATCAATCACAGAACCGTACAGTTTTGGCGACACAAAGTCTATTGAGTTGATTTGCTGTTGGCCAAATATGACTGGTACCCGCTTATTTAGTGGGCATGAAAATAGATATCATAATTTATGTTATTCACTGTGTAAATGTTTCGTTCTACTCATATAGTGGAAAAATCGAACTTCCAAAACTCATAGCATGGGTGAAGAAGCAACAAGTTCCTTTCACAACAGTCTGAGGTAACACAGCTGAGGTAAGTCCATTCAAAAATTTATTCAAACCCATTCAGATCAATATTAAAATTTAATAGCAATTTTTACTGCTGTTACGTAAGCTCAACATTTTCATACAGAAAATATTCACACTGATAGTGTTTATACACAAAATTTGTTTATACACAAAATGTTTATACATAAAAAATTTCTATACTAAAAATTTGTGTACCTAAAATTTTTATTCGGCAAAAACATTTTCTGAAATTTTACCTAGAATTTCGTCCTTTTCTTGATCATAAATATTTTTTATCCTATCTATTTGTATTGATTAAAAAAAAAGAAAATTGACTATAAGATCTGAAATACAAGACAGAAAATATTATTTTTACTTTTTGTTTCGTTTTTAATTATATTGGGTTGTTCGGAAAGTAATTTCGTTTTTTAATATTCATCAATAAAAAAATCATTAACAAATCAGTGATCATTATACCACAAATTGATAGAAAAGTTAATATATCACTGCACTGGTAAGAATAGTAACAAAAAAAAACCAGTTTGCAATAATACGAGTACTTTAAGAAATTCATACCAAAATTATTTTAAATTAGTTTTATACGTGGTTGTTCTGAAAGTAATTTCGTTTTTTCCCCAATAGAATACTTAACTGTATTTTTTTACAACCAACTTCACACTTAACCCACATAATAATATGTTTTTTGATAGCTGACATAGCAAGTCTTGCTTATAAAAAAATTCTACTGATTTTGGGTTGATACCCTTTGAAATAAGCAAAGTGAAAAACAACATATTTGGCATATTTTACTTTTTTACTATAGAAAAGATAAAAATGCTGCTCTAGCAAGAAGATGTGTTAAGTAAGCTTCAGTGCCAAAACTAGTTTGCAAAATTGCGATCTGGCAATTTTGATTTCGAAGATGCACCACGTTCTGAAAGGCCAGTTGAAGGTGATGAAGACACAAAAAAAGCATTAATGGATGCAAACCGGTGAATAACAACTTGTGAGATCGTTGAGAGATTAAATTTATCGAATTAAACCGTTTATAATTATTTGAAATGGGTAGGTTTAATCTCAAAACTCTTCATATGGGTTCCTTATATTCTTACGGAAAAAAATTTGTGCCGTCACATTGACGTTTGTGATTTGCTTCTCAAACGCCAAGAAAATGATCCATTTTTGAAGCGTATCATTACTCGGGACGATAAATGGGTTGTTTACAACAATGTTAAGCGCAAAATATCCTAGAGTAAAAAAGATGAACCGACTCAAAGCACTTCGAAAGCCAATATTCATCAAAGAAAGGTTATGTTATCTGTTTGGTGGGATTTCAAAGGAATTGTTTATTTTGAGCTTCTACCGAGCAACACAACGATCTTGAATGATTCCCTTAAATAAAAAATTCCAAAGTTGGTCAATAATAAAATATTAATTCACTATAAGAAAATCTTCTTTCATTTTTATAAAAAAAAAACACATTTATTATACTTTCCGAACAACCCAATAGTATTATTACAAATTATCATTCGAACCAATTGAATCAGATTCGTTGACATAAACGAAAATTGTTTATTTACCCTAAATACCAACTACCTTAAAGTATAAATATATATCGAACAGGATTCTTCGGGGTCATGCCTAACCGAGTACCGTGATTTGCTATTAAATGATGTACTGGAGATAATCCTGATCTATATTTGAGCAGTACTCGGAGAAAAAGACGGAAAACAATACCAATGACGAATATAGTCTATCATATCTGTAGGAAAGCATTAAATCCAGCAAAAATTCGTTTGTATCAATTTCGTAGATTGCAAAAGATTATTAAATTTTCTTTTCGTGTAAGTGGGTTATGCTATTGCAAACTCATAAATTCAGCAATTTTCTTCTATTTTGCCAGTAATTCACAATTTATAAGAAGAGAATTTCATCTTTTCTATTGTTTATTCGAGGGACACAAACATAAAATTCTGAGGCCATTTAATCATAATTTTTTCATTTTTTTTGTTATTGTCAATTCTTATTGGTATGAAATTGCTTAGTCAATCCTAAGTGGATAAATTTCGAATCTCAGTATTGTCCTTTACTCGTATATATGTCCCTAGAAGCCTAGACAGGACGTACGAATGGCCGTATTGTAATAGTAGAGCCTGTATGTCAAGAATTGAATTTGACAAGGAAGGTGAGATAAAATCATTCCGCAAAAATTCTATGGATTTGCAGAGGAGCATACCACACAGAACACAAATGGTTACTAGTGTTTACCGAATCAACCAGAACTCAAATCGAACGGACTGGACTGTGTAAACATTTCTTATTCCCTAAAGCAATTGAATCTATTTTTTTTCCTACTTTTAATATAATAATAATCGTTAGAATTATTGGTGATTGGTGACCACCACGAGCAGTTACTTTATTCGCAAACGAATTGACTGTCCGATCAACGATAGTGTGCCGTTTTGGTAAAATTCAATTTAGGTTAAATCAAATTATTTCAAAAGGGACTGGAAAATTTTTACAGAATTCTTTAAATAATATTTCTTTACGTATTTACCAATAGAAACCAAAGAATTTTGTAAATCATTTTATTGAAATTTTATTATGAACACAGAATCAGATTTTTTACCCTCTAATAGGTTTTTGGTAGTCCCGAAATTGCCCTTATTTATTGTTAAGGCGATGAAGAATATTGGGGAAACATGCCTTTATGCAATGGAGCATAAAAATTCAATACTGTACGTAGCCATCAAATTTCATTATGGCGAAAGTAATTAACCAGAAAATACATCGACCTACAATATCCTAGCTCGAAAATCTAAGGAATGTAAGTTAGAAAAGTTATTACTAACAGGGCTCAGGTAAATACGAAAACAAAATAAAAACATCACGATGGGTTTTTATTTAAAATTAACGAAAGGATACTGCTGCTGAATATTACAGGGATCTGGCTATGGTGTAACAATATTTTCATAAAATGGTAAAACTTCTGTAATAATCCTAATACAAAAATTTATTCCTTTAATAAGAATTTCTTCATCTCATCGGCCCAAAATCCAGGTGGAAGAACTTTGCCAGACCAACTTTTTCACAGCGTCTCTAATTGAATGAACACCTTTGCCACTATGCTAAGATGGACGCATTTCCACAATCATGAATATATACGGTAGCACTTCTCATGCACGAAAGTTACCACCATATCCTTCAACAACTCACAACCACTTGCA
Source organism: Atherix ibis (assembly GCA_958298945.1). Taxonomy (NCBI): domain Eukaryota; kingdom Metazoa; phylum Arthropoda; class Insecta; order Diptera; family Athericidae; genus Atherix; species Atherix ibis. Next base: position 120,757,611 of record OY282606.1, read on the forward strand.
TAGATTCTATCAGATTTTCGAAAAACTTCTGCAATCTTGGAACAGGCTACCAAAACTTTGAAGCCTTCATCGCCTTTAGTTACGAATATCCTTCTTTAAGTTTCTTCAAAACGTTCACCAACTTTATTCTTTTTCCATAATTCAGTTAAAATTCTCTTAATTTGTTCGTAAATTCAGCAAAATTTCTCTATTCTTCGTAATTACCTGTGCAATTATTCTAGCTTCTAGAGTACTGAAGGGCTTGTTAGGGGAGAATATTATTTTCTTTTCTCTTTTCATTTGCTTCTATTGTAATTATAAAATCGAGACTATCATAGAAAGTTTGGAAATTTTCAAAATGCTAAAAATTGAACATTATTTAAGTGCGGTGGTAAGTTTGTTTACTATTTAATTTCGAAATTTCCAAAATATTTACTAATAAATTCATAACAAAAGTTTTTAATAAAATATTATGTATATTTTTATTGTTTTTTCCAAATATATTAAAAAATATTTTTTTTTCTTATAACATCACAAAAACATTTGGCAATAATTGAAGGAAGAGCAACTCAGAAAAAAATTGATATTAAAAATGAGGATCAAATGAAAAATATTAATTGTAAGATTTCAGGACATTTAATTTTGTTTTTTTTTTTTAATTTTATTTTTAGATAAACTAACTAACAATTGATAGTTTAAGATCGAAAAAATTTATAATTAATTTTTATTATTGGGGATAATTTTTAAATATTTCCAATAATAAATAAAATATATTTGTTCATTTATTTTTTAATGTAATAATATTCCTCTTTTCAATAGGCATTGAAGAATTTGCTTAAAGATAGAATTCCCCAGAAAGCTTACTTTTATAGAATGCCAGGGCCAAGTTCAAAGGTAAAACAGTTTTAATGGAAATCACTATGAGTAAAGAGAAGGAACAAGAAGTAGAAAATAGCATAAATAGAAAATAGAAGTTTATATAGATGAGGAGTACTTTGGTATGGAGTGATGTTCAAGTATTTGCCGTTAAACAAATTCAATGAATAATTCATGCTGAAGAGAAGAAAAACACCTGGCAAGGTATGAGCGGAGAAGAAAGTAGAAAAAAACACCCATGAGAAGGTAAAGCGAATAGAAAACGAAGAGAAAATAAACAAAAACGTTCCATATTGATATCCTATTATCCATTGTCATGGATACTCTCTATGCGTTATTGTACATGTGTATCCTTGTATACTGCTACTAAGGAGGAATAAAATAGAATTTCTGTTACCAACGTCGTAGCCTGTCTGATAGTAGTACGAGTATGTAAGGAAAAGTTACTCGTTCTGAGTACTCTCTACCCACCAACAGTGTATACACGTAAAGGTAAAGACAAATTTTATTGGCAATAATACAATGTAAGGTATTGTTTTTGAATAACATCACCTCATCTGAGAGATACAAGTGGTATTGTTTTTGTGAGGCAGTCTGATGTCGATAGACTCTATCAACGAAGACCCCTAAAACCAACTACAGATGCTGTCTCACACTTGAAAGAAACTGAATTTTTTTCCTTACTGAAACGGTATATATTGACAATTTATTATTCTGCAAACTCCTAAGATGATCTCATACTCTTCCGATTTCATTTTTAAATAAGGCAACAAAAAATTTGCAACCATATTTCAGACAGATCCTTGAAGTCGGATCAAATAAAAACGATTTTTATGCTCTTATTTCTACTTTTTATGATGACATGTGAAATTTGCCAACGATCAAAAGGGTTCCCCACTTAAGTATCAAGAATAGCACTCGATAAAGCCTACTTCAATAAGCGAAAAGTTTCAACTTTTTCATATTTTTCTCCTTTTTCGTTTACAAGGCATAAGGACATAAATCTTAGTATTATGAGTCTTGAAGTGTGTAGCGTAAATTTTTGATTTCTTTTTTTTTTTTTTTTTATAAGCACAATAGTGAGAAAAAATCATAACCAAAAATAGGCATAAATATTTTTTTCTTCCTGTACATAGTAAACATGTCAGTGTAGTTTTATTTGCCCATCTACTACTTAGTACCTTTTTTCTCATCTCTTCAATGGAGAGTGGCAGAGAAACGACAAAGAAGTTTCTTATAGTATTTCAGGAAAACAATTCTATCGGCTTAGATTTTCCTTTTGTTCATTATTATTTCTTACATTTTAAATGATTACCAAAAATGCATATAGTTTCTTAGCATGTAAAATAAACGAAAAATGGAAATTCTTCGGGAAGTTCTTCATTAAAATTAAATAAGCCACAGACCCCTTCCATGGTAACTATTTTAAGTGCATATGACGAATGAAATTGTATGAAATTATGATGTTCAACAGAGAGTACCACTTTCCCATACGTGCACTTCTGGACGAATCCGTTGGAGATGCATCTTATGCCAGGCACTCTCTTAACCAGTTGAATTACCAGCAGCTTCTTAGAACAAACATTTTCTATAATTTAACAATTAAATCGGAGAGGACTAGAGGGGGAAGGGGCTAAGGGACTATACACTCAAGAACTGATATATTTAAAAGTAGTAATAGAAGAAGTTCCACCCACAAGGAGGAAGCACAACGAATAGCAATAAATATTGTAAAGTCGGAAAGTTTCTTCCGTCACCATCTAGACTACCCATTGTACACTTATTAGAATCGCTGTTAAAATACATGAAGCCCGGTGAAAGTGAGAAACCCCAAAGTGTACCATAGAACGAGTAACAGATTCCATGGAGTGTGATCTTCGTCAGTTTGGTTCGTTCATAAAATAATTTCCTAGGGAACGGTTTCGTCTTGAATAAACCGCGATTAATACGAGTACTTGCTTGAAATTTCCTCAGGAATTGCTATCGCCTATAGTTGTGATGGAGGATACCAAAAACAGCTCTCATCGGTTCTATAAACATTAATATCTATGCAAATAAGAGATCTGCACAAATTCTCTTCTGTAATACCGTACAAAGTTTGGTTGAGGAAAATTTTTCTACAATCATAATCAGAGAAAATTTATACTGCTTCCAAGTTATCCACTGGGAATGCTTAACTTTGTGGTTCTTTCTTGCTACTATCTCCATCATCCATAGATGCAGTAGTAGCCGAATCACTATCTCTTCTGAAAATGGTCGCATTTCAAATTAGTTTTCATCTGCCTCTGGAAGGAAGAACATCCTTCCCCAAACCATATACAGTTACATATAACCATGTGGTTAGGGATATGTGCATATTTGTGCGCCAGTGAATATTTTAAAATTCGTATACTCCTTTTTACAATGAAAGTGCCTTCCATATTTAGGGGATCCGATTTCTTATTGCAATATTTGTTGTTTCATAATAAAAGCGCATCTTCTATACTAAAACTGAATCCATTATTGGATATTGTATAAAAATGGAAATTTGGTTAAACTTACTGTTTAGTTGCCAGAAATAGTTGGGGAGGTACTATACTCGTAGAATTGTAAATCTCAACTTTTTTTAGTATTTTGACTATAAATTTAATGGGAGAACCAGAAATATAGTATAGATATTTTGTTAGAAAATTTATCTAAACTGAATCAATAACAGAGAAAGTTTGTTTTTAACGAAAAGATTGAGAATAAAAGCTGAACTATGTCAATTGAGCATACAAGTTAAGGGAAAAGTGGAAAAACCGATACAAGAATTTAATAGCAAATGATTCCGGTGGTCAAAATCAACAAGGAACATAAACAGATCGAATGGAACCCGGTGACATTGTACTGACCACAAAAACGGACTTGTTCAGAGGAGTTGCATCCCGTCTCGAATTTTATCCATTTAATTCGAAACTTGTGTTCTTGCCAATGTCGACCATGCAAGTACATTTTGTGAATTTATAGCTCCAGATCCAATTGGATCCCCAATGGTTAGCTCATATGTTCATTTGAGGCTTGTTCAACTCGTTTACATTATCGATAATGTCCATCAATTTGGTTGTAGCGGTAATGGCAACGACAACAGTAAACAACGACTATCCCCGAACAAGGAAAACGATGACATCGACAATGTTCACTGATTCCCTGATTGACTTTGGCTTTGCCAACTGTAATCTATAAACTACCAACTGACTGTCTCGAATGTTTCTAGTCATTGTGATCTACTCTAAATTCCATTCCATTTGGGGATTGTGTCGCTACCAAAATTTAAATGCCGTGTCATTTGGTTTTCATTCTTGGATAGCAATTAAGTCTTAGCAGTTCGAAAACATATTTGCCAGAAATGCGTGTGAACGAAACGTTCCAAAAAACTAAGCTTTGACAAAATCAAAGTCTATAAAACAAACAGAACAGAATTTCCCAGTCCAGATAGAGATGGCTTCAAAAAGCAATTTATGCCAGTTTTGTCATCTCTCTCAAAAAAAAAATGGATAGTGGGAGGAAACTGTTTTTAGTTAGCGTTTTTATTATTTTCAACTAGAAAAGTTTTCAGTTGAAATTACTAGTTTGAATGATGTTGAGGAAATTTACAAAATATAATAAATTCAGGAAATATTCTAATAACAAACTTGGTCCTTTTATAATATATGATATAAAATCTATGCCAAAATATCTTTAATACCAAACGCTTTAATACTAGAATAAATTTTATAATAAATCTGAAATAGGAATTTTGTCAAAATCCATACAGGGGAATTTTTTGAAAAGTATTTCAGCACCAGACCCCTAAAATTCACAATTTTATTTATTTTTCATAGAGAAGGATTTCGGCAGTACCAGCAGTTAACGATATACAGATTATTTTCAAGGGTTGTGTAATAAAAATGTTCGCATACAATACATTTGATATACGATACTAATTCGGAATTATACTCCTATTCGATTCATTCATCCCCATCACTCTGACGGCGTAAAAGAGTTACCATAACTCTACTCTGGTAGTACTTTATGGATTTATATTCCACCTTCTAGACTAATACTACCTATTCAAGTGGGGGGTTTTTTTTTACCTTCTTTTCGTTGTCTACTCTTACACAACAATATCTGAACAGGCAAATAAACTACACGTTTTCCTTTCTATTTTAATGGAAATGAAATACTCAAATTTGTATACATCGAAATAAACTGGATTCGGAAATGAAATCACGTTTTTGGTGAAAAAATTAATCATTTGAGAATATTACCTTCTATACAATTGTTATTATTTGTAGCCAGCACGTGAAAATATATCAAAATATTAACACGCAATCAGAAAAATTATTTCGTTAAAAGGGAAAATTTCATATTCTGTTTGTGTATTTAATATTAAATTTGATTTAATGTTTTGTAGCGGTTCTCCTTTTCAATTTATAAAAGAATAAATATTGTAGTTATTATCTTTTATTTATTATTTTTCCTATTATTAACATGTCTGTCAGAGAAAATTCTGACTATAAGAAATCAACCAAACCAAATTGATGGCAATCGTCATTAGGTAATTTTGCAATTAAGCAATTCTTTTTTGATAATTTTTAAGATGTTGTTTTCTTTATGAAGTGCACTTTTATATTATTAACTAAACTGTTTTTCGTCTGTTACTTTTAAAACAATTCAGTATTTCAGTTTTTTTTCATTAGCTCTCCCCACCAATATGGGGGGTTAATTCGGCTATCCCTTAATAAACTTAGTATTGTCGCTTTAAGGAATGAGAGATGTTACTCAAGAGATTCATGGAAAATAATTTTCTCTTACAAGGACATGGTATCGAGCATAAAACTTTTTATAACGAGAAAATTTTAATTGAAATACGAAAAGAAATTTTGAAATCACCATGTACGATAGATACTACAGGATGCTTTTTAAGTTTTTGTTTGGCCGCCATTTTAATTTGACTGACATTTGTCTGTTGGTATTTGACAGTTATAGAGAATGGTCCATCTAACGTCGCAATTATTAAAATATTTGTTCAATTGTGAATACGCAGAAAAATGATGTGACTTTTTCGGTGTCAATCATATGCTAAGCAAGTCGGCCATTTAGCATGTTTAAGCGAAGACTGAGTGACAATATAGCCAAAAAAGGATTAATGCAGTGTACGGATGCCTCTCATTGACGCCGTTCACAAGAATTGAAAATATTTCTATTATGTTTATCAAAATTACTCAAAAAAATATGCTTTTTCACCTATATAAAATTCAATTGACACAACAGCTACAGGCCTATGACCATGAATGGTGATGAGACTGGATTGCTCGAGTTTTTCATGACCAACATATTTGGCAATATATCGTTATGAGCGACAATGATTTGTCGTTAATAAACAGAATAGCCACTTAAGGTACTGAAAACCCTCAACTGATACGTCAAAGACCACTACACCCTCATCGATTTGATAATAAACAGAATACATAATATCCGCTATTGAGGCATTAAATATCCTCAACTGATACACGAAAGACCACTATACCCTCAGGGATTTGTTAATAAGCAGAATAGCCGGTAATGCGGCACTGAAAACCCTCAATTGATACATCAAAACCGATACACCCTTATGGCTTTGTTAATAAATAGAATAGCCATTATAGGGGCACTGAAAACCCTCAACTGATATTCCGAAGACCACTACACCCTCGTGGTTTTGTTAATAAATAGAATAATCTCTATTGAGGCACTGAAAATCCTCAAATGATACGCCAAAGACCACTACACTATCATAGCTTTGTTAATAAACAGAATAGCAGTTATTGGGGCACTAAAAACCCTCAACTGATACACCAAAGACTACTACACTCTCGTGGCTTTGTTAATAAACAGAAAAACCGCTACTGGGGAAGTGAATACTCTCAACTGATACAGCAAAGACTACTAAACTTTCGTAGAGTAACTGTATGTTGCGGAATTTCGGCTAGCGCCATCATTGGGCCATACTTATTTGAGGATGGTGGAGGCAATACTGTAACAGTTACTGGTGACTGCTATCGGAACATATTGGAATACTTTCTTCAGCCAGAATTAGATCAATTAGGCATACAGAACATGTGGTTCCAACAAAACGGCAGCACATCAAAAACAGGTCGTGGTACAAATCAAATTTTGGGAGAAATTTTCCCTGGCCGAATAATATCAAACTGTGGTGATATCGACTGGCACCCATAATCCTCTAATTAGAACGTGTCCCTATTTCTTCGTATAAGGACACTTGAAGGAAAATTTGTACACAAACAAACTAACCACAGCCTCGATATTTAACAATCAATAAAATATAAATTATTAAATTGTATTCCATTTAAAGGTTATTAAAAATAAACTACGAACTGGAACATAAAACGCTCCCTTAATTACGTACATAACAAAGAGGATTCACAATATTTCGAAGGATTTTTTGACAATAGTGGGAAGGCTTGATAGAATACCAGACTTGGTAAAAGGAATATTTTCTGTCACTTATAAACTCTGTAAAAAAGAGTTCGATTTTTATGGGGCTCACACTATTGTGGGGCTGCAGAAAAAGTCATGCATCCAACATACAATGCTGTACCGTGTCTCCTAAGTGAAAGACGGATTCCTCAGTTACTATCCACAAAACGGCACTTGTACTGCTGAGGTCGAAAAACTTTCCAATCTTGCTGTTTATCTGTGTTGATATCTGATATCATACCAAGAACGCGGCATAATCTTTAGATTTACTCAAGAGATGTAAGAAATTCCTTACTTCTAACGGATTAGTAATTCTATTTCATCCCTTCAAGTAATCCCATTTAATACTCATTTCTCTAAGAATACAAATAACTCTTTTCAGACGTACTGTGACATAAGAAAAATCCTTCTTGGCCACTTCAATCCACATTCACCATTTTTCTGGAAGTGTAGGATTATTCCACTTAATATTTCAAAGGCATTTGATAGAGTTTGACATAAGGTTCTTTTGTTAAATATGCGTGTACATGTTATCGACGGTTGGCTCCTTAAACGGATTAGAAGCTACCTTTCGAACCGTTCACAGTGCAAGTTTTTTTGGATGGCTTCAAGTCTACAGTCCACCTGTTACTTCATAAATGATCTCTTACCTGTTATTTCTAATCCAATCTACTGTTTTGCTGATAACATTACTCTCAGTTTTTCATACCCGTTTCCTGATTCTAGTCATTGCTCATGAAAGGACAACCTTTATTAAACTCATTAAATTCCTACATAGGCAATATGTTACTATGGAGCTCGAAAGAGAGCTGTCTCCTGTCTCTAAACCAAAAGCGATATCTCCAGCCATTATCCATGAATTCCACTTGCATAACTGAAACCTCCATTGGATTGACCAAAAAATTAAGATTAACTAAAATGCTATAAAATGTTTAGGTTTCCTTGAGGGATGCAAGAAATTGTCCACCCCATCTGATCTAGCCAACATATACAAGGCATGTGCTGGAATATAATTCCCATGTATGGGGGCAGGCGCTTCTAAAACGTCATTGCACTTAATAGATGAAATTAATAGGAGAGAAAAATATTACGGAGTCATTAGACTCACTGGAACACCAACGTAATATCTCCAGTCTTCCCTTAATTTATCGTATTTTCCATAAACAGTGTCCCAGTGAATTGGCTAGTTGCATTCTGCCCCGATAATTATTTCATCGTAATATCCAAAAATAGCCAAAATTGCACATCAGTTTACCCTTAATCCTCTTTTTGGATGTACCGTGAAATATATTTTTTTTTTCCTAACTGCTCAATACAAATGTGAAATGCTCTGCATCACTCAGTTTCCCTAAATCATTACAATCAAAGCCACGCATATGGAAAGTATCTCTCCTAATACAAGGATATTCATAATTCGTTTAGCGCAAAAGATTTATAAATAGAAAAAAATATCCTTTAATGGAATTGAATTATAAAATAAAAACTAAAAATTCTTTTACCAACAGCGTATATTAATACTTGCATAGAAACGCATTTGAAAAGCTGAATTGCTGCAAAACACATTCATGCTTGCATACCTTAATTCCGACTTTTCATAATCCCCTTGCTTTCATTATGAATTGCCAATCTCATAAATACATAAGGCAATATCCATTATAGCCCAGTAAAACTAATCTTACACAAATCCTCTTCTATCCTATAAGGCAAGTGGTCAATGCAGAATTTCGACACCTGCTGCCATAGTCTAGGCACTAGCGCAATATTAATGCGGCCATGTAGGCATGCAGACACGTAAATATTCAAAGCTAACGACAGATGACGACACGATAGTTGATGAATATAAATGGCCGGTCGAATGGCTAAAGTCCTCATTGTCGTTAAGACACGTCCTGAAATCATCAAAGCCGACTGCTAATCCTTTGGACTTGTTGACCTGAGAATATTCAATTTGTGACAACGCATCCCATCGATTCGAATGCTATCGATACTCAAGACCTTTCATCGCAGAAGCATAGCTTTACAAAACTTATCATTCTATCACACCACAAGCTTTTATAAACCATACAACTAATAAGAAAAAGGATAATTTGTTTGTCCTTTATTTCCAGTTCGGTTTCACTTCCTTTGCCTTTCATCGAGAAAAAAAAGAACTTTTCGCATAAACTCGAATTAAAATGAATCAATTTCCTCGTAATTAATTAAATTGTGCTTGTTTATGAAAATTTTATATAAACGTTGACTGCAGTTTAAATTGTCAGAATTTGTAATCCTTCGTAAGGAAGCCTTTGCACGTATAATTAATTCTCAAGTAACTTCATTAGTTCCAGATGAAAATAGGAAAAGAGAAAAATATCAACAAGTAAGTGGGTGGCAAGTGCTCTTAGATGCAGTTGGAATTTTATTCCAATTTACGAAATTCCCATAAACTGACATACAAAAAGATTTTTTCATTGAGAATTTGTATCCTCAATATGGAGTAGATGGGGATACCTTTTACGCCTGATCCACTACCAATGACATTAACGTTGAACCATTCAGTTTCATTTTAATTAATTCTTCGTCAAAATTCCGAGAATTTTTTTCTGAAATGAAATCCTTTTTGTTGCACTATTTATCTTTGTAGTTTTCCCTAAAAATAGGAAGTTACAGGATTCATCCGTATTCAATCAGAACTTATATTTTTAAAAAAACTTTTATTAATGAGCAATTAAAATTTTTATCGGATAAAAAATATTAGTGAAACGATTTAAAAAATTTTTATACTCGTATGTACGAGGTCTGTTCAAAAAATATCGCGAATTTTGTGTTTTTTCAAAAATTATTTATTTATTCATGAAAATCTATTTTGTTCCCTTCAAAGTAATCCACACCAGATTTTATACACTTGTGCCAAGGTTTTTTTCCAATCCTCGAAGCACTTCAAAAAATTATTTTTTGTGATCTTGTTCAACTCCTCCTTCGATGCCGTCTTTATCTCTTCAATCGTAGCGTAGCGTCGTCCTTTCATGGGGCTCTTCAGTTTCGGGAACAAGAAAAAGTCATAGGGGTCCAGATCTGGGGAATACGGTGGCTGTGTCATTATTAGTGTATTGTTTTTGGCCAAAAATTCGCTCACAAGCAACTTGCGCATAACTTGCAGCTAATATTCCTTATTGACTGTTCTACCCTGTGGCAATAACTCATGATGCACCACGCCCCTGCAATCGAAGAAAACTGTAAGCAAAACCTTCACATTCGACCGAATTTGGCGCGCTTTTTTCGGTCTTGGCTTGTGCGGCAGCTTTTATTGGGATGATTGAACTTTGGTTTCCACGCAATAACAATAAGCCCATGATTCGTCACGAGCTATGACCCTTTGGAGCAAATTTAGGTCGTCGCGGACAGAGTTCAACAGCTCCTTAGCAATGTTAATGCGATGCTGTTTTTGGTCGAAATTGAGCAATTTTGATACGAATTTCGCAGCGACCCGTCTCACGACCTAATCATTGGTAAAAATCGAATGGCGCAAGCCAATCGATATGTTTAAGTCCTCAGCAAATTCTCTAACGGTAATTCGACAATTGGCGAATACTATTTTCTTCACTTCATCAATGTTTTCGTCTGTTGTTGGGCGTCCGGCACGTTTTTCGTCGTTCACATCTTCTCGGCCCTCTGAGAACATTTTGTACTACCGATAATCGTTGCTTCGGTCTAACGTAGCTTTATCATATGCCACAGTCAACATTCGAAATGCGTCCGCGCAATTAATTCTGTTTTTCACACAAAATTTGATAAAGATCCTTTGATCCATTTTTTGGAATGGGCAAAAATCAAAGACGAGTCAAAACACGTGCAAGCAAACCAGCTGTCAAAAATTAACTGAACACTCAAAATAGCCGAACTTGTCGGCATAAGTGAGAGATATGAGTACCAACAAAACGCCACAAAAAAAATCAAATTGCGCGATACTTTTTGAACAGATCTCATATGTGCTCTTGGAGCTATTGTGTAACAAAAATTTAAGAGTACATAGTTAAATTATTATATTTAAATTTAAGGAGAGAAAATTATTATACTATAAAAAAAATTGTAAAGAAAATTCTGATAATCTTTGGAAATTGCCTATCATCAAAAATGGACTATTAAACTTGAATGTGAGCATTTTTCTTATATTAAATTTCAAGTTAATGTACCCAAAAGTGATAATCATCATCGTTACTATTTTAATTTCGGAGAGAAGATTTTTTTAATGTATCAATTATTACTGATAAATTTATGAAAAAACCGAAACCACATCTGAGAAAAATTGATTATTTCATGGAAAACTTTTGAAATTCTTTGAAATAATTTCCAGAAAGTTCTTGCGCAATTTTCTATTCTAATTGTTACCATACTTTATTCATATTTTATTATAATTTTTTAATTAAGAAAAATATTTCTCTAATGTATATTTACATATTATATAATATATTTCAAAGAAATTCTAAACTTATTTTTTGATTTAAGTAAAGACGTCTAGACACAAAATAAAAACATTTTTGTTGTATTTTTGATAATTTATAATTATCAAAAAATTTCAAAGTCTAAAGTTTAATTATTACTTTTGATTTATTTTTATTTTCATTTGAAATCATAAAAGTTTTTTAATTAAATAAATCAAAGTCTCAAAATGACAAATCAACTAACACACGCACTTATTGTGGATATCTGACACAGAGTAAAAGTTGCTTTTAATTATATTTAAAATTCAATTTATGAAAATTCGTAGGACCTCAGTATTAACGAAAACCATTTCTTATAGGAAAAATGATGAAAAATGTATAATTTGTTGAAGCGTTTTTGATGGTGGTTGGCAGTTGTTCTGCTGTTATTTGCTTTGCTAGCAATAATTCCGTTTTTAACCTTCGAAAAGTTAAAATTCGTAAATCCCCAATCTACCAAATTATCCAAATGTTCATATGTAATCTTGTACGAGTATACGTAAAATATTACTGTGTAAATAGATAAAGTAAAAATACATTATTTAAAAAACTTAACCAAGTAAAAAAAAAAACTCTTTTAGCAAAAAATTAAATTTCTTTTCATATGAATTTAAAGCAATGAAAAACTTTCTTCTCAGACACAGAAAATCAGATTAATTGCAATAAAAATATCCTAAAACATAAATATTCTAAGGTTAAATATTAAATATGAATGAATAAGTTTTTTACTTTTCGTTTATTTATTTGTATTTAAGCAAATTTTTAAATAACAATCAAATATGTTTTTATGAATTGTATTGCAGCAAATTTTTTGACAGATTTTATTTTGTTGATAAGGGCAACTTATAAAAAAAACGATGATTTGTTTTAGTTTATTTAAAAGAAATTTTTTTGTAAGGAGAAAAAAAAATTTAAACTTCTAATTTTTGATGGTCAAATTCACAAAGAAACTTTTCAAAATCTCTTGCAAAATGTTGAACTTTAATAATGGTCGAATGTGTAACATTTTTGATCTATTGCAAATTTTAGCGGTGGTGAGAAGGGGAAAAATTGAACATTTGAAAGGAATAGAAAATTGTGAAAAAGAATCTATACCTTTAGCTGTTTGGTAGAAATTCAATAGCATCACTGGATGGTAATAAGAATATTGGCAGAAATGAACGGCAAAGGTGTTAGAATTGAAGTAAGGAAAAATTGCAAATTCCGAAGATTTATGGCTTAGCGTACCTTTAAGTAAAAAGGTAAAAATCTACCAAATAAAGGGAATCCAATAACTGGAGCGCCATAAATCAAAGGTAAGGCCAACAACAGGTACTCACTCGCATATGTGCAGGTGTTTAAAATGTGTACATTCTACCATTTCGTAGAGTTGATGGCATACTACTGGCATATCGAGTAGTCTCATACGTGTTGACAAATATTTGTTTGTTCGACTAAATATATGCACGTATGTGGAGAAAGTAAAACGTCATTACTGGGGATTTATTACACCAAAGGGAATCAACGAATTCTGATTTTATTAAGTGTACTGACTGCTAAGTATTAACAAAAATACTCTTTACATTTATTATTATCGTCAACATTTATTTATTATGATGCCAGGAATAAAGCAAACAACCAAAATGAAATGATATTTTTCGGTTTTATTTCCACCTCTCATCTATCTATCTATACTAGAGGAGTATCTTACGCCCCCATTCGAATTTATGCTCTTCTCTAGTTTCGAAACATTTCCATCCAAAAGCCTAGAAGAAAAAGAAAATCTCTTTTCTGCAGTTATTACAATATTATTATTATTTTCTTTAACTTTTTTTTGTTACTGTTGAAAACCCTATCCTATAAGGTTGACTGGGAATATAGTTGGATGGGATGGTGACTTTTGACTTAATGCGACAGGTGTAAGATGCTTTGAAAAATCTCACGAAAATTTACGTATTCTACACGCACTGCAAAATAGAACGTATGCTTACGAATTTTCATGAATTATGAATGGAACGTACAGAAATGGATTATTTTCCCAAATATGATCTGAAGACATCCCCAATACAGCCATTTCGTCAATTTTACCTTGCCTACTTTGGTATTCGTACTAATTTAGCATGTAATTTTCAAATCTAATTGCACATCAGCACTAGACAAATACTCTCTGTAAATAGAAAAAAGAAAACTTTTCTTTTTAATTTAAAAGCAGACATCAACTGAGCTAGAATGTGTACATATTTTCATAATTTGTTTGTAAATTAGTATACGGTATAATTGAAGAGTATCTCTGCCCACACAAAAGTACAACTAATTAGAGATTTTTTGCAAAACGTAAAAATCTGATAATCGATCGAGTGTGAGGTGGAGCTTTCGAACAAATAAATCTCGACCATAAATAATCCATCATGAGCACAGTGCACATGTAAAAGTATACTCGTACTCGTACTTCTGTATGTATCTGCATCTTAATCTTATCTCCAGATGATTCTTGGTAGTCCAATTCTGAATTCAAATGTGAATATGAATGCCGCCACTCTAACTCATGCCATTGTTACCTAGGCTCAATAATTTTCCTGAGGAATCTCACATTTGTAATAATATTTTACAGATTTGCTTGGAATGGCTCTGAATAGAATTTGATAAATGACTCCCAGTGGATGATAGAAGAAGAACATTCTTGATGAATTCACAAAAACCTATACAAATTCATGAAAAATGTATCGTTGTGAATTTATATTCAGTAAATTTTTGTATACGTACGAGTATAGCCTGACCTGTCTTAGCCCCATGGCCAGTCTTACCTTCCATTCTGGCCGGAACCTAGGTCAACCGGAATCCAGTCCAGTCCGAACAATGATCTTATCTTTGGCATTCGTTTATTGGATCTCAGCTAAACATGACTAGATTCTTCGATTGTTCTACTTCCGGACCGTAGCTCTTCGTTCGGAGCCATAGAACAATACCAGAAATTTATTGCATTCGACTAATTTGAAAGCAAATTGAAATTTTGTACGATTGGATCGATTTTTTCTTAACACAAAAAGGATGCGATGTATTCGTTAAATATTTCATATCCAATGAGATTTATTTTTGTATTGGTTATCTTTGATAAAATCTCCTCCAAAAGAAAAACAATGATTTATGGTGATTTTAAGAAAGATGATTTAATTCGTATAAGTTAAGTTTTACTTAAATTTAATTTTAAAGAAAATTAATTAAAATAAAAATAAGTTGGACCTTATAGAAAGGTTTTGTTATTCTTTAATAATATTAATTTTTTAATAATAAAGAATTTAGTAAAAAGGATATGCTTTGTTATAATACTATTAATAAAATCTGTTCAAATTCGTTTTATAAGAAAATTTAATCGTTTCTTAATTTGTGAATTTTGCTCATGCATATTTAATTGATTTTAAATTGAAAAACTCAAATTGTTTTCGTGATAAATTGCAATTATTATAAATTAGCTAATATCATTTATTTCTTAATTAATTTGAAAATTATAAAAGTCACCAAACTAACCGTACAAATGAGATTACGTAAATTGCAATGACGGCAATTCGAATAGCAGTTGAACACGAACCAAACTGCTTGTACTTTGCTCATTCGAATCAATCCTTCCAGCTTAATGAAATTGTTATTATCGCAAGGACAATTTGGCTAAATCTTATGTTCTTTATAGATATTATCATGAGGTAAAACTATTTACTTATAATTACAAACAAAGTTTAGTAAGTAATTAAAGGTGCTTACCGACTCTAGTGTAGAGTTGGGGCGGTTCCTATTGCACAAGGACAAGAAGTCCTATCGTATTCCTGTTTTAGTAGAAATGTTCATTCTATATTATTATTATTATTATCCTTATTATGATTATTATTATTACGATTATTATTTTGATTATTATTATTATTATTATTATTATTATTATTAGAACTGTTTGTGCTGTTTCCAATCTTACAAAACAAAGTTAAAAGGTTACCGGATCTAATACCGTTTATTGACTGAGCAACTTAATGAATGCATTTCCTATCAGGACTAATCCTTAAGATTATTTCCAATATATTCATTGTATGAAAATTAAGGAATTTTATTAAAAATTTATCAATATCTATTTAAATTATTTACTATTTACTTAATAATATAAAAAAATATTTGCCATTTTCATACTATAAAATTATTCAATTCCGTTCAATAGTAATTTATATAATAAATAAATGCTTTTATAGAATTTTTGCAAGGTTTTTCTCATTTAAAAAATAATCAAATATTAAAATATACATAATCGAAATACTATAAATATAATAAAGAATTTATCTATTGGGTTGTCCGGAAAGTAGTTGTTTCCCAATAGAGGACTTAATTGTACGAGGTCTGTTCAAAAAGTATCGCTAATTTTGAATTTTCGCGGGTTACGTATATTCGATTTTTGATTTTTTCTGTGTTGTTATATTGGTACTCATGTGTCTCACTTATGCCGACAAGTTAGCCCATTTTTAATTTTCAGTTAATTTTTGACAGCTGCTTTGCTTGCACGTATTTTGGCTCGTCTTCGATTTAGGCCCATTCCAAAAAATGGATCAAAGAATCTGTTTCGGGAACAAGAAAAAGTCATAGGGGGTCAGATCTGCAGAATACGGTGGCTGCGACATTATTAGTGTATTATTTCTGGCCAAAAATTCGCGCACAAGCAACGATGCGTAAGCAGGGGCGTTATCATGGTGCAAAAGCCAATTTTTGTTCTTCCACAAATTCGGGCGTGTTTGTCGGATCGCTTCAGGCAACTTGTGCATAACTTGCAGGTTATAATCCCTTGACTGTTCTACCATGCGGCAAGAACTGATGATGCACCACGCCCCTGCAATCGAAGAAAACTCTAAGCAAGACCTTCACATTCGACCGAATTTGGCGCGCTTTTTTCTCAGAGACAATTTTTTACCACCGATAAACGTTGCTTCGGTCCAAGGCAGCTTCACCATTTTCTACAGTCAATATTCGGAATGCGTCCGCGCAATTTTCTTTTTCATACAAAATTTGATACAGATTTTTTGATCAATTTTTTGGAATGGGCAAAAATCGAAGACGAGCCAAAACACGTGCAAGTAAAGCAGCTGTCAAAAATTAACTGACTATTCAAAATGACCGAACTTGTAGGCATAGGTGAGAAACATGAGTACCAACATACTGCAACAAAAAATTGAAAATCGAATATACGTAACCCGCGGAAATTGAAAATTGGCGATACTTTTTGAACAGATCTCGTATTTTTTCATAACCAACTTCTCACTTAAATCGCATAATAATTTGCATTGTGACAGCTGATATAGCAAGGCTTGTTTGTGAAAAAATTGGATTCATTCTGCACAGTAGATTTTGGTTGATACCCTTTTAAATATTGAAAGTTAAAAACAGCATTTGTGTATTGAGAAGATGTGTCGAGTGAGTGCCAGTGCCAAAACTTGAAGATGCATCACGTTCTAGAAGGCCAGTTGAAGCTGATGAAAACACAATAACTCTTCAGATTGCTGAGAGATTAAATTTATCGAATACAACCATTCATGATCATTCGAAAAGGCTAGGTTTAACCTCAAAGCTCGACATTTGGGTGTCTGAAATTCTTACGGAAAAAAATTTGTGCTGTCGCATTGACGTTTGTGATTTGCTTCTCAAACGTCAAGAAAATAATTCCTTTTTGAAGCGTATCATCACTGGAGACGAAAAATGGTTTGTTTACAATAATGTTAAGCGCATAAGATCCTGGAATAAAAAAGATGAACCGACTCAAAGCACTTTGAAAGCCAATATTCATCAAAAGAAGTTATGTAATCTGTTTGGTAGGATTTCAAAGAAATCGTTTATTTTTAGCTTCTATCGAGCAACAAAACGATCACTTCTAAAGTTTACTGTCATCAGTTGCACAAATTGAATGATTCGCTTAAAGAAAAAAGGCCAGACTTGATCAATAGGAAAGGTATAGTGTTCCAACAGAATAAAGTGAAACCATCTACAAGTTTTTGTAGTATATCGCATCCTAGCTCTCTCCGCAAAAGCTTCTAGAGCTAGGATGCGATATACTACGACATCCACTATAATCTCTTAATGTAGCGCACCTTCCGATTATCATTTGTTCCGGTCTCCACAAAAATTTTTATACGGTAAAACTTTTAATTAAAATGAGGAGGTCAAAAATCACTTGGATCAGTTTTTTGCCAGCAAAAAACAAAAATTTTATAAGCGTGGAATCATGCTACTGCCAGAAAGATAACAAAGGGTATTGGATCAGACTGGACAATATTTAATTTAATAAAATATTAATTCCCTATAAGAAAATTGTCTTTCATTTTTATAAAAAAAAAACGAAATTACTTCCCGGACAACCCAATAATATTACAAAATTTTATTATTCCGGTAATTTGAAAATTTGGCAATATAAGTTTTTGTTATATTAGGAAATAAGTCTTAAGAAATCGTAAAATCTTACGAGAGAGATGGTTTTGTTAATGTTTATATTTTAGGGATTGAAAAAGTAAGTTTAAATCCAGTTTGTCAACACTGTCAACCAGTTAGGCTTTTCATCTTCAGGTGTCCTTGGCATCTACCATTTTAAAAGTAATATTATGGAAGCACA
Source organism: Atherix ibis (assembly GCA_958298945.1). NCBI lineage: Eukaryota > Metazoa > Arthropoda > Insecta > Diptera > Athericidae > Atherix > Atherix ibis. The sequence goes on from OY282606.1 coordinate 120,776,013, forward strand.
TATACAGAAATTGTCATAGTATTATTGTGGTCGTTTATCATTTATATTTCTGTAGTACTGTTCGTCATTAGAAGCAAACAAGCAAACAAAATCACAACACTTCTGCCCACCAAAATAAAATGCTTTTCCCTTAAAGTGTTCAGATTGGTTTTAGCTTTTGATAATTCGAAAAAGGGACTGGCATAGTCGGCATTCCTTCTGATGGAATTGTATTATACTAAAAATACAATTGATGGCATTCTGATAAGGGAAAATAACAAATATATACACATATACTCATATGTGCTCAATCTACACATATTAATATAAGCCCATATATAAGATCTGTAGTATATGCTGAACCAAGAGGACAGAAAAAGGGTTTTCATTGAGCATATTCGGACTATCATTGAAATTGTAAGCGTTCAGATTCAATGACGGAACGAATCTTGAATTCACATGAAATTGCTTTTATTACTAAGTGAAATGCTTAAAATAATATTCGGAATAGTTTTACAAAAAGGATATACTATTTTATAAAAATGGTTTTATTTTTTACAAAACATCTCCAGTAAATAATGTACACACAATTGAGAGACAGTTAGTAATTTGGAACAGTCCTTATACATTATCTAAATATCGTAACCGTTCGGTACGGTTCGTCCTTTTGTTGGTAAATAAAACATTTTGCTAAAAATTTCAAAATCTCAAAAAAGGAAATGTCCATTTTTATTTAATGTTATTTGAATTATCAATAATTTATGAAAATGTTACGCTTTAATGTTAGAAGGTATATTTGAAGGTTTTTCTCTCCATTTAAGTTCATTGTGGATCAACAAAAGTCAGTCGAGACTAACATGGTTGTTGGTTCACCAAGTAAATAAACATCTCAATTGTATGTAGTAGTTAATAATAAAATTATACAATAGGAGAGAGCATTGTTTGTCAACAAAATTGTTATGTGGTTATCCTTTTATCCTGTTATTTGTCATATGTGTATATATTTATGAAAAGTGAAATTTTCCAACAAGTATTTTTAACGAAACTACTCTCTATCCACAATTGCATATCCTTTTATCCTGTTAATAAAATAGCTTTAAGACATTAATGAAATGTTCGATTAAATGTACAAAGGGTTTTTTGCAAATTTTTATGAAAATTTCTCAACAGAATAAATTATTAATTACACAATTAACATTATTTATAGAGATTTTTTTATATAATATAATTCAATTTTAATTAAGAGCAGGATTTTTTCCTAAAAATGATTTTTATTGAAAGTTTTTTATTATCAAAATTATTTCAATATAAAAATTTTGATAATTGTTGCAATAATTTTTTTTCTTCTATAGATTAAAATATGCTAACAATATTGAACAAATTCAATTAGTATAATTTAAATTTACTAGTTTATAAAAGCTTTCGCTATAGAGAATATTAGTCCTGCTAATTTTGACTGCTAAATAGCTTTGTCAATTTTAAACAGCCTATTTACTATTATCCATAAAAATTAATATAATATGATTTAATAAGCTTTTTTTTATAGTATAATGTCATGTCTTGAATTTATGAGAAAAAAAATAATGCCATTTATACGTAAAAATAAGAGAAATTTTTTTTTTATATTTACATTACAAAAACGTTTCGCAAATATTAAGGAGCCATCGACAATTTTACGTGGTATTTGTTGTGACTGAATTTGACTGTAATTTAGAAGGACTCCACAGTTCTATTCCGTAAGTCCATTTCAGTTTCAGTGATAATTTGTATAAAAATTTGTCAGTGTATGAATTCCAAATTAAACGTTTATCCATATTTGAGATTTTAAAAGCCCTTAAGTAAGTGCGGAAAAGCTATTGTATCCACAAAATGTATCGTACTTTAGTGTTCCTAATATTGGGATATATGCGAAGATATGGTTTAGAGCAGAGAGTAAAAGTTAAGTGGATATTCTTTAGCAAGTGCTAGAGAAGTCGAATGTGCGTTTTGGGAATTTTGAAAGCATGTTGTGGCAATATTTAGGTCTAAAAATTCGGATTCATCTATCAAATGGGTTGTCTAGTGTGCTTTCCGATGGTATATCAGTGACTATCGGAGATATAATGGATAGAGTTCTACAGGCAAACCATTCTATCTTGGGTATATAAGGAAGGAATAGGAACCCTCGGGTGCCAGCCTCAGCCAAAAAGTCTGCTTTATGCCAAGAAATACACCAAGTCTTATTTTTTAGAATAGGATGGAATAAAATCGACGAGTCGGTAACCGATTTGAAGTTCAGCAATTTAATTTGAGAGTTCGACTAAAGAATATTTAGCGATAGAAGACTTCTTTCAAAAATTTTCTATAGGATTGGAAGAAGACTTTTTAGTCTGTTGGCAGTTAGATAAGTTTTACTGGGATAGAAAACCATTTTGATATTTGCAAATCGTCAGAGCTTTGGAAAAAAAATTTTATTTGTAGGATTGAGCCAGGTGTATAAGCTTAAATTCGCTTGTTTTTAGTCAAAAAAACACATGTTCTTCTCATAAAAAGCAAAAACAATTCAATTCAAAGTACTTGCCATCGCTAGCTACACATTTTCCTCATCTCTTGGGCAATTTGTGGATACCACGCAAAAAAATGCCTTCCCTTTCGAGGCAAACCACTCATCAAGCAATTTTCGGACGTCTTCGGAAGAATCGAAGTGCTGCTCCGCGAGTGCGTGGCCCATCGACGAAAGCAGGTGGTAGTCGGAATGGGCCAGGTCTGGTGAATAAGCGGAGTAGGATAGCACCTTCCAGTTGAGTGTCTCCAAGTAGTTTTGAACCATTTTTGACGTGTGCGATGGTGCGTTGTCGTGGAGGAAAATTAGCTTGTCATGTCTTTGTTGATAATCCGTCTTTTTTTCACGCAAAGAACGGTGCAATTTGATCAGTTGTTGGTGGTAGCTGTAGATATTGACAGTTTTACCAGGTTTCAAGATCTCATAGTAGACGATAACCTCCTGATCCTACCAAACGCACAGCATCGTCTTCCGTCCGAAGCGATTTGGTCTTGGGGAAGATTGTGATGGTTGGCCGTGATCAACCTACGATTTCTTGCATTTAGAAATCTCGAAATATATCCACTTTTTATAGCCTGGCGAGCAAGATTTCCCATGTGTTTTGGCGTCGCTCCATCTGCCTATCGTTCAATTCATGCGGCACCCATTTTCCGATCTTTTCAATCTTCCCCACGGCACGCAGACGCATGGAAATGGCTGGATGAGTAACACTTAATTGCTCCGCGAGCGATTTGGTATCGTCTTCGTCCAAAAGAGCCTGCAATTGATCATCCTCAACTTTCCTAGGCCGATTTTCACGCTTCTTGTCCCACAAGTCAAAATTGCTGTCATTGAACCGACGAAACCAATCTCGGTACGTTGTTTTAGATAAAGCACTGCCACCATAGGCCTCCATAAGCATTCGATGCGATTCGGCAGCCGATTTCTTCAAATTGAAGCAGAAAAGCAGAGCTTCCCGCATATGCTCTTTTTGTGGCACAAAACTAGACATGCTTACCAAAGGAAAATGTTAATTGATTAATGTTGACAGATGTCAAACTCATAAAAAAAAAGTATGGCGTGCCCATGGTAGCTTAATACGCTCACTCACGCCATCTATGACCAAACAGCGGATTTGAGTTTATACATCTGGGAATATTATAGCAGAAAAGATTATCACTTTTTAAGATTATGGAAAAAATATTAGTTAACATTGACAGCTTCGGATGGATTAAAGAAAATTTAGCGTTTTAATTTTTCGTACGACAACAAACTTTAAGAAAGGCATATTTTTTACTTAATACTAATTAAGCTTTAGAAATTTATTTTATAATTTATTATTACATTTTCTAAAATCAAATCTAAATTTTCAATTATTTCTTAATATTCTATTACAGTTTCCATGTTTTTATTTTTATTAAAGAGTCGGCTTTAAAAGAAATTGTTTTTTTTTTCTTCGTTATTTCTTTGATTAATTGATACAATTTTTTTTAAATACATTTCTTGCTACTTTAGTATGGTCTAAAAATCAGATTGAGTAGAATTTTTCTAACAATGTCATGAGTGGAAATGCATTTTCCCTTTATCGAAATTAACCATATAAGCTCGTGTTTTGTTTATTGGTCTTTTTTTCTAAAAAAAAAATATTCTAAAATAACCCAAAACTACATCCTTTGAAACATGAAATAATTGTCTAGATGGACGAGCAAACATTTGACAAAGCTGGACAAACAGTTAACTAACAGCACACGAAAGTATCCGCTCGTGTACAGAGGAATGCTTTGAATTTTATTACCTTTGAACTATCAAATCCACGAAACTATCGGTAAATGTACGATATACACTATGACGCAGTTACATTGACGCGAATATGCCAAAGTTGAAAAGACCAGCCAGTCCTACCTTCGTAGTGGCAACTCTACCAGCGAAATTGTGGTTTTTATTACAGTCGACAGTTTGTTAGTTAATGTTCTGTGTTCCTAGTACAAGTGGATCACTTGGCAAATAATTTTCCTTTGATATGTGAGGGTAATTAACATTTCACTTTAATGCTGTTCTGATCCTTTATGTAATTAAGAGCCCACAAATACAACGACCACCATCCATGTTAGATACTTTTCAAAGCATTTCGTATTTTTTACTTTGATACAACTACTCCTTGGCAAATTGTATATAATCTGGTCGTTTGATGGTACATTTACTATCGTTCAACTTATAGACATCGGACTATAGTAAGAAAAATATATTCAGCAAATGTCCGACTATTAGTAATAATAATTAAGTATAATTTATTAAATAAATTGTCCAAGAGAAAGAATATAAATTTCATTTTAAATTGTTAAACATTTTCTAACGTCAAGTAACCAAAATACTTTTTTTACTAGTCTTAAAGCTTTTGAAAAAAATTTTAATTAATTTTCATTTATTTTAAGTATGAACAATATAGTTTTCGTTTTAAAAATTTCAACTTTTTATAGAAAAAATGATTATTTTTTCAACTTTTAAATATTTTTAAAAATTTCAACTTTTAAATATTTTTTTAAATGTCCAGTTTTATTAGAAAGATTGAACCTAGAAATTTAAGAATAAAATACAACATCATTTAAATGACAACCACGGCTGGCCTTACAGTACCCCATTCTCTCGACCCAGTTTTTAAGTACATTTTCGATTGGCCGGGCCTGTATCTTTTCAATGGCAACTTAGATTACGTGTTTCAAGGCCTCAGTTGTCTCTGGATGGCTTGCGTAACATTTATCCTTAACGGATCCCCATAAAAAATTATTCGGTTTTCGAAAGCAGTCCCCAAAATTTTGATTGTTACATTGGCTGTGTGGCAAGTGACCCCGTCCTGTTGAAACCAACTTTTGGAAACAAAAATTCGCTGAGCATGCCACGATAGCGCTCACCATTGACCGTAACGGCGGCTCCTTCATCGTTTTCGAAGAAAAACGGGCCAATGATGCATCTAGTCCAAAATCAGCACCAAACCGTGACTCGTTGTGAATGCATCGGCTTTTCTATGGTGACGTATGGATTTTCTGAGCCCCAGATGTGACAATTTTGTTTGTTGACATACACACCGATGTGAAAATGGGCCTCATCCGGAAAGATGATTTTTCGGTAAAAATGCTCATCTTCGGGCAATTGATCTTGAGCTCATTGAGCCCAAATATGCTCATCTTCGGCCAATTGATCTTGAGCCCATTGGGCAAACCGAAAACGCATCGGATGGTTATCGAAGAAAAACGGGCCAATGATGCATCCAGTCCGAAATCAGAACCAAACCGTGACTCGTGGATGCATCGGCTTTTCTATGGTGACGTATGGATTTTCTGAGCCCCAGATGTGACAATTTTGTTTGTTGACATACACACCGATGTGAAAATGGGCCTCATCCGGAAAGATGATTTTTCGGTAAAAATGCTCATCTTCGGGCAATTGATCTTGAACTCATTGAGCCCAAATATGCTCATCTTCGGCCAATTGATCTTGAGCCCATTGGGCAAACCGAAAACGCATCGGATGGTTATCGAAGAAAAACGGGCCAATGATGTATCCAGTCCGAAATCAGAACCAAACCGTGACTCGTTGTGGATGCATCGGCTTTTCTACGGTGTCGTATGGATTTTCTGAGCCCCAGATGTGACAATTTTGTTTGTTGACATACACACCGATGTGAAAATGGGCCTCATCCGGAAAGATGATTTTTCGGTAAAAATGCTCATCTTCGGGCAATTGATCTTGAACTCATTGAGCCCAAATATGCTCATCTTCGGCCAATTGATCTTGAGCCTATTGGGCAAACCGAAAACGCATCGGATGGTTATCGAAGAAAAACGGGCCAATGATGTATCCAGTCCGAAATCAGAACCAAACCGTGACTCGTTGTGGATGCATCGGCTTTTCTATGGTGACGTATGGATTTTCTGAGCCCCAGATGTGACAATTTTGTTTGTTGACATACACACCGATGTGAAAATGGGCCTCATCCGGAAAGATGATTTTTCGGTAAAAATGCTCATCTTCGGGCAATTGATCTTGAGCTCATTGAGCCCAAATATACTCATCTTTGGCCAATTGATCTTGAGCCCATTGGGCAAACCGAACGCTTCGGATGGTTATGCGGCTTTAGTTGTTGGACTAATTGAACTTTCTAACCTTTCATACCGAGGTCTTTGTACAAAATTCTAAACAGAGAAGTGCGAGAAATGTTCAATTCCTGCGAACGGTGATGAGTTGATATTGATGGATTTAACCATCCGAGGCAATATTATCGGTCATACGCACTGTATTAGAGCGGGAATGAGTTGCTTTGGCAACCAACAAAACAGTTTCGCGAACTCGCTTCACAAATTCGTCCACAAATTGACGTGATAGCATTCGATCTTTGCTCTTTTTTTTAAATTTCGCACAGTTTGGGTTGAAGACTCACCACTTTGGAAGTAAGTTCTCAATATTTCCCAGTTTTCTTCAAGCGTATGGATTACAATTTCGTAAAATTCAGACTTTTAACTAACAATCTGTCAATTCGTGTTGACATTTAACACTCAAGTACTTCAAATAAATACAAGTTCAAAATGCAACCACTAGATGGACCACGCTATATAAAAAATATTTATAAGAATACATATAATTTCACGTAAGTATTAAATCAAAGGAATGGCGTGTCCCACAGTTCAAATTGGGCTTTAACCAACTAATTTGTAGTATAGTAAATGAGACAAATATGATTTGTTGAACCAAACTAAGACCACATATAGGTTTGATGATCTTTTAAGATTTATTTAGGCTATTTCCAATATTCATACGAAATTGTAAACTATCAGTTTTTTTAGTTGAAGAAAAATACAAGTTTTGTTGGTATTTCTGCAAAATGTAATAAAATAAAATCTACCAAAAGATGACAAAAAATTAAAGAACGTATTAAAAATCATTTTACGCTTCCTTCGATAACCTAATTAAATACGAGGGTCGTTCAATAAGTCCTTAGAAAAAGATGGAAAAAAACTGTTTTTTTAAAAAAAAACATTTTTATTTTTTAACATAATCTCCTTGTAGCTCTATACACTTTTCCAACCGTTTTTCCAAAATTTTTATCCCGTCCAAAAAATAGGATTTCGGAATTTCTGCAAAATACTCATCCGTTTGAGCAATGACGTCCTCGTTGGAAGTGAACCGTCGTCCGCCAAGCCATTTCTTCAGATTGGGGAAAAGAAAATAGTCACTCGGGGCTAAATCTGGTGAATAAGCGGGATGCTGCAACAATTCCATTCTCAATTTCACAATTTTGGCCATGGAAACAGCGCAGATGTGCACACGCGCATTGTCCTGATGCAAGAGGATTTTTTTCTTCTTCAGATGGGGGCGTTTCTCTTTGATTTCCTCGCTCAACCGTTGCAATAACAACGCGTAATACGCTCCTGTTATTGTTTTTCCTTTTTCCAAGTAGTCGATAAAAATGATGCCCTGCGAATCCCAAAAGACCGTGGCCATCACCTTGCCGGCCGATGGCACAGTTTTTGCCTTCTTCGGAGCCCGTTCACCCTTGAAAATCCACTGTGATGACTGTCTCTTCGTTTCTGGAGTGTAGTTGTGTATCCAGGTTTCGTGCACAGTGACATATCGACGAAGGAATTCGGCAGGATTGCGATGAAAGAGTGCCAACATAGCCTCAGAGTCCACTACACGATTGCGCTTATTCTCCTCTGAGAGCAAACGCGGCACCCATCTTGCCGAAATTTTTTTCACACAATTTTTCATGCAAAATTGAAGCGACTGTACCTTGTGATATGCTCGTGGCCGCAACTAATTCGCGCACTTTAATTCGCCGATCGTTCAAAATCAGATCGTGGATTTTGTCGATGATTTCAGGAGTAGACACCTCAACTGGGCGTCCTGAACGATGTTCATCTTTTGTGAATGAACGGCCACGTTTAAATTCATTCACGCAATTGTAAACCGTCGCAAACACAGGTGCAGATGTGCCATGAACTGCATCCAACTCGGCTTTGATTTCTTTCGGGCTTAAGCCTTTCAAATGGAGAGGTTTGATGACAGCCCTAAACTCGCTTTTTTCAATTGTTATGCACAAATAAATGTCGTTAACTTTAATCGACGATAGAAATTGACCTACGCTATGGATCGAGCTGAAATTTTAACAGCTTTCTTGTCGATAATCTTTACCGACACTACGAGCGCAATTTCTCGGATTTTCTAAGGACTTATTGAACGACCCTCGTAGCATATAATTAACAACAATACTTTCGAAATAGATTTTATGCTAAAAATTCTAATAGAATAAGATGGTTTTTTTCTATGCAAGTCAGAATTGAAAATCAATTGAATTTCAAACAATCTAAAGTTAAAAAAATCTGATAGCGAAGTTAGAATTTTTGTTATCAGAAATTGAATATTTCAAGTTCAATAATTTCATATTGTCCGTCCAACAAAATAAAAGCACGATTCTTTTTGATTAAATAATATTTCTTTCCATTTCACTATTAACTGCTTATTAAGTGAAAATGTTTTAACGAATAGTATCAGTACAAGTTGATGTCGTTTTTTTTTATTATAGGGCATTTTATTAATTGCTTTTTGATTGTGATTGCTTGATGGTGGTACTGTGCAAAATATTGCTTTCAATCATACTGCAATAGAGTCCTATATATATTTAATTTCCTACTTGATAATGTATCCTGACGGAATAGTAATTTAAGTTCATCTAAAATACATGTTCCATAATTAACCATATTCAGATCTAATTGAGTAGTTTTGATGTGATCAGAATTTATTAGAATCCATTCGAACAGTTCAAATAATGCAACCAATCATGAAGCATGTGGTTTTTCAACTATTCCAAAAATACATTAACTCAATATAAAATGCGCCATTAAATTGTGTAAAAATAAAAAAAAAATAAAACAAATATTATATATTAATAAATTGATTCCAATTTCCAATTGCCATTCGATCAATTATTTCAAATATTATGCATATCTAATTAATTAAATAATTTGTTGAAATAAAATCAAACAATATTAATTATAGAAATTAGAAATTACAAATATTTACTTTATAAATATTTATTTGCTATTTGTTATAAATAAAATTATCATATTATAATAATCAACGTAAACCAAAACTTATGTTAATAATTAATCAAATATTAACATTATTCCAATTTTATATTAATTTTATGTACACAAATATTTCAACAATAAAAAAACACATAACAAAATGCTAATAAATTATTGGTAAATTTACCTAAAACTAATTGCCTATTTGCGAAAATGTTAGCAAATTTAATTAATTTAAATTTTATTTTTTTTGAAATAAGTTTTTATATGGAATTATTTTGCATCTTACAAAAATATAAAATTTTGTCTCAGTGACCCTATATACACATCCATGCGTGCATATAATTAATGCCTTTGTTATTGAGTAACAATAAACGATTAATAATGGAAGGTTGCGTATAAAAGTCAATCCTAAGAAATTGTATTTAAATTACCTTCTAGTACGCTAACGACTATGCTACGCGGGGCCCACCAGGTATACGAGGTCTGTTCAAAAAGTATCGCCAATTTTCATGTTCAGTTAATTTTTGACAGCTGCTTTGCTTGCACGTATTTTGGCTCGTCTTCGATTTTTGCTCAATTTCGATCAAAAAACAGCACCTCCTTAGCAAAGGATTAACATGGCTAAGGAGCTGTTGGACTCTGTCTACGATGACCCAAATTTGCTCCAGAGGGTCATAACTGTTGACGAATCATGAGTTTATGGCTGTGACGTGGAAACCAAAGCTCAATCATCCTAATGAAAGCTGCCGCATGAACCAAGACCGAAAAAACCGCACCAAGTTCGGTCGAATGTAGAGGTTTTGCTTACAGTTTTCTTCGATTGCAGGGGCGTGGTTCTTCATAAGTTCTTGCCAAAGGGTAGAACGGTTAATAAGAAATATTACCTGCAAATTATGTGCAAGTTGCGTTAAGCAATCCGCCAGACACGCCCGGATTTGTGGAAGAACAAAAATTGGCTTTTGCACCATTATAACGCCCCTGCTAACGTATCGTTGCTTGTGCGCGAATTTTTGGCCAAAAACAACATACTAATAATGCCGCAGCCACCGTATTCCCCAGATCTGCCCCCCTGTAACTTTGTCTTGTTCCCGAAACAGATTCTTTGTAACTACTATCAGCTAGCCTAAAGGCTAAAAAAAATTTCTAAAATTAAAAAAAAAAGGCAATTAACTTGCAAGCATCGGTTCTGAAAATAGATATGCACTATTATCTGAGAATTCAGATCTGCGTCACATATATCACAAATTTTGTCGAGCTTGGACGTGCCATCGCCAAATGCATTGGTACTGAGCAGTTCGTCTGCAAGTCGAATGCAAAAGGACTTGAAATACAATTTTAGTCGGTTGGTGAGTCATATATATAATAGGTTATGGACAAAATATTACCACCGACAATTTTTTTACAAGCCTATCCCTTGCAAAAAGGTTACGCGTGAAAAACACTTTATTGGTTGGAACAATATGAGCAAATAGAAAAGAATTGCCTAAAATTGCAAAAGCCAAGAAGGACAACATGACACGATTTTCCACAAGACCTTATAAAACGAAGGACTGTACACAACTTTACTCTTATTGTCAAGTTCAAGTGTCATGCGGCAGCAATAGAAGTAAGAACGTCTGTTTTTATGTATATCTATTTTGTCCCCTTCAAAGAAATCCCCACCAGATATTATACACTTGTGCCAACGTATTTTTCAGTCCTCGAAGCACTTCAAAAAATCATTTTTTGTGATCTTGTTCAACTCCTCCTTCGATGCCGTCTTTATCTCCTCAATCGTAGCGTAGTATCGTCCTTTCATAGGGCTTTTCAGTTTCAGGAACAAGAAAAAGTCACAGGGGGCCAGATCTGAGGAATACGGTAGCTGCGGCATTATTAGTGTGTTATTTTTGGCAAAAAATTCGCGCACAAGCAACGATGCGTGAGCAGGGGCTTTATCATAGTGCAAAAGTCACATTTTGTTCTTCCACAAATCCGGGAGTTTCTGGCAGATAGCTTCGCGCAGCTTGCGAATAACTTGCAGGTAATATTCCTTATTGGCCGATCTACCCTGTGGCAAGAACTCATGACGTACCACGCCCCTGCAATCGAAGAAAACTGTAAGCAAAGCCTTCACATTCGACGTCCGGCACGCTTTTCGCTGTTCACATTTTCTCAGCTCTCTGAGAACATTTTGTACCAGCGGTAAACGTTGCTTCGGCCCAAGGTAGCTTCACCATATGCCACATTCAACATTCAGAATACGTCGGCGCAGTTAATTTTGTTTTTCACACAAAATTTGATACAGATTCTTCGATCAATTTTTTGGAATGGGCAAAAATTGAAGACGAGCCAAAACACGTGCAAACAAACCAGCTGTCAAAAATGTTAACTGAACATTCAAAATGGCCGAACTTTTCGACATAAGTGAGAGACATGAGTACCAACTTAGCGCCACAAAAAATCGAAAATCGAATATACATAACCCGCGGAAATTCAAAATTCGCGATACTTTTTGAAAAGACCTCGTATATGCAAAAATTGTCTTGAATAAAGTGGCTTTAAAATAACATATTATTTTTTTTAAAAAACTTCACTTTTGGTGTTTGAGTCAAATTGACTTATTTCAGGTAAAATAGGTAATATACCCAACATTCGGCAATCTAGTGTTAAATTGCGTTTTATTTAACTTTACTTTTCAGAACGCAAATTTTATAATCTTTTTGAAAGGTAAATGTTCTATCCAAAAATAGTAAAGTAAATTTTTTTGTTTCTTTAAGTTACTTATAATTATTAATTTTCCAATTTGAAAGTATTTAAATAGAAAATTTCTTAAATATAACATTTTATTGTCGATTATAGGATAATCGTTAATAAAATTTCAAATGAAAAAAAGGCTTTCGAAAAAGTTACAGTAAAAATTACACTTGTTCCAATTTGTTTTATATAATAATAAAAACTAGAAATAATTTTCCCTTTTCTGCAGGTGCATAAGGTAAGCACTAATATAAATGCTAAAAGGTACAGTCAGATTGTATTGCATTCAGAAGTTAGGTGAATAGTTTCTGATGCTTTTTAGCCATGGAAAATTTTCGTGGAAGTGGCATTTTCCTGTTTCCTTTTTAACGATCATCTGAATATCCGTTCCTTTGCATTCAATTCAATTTACATCTTATCCCCCACAGAAAATATACTAACCTTTTCGATTTGAATTTCTTGGATAATTTTCCAGTCCTTTTATCCTTTCAAACTTTATTGTAGTATTTTTATACTCTTGCACACATCCTGCATGAATAGAGTTTTTTTTTCGTAAACTTTCTGTTAAATTCTGCACAATTTGTCAGTGGACAATAATAGGAAAAAACTAATTTTACTATTAAATATATTTACTAATTTCTCTAATATCAGTCATACGATCCTGCCGAACTTGTCAAAAATTTTACATGGTTTCCTCGAATAATATCGAATTGAATAAAAAAACTAAAAAGAATTTTTAAAGTAGTTTTCCCCACTTTCGTCTGTAGTTGAATAAAGTTGCATTCGATTTGATTCGATGAGGTAACCGAGAATGAAGATTTTGGACTAGAAAAGTCTCAGTACAAAATTTTCTGTTGGCAACGTGATCAGATTTTTAATGCAACTCGACTAATAAATCACAAGATGATATGTAGTTGGAACGACTGTATTCGAAATGATTGTCAAGTTGGGTTGACGAAGAAATGGTTTTTTTTTCGGAATGACATCATTACAACTCCTGCCAACACCAAAAAAAGAAAAAAACGACAAGTAGGAAAAGGAAAATTTAGGATTTTTCCCATTTTTTTTCTGTAGCAAATTTTTCTTTTCTTATTATTTTCATAAGAAATAAAAGTCCACCATCACTTTCCCATATTTAACAAGAAAATGTTTTTACAATTCTCTCCATCTCAATGATGTTATCCTTTTTCTTCATCTGTTCATGTAGTTTTCTTTTTCCTTATCGATATGGTCTAGATTCGTTTTTTGTGTGATTTGATTTTCCTTAAGAACATTTTTATTTCATCACTTTCTGTATTCACAAAGTTTTTTCATATGACATGCTTTCATTTCGGCATCGGTTTTTGGTGTTGGTTTTTTGGCAAAAAATTTCTTAATGAATTGTGAATCCTTTCATGCCTAACGGGTTTAGGCTTTCAATGATTTCTCGTCTAAAATACCTTTTAGTTGCCATTACCTCGCATGATTGGTCACGTTTTTCTGGGATAAAAGCATGAAGACATCATTGTACGCAAACCTACCTATCGTGGGACTCTAAAAAGGATATTGATAGAGGATGTCTTACGACATTTGACACAGAAAGGATTTTAAGAAGCAAACGTTTTACGGAAATATTTCCCATACAAGATGCCTGCACATCACTCTTTAATGCCGCATAACGTAAAAGGATCTGAAATGACAGCGTCTATACTTCGTATATCTTCACAGTCAAACCATTTCCTTTTGATTTGAGTAAATGGCTATTTTGCACGCAGACAATATTTTCAAATCCACATATACGCACAAATATATACATTTAATAAATACACTATAAGAAATCACAGAAAATAGTTTTTTTGTTGTTATTTTTTGTTATTTACTTTCAAATCGAAAACATGAAATCATGAAGAAGGAATTTCCGGTTCTCCTTTTCTATAGTCAATTAAGTTCCAATATTATAGAAGAAGATTCACAATATTCAAAATTACAATTACAACAGATCAGCATTAAAAGCTCGTGAATTTATTGTGGTGATAATTTTCAATGGCTACCATCCTATTTCTATTCTCATCCCTTAATTTTGCTATTCAATTTTTTGGTTAACACCATTTTCCATTAACCAAAATGTGATAAGATTTCAGTCAATAGCAACAAATTCTTATCGTTAATTATATATTTTATTTTGTTTTTTGCTTTTTAAAAAAAATATATTAAAACGATGATAAGAAAGGTAGGGGGGGAGGGGGGGGGGGTGTTTGGCGGATACAACAGCCGACGAGGTTACTATGGAAATGAAAGGGAAATCTTTCATAGAGATTATTGTTCTTATCTTTTGTGTTTGTATTTAACATAGTCGTCAACAAGAGAATAATTCGTTTTAATTTTTTTTTTTTTTGCTAACTACTATGAAAAGCAATGGTTTCATCGCTTTCTTATTTCTATTCAAAAAGTTTGCCATTTTCCTATAACGATGGCTATTATTTCAGCTCTTGTTTAGTATTTTTTTTTTCCTTCCTGTTGTAATAAAAGTTTTAGGGAGTTTTTATAAGGGATCCATAAAAAGGACCAATACAGTCCCGACATGAGAACATATCAAGGTCAATGAGCGATACTAAGCAGCACTTAATTCTGCCACCATCTCTAGCTCATCCATGTATTTGGGAATCGGCCGGCTCTTCAGGGCTACTTATACTATTGTAAATAGTTCACATAGAGATTTAAGCCTGCTCTGGTTTATATTATTTTACACAGTTGAGATTTACTTACTAATGCTGGAGGCAAGAAAAATTCTCAACTTTCCTATTATCTATAAAGATAAAAGTATGTAATCCAGTCCAATCGTGGAAAAGCTTTTAGCTGGGAAATATGGAAAACGTTACCAAAAATCGCACAGAAAATAAAAGAGGCGCGCATTTATTTCTGTATCGCCTACCATTTTCAAATGCACGTACGAGTATGTGGTTCGTGGTATGTACGAATTCGGACCGAGTGATTTTATGAACCATAGTGGAACGCAATAAGGGCGTGATTCCTGTTGTCGTCATTTTATTGTTACTGCAGAAACTTCTTCAATCAATTAGTATCAATATACTCAAGAGTCACCCCAAGTACTTACTTGGTAAAGGGGGGGTCCGTTTCTCTCGTCGCTATATGGATGAGTACGTGTAAAGCTCATGCTTTCCCATATACAATATTAGGTCTACTGAAAAAGTAAATCTGACAATTTTTCGAAAATTTCCAACAAAATTCTTAAAGTATAATAAAATCAAAAGTTCTCTTAAATACGATTTAATACTAGGTGCTAATTTTAAAGTCTCTTTTACCGACCAGCAGTTCATGCTCTTTGTCAATAACCTACCCAACATTAAGTATAGATTGACAATTTACTAAAACAATAGTCAACCGCTGGAAGAATTGACACAATTAATCACATAAAGTGTTATCCCATGTCGACAAATATGTCCGACTATTTGTTATTTTTGGCAAAGGGGAACATTCTAAATTGACTGGTAACAACTATCGTTCGAAATGGCATGAATTCGAAGGGCTCTACACGAAAAAAGTATCCGATTTCGTCCAGTGGCTATAGGGAACTGTTCTGAATTCGATGCTTTCAATATAATGTCGTTTAAAGTTTATGCTACAAAACTTCTTTCATACCCCTTACCCCTATTCCATGTGCTAGGATTTTCAATAGTCTAAGGTGATTGATCTAATCTCACAAAAAGATTTATTTACACCAACCAACATGACCTTTTTGTTTGTTCAATCACATTTCTGATAAAAGTTCTTCTATTGCATAAGTCGATATTATACAATTCACATTATTTCGATCGATTCTAAATTAATAGAATAATTAAATTCGATTTTATAGATTTATAACATAATTTTATTTTCGGTACTTAATATTGAGAAAATTACTAGAATTCTCTACTAGCACTAGTTATAAAGTTGAGTAGCTACAAATCTGATGATGTAAAACGCTGAAATTTTACTTCCAGCAACGTGATATGATAAAATCACGTGTCAAATAGGTACAATACTAGAACAAAACTGTGAGAAAAAATGGAAAATTCTATAGATAATTTTCAGTTAATATGGATTGAAGTAAGAGAAAAAACGTCCTGGCTCACTATTGTTTCAACAGTTCAATTTTCTTTTTGCACTCACTTTGTTATGTACCTGTCTATAAAGTTATTGACAATTTTTTTTTTATTTATCAATTTAATAAACACTGTTATTACGTAAATTATTGTAAGTTTAATTTTACGTTTTACTAGTGGAATACGCTAAAGTGTACACAGATAAATTTTAGTTAAAATTTTTTTGAGGAATTGAAAGTTCTTAATTAAAGCAGATAATAGATTTTACTTTTGCTAGTTTGTTTTAAGAAGTATTAGTAGTGAAATGCATATTTTAAACGATATGACACTAAAGGATATTTGGCGACAATGATAACAAGATAAGGGAAAGAAAAGTGGTTTCGGGACCCACGAACCTCCTGGATGGAAGTCCAATAGGCTAACGACCGTACTATCAGGATGGCTAGAGTTTCATTTTGTTATTAAATTAAAATGAATAAGAATTCTGTTCCACGCGTAGAAAATTGCATTTATTTATTTATTTACAGTTTTTGTTATCGATTTTGTGTGGCCGCCATTTTGATTTCAATAACCCTTGTCCGTTGGCGTTTGACAATAGTAGAGAGCTGTCAATAACAATTAATTTGAAAGCATCTGACTCCGCAATAACGTTTTGAAATTATTAAAACATTTTATTTAATTAATTGTTCAATTGTGAAGTGAATTATGAGAATCATATGCCAAGCAAGTCAAACATTCAGTGTGTAATGAATAATTTGGGTGCCCGAGTCTTACAGCTCGGTATAGTCAACCACCATTTTTGGGAAAAAATCATTATAAGCGATGAATAATATTTCGACTTAGCTGGCTTTGTTAATAAATAGAATAGCTGCTATTGGGCACTAAAAACCACCAACTGATACACTAAAGACCACTACACCCTCGGGGCTTTGTTAATAAACAGAATAGCCACTATTGGGGTGTTACAAATCCTTAACTGATACACCAAAGACCACTACACCCTCGGGGATTTCTTAATAAACAGAATATATGCTATTGGGGTATTAAAAACCCTCAACTAATACATGAAAGACCACTACATTCTTGTGGCTCTGTTAATAAATAGAATAGGCACTATTGTGGCACTAAAAACCCTCAACTAATACACCAAAGACCACTACATTTTCGGGGCTTTGTTAATAAAAAGAATAGCTGCTATTGGGTTACTGAAAAACACCAACTGATGCAGCAAAGACTAATACACCGTCATGGCTTTATTAAGAAACAGAATAGCCGCTAGTGAGGCCCTGAAAACGCTCAACGGATACATTAAGGCCTACTATACCTTCGGAGCTTTGTTAATAAATATAATAGCTGCTATTGAGGCACTGAAAACCGCTATTAAGGCACTACTCCCTCGGGGCTTCGTTTATTAACAGAATAGCCATTCTTGGGGTACTAAAAACCCTCAACTGATACATCAAAGACCACTACATTCTTGTGGCTTTGTTAATTAATAGAATAGGCACTATTGTGGCACTAAAAACCCTCCATTAATACACCAAAGACCCATGCATTTTCGGGGCTTTGTTAATAAAAAGAATAGCTGCTATTGGGCACTGAAAACTACCAACTGATACACCAAAGACCACTACACCCTTGTGGATTTTTTAATTTACAGAATAGCTACTATTCTGGTACTAAAAACTCTCAACTGATTCACTAAAGGCCACTACACCCTCGGGGCTTAGTTAATAAACAGAAAAATCACTGTTGGGGTACTAAAAACCCTCAACTGATGTACCATAGACAACTACACCCATGCGACTTTGTTAATTAACAGAATAGCCATTCTTGGGGTACCAAAAATCGTCAACTGATACACTAAAGACCATTACACCATCATAGAGTAACTGTATGGTGCGGTATTTGGGCCAGCGGCATCATTGGGCAATATTTCTTTGAGAACGCTGAAGACAATGCTGTAACAGGAACTGGTGACCGCTATTGAGACATGATGTAAAACTTTCTTCTGCCTGAATTGGATCAATTAGGGCTATATAACATGTGGTTCCAACAAGACGGTGCCATATCACACACAGCGCGTCCTACGATGCAAATTTTGAGAGATTTTTTCCTCGGCCGAATAATATCAAAAAGAGGTCGAGTGGCCCCCAAGATCATCTAATTTGAATATTTCCAAAGAAATGAACTACAATCTTGATGCTTAAGGGGAACATTCGAAACGAAATTACTGAAATAAACTCAGAAGTCTGCGAAAATGTTATGAAAAATGTTCTTAAAAGATCTTGCCTTGGCACCGTGGCCAGGAACAAGTATTGTATTTAACAGAAATTATATTTTATAAATAATGCTAAAAGTTATATAATCAATCGATAAAATATTTCATGTTAAAGTTATTATAAAAAGAACTTCGACCTGAAATTGTATTTGTATGTAAAAAGTTATCAAATTTATATTTTGGAAAGTAAAATTTCATAAAACAAACTTAAAATTCAAATACTAATAATTTTGTATAATATTTTATTATATTACATAAATTTTGTTCTTGATCATAAGATATGACAAAATTCGAAATGTTTACCGCAATACTTTTTACAGAAAACAATCTTTTTCTGGTAACTTTTTACAGCTTTTATCTAAATTTCGGCTGATAACTCTGCCATTACTTAACGGACGTTGGTTGTTTAGAGGTCTTAAGTTAATAAATATAATTTTTTGAGCAATTTATAAGAAAACGTTTAACGGCGTCAAATCGCATGATCTTGGAGTCCAAGTGACATCACCAAATCTCGAAATTACGCGGTATGGGAACTTATTGCGGAGCATACTCTAATTGGTTGTGTTCTGTACTTGGTGGCGCCATCTTGGTAAAATTACATATAGTCTTGATTAAAATGTTAAGTTTAGGCTAAAAACGTTTGATTATCATACGCCCAGGATACTCAAAATTCGACCGTTCTACTTCATTTTCAGAGAAATAGGGCCCAAAGGTACATTTAGACCAAAATGGACATCAGACCATCATTTTTTATAGAAAAGTTGCTTCTCCATACTTATTTGTGAGTTTTTAGAGCTTCATATATAGCAGTTTTGCTTATTTAAGTATACACAAAGCAAGATATAAGAAAGAAAATTTTGCGTGACATGTTACTTTGGCAGCATCTCTACAATTCTAGAAAGTTTTTGTAGTTCGTAATAGAAAATGTTAAATTTAATTCTATATAAAAGAGAAATTTTTTGATAATTAAATTTAATATCCTATTAAATAATACGACTGTACTTCTTAAACTGCAAAACTTCATGCCCCTTTATAACTCCAATTAAAGAAATTTCATGCCACATTCATTCATAATCAAACCGTTTAGATAAAAGAATTACTAAAAAAGAAGAAAATAATGGATAAGATATAGTATCCAAAATCAGCAAAATACTGAGATTGATTGGTAATGAAGAAATTACAAGATCAATGCTAGTTTCTCTCAAAATTTGATCAGTATCACGAGCTGTTTACGAAGTGCCACTATCTTGTGGGACCCAAATACAGCACCATACAGTTACTCTACGAGGGGTGTAGTGGTCTTTGGTGTATCAGTTGAGGGTTTTCAGTGCCCCAATATCGGATAAAGGTTTTCAGTGCCCTATACTTTCAAAATTATTCATTATACGCCATATGATTAACACCAAAAAAGTAACGTAATTTTCTCCGCTTAGTCACAATTGAACAATTATTTAAAAAAAAATGTTTTAATAATTTCGACATGTTGTTGCAAACGTTCGATGGACCATTCTCTACGACTGTTAACTGCCAACAGATAAATGTATATTGAATAAAAAAAATTTTACTGTATTATTTGCAATTATTAGCACTACATCTCCTATCTTAATTATTCCCAATATTCTTTTAACTGAAAATACTATATAATTTAGAAATGCATCTGATAATTTCTGGCGAAACAATTCAATATCTTATATAATTTTACGAATCGCTTTATCTTATTAAATGAAAATTAATACGCAATCGAGTTGATAGTTTTTATTTCTGCTCTAGTTTACTATATTTAATTCCTATTTAAAAGTCATGCAATTATAAATTCGCAATGTGTTCTACATCACGAATATTCGAGATATCGATTGAAACGTTACAATAATGTTGAATGTATTCTTAAAATAATTGCCGAAAATATGCACGTTCAAACTGAAAATCTTATAAATCTGAATTTCGACATTACAGATTTCGAATTTAATAAACTACCTACAATCGTAAATATACATACTTAAGGAAGTAGAACAAAATTCACTTAACTATGTCACATTATTCTCATATATTCCCATTAATGTAAGCAGATTTGCTATTTTAATGAGTCATTCCCCCCCCCCCCCTCTCCAGTGAATGCAAATCTGCTCAATAAACTCTACTGTAGGCAAACTATAGCGAAATAAATATGAAACCTGAAAACGGCATTATACAAATTCAATAAATTTTCTACTTTTCAAAATTGTTGGTAGTCGTTCAATGTTAATTAAAAGAAAACTGATATGAGAAGAATGGACTTAAGATTTGTGCTTAAAATGCAAGAACAACAAAATTTGCTGATAAACAAAAAATTAATAGTTTTTCGGAAAAACAGGCAATGTACACTTTCTATGGTAAATTGTGGCCATTAAAAATGGCAGTTGAGACTGCAATCAATCTCTCCAAATGTTGCATAATACTCGTAACAATTTTTACCGACAATCGCATAGCCTTGGGGATCAGTTATGCTGGTTCTCATATGTTAGCCATAAATCAGCCTATCATCACAATGATGCCCAGCGAATAACAGGGAGTAACATTAGATATCTAACAGGAAATATCCTATGTAAATGCACGTACAATTGCAAATTTAAATGCAAATGCAATTCGTAATGACCTTCTATGAAGGGCGTGGAACACAAAAAGTCTAACAGCTTTAGGGGTGCGAAGCTCAAAATCTTGCAGATGTTCATTCGGGCACTCAAACGGATGATCGCTCAGAATTCAGAGTAAACTGTCTTGAATGCGAACCTTGGAGTCAGAGGACTCCATTTTACGGTAGGGGTCCTAACAACTGGTGTTAGACTCGAGTGGGTTCTAGTGTCATTTAATGCAACTAGTTGACGTCGCAGCAAAACGTGTAGGCATTGGGAAAGATCACACTCTTTCCAAAAATCACCATAGATAAGATCGATTTTTCTTCGAATTCAAGTGATTATCTCTCATGTCATAAAGAAATGCCGCTTAATGCCGACATTCCTTTTCATTTTGGACTCCTTTTCCAAGTCCTCAATTCAAATTTCTAAAAGAAACTAATACGCCCCATAAAATTTAACCACTTCCGATTGCTCCCTCCAACTAACTATCGACCAGTATCATTAATGGCAATGCCAGTTTACCTAATGCCAAATGGCCTCATCAGCTTGTAGATTTTACAAAATATTACAATAAAAAAATAAACAGAAATATAAAAATAAAAAAATTATTAATAATAAAATTCATAATTTTCAGAACTTAAAAGTGATTTCTTTTTTTTCGTGTACATATGCAAAAAAAAAATGTATTTTTGATCAACTTGAGAAGTTTTGCTTTAAACAAAATTCCAAATAAATTATATGAAATGCTTAAAATTTATTATAAATTCATTGACTAGCCAAGAGGAAATTAATTAAATTTAATATCATTTAAAAGTGAACTCGGTAGAAATTAATTATTGAACAATTTAACATTGAAACATGGAAACTAACACCTCGGTTTGATTCCCGGTGCAAGGCCATAACAAATGGCAATAAAGTTTTACGACTCGATATGAATGTGTATCGTATTTATGGGTGAATGGATATGCTCCTGATTACCGCCAACACCATCTTCTGTGCATGACGCATTCAGCCACCACCATCCTAGACACAGCTCTACTCTGTTCTGAGTCGTTGGATCCCCTAGATTGGATGATATATCTTGTCTCCTGCTTTCTACACTCCGTCTTCCGTTTTGTCGACGGTTCTGCCAGTAGCCCAGAAATCTGCAGGGTTATACGGAAGACCACAAAACGATGTTTATATCATTGCTTTCATCTCTGCAGAATGCCGTCGAGAAATGGAATAAAATTGTTATAAACGACCTAATAAATCCAACTTGGAGGCTAAAATTGCTTTATATTCTATCGTTATTGAAATAATAATGTGCTTTATTATGAAGCAAGAAACGATCACAACATCGGCACACGAATATAAAAGGGTGAGCTCTGACAAGACGGTGGTCATGGCTGTATACAGCAACAAGAGGTGAGACACCAAAACCCGGGAATATGGCAAACCTGCACATTGTTGCACTAGTATTCCAGTCTACTGTTGACGGACTTTTGTTTTTAAAACTATAAGGTTAGTTATCTAAAAAGTCCTGATTGAGCAACATAATTTTTTTCCAACTATCATGAAATTTATAATTAAAAACATTATGTTTACGATATTTTTGTTATAACCAAAAAATACCCCTTCTCTATACTCTCCGTCGAGTATTGTTTATATTATACCCAATTTACCTTCGCAATTGTTATGGGAGCAAATGTTTGTCGCCAAATATTATAGGCAACAATAATAATTCGAAACAATTTTTTTTTAATATCGTAATGACCTCATTATATAGTTTTGTGTACTTTTTGTATATTTTACGCCCATACAATCAGTTTATTGAGAGTAATCAGAAAAGAAACAATTTCGATTCAATATAATTACGGTAATAAATGTTATCAAAATCCTAGAAGAGATTTGTATAGTTTTGGCTTTATGTTATTACATTTGCCGCTCTATTTTCCGTTTTGGTAGATTATCCAATATGGCAAGGATATTTTTGCAAATTAATGTGTAAGCACAAGGCTCATGGCTAATCCAGAGGAAATGGAATCAGAAAATAGCGAAATCGAAATGTTTTCATTCTTGTCGTTTTCCTTTTATAATATAATTTTCCTTCATGGAATCGGGAGTCATTCTAATAAAGTAGCGGCAGCTTTGGGTGGGAACACAAGCTTGAATAATCCCCGAGATGATGCCTTAGCGACAAACTCGAATTCTGATTGAAAACAAACACAATTATCTTTATTTCGTCCGAAAAGTTTACCATTCAGCTCAGGCGTGTTTCCACACACATTTTGTCATTTGGCCTATCCGTGCCTGAGCCTGAAAGTCCTGTTTGCCAAAACAATTGTGGGCATGACGAAAAATAAATATGGGACTTTATGATACCCGTTCAGTCTTTTATGCTATTGTGGTAAGTACATATCAAATTCAAATAATGCATTTAATCAGGAGAGTATAAGCAATATTATCTAAACATTGCTTAAAATGTGTTAAATACGATATATACAATAAAATAGTGTGTAAAATCTTGATCATTTTTATAATAAAATTTTCAATTAATATTTTAAGTAGAAAAACTTTTAGCAGAAAAATTCAGTACAAGAATTTCCAGTAGAAAAATTTTTAGTAGAAACAATTTTAGTGGAAAATTTTTTAGTAAAACAATTTTCAATAGAAATATTTACGGTAGAAAAATTGCCAGTAGAAAAATTTCGGTAGAAAAATTTCTTGTACAATAGAAAATATTGCAGTAGAAAAATTTCAGTAGAAAAATTTTTAGCTCAAAAATTTTCAGTAGAAAAATTTTCAGGACAAAAATTTCCTATAAAAAAAATTTCAATTCAAAAAATTTCCAGTAGAAACATTTTTGATAGAAACAATTTTAGTAGAAAAATTTCAATAGAAAAATTTCAGTTCAAAAATTTCCAGTAGAAAAATGTGCAGTAGAAAACATTTCAGTATAAAAATTTCAAGTAGAAAAATTTCCAATAGCAAAATTTCAAGTAGAGAAATTTCAGTAGAAAAATTTACAGTAGAAAAGTATTCAGTAAAACAATTTTTAGTCCAGTAGAAAAATTTTCTGTAGAAAAATTTCCTGTAGAGAAATTTCAAGTAAAACAATTTCCAGTAGAAAAATTTGCAGTATAAAAATTTGCAGTAGAAAAATTTCTAGTAGAAAAATTTCCAGTAGAGAAATTTCAGTAGAAAAATTTTCTGTAGAAAAATTTCCTGTAGAGAAAATTCAAGTAGAAAAATTTCCAGTAGAAAAATTGCCAGTACAGAAATTTCAAGTAGAATAATTTTCAATAGAAAAATTTCAAGTAGAGAAATTTCAAGTAGAAAAATTACCAGTAGAACAATTTCCAGAAGAAAAATTTGCCGTAGAAAAATTTCCAGTAGAAAAACGTTAGTAAAAAATTTTGCAGTAGAAAACATATTTAGTTAAAAACATTTCAGTAAACAAATTTTCAGTAGAAAAATTTTCAATAAAAAAATTTTCAGTTCAAAAATTTGCAGTGGAAAAATTTCCAGTAGAAAAATTTTCAATTAAAAAATTTCTGTAGTACAAAAATTTCTAGTCCAAAAATTTTCAATAGAAAAACTTAGAGTACAAAAATTTCCAGTAGACAAATTACCAGTAGAAAATTTTGGTTCAAAATATTTTCGGTAAAAAAATTTCTAGTAGAAAAATTGCCTGTAGAAAAATTTCAGTAGAAAAATTTCCAGTTCAAAAATTTCCAGTAGAAAAATGTGCAGTAGAAAACATTTCAGTATAAAAATTTCAAGTAGAAAAATTTCCAATAGCAAAATTTCAAGTAGAGAGATTTCAGTAGAAAAATTTTAGTAGAAAAATTTACAGTAGAAAAGTATTCAGTAAAACAATTTTTAGTCCAGTAGAAAAATTTTCTGTAGAAAAATTTCCTGTAAAGAAATTTTCAAGTAAAACAATAAAAAAATTTTTCCGGTAGAAAAATTTGCAGTAGAAAAATTTCTAGTAGAAAAGCGTTGGTAAAAAATTTTACAGTAAAAAACATATTTAGTTAAAAACACTTCAGTAAACAAATTTTCAGTAGAAAAATTTTCAGTAGAAAATTTTTCTGTAAAAAAATTTCCTGTACAAAAATGTTTAAGAAGAAAAATTTCCAGTAGAAAAATTTTCAATTAAAAAATTTCTGTAGTACCAAAATTTCTAGTCCAAAAATTTTCAATAGAAAAACTTAGAGTACAAAAATTTCCAGTAGACAAATTTCCAGTAGAACAATTTCCAGAAGAAAAATTTTCAGTAGAAAAATTTCCAGTAGAAAAATTTCCAATTAAAAAATGTCTGTAGAAATATTTGCAGTCGAAAAATTTTCAGTAGTAAAATTTTTAGTACAAAAACTTCTAGTCCAAAAATTTTCAATAGAAAAACTTAGAGCACAAAAATTTCCAGTAAAAAAAAAATTTCCCGTACAAAAATTTTCAGTTTTCTACTGAAAATTTTTGTACGGGAAATCTTTTCTATTACGAGTTTTTCTACTTCCAGTTTAAATTTTTTCAGTAGAAAAATTTTCACTGGAATTAGAAAAATTTCCCGTACAAAAATGTTCAGTAGAAAAACTCAGTAGTAAAATTTTCCAGTACAAAAATTTTTAGTAGAATAATTTCGGTAGAAAAATTTCCAGTAGAAAAATGTTCGGTAGAAAAATTTTCTGTAGAAATTATTAATAATTTGGTAAATTTTGTTCTGAAAATAATATTTTGTTGGTAGTCAAATTGATGAGAACACACTAAGTGAAATTGAGTAAGTCTCCAAATATTTCAAATAATTCATGGGACATGAATTAACTTACAGACCATCAAAGAAGTCAAATTTACTGAAGCGCTGCAAATTAGATACGTGCTTGATGGATTTGCATCTCCATTAATAGCGTAGAGTCAGAAAATTGATCAAAGAGCATTTGTCAATGACTTGGACTGGAATTTATATATCTGCGATTGATTGTGCTTTTCCATTCGATTGTGATCAAAGAATTTCCAATTAACATAGTTTGACGAGATTGAAATGTTCACTAAGCGTTTATGCAAGACCAGTTAGAAATGCATTGAAACTGCGTCTTCGACTACCGTCGCATAAGTACAATCTCTTGATGCGATTATTCGACGCCAAATCTTGACAGTAATCTAAAATATCGGAAAGATACGTAAAGTCGAAATGCGAATATATTTTAAATTGAAGCTGATGGGATGATTTATTATTATTGTTTGATTAATCAAGTAAACTGAAATTTTAATTAGTAATTAAAATTTGTTCACGACATAATTTTGATTAGGAACTATTTAGAAATGTAATCAGTAATGACAATAAAAGAATATATTACGAGTGAATGGTACAATTTACAAAGTAGAATTACGACAAATCAGCAAAAGTAAAATTTTCGTTTGATTGTCAATATTCGTTAGGAGGACAGAAATGCATATTGTCGAAGTACAAATGCAAAAGAAGGCATTGAAAAGTTAGTTTTCTGTACTAAATGAAAGTTTCCAAGTGTCTGTCTAATTAGTTATGTAAATTTTCTACAGTCCAGAAAGGGTCCTTCCTTTGAATATCTACGTAAAAGGATTAAATGTTGCTCAACCGAACTTTATAGTTAATTTTATGGTAACTTCAGATTTTCTAACAGGAAGACAAAAGGACACTGCTTATTATAGGTGCACACATCTTTATTCAACGTAGCTGAATAATAATTCTGTTGAACTTTCAATTTTACTAAACTTTTACACAATTTCCATTATTTTATTGGATATCATTCAATCCTTACAATTATACGAGTATATGTCCCGGAATTCTGAAAATCTCATTCATTTTTAAAATCCAGTCTGATACTACCGGAAATTAGACTGTTTCAGATTTCAAAATGTAAGACCAGACAAGACTCCATTAGATTGTTTAAAATTTCTACTTTTTTATTATTCTTAAAAATTTATTTGTACTATTTCATAATGAAATTATTAGAGTTTTTTTGTTGTTGAGAATTTACTATTGGAATTGTTAGTAAATGAAAATCGATGACGATAAAAGTAGAAAGTCGAAATTAATAAGTATCTGACATGGAAAGCATCAACTACATTTCAGAATATTGAATTTAAAATATTCTAATTATTTTATCATATTTATTGTATATTATTTATTACAGAAATTTTTCATGGAATTTAATTAATTTATTCATTTAAAAATGATTGAAAACCGATTTAATTACAATTTTAAAATATTTCGAGAGTTTTTGCAAACATCATAATCAGACTGAATAATTGCCGCGTTTCAAAACGTTTGTTTATTTTTTTCTCTCTTTATAATAAAATTTAAATAAAGGACATCAAAGAAGGGTGAGTTTAGCATGTCAATCAATTTGTTGATGAATTTCGTTCATAGCGCTGATATTTGGAATGTATTCTTCATAATTAGATGACCAACAAAATTGAATTTGGTACATTTTAATTAAATAATTCGCAGAATATATTATTTAATCCCACTTAGACTACGATTAACAAAATATATTATTTCTGACAGTCAAATCTCTTCGAATGGTACCAAAATAGTCCTTTCGGAAGAGCACACTTATTTCTTTAAATAATTTTTATTTAACATCAAAATATATTTTGTTTGAGAATATTCTCCTCGAGAGTAGAAGAAATAGAGGATAAAAAGGATTTTACTAAGCCTATTGATTGATAAATTCTATTTGTTCAATATATATAAAATGAATAAATTTATCTGCTTTCAGAAAAAGTTATGGTGTTCATACGAGAATGGGGTAAAAAAAACACCTCATTTTCAAAATCCATCGGAAAATTTCTTCAACACAACACAAAACAAACAAATTTCAATTTTTTTTTTGTCACCTTCCCCTCAGCTGTTTTTGCTGAATTTCATTCATATTCAATGAGCATACAATAACTTATAAGGGTGGAAGATTGTATCTACCCGTTCTAACGGGTACACAATTACCTTATTGCAATGTCTTAAATGTGTTCGTAAGTATAAGCTTCATTCGATTCTAGTATTATGAAGATTGTTATTTTTGTTTCGTCAATTTTTATGATAAATTGTTTTTTATCGACGAATGACAGATGTTTTTTATCCGGAAAGCCTATATCTAATCAAGCCATCTTCTCTATGTGTTATGATTTGAAAAAATTGGGAATGATGAAAATATTATATGCCATATGCTTCCAGTCTTCTTCTATGTAGATCTCTCTTATCCTCACAGAATTGCTAGTTGGAAATTATCCCAATCGGGTGGTGTTTTTTAATCATTAAATCTGCTGTTTTTTTTTTAACTAAACTTCACAAAAATATACTTCAAGTAACAAAATATCTAATTTAAGTATAGAAATTATTTATTACAAAAAAATTTCATCACTTCAATATGAAAAGTCTACTATAACTTTAAAACTTTTTCGTATACTTTCATCGGCCAAAAAGGATACATTTAGTAAAACTTTCTATTTTGGCTATGGTATAATTTCCTGTCATTTATTTTCTCTAAGCATGCTACGGAAGTGATATATTTTTTTTATTTCAAATCTTATCAATCAATAATTCATTTGTGTTTTATTTGTTGTTTTTTTGTACATTAACAGAAGTTTCCGGGTTCATAAAGATGCAAGCAATTTTCAATCAGTATTAAAGGGAATGAATTGGTAAATAACAAGTGAACGAACACTGACTGGGCTTTCGAAAATAATAGAAACTTTTTGTTTTATTATTTTTTCTTAACTGATTTTATTAATTTAAATATATTTTAGAATATCGCAATTAGAAATCACTATAATGGACGGTATGAAATTTATATAAGATTGCTTAATGGAAAGCCACTAGACGAATACTCAGTAACTGGGTAAAAACACACAAAAAAAAGCCAAAGTATTTGCTGAAAATTTGGTCGATGCTTTTGCTCTACATAACGATATAGAAGACAAATCGCATACTAACAAAAAAATCAAAGAACCAATATTCCCAGTCCATATGAGTCTTAATCCAAAAAAATTTAAACCCTCGAAAATTAAATTTACTATTTTGCACCTCCCCAATAAAAAAACCTCCTGATTATGATCTAATAATGCAACTATTTAGAAGCAGATTTCCCAAAAAGTTTTAGTTTTAATTAAATACATTTTTAATAGTATCCTGAGCACAACCTTTTTAGCCTTACTCTGAACATTTTCTGTCATTTAAATGATTCCTAAAGCAAATAAACCCATTAATTGTCCTTCTTCCTCTATTGACTTATTAGCCTCCTACTAAGCCTTGGTAAGAGTTTTTAAATACTCCTATTAAAACGCCTCCACTCAGTCCTAGTTAATGAAAAAATTATTCCTGATCACAAATTTGGCTTGTGATCTGAACTCTCAACAATCCAGCAATGCCATCGTGTTATTGATCACATTGCATTCTCTTTTGAGAGGAAATAAAGGGTTTTCGAATAAGAGTAATATAATTTCATTTTTAAAAAAACACCTATTCTTAAGGAAATTCAAAAGTTTTTTATTTAATGTAAAGTACAATCGATACAATTAAGTTTTGAATAAAACGGCATTCAAATGGCCTCCATGACTTCTTTTGCAGGAACGGATTCGATGAACCTTATTTTCGAGCACTTTTTCCACTAAATCAAGTCGTATGTCATGAATAGAACGTTCAATATTGACTTCTAAAGCTTGAAGAGAGTCTGGTTTATTGCTAAAGACCAATGACTTCAAATAACTCCACAATAAATAGTCTAATGGTGTTAAATCACAACTCCTTGGAAGCCATTCAATGTCACAATTTCTTGAAATAATCGAATTTCTAAACTTTTGTCGCAATAATTCGGTTGTTGCGCGTGTTGTGTGGCACGTAGCCCCGTCTTGTTGGAACCAGATGTTGTCAAAATCAACTTCTTCTAATTTCGGCCATAAAAAGTTGGTTATCATCGATCTATACCGCTCTCCATTGACAGTAACGGTGTTACCAGCTTCATTTTGAAAGAAATACGGACCGATGATTCCACCAGATCAAAAACCATACCAAACTGTCAATTTAGGTGAATGGAATGGGTGTTTATGCCATGAAAGATGAAACTGAGCCTCATCGGAGAAGATGATTTTCTTAAAAAAATCGTTATCGTTTTCAAGTTGTTTCAAGACAAAATCAGTAAATTCACGACGTGGATGTCCAATGGCTTCAGTTCTTGAGTGATAACAATTTTATACGGATGAAAGCTCAAATCCTTTCTCAAAATCCGCCAGGTTGTTGTTTGAGACAGTCCCAATTCTTGAGAACGTCTTGGAATGGACAAATTGCAGTCTTCAGCAACACTTACCTGAACGGCAGCAATATTTTCATTACTTCGAGCGGTTCTTTATCATATTAACACTTGAACATTATGTAAAGAAAATGTACGCTCGAAATTTTTAACAATTCGACGAATAGCGAGCACAGTTGGACGATTATTACGACCATAAAATGGTAAAAGCGCACGAAAAGTTGCAATTGGAGAACGATTATTTAGATATAATAATAAAATTGAATAATTTATAAACGTTGTTTTTGTATATTAATGATAAAATTGTAAATATTTTTAAATACAATGAAAAAAAAACAGATCATGACATATTACAAATGGCCGAAACGTCACTTAGAAATCATATCACTCTTATTGGAAAACCCTATTGTATTACCCAGGAGTATTTTTAGATATCTCGCAAGCTTTTGATCGTGTATGGCATCCTGGATTGCTCTGGAAACTCAAGAGCTTTCTTCCTTTAATATACTAACTTATCATAAATCCTTATATCTTCCAGCATTATTTCCAAGTTGCAATTAATTCAGAATCTGCTTAAATATATCCTATTCTAGCCGAAGTCCCACAAGGCAGTTTTCTTGGTCCCATTTTATATAATATTTATACCAATAAAGTCCCATCTGATCCTAATACTATCATTGCTACTTATGCAGATGATGCGGCTATACTTGTTACTGACATAGCTTCCAACAATTTACAATCCCATATCCACAACCTTCAGTCATGGCTTATGAGATGGAGAGTGAGGGTAAATGAACAGAAGAGTGCTCACTTTTTTGTCAAGGAAAAAACATGATTCCACAATATGATAAAGTAGGTTTTTTGGGATTTTACCTGGACGAGAGATTAAAATCGAACCCTCATACTAGACTAAGAAATCTTGAAGCCACTAGACGTTACCAACAAATTTGTAGACTACTGGACAAACGCTCTAAACTAACAATAAAATGTAAACTTTTATATAACCAAATTCCTATCGCATCCAGGCCTTACAATCCAAGATCCTCTGTAAAAATGTTAATGCCCTCTTTTATGTTTGTGATCTAAATATTCCCTATGTTCAGGACCTGTGCATTGACCGCTATTAAAAATTTCACTTCCGTTTACCCTATCATCATAATCCATTTGTGAGAAAATTTTCCTGTACTAGAGATTTTCTAGAGCAATCCCACTTCCATTATTTGGAGAAACGCCAATGTGTGTTTACTCCCACACTTCATGATGCACAAGATTTTAAATTAAAATATTAAATAAATCTGAATACAATTGTAGTTGCACGTAAAAAAAAAAACTACCTTCTATTTAGTAGTTCTAGGAAGGCCATTAATAATTCCAAAGAGCCATTTTGTGATTTGAAAAGAGCAGTCCACTCATTTGACAACTGTCAAATAAAAATATCATATCAAAATATCAACACAATTATAAGTGCAGATAAAAAATAAAAAAAATTAGAGGAAGAGTGGGCGTTCTACTTATTCGAACAACGCCACTTTTGTTGAACTAAACCACGATCTCATTAAGCAAAGTTCCAAAGATTAGCAAAGTTCAGAACCGAAACGAAACAAATGCGAAGTTTTTCACATATTTTTTGAAATTAATGTTTATATTAAGGAAATTTTTGCTCAAATGATTTGTTTTTAGAATAACTAAATGGTCATTAAAGAAAATAAAATACGAGGTCTGTTCAAAAAGTATCGGGAATTTTGAATTTCTGCGGGCTACGCATATTCGATTTTCGATTTTTTTTATGGCGTTATGTTGGTACTCACGTCTCTCACTTATGCCGATAAGTTCGGCCATTTTGAATGTTCAGTAGCTGCTTTGCTTGCACGTGTTTTGGCTCGTCCTCGATTTTTGCCCATTCCAAAAAATGGATCAAAGAATCTGTTACGGGAACAAGAAAAAGTTACACGGGGCCAGATCTGGGGAATACGATGGCTACCGCATTATTAGTGTTTTGTTTTTGGCCAAAAATTCGCGCACAAGCAACGATGCGTGAGCAGGGGCGTTATCATGGTGCAAAGACCAATTTTTGTTCTTGCGCAAATCCGGGGGTTTCTGGTAGAGTGCTTCGCGCAAATTGCGCATAACTTGCAGGTGATATTCCATATTGACCGTTCTATCCTGTGGCAAGAACTTATGATGTACCACGCACCTGCAATCGAAGAAAACTGTAAGCAAAACCTTCACATTCGACCGAAGTTGCGGCGCTTTTTTTGGTCTTGGCTCGTGCGGCAGCTTCCATTGGGATGATTGAGCTTTGGTTTTCACGTCATAACCATGAACTCATGATTCGTTAGCTGTAGTATTGTTTGGCAGTCCATGATTTCACACTACCCTTTAACCCCAACTCTTGATAGGTGAACTGGTTAATTTTGACAATGCCAAGCATGACCACGATCATAGCGAGTCCATTTATGGTCTTCCACGATCCTAGCCTAAACCATAGTCCATGCTGGTTTTTATAAACGATATGCCCGCAGGTAATTCATATTCTCAACCAAACTCTATTGTTCTTCAACCAAACTCTATTGTTCTGCTTGGTCACAAATTATTATACAGTGAAAAATCAGTGAAGACGCAGTTTTCAAAGTGCCGCTTTTTTTTTTATTGACCATTAACTTGTACCGTAATATTCGAGAATTTCATGCCAATTTGCCTCTCACATTCTCCGCGTTCCCAACAGATGTCGCAGTAAATCGACGGATCAGTGTCCTTATATCCGGTAAGGAAAAATACTGCAATTGAAACAAGTTTAATATTGGAACGATATTAAGTCACTGCCCAGTTATTTAAACAATTAATTTTTTAACCAATTATCTTATTTTAGTATAAATTTTTAACATTTTGAATCCTGTTGTTGTAGAATCTAAGGATAGATGTATAAGCTGATCATATTAAGTCAACATCTAAAAGCATTCAATATAAATATTTAGTATGAAAATGGCGAAAAAAAGTCTTTATAAAATGCAAAGATGAAATGAGAAATTGACGTCGTCGCATCGGTGAGTAATATTTTGTGAAAGACTTTTCACAGAAAGCCATTTTAAAAAAAAAAAACAGATGCATTTATTATTACTGAATTTATAAAATATTCTAGTTTATCAACTTTCGAAGTAAATTTCCAATCTGAGAGGACATAAAAATTCCTCTTCGCTTAATATCCAGTTGCCATTGAGAAATGCCGTTTTGTATTTATTACGGTAAAATGCGCATAAGCCATCTTTTATCGAATGTAATAAGATACATTTTCTTAATATTCTACAACGCTATATAAATTGAGAATTTACTCTACTCTTAGTATATGAAGAATTTTTCATTTGAAACGAGTCAAAAGAACAAAAATTTGCATCAGCTTTGAAGAGAAGCATGCATTCGATTCTTCCACACCAGCACATCTTGTCATTCTAGAAAAAGGATATTATTGCTCATATTTTCAATAAATTTCATCTCAAATATGTATCTATATGAAAACAGACATCATGCTTGGATTGCAACCGTAAATTCCATTTTATCTTTTTTTGATAAAAATAATACTTTTTTAGATGAAAATAAATTGAAGCAGACATTTTTCCAATCCTATCACATATACGCATAATACGCAATTTATTTAAAAATATTAACTTACATAGAAAAATTGCTATTTCAGTCGCACACACTTAGACCAAAATTAGGTCCGTTGTGACTTGATGTCACCCTGAGAACCAACTGCAAGCGAGTGCAAAGTAGTTGATTTTTATGACATCAATATATTCAATATCACTCAAATCGTCCAATAAAAAGTCACCCAGAGTTCTCCTTCTAAGGGATGCAAGGGCTGGGCATAAACAGAAAAGGTAAGAAATTGTCTGCACTTTCTCATCGTGTTTACAGCTACCCCAAAAGCCAATTAGGACTAGGGATATTAAGCGTGTCTTCTAATATACAATGACCTGTAATGATACCGGTTAGGCTTTCTCTTCTCTTCTGATCTCAATTAAACCAAATCATTCTAGCGATGTGACATGAGTGAAGACTGCTCCACATCTCGTTTGCTCGGTTTATTCAAGTCGGCGAAATAAGGTGTGTAGCCCACTTCATAGGCAGGTTTGCCTCCTCTGTAGAAGGGGAGGAATCTAGCCTGGTACCATTTCTGGCCAACTCATCTCCTTTACAGTTTCATGGAATATCACTATGTCCGGGAACCCATCATAGATAAATATTGCACTAGTAGGTATTCTCATTTGGAGATCTGCGGTAGTGCTTCACAGGCCTCAGTCTTAAAGAGGGGCATTCTAGCTACTTAATCGCTACCCGATTACCGATCGAAAATTCCGATATTCATGTCAGATATTGATACATCGACGGCCAAGCTGCGGCCTCACGAATAACCGGACACCGGTTTGGGAGTCGTAGGGTTGTATTTATATTCAAAGAAGAAGATAAGACCCCTGCTTTTGTAATGTCCCCCTTCCTTAATCCATCAGTATACATTTCTATAGCTGATTTATCCTGGAAACAATGTTTAATCCATTAACTGTCTTGATTCCCTCAGACGCAGAGTGGACCTAGTAGCCAAGTCCACTCTGCGTCTGAGTGAATCTTCTTAAGCTTAGATGTCTAAGTACAAAAAGCTGCGGTAGGTGATGTTTCCGCTAATGTCTGCACTTTCTTCAATTGGTGCTTAATGCCCTTTTACATGCATACAGTATGAAGTTGGCTTTTTTAATACCATTTTCCATGTTCAGCTTCCAGCTGAGCTTCGAGTCAAGGATAACACACAAGTTCAAGAAGGTCCCTTTAAATTTCACCGGACTCCATCTTCTAGGGACTAACCCATGAGCACTTCGCTTCTTCCGCATTAACCAACTTGCTATCGAGCATTTTGTTGATCCAGTTTCATAAGTACTTGTTAGAAGGTTGTATAGTATGCTCATAATGACCTTAGATTTTTCTACAACAGTCCCTCTAGTGCTTTTAGAAGAAACAATAAAAAACTGATAGGCGCAAAGTCTTACACGATTATCGTGAGCAGCCTTCCCAGTCTTCGGGATAAACAGCTCTCACTTCCCTCCACCTTAAGCATCTTTTAAGGATCATAATCAGTCTCGGACTAATTATATCAAAATTCTGATGAATATCAGCCAAGAAGGCACCATCAGGATCTGATGCTTTATAAAGTTGTAAACTTTTGACCGCCCAGCTCAATATGCTACCTGTTACAATTTCCTCTATAACTTAAGATGCACTTCTACACGTACATACTAGAGTATGACAGTGGTCCCATACGTCAGAATTATCGGGGAAATGAGTATCTATAAGGAGTTTTAAAGATTTTCTACCAGTCGAGGTCCACTCTCCGTTCATTATGTTATGTAGGTAGGTCTATTGGGGGGGGGGGGGGGTAGAAAGAATCTTCCTGTCTATAGAAGTCTCTAATAAGAACAAAAATCCTGTCTACAAAAGTCCTATTCTTCAGGCCTCTCAGTGCTTTTGAGAATTGATTAAGAAGCCTCCTGATTTCCTTTTTTAGTGTGCCCATATTTGAGCAGCACCAAAGGGGATATTTATCTCTATTTCAACATGGGAATATTTTCTAAATTATTTCAAATTGAAATCAAACCTTTTTTTTGTTGAAAGAAATGAAAATTTGAAAATTTAAAAATATAATTTTTTGATGTTCACTTTTTAGGCCTATACAATATATGAATTAAAATTTTAATTAAGGAAAAATCGCTTGAAATAATCCAAAATGTTTCTTTCATTAAGTTTTAAAAGTCTCAACAAGAAATTTGGTGGTTTCATAAAATTTTCAAAAAAATACCATAAAAAATTTAAATTCACATTCGGGAGGTCCCCCAATTAAGCGAAATGCTGACAATTTTTGTTGTTGTTGTTATATTTATTAGCGGCAAAGACAAGTGGGTTATTTTATATGAAATGGTAAAAATTCTTCTTGTTTTTTTCCTATTAATTTTTAAATGACAATTTTCCTTTTTTTTCCATTTAAATCTTTATTTGTTCCGTTGTCAGAGGCTTTGTCTCCCTTCTTGCTTTAAGTTACTGATAGGATTACATTAATTGAAACTCTAGAAAGACAATCCATAATCCGATTAAATTTCGCGACAAGAGAATTACACAAAGGACGTTATCCTTGGTTACCTTCTCTTCAGTTCTTATTAAATTTAATTTAATTGAAGCTTTCTTAGATGAAATATAAAGTGGTCTCCCTATTCATTTTCTCGAAACCCACCCCCCACCCCACCCCACATTCCAATTATCCATTTTTTTTTACCCAGCATCTCAATAGCTTATCTTGTCAGCATACCAATTTACAATGTTCACTCGTATTACGAGTATCTATACGTAATAATTAACTTTTAAATCATTTTATTTTATTTGATATTATCCTTATCCATTCTGTTCTTCTTCTTCTTCTTCTTCTTTTACTTAAGTTAAATTTATTTGATTATTTTTTTCTTTTATTTTATTCTATTAAAAATTAACATAATATTACGATTATTGGGTTCAATTTATTCTCATCCAATTAAATCATTTATTAATTTTTTCTCTCATTTATCATATAATTTTATTTGATCTAATATTTTAGTTTTTAAGCAGTTTTTATTGTAAACATGTTTAAATGCATAAATGGATTTTTTACTATATTCAATTTTGGAGATAAATAAATTTCTTTATCATCAACAAAAAGGACTTTAAGATTACACGTGGATATTACTATTGAGAGAATAGTAATCGGATTCTATGCGAGCTACAGAGTCCTAGTCTATAACTAATTCTATGGAAGTACTATTCTGTCTATTATTAGCTTAGAACGCCTATGATATTGTTTATTTTTTCTAATATTTAAGTCTACTGTGTAAATTAGTATAAGTACAGTGCTACTTTTGGTATATCATTGTCATTAAGAAATATATGCGCTTAACTTTTACTATCCGCCGTAAGCCACAAGCACATGGTTTGTGGCGGAGAGTAAAAGTTGCATGAACACTTTTGATATCCGTCGCGTTTATTCTCTACTTGAGGATTTTTGCTAGCTGCAAAGTAGGCACTATAATCACTATAGAACAATGGGAGGGTTCTTTGCCAGATGTTGCGTGGCTGCTCACAGGGATCTGTGGTCAGCCCCGCCATCTGGAATATGTTGATGAATGGTCTATTGGTGCGGTTGGAGGAGTCCGGTTGTAATGTGATCGCATATGCGGATGACCTTCTACTTTTGATTGAGGTAGAGAGAGTGGGAAGCCGCTATATGCAGATGGTGTCTGAATGGGGCAATAGAATGGGACTGAATGTTTCCGAAAGGAAGACTGTGTGTATGTTACTGAAGGGTTTTTTGGCCCAATATTCGTTTAGAGGCGATCGGGATCAGATACACGCGAGAAGTACGGTACCTTGGAGTAAAGGTTGGAGAGAGGCTGAACTTTCGGCCTCATTTGCAACATTTAAGGGGGCGCGTGACCGGTTTAGTTGGCATGCTTAAAAAATGAGGACTTCCATCCAGAGCGGTGAAAGTCCTGTACAAGGGTGTATTTGTTCCGTGTGCAATGTATGCGTCGTATGTATGGGCTGATATTATGCGCAACCAGTATGCGAGGGTGGGCATAAATTCAGTTCAGCGTCTAACTTTGTATGCATGTTTGAATGTATGCAGAACCGTGTCAACCGAGGCGATGCAGGTTCTTATGGGAGGAATTCCATGGGACCTGGAGGTGCTGCGTGGAAGCATCCACAACCGTCTACGGCGGGGCATCTCGCTTGCTGGTTGTTTGGTTATGAATGAAGAGGTTCACGATCTTAGTCCACGCCAGCGGCGTGTACTGGTCCTGAATAGAATGTATGAAATTTGGCAACGTCGATAGGATGAAAGTATGAATGGCAGATGGACGCACATATTCATTTCGGATGTGTGCTTTGCATCTGCGTATTTATTTGAATTTGGTCTGTACCTTGGGTATTTACTCACGGGAAACGGCAGCATAAATATTCTCATTGAGAGTGACTTATACGGGGATTTGCGTGACTAAGGTACATGGGGAATCATGGTGAATGAAGAGGGTGTGGACGTGAGCGGAGTGTTGGGTGTGAAAGAGAGGTATGAATGCCTTGATAGATTTGCTGTGGCACTTTTTTAAGAGGAGCGTGAGAATAGTGTGTGAATGTGTTTGTGGATGACACGCATTGTGGCTACAACCGCGTGAAAGACCAAGGTTGATTCCAGTTGTA
Source organism: Atherix ibis (assembly GCA_958298945.1). NCBI lineage: Eukaryota > Metazoa > Arthropoda > Insecta > Diptera > Athericidae > Atherix > Atherix ibis. The sequence continues at coordinate 120,814,834 of OY282606.1, forward strand.
CTCTTGGGTCTTGGCGAACCCGTGCACCTAAGCTGGCTTAGCGGTGCCAAGGTATTTAGAAGATTCCAGACCGTAGCTCAATGAGCGGAGTACAAACAGAAGTACTCCTAAAACAAAAATTGGTATATTTAGGGAATCGGGGTGCCCTAAAATACACTGTGCCCGATTATGGTGAGGCGCCTTTGGCAGCAACGTAGTGGCTGTGGTTAATACCCATATCGCGGGTACGGTCTACGGATCGCTGGTGGGAGATACTAGTAATTATTTCGAGCACTGTCACTGCTTATTACAGTAGAGGTTTCGATAGGCCTCGCCAACAACAAGTGGGGTAGTCGGCTTGTAACTGATTACTGACTGTTCTGCCAGTAATAGTGGTGCGTTGATTGAGCGTAACTCAATCCCTATAGTCGTAGGCGACTCGTGGTTTCGCGTTTATAGACAACTAAGTTACGTTAAATAATATATTATAACCAGTATAGGTAGCAAAAAAATATTCATAAAACGAGGTCTGTTCAAAAAGTATCGCGAATTTTGTATTTTTTCAAAAATTATTTATTTTATCATAAATATTTATTTTGTCCTCTTCAAAGTAATCCCCACCACTTGTGCCAACGTTTCTCGGCCCTCTGAGAACATATTCGGTCCAAGGAAGCTTCACCATATGCCACAGTCAACATTCGAATTGCGTCCACGCAATTAATTTTGTTTTTCACACAAAATTTTCTACAGATTCTTTGATCCATTTTTTGAAGGGGCAAAAATTGAAGACCAGCCAAAGAACGTGCAAGCAAACCAGCTGTCAAAAATTAACTGAACATTCAAAATGTCCGAACTTCTCAGCATAAGTGATAAACATGAGTACCAACATAACGCCACAAAAACATCTAATATACGTAACCCGCGGAAATTCAAAATTCGCGATACTTGGAAAATCGGATGTATATTGGAAAATCGGATGTATAAATAAATATATAAGATGTTCTCTATTTCTGCATCTAATCATTACTATATGAATTATAATTATGCCATACGTATTCGTTGACCTCTATTTTCCTTTCATGGTCCTCATAATGTAAGATTTTACTCTAATTCAGTATCTTCCCTTACATCGAAGTTTATAATATTTTTTTTATAGATAATTACTTTATTTCTAGCTATCTTTTTTTTAAATATTATAATCAAAAATTGAAGTTGTTTTATAAAAAAAAAGTATTTTATTTCTTTAATTACTTCTAAATTGAAAATAAATAATTTCCAATTTATATTTTTTTGTAAAATTTACTGAACTCTTTTAAGAAATACTGAAATAATTCCACATGAAATTTAACTTTATATAATATTTTCTTTAAATTCTAATAGGAATTTTTTAATTATTGGAAAGAATTTTTCAAATGATTGTATGTACTCAATGTACTCCTCGACAGTATGTTGGTAATGGACTAAAAAACTATTAACTTCTATTAAAATGGATGAAATTAGACAAAAACATCTGTCCTATTGCCAATCAGTCTTGTACGAAATTGGAACAAAAATTGCTATTTGCTCGTTAATCACCTCTGCGTCTGGCAATTAATCAACTCGTATCACATAACATGGCAGTTTTTTTTCTTTCTCGGAAAAATTCAATGGAAAATCTCTTTAATTGACAAATAAATACTATCTTAGCGTTAGTTGGAAATTAAATCTCCTAATCGATCCAAAGAACGATAAATATCTGCACTGGGTAAATATTCTAGATCCTAATTTGCTCTGAAGTATACTTAAATATATATGGTGAGGGTCCGTATACTCTACTCTGAATCCTTATTAGCACGCACTTTGCAGGAATTTTGTTTCCTTATAAATAATAATATCATAATACTAGAATTTGTTATGTTTCCATTATTGTAATATTATTATAATATTAATAAATAGAGTAAATACTATCATACACTAAAAAAATGTTTTTAATATAAATTTATTTATTTAAATTAAATTTATTTTAATTTTTCAACTAAACCTTTTTTCTATTGCAATTAAAGGGCCCACAAAAATGTAATATTCCAAAAAAAAACTAATATTCTCTCCTCAGATTAGTTTTCAAAATTAATTTTCTTTACTAATTCCACCAAGGATTTATGCACCATTAAAATTAACCGAGTCCTTCAACGATATCATTCAAGCGTTTTTTTAAAGCGTTTTGCACAATTAATTTCTTTGAGATTTTATTTAAAAATATATCAATAAGTTTTTTTTTTAAAATAATAACGATAATATAGCTTTTCAATAAGTTTAATTTATTCATATTGTCATACGAAAATATCTATATTTGAGGGTATGCACAAAGTTTTCCCATGCAATAATTTCAATAAAATATTATCTGAAAATACATTTGAACCTTTAATATTAAATTTAATTATTAAGAGACTTATGGATGGGGATTTCGATGATTTGAATATGATAAATTGAATTTATTGAAATGCAAATTGCTGCAAATTGCAAATTGTTTCTCTGATAAATTTCATAACATACGAAATAAGTTCTGAGTATAAAAAATTACAATAATTAAAAGAAGAAAAAAATATAAATATTTTCATATATATCAAAAAGGATACCTGAGTATTGTTTACGTTCACTTTAATATAGATAAATTTACAATACGAGTACATATATCACAATTCCATCATGTGGTTGATTCGTGGTAATAACAAAGAGAAAGAAACTTTTTTCAAAAGCTTTTTATCCAAATTTAATTAAAAGTTTTATTTACAGATTTATTCACAATTTTACATTAACTATACTATATAAATATATATAATATAGATTAATTAACAGGAGCAAAATAATGGTTAAAATTTCTGAATCGATTTTACGAACATTATTTTTTTTAATTGTATTTTATATTCATTATTGAATTTCAAGAGAAAAAAGGATTTAAAGCATTATTTTAAGAACTGGATATTTATAAAACGTTCATTATATTAAATACAATAATTTTCATAAATAATAATACGAAAAATTGATATTTTAAATAGATTAAAAAAAAACAGAAGTTTTTTTAGTCAGCGTTAATATTTTATTTATGACATCTTTTTTTTATAATACGAGGTCTGTTCAAAAAGTATCGTGAATTTTGAAAAAATCGATTTTAGATTTTTTTTTGTGGCGTCATGTTAGTGCTCATGTCTCTCACTTATGCCGATAAGTTCGGCCATTTTGAATATTCAGTTAAATTTTGACAGCTGCTTGGCTTGCACCTGTTTTGGCTCGTCTTCGATATTTGCCCATTCTAAAAAATGAATCAAAGAATCTGTATCAAATTTTGTGTGAAAAACAAAATTAATTTGAGCGGACGCATTCCGAATGTTGACTGTGACATATGGTGAAGTTACCTTGGACCGAAGCAACGTTTATGGGTGGTACAAAATGTTATCAGGCATTAACATTGCTAAGGAGCTGTTGGACTCTATCCGCGACGACCCCCATTTTGGTCCAGAGGGTCATAACTGGTGACGAATCATGGGTTTATGGTTATGACGTTGAAACCAAAGCTCAATCATCCCAATGATTTTGCTTACAGTTTTCTTCGATTGCAGGGACGTGATGCATCATGAGTTCTTACCACAGGGTAGAACGGTCAATAAGGAATAGTACCTGCAACTAATGTACAAGTTGCGCGAAGCAATCCGCCAGAAACCCCCGGATTTGTGGAAGAACAAAAATTGGCTTTTGCACCATTATAACGCCCCTGCTCACCCATTGTTGCTTGTGAGCGAATTTTTTGCTAAAAACAACACACTAATAACGCCGCAGCCACCATATTCCCCAGATCTGGCCCTCTGTGACTTTTTCTTGTTCCCGAAACTGGAGCGCCCCATGAAAGAACTACGCTACGCTACGATTGAGGAGATAAGGACGTTATTGAAGAAGGAGCTGAACAAGATCACAAAAAAATGATTTTTGGAAGTGCTTCGTTGGCATAAGTGTATAATATCTAGTGGGGAGTACTTTGAATGGGACAAAATAGATATTCATGAATAAATAAATAATTTTTGAAAAAACACAAAAGATAGGGTTTTCCAAAAAGAGTGATATGATTTTTTATTTTTAAAAACACACTAATTTTTAAGGAAAGTCAAATGTTTTTTATTTAATGTGAAGTACAATCGATACAATTAAGTTTTGAATAAAACGGCATTCAAATGGCCTCCATGACTTCTTTTGCAGGAACTAATTCAATGAACCCAATTTTCGAGCACTTTTTCCACTAAATCAAGTCGTATGTCATGAATAGCACGTTCAATATTGACTTCTCAAGCTTGAAGAGAGTCTGGTTTATTGCTAAAGACCAATGACTTCAAATAACCCTACAAGAAATAGTCTAATGGTGTTAAATCACAACTCTTTGGAGGCACAATTTCTTGAAATAATCGAATCTCCAAACTTTTCTTGCAATAATTCGGTTGTTGCACGTGCTGTGTGGTACGCAGCCCCGTCTTGTTGGAATCAGATATTGTCAAGATAAACTTCTTCCAATTTCGTCCATAAAAAATTGGTTATCATCGATCTATACCGCTCTCCATTGACAGTAACGGTGTTACCATCTTCATTTCGAAAGAAGTACGGACCTATGATTCCAACAGACCAAAAACCACACCAAACTGTCAATTTAGGTGAATGTAATGGGTGTTCATGAATAATTTGTGGATTTTCTTTGTACCAGAATCGATAGTTTTGTTTATTTACCGCAACACTCAGATGAAAGTAAAATGGCAAAAGCGCACGAAAAGTTGCAATTGGAGAACGATTATTTTGATATTAAAATTGAATAATTTGTAAACGTTGTTCTTGCGTATAGCTCTCCATGATGAATTTATAAACATTACTTAATATAATGAAAAAAAAAAAGGTAGATCACGACATATTACAAATGGCCGAAACGTCACTTAGAAATCATATCACTCTTATTCGAAAACCCTATACTCATAATTTTTAATTTAAAAATATTTATCTAAAAATATAATAATTTTAATTACCTTCTTTTATATATGAAATTATAAATAATGTAAATTTTCTATATTATTATTATTATTAGTGATCAATAATTCGATATTTGTATAATATTTTTAATACTTAATCAAATATATTTCGACTTTGGTTAATGTTCTTTTCTACTATTTAAGACTCCTTAATCTAAAGTAGGAATGTTCATTATCATCGTAATGAAAACTTTAAACACGACAAGTGCTGATACGTGTTATTAATTGAAAACTTTTCCATTCACTACTCATTGTTCTGTTGCTGTAAGTCAATTATTTGCATGTATTATTAGCAAAGGTAAGTAAGTGCTCATTGAAAATAGTAGAAAGGATAAGTAAAGACGTGGTACAAGTAAGTTAATTAATCGAAAAGTTACTCTAACCAGTTCCTATTAATTTGTAAACTTCCAAATTTCATATAACAATATTATATCTAAGCTATTTGCAAATGTCTTCAAAACTCTTTTAGTGTAATTTAATTAAATAATACGCTATGCTAATGTTGATTTTTCTCATATAATTTTTTTATGGTTACATATTTGCTTAAGTTAATTTTCTTCAGAAACTAAGAAATCATCGCCTATAGAAAGGATGAGTTTTATGTCATTAAGAGCTTATATAAATAATTTAGCGAAAAGGAAAGTTATAAATCATAAATGGATATATTGGTGGTGGATGCACCAACAACCTCAAAATACTATTATTAGTTTTTGCAAATCGATAATGGAAGTGCTTCGGATTTTTGAAAACTTTTCAGTTTCAGCAAAAATCAAATAGTCAACAACTATGCCACCCGAGCACTTATAGCGAGTAAGTTTGAAAGTTTCGCCTTATCAATTTGAGGACATGAAAAGCCTTTTAGACAAGGAATGGTTTGAAAATATATTCAACGTTTTAATAGTATCAGAATAACATTTTTCCTATTCCTTATACGACTGGAATTAATAGATTTTTCAAACTATTTTACGTGTATATTAAAATTGAAGTATAGTAAAATCTTCTAATATATTAATAAGCTATAAAAATTCAAAGGCTCATCTTAAATTCAAACTAAAACATACCTGGAACCCCAAACTAGAATGAAACTTATATCATTTACTTCCTTCAGTGGCTTAGTGCATTCTGTTTCCGAATACTCTGGCAACATTAATCCTCGGAAAACTTTTTCGGCCAAGAATTTTAAAACATAAAATCGTGTATTTACCAGTGACCGTCTTCCGAATAGTCTAAACAATACAAAACTATTTAACAAAAAAAACTTTGATAAGTTTTCCTTTTTCAGTTGCATTATCCTTGCCATTTCTATTACCTTATGTCAGTTTATATTTTATATGACAGACAAATAAATATCATACCATTATTACTTGGTACCACAATCACAACTTTATTATTATTTATTTAGCTTACCCATATTTATGCATACACGTAGTAACCATATCATGGAAACTTATATGGTTTATAAAGTTTGTTATGAAATTGTTGGAAGAATAAGTGATAACTACTCACAGTTTATAGTGAATAGTGGTCTGTGCTATAAAACAAAACTAAAAAATTTTACTGATCTATCAAACTTTAAGTGAACACGTGCGAAACTGTTCTTTTAAGATGGACTTTTTTCCAAATAAAAATACGAAAAATTTTTTCGATAAAACCACAAAAAAAAATTTCTCCGAATTACTAACAAGGTCTAATTGTAAAATTATTATAGGCCAACAGATATAACCAGGTGTATAAGCTTAAATCCGCTGTTTGGTCATACAAGGAGTGAGTAAGCGTATTAAGCATCTGTCAACATTAATCAGTGTACATTGTGAGCAATTTCGTACAACAACATACATTTTTCCTTTGGTAATCATGTCTAGTTTTGTGCCAGAAAAAGAGTATATGCCGGAAGCTCTGCTTTTCTGCTTCAATTTGAAGAAATCGGCTGCCGAATCGCATCTAATGCTTATGGAAGCTTATGGTGATAGTGTTTTATCGGACGCAATATACCAAGATTGGTTTCGTTGGTTCAAAGACGGTAATTTTGACTTGTGGGACAAGAAGGGTGAAAATCGGCATAGGAAGGTTGAGGACCATCAATTGCAGGCTCTTTTGGACGAAGACGATATCCAATTGCAAAAAATGCTCATGGAGCAATTGGGTGTTACTCAGACAGCCATTTTCATGCATTTGCATGCCATAGGGAAGATTGAAAAGATCGGAAAATGGGTGCAGCTTGAATTGAACGATAGGAAGATGGAGCGGCAAAATCTTGCTCGGCAGACAAAATAGAAAGTCGCCAAAACACATGCGAAATCTTGCTCGGCAGACAAAATAGAAAGTCGCTCATGCATCGGATTGTGACAGGCGATGAAAAATGGATATATTTCGAGAATCCTAAGCGTAAGAAATCGTGGCTTGACCCCGGCCAACCCTAAATATCTTGCACAAGACCAAACCGCTTCAGACGGAAGACGATGCTGTGCGTTTGGTGGGATCAGCAGGTTATCGTCTACTATGAGATATTGAAACCTGGTGAAACTGTCAATGCCCACCGCTACCATCAACAACTGATCAAATTGCACCGTGCTCTGCGTGAAAAAAGGACGGATTATTAACAAAGACATGACAAGCTGATTTTGCTCCAGCACAACGCACCATCGCACACGTCAAAAATGGCCCGAAACTACTTGGAGACACTCAACTGTGAGGTGCTATCCCACCCCGCTTATTAACCATACCTGGTCCCTTCCGACTACTACCTGTTTTCGTCGATGGGCCACGCGCTCGCTGAGCAGCACTTCGATTCTTACGAGACGTCCGAAAATGGCTTGATTAGTGGGTTTCCTCGAAAGAGAAGGAATTTTTTTGGCGTGGTATCAAAAAATTGCCCGAGAGATGGGAGAAATGTGTAGCTAGCGAGGGCAGGTACTTTAATAAATTTGTTTTTGATTTCTATGAAAAACACATGTGTTTTTTGACTAAAACGCAGCGGATTTAAGCTTATCCACGTGGTATATAGGGAAATTAATATAAAACTCAATCTAGATAATTTCTATTTTGCTAAAATGATGTATTTTCAAATAGATACGAGCATACAACCGATGAGATAAAAGAGAAGCATTTAAGAGCCTGAACTTTTCTGGTCCAATTTTGAACCACTTTTTCGAGCATCTCTGTTGGTAACTCGCTAATAACACGTGTGATATGAAGGATGCACGTGATGCTAGTTAATCGGCATGGATGAGTGACTTTACATTACCCTATGAAAAATGGTCTAGAGATTGCACGATCTAGGCGGTCAACTTACTGGTCCTAAACGAGAGATAAATTGCTCACCGAACTCATCTCTCAATATATTCATTGTTTCATATGCCGTGTGGCATATAGTGCCATCTTGTTGAAACCACATGTCAACTAGATAAAGTTTTTGAATTTTTTTGATCACCTAGACCATAAATACTGGTCTACAGGCGTCAAATCGCACGATCTAGGCGGCCATCTCACCGGTTCAAAATGAGAGATAAATTGCTCATCTCTGCATATGTCTACTGTTTCATGTATTGTGTGGCATCTAGAGCCGTTTTGTTGCAGCCACATGTCAAACAAATGCAGTTCTTGCATTTTGGTCTGAAAAAAATTCGAAATTATCAAGCGATAGTAGAGGCCATTGACAGTAATGTTGCGGCTTGCGTCATCTTTAAAGAAATACGGACCGACGATTCCACATCAAACAGGAAAAATGCCCTGTTTGATACCCATAAACCGCATCAAACAGGGCATTTTTCTGGATGCAATGTCAGTTCTTGTTTTGCCTGTGCTTGTTCCTCAGACCACATGCGACAATTTTACTTTTTCACACACCCATTCAACCAGAAATGAGCTTCGTCGCTGAACGTAATTTTTTGGTAAAAAACGGATTTTCCTCAATTTGTTCTAAGCCCCATTTACCGAAAATTTGACGCTTTGGCAGGTCGTTCGGCTTCAGTTCTTGAGCGAGCTGTATTTTGTATGCTTTTAGATCAAGATCCTTGCATAAAATCTTCCACATAGTCGAGTAACACAGTACCAATTGTTGTGAATGCTGATGGATAGGCAAATAGCCATCCTCACCAACACAGGACGCTACGGCAGCAATATTTTCCTCTGTATGCACTCTACTCACACGGGTTGGTGGTTTGATGTCAAATAACGTCAAATTGCTTTGAAATTTTGTCACTTGCTCAGTAGGTCAATTATGATGACCATAAAATGCTCGAAGTGCGCGAAATACATTTTTCACAAAGCACACATTTTGATAGTAAATTTTAATAATTTTTAAGCATTGTTCGAGTACAAATCTTTCCATAATAAAATAGCAATGCTAACTAAGCCCTCTTGACTTTAAAACGCATCACATGTTACCCGTGATCTGGTAAAAATGAAAAAATATAAAAAATCATACAGCAAAAAAAATTACCCAATAAATTAAGCAAAAAAAAATTAGTAAAAACTTTTAAATCATTTGAGAAACTCATTCGAATACAGTTAATATAATGCTACAAAAGCTTAATCGTATGACTTTAAGATTCTCTGCAAATTGGGTCTAAGAAATATAGTTTTTTTATGCGCCTACACCTCACGTATCGGATTTTGATTTTTCGGAATAACCAAAATAAATCAACTTGCAGAAGTGAGTCGAAGAAGTTTTCTTGAGAAAAAGTTTTTTTTTTTTCTTTGGCAGATAATACGTCTTAAAACTAAAACTAAACCCAAAGGTAAACACAACTAAAACTGACTGTTGAAAAAGTGTTTTTCGAAGGTATTAAAACTGGCAAAACTTTAGTAGAAAAACAATTTCTTATTTTGCCTCCTATTTAAAATACGAACATTTTCAAAAGAGAAATGAGATATTCTGCAAAAAAAGTTTATTAATAAATTAAATTTAAAGGATAACATAACTGCCTTTTTTAAGAAAATAAAACCATTAACCTGTAATGAAATGCAAATGAAAATTGTACCTTTTCAGGTTAATACGCTTTCTTTTAATTAGAATATTTTGAGATTTTGTTTTTTTTTCGTATTTTTATTAAAATGAAAATTTTGTTTTGAAGGGAAATCCACTGTAACAGTTTAATATATTTTTCTGCCATTTTATTTAACCTCTTTTGATAATTGTGGTCATTATGAAAAAAGAAGAAAAAAAACCCAAATTCATAAATTGTGAAAATGAACCCATGTACAAAAATAACTGGATTGGCGGCAATGGCAAAGTATAATACTTATTGGGTAAACGGATGCCAGTTATTACTGTTAAATTACCATTTAAAAAATTATATCAATAACGCGTACCTTTTTGCTAAGTTAAAGCTCACCATCATTGTTGTCGATTATGGTAAAGGACTCCATACTCCGACAGCTTTTATATTTTAACTGAATCATTGGTGTATGGAAGAGAAATATAATATCCGATTTTGGCTAAATGAAGATGATTCCCTGCCATTAGACCACTACGGCTACAAAAGGATTTCCATTTGCAATTTTTAGTTCGCATCATAAAATCTCTAATTTAATTATCAAGTTTATCACCATAAATAAACTACCATCCCTCCACAAACATTTCGCTTGTATTAATATTTTTTCTCTTAATTCAGTGGTGCCTAGTCATTTTGATCAAAAGGGATTCTTTAGGGTCAAGTTATTCGAAAAACTTCCAAGCCTATCGACGCCGATCATAAATTTCTACAAAAAAGAAACCATCACTTGACCATTAATCGGCTAACCCAATTGTTATTTGACTTTTTATAAAAAAAATTTTAAATTATATTATCCTTAACTGCATTTTTTTTTTGCTGTTTATTAAAAATTTTATTATCGAATTTGAACTTATATATTTACTTGAATACTCAATTCAGATAACGTTACGTCCAGAGAATTGAAATGAAAAAGGTGAAAACTTTGCACATAAATTGTCCGAAATGTTACCAGGATTGCCAACCCGCAAAAACAACAAAATGCAATCTGAAAATTTTCTAGACTATTAATATTATCTAAGATAAGTTTACTATTGGCACAAAATATCATCGAATGGTCGAAATAGTTTGAAATTTTGGAACCGGCTGTGTCTTGGAAATATGCCATTAGATTTAGCTGCAGCCAAGGGATTGAAGGCTTAGGCAGGATTCAGAGCATATCCCTTGTTGAAATGAAAGGCGTGAATCGATAAAATTGCTTTTCTTCATTCACAGGAAAACTGCTGTCCTCCTTAATGTAACAGCGGATTTGAAATCAACCATCGAAATGACCACTCGATTTTTTTTCCCAAAGATTTCTTTCTAGAATTTTTTTTTTTATTTATTTATCGATAACGGAAAAGTTATTGAACCAAAACTTGATAATTGTAACAAATCGATTCCAACAAATTGCTGGCTTTCCTATTTATTCGACTTTACGTTCTGTTTAGATATTTTTATCACCGGAATGCTTGGTACCATGCCAAAGAGGAAATTTGTAAAAATCTAAAATGTTCAAAAAGATTTTATCCATTTGGTATTTTAGTTTTTTTTTTAAATTTTTTTTTTGCGTCTTAACTAATATGACTATTTTATTTAACCGCAAATGTTGAACATAATTTTTAAATTTAAATCTAAACTGAATGTCAATCGCCGTAACGTATTAATCGTTTCTGCTATTTTGCAAGTGTGTGTATAATTTTTTTAATCGGCTGTAGAAATAAGGTTTTAGGAAAATAGTTAGACTTAGAAATTTTTTTAGACTGTCAAAAACTCAGTTAAGTATTCATAATATTTGTAAATAAATTATAGTACAAGTAGTCCATAGAAGTATAATTTTTAGAACGCATTTAAATATACATAAAAATTGATATGCCGAACAGAGCGGACAAGGAACTTATGACATGGAATTAAATAAAAAAATATAAAACTTCATAAAATAGTATTATTAAATGGTTAGTATTTGTTAATTTAATAATAAAAAATAGAAAATATAAATTTAAAAAAAAAAAATATTTAAAAAAAATTTGATTTTATCCGGGTTTTAGGGATGTGGCTTTTTAGTGGGTTAGGGTTGCACACTGTTGAGAGGAACTCTCTTAATGTCTATTGAGAGTTTTAGCTTCTTTGGAGGGGAAGGGGGGGGGGGTTGGTGTTAAAATAAACTCAGTTTTCAGTGCCCATTTTCCATTAAAATAATTAAAATATATTTTGAAATGTTATATTTTCTCTTGACTTGATGATCAGAGAGACCTCACGCTCATCCAGTTGAAAAATGACCACTGGTCTATATAGAAAGATAGATCCTTTTCAGTCGTTCTATAGAACCCGATCGCTTTAATTGATATTCCTGTCTTCATACTGGTCACTTACTGGACTTAAGTTAATTTTTAATGACTATTGATGCTCTCGCTGTGGCATTGGTCAATTTTTCAATTCGAAACACGAGTAAAGTACTTAATTAAAAAAAAATTATACTTTATATTTTTTTTTTAAATCTAAAAATACGATAATATTTATAGCGAGTTTATTTTTATATTTGACGTAAGATTGTAATTTTGTATTATTAATGCTTTATATTGGGTTGTTCGGAAAGTAATTTCGTTTTGTTTTTATAAAAATCAAAGACGATTTTCTTATAGTAAACTAATATTTTGTTCAATTAAATATGGTCCAGTCCGATCCAAATACCCTTCGCCATCTTTCTGGCAGAAGCATGATCGTACGCCCAAAAATTTTTGATCTTTGCTAGCAAAAAACTGATTAAAGGGATTTTTGATCTCATTTGAATTAAACGTTTACCGTCGATAATCGAAAGAGGTCTGGAGAGTATGGTAGGTGTGGCAGTACGAGGTCTGTTCACAAAATATTGCGGGTTACGTATATTCGATTTTCGATTTTTTATGGCATTATGTTGGTACTCATGTCTTCCACTTATGCCGACAAGTTCGACCATTTTGAATGTTCAGTTAATTTTTGACAGCTGCTTTCCTCACACGTGTTTTGGCCCGTCTTCGATTTTTGCTCAATTTCGACAAAAAAACAGCATCGGATTAACATTGCTAAGGAGTTGTTCGACTCTGTCCGCGACGACCCAAATATGCTCCAGAGGGTCATAACTGGTGACGAATCATGGGTTTATGATTATGACGTGGATACCAAAGCTCAATCATGCTAATGGAAGCTGCCGCACGAACCAAGACCGAAAAAAGCGCGCCAAGTTCGGTCGAATGTGAAGGTTTTGCTTACAGTTTTCTTCGATTATAGGGGCATGATACACAATGAGTTCTTGCCACAGGGTAGAACAGTTAATAAGGAATATTACCTGCAACTTATGCACAAGTTGCAGGTAATATTCCTTATTAACAAAAATTGGCTTTTCAACCATGATAACGCCCCTGCTCACGCATCGTTGCTTGTGCGCAAATTTTTGGCCAAAAACAACATACTAATATTGCCGCAGCCACCGTATTCCCCAGATCTGGCCCTCTGTGACTTTTTCTTGTTCCCGAAACTGAAGAGCCCCATGAAAGGATGACGCTACGATACGATTGAGGAGATAAAGGAGCAGTCGAAGGAGGAGCTGAACAAGATTACAAAAAATGATTTTTTGAAGTGCTTCGAGGATTAGAAAAAACGTTGGCACACGTGTATAATATTTGGTAGGGATTACTTTGAAGGGGACAAAATAGATATTCATGAACAAATAAATAATTTTTGAAAAAAACACAAAATTCGCGATACTTTTTGAACAGACCTCGTATATTCCATCCAAGCTCTAAAAGCTTTTGCCGAGTTGTCAAACATGTATGTGGTTTCGCATTATCCTGTTGGAACACTATACCTTTCCTATTGACCAATTCTGACCTTTTCTCTTTAAGTGAAATATTCAATTTATCCAACTGATAATAGTATACTTCAGAATTGATCCGGTTCATCTTTGATCCGGTTCATCTTTTCTACTCCAAGATCTTTTGTGCTTAACATTATTGTAGACAATCCATTTTTCGTCCCCAGAGATGATACGCTTTAAAAATGGATAATTTTCTTGGCGTTTGAGAAGCAAATCATAAACGTCAATGCGACGGCACATATTTTTTTCCGTAAGAAGATGAGGAACCCATTTGTCGAGCTTTGAGATTAAACCTAGTCGTTTCAAATGATGATGAACGGTCGTATTCGATAAATTCAATCTCTCAGCTATCTCAAGAGTTATTGTGTCTTCATCAGCTTCAACTGGCCTTCCAGAACGTGATCAAAATTGCCGGATCGAAATTTTGGGAACCCATTTTGCCACTGGCGCTCACTTAACACATTTTCTCCATACACAAATGATATTTTTCATTTTCTATATTTAAAAGGATATTAACTAAAAACTACTGTGCAAAATCAATTGATTTTGTTCACAAACAAGCCTTGATATGTCAGCTGTCAAAATACATATGATTATACGGCTTAAGTGTGAAGTTGGTTGTGATAAAGTACAAATAAGCCCTCTGTTGGGAAAAAACGGCATCATTACTCTTTGTCACATTCCTGAATTCTTTTCAGTTTTAAGGATAATTCAATAAGCTTATGACTTTTGCAATCAAGGAAATTCATCTGTCGTTGAGTTTTCTTAACTTTCAGCTAATTCCAACTTGTTCTTTGTGCATTTTCTCGCTTACTATTCTGTTAATTATCTATCATATTGTAAAATATCTTGGAAGACAAATTGCCGCGTTAGTTTTGGTTAGTTTACTCCATATTTTATTTAAAAATATTCAGTCAAATTCACTTATTTCTGTAATTACTATTAATTGACATAAATGAGCATACAAATAATCTATAGTTACTACTTTATTCAATTGAATTTCAGTACATAAATAAATTATAAGAAAATTAATATTTTTAAAGCGTAATACTGGTATTTTTTTTAAATTTCAAAATTTTTTACCATCAATAACAAAATTTACAGTCAATTTTCTTACTGATTCTATTAATGGTTTTTTTGTTCTTAAATAATAAATGAAGATTTTCTATTTATGAACAAAATTTACAATGAAAATATCCAATTTCAAGGATATAGAAGGATGCTCTTATTATATGAAGGCAAATAATTTCATAAATAGAAAATTAACTTGTATTTTTTTTGTTGATAAAAATGTTGAGAATTATTTAAATGGCGTTTCAAATATAACCTAATATTGATAAATTAAAAATTATTCTGCTAAATTATGGTCAGTGACCATAAACTGAAAATTGATACTATATTCATAATAGAATTACTGTGCTAACAACCATTTTTAAATAGCTTATATTAATTTACAAAATTTAATTTACCTTTCATTCCCAAAAACCAAGCATAGGAAGAAAAATTCTTAGATAAAATTTATGCTTGGACAATCGGTAGCAGAGGCAAGAGAAAAATGTTCATCATTTGAAAAATTCTAAACGAACCAGAACATTTTTGTCTCAGATCTCTTTTACAGAAACTCCCATGGAAGCATACGCATTAGTAGATGTTTTCCAGCCAACCTAAGGAGATGGAAGCCACCCTTAACTTTGGCGTCCTCGTCGCTTTGATTAAATGCTTAAGCGTGAAAGATGAGGCAGGTTATTTATTTTTGAAACTGGCACCCTCCCTAGACACCTTTTTCGCGAATTTTCACCTCATCAGTATTATTTATGGTCGATTAAGATGCAAATTTTTCTATTTCTTATACGAACTGTTGCGAGCATGTTTCCATTACGATGGATATAATCGCGTCTATATTTAGGCAAACTGTTGACTAGAGAAACGAATGAATTTCATTCATAATTTTCGAGATGTTATTTTGAGGGTAGACATATTTTCCGAATTGTACCATATTAAAAGGTTGATAATGGAAAGGATCCATTTTCTTTTTCTTTATTTGTCGTTTGGTAAACTTCTAGTAGAATCGTGAGCTGTCGATTTCACAGTTTAAATTCGTACCAAAATAGAACTAAAAGTGCCAAATTTCAAAGAGATTCCGGCTGTCAGCGGGTTGGTTCAGTACCAGTTTCGATTGAGTTAAGTTTCTGAAAATCGATTTTCATTTCATCCTTTTAAGCGCAGACAATATTCTAACTTCCTGCTTAGAAAAGTCGTTTGTAGTGAAAAGTGTTTCGGTTTGAGGAGACGTTCGGCGGAAGTTGTGCGCCCTGCGTTGAAAGCAAAGTCAAAATATATGTTAGGATAGGATACGTTGCGATAGTGACACTGCTAAACTCTTTTATTATAAGATAAGTCTGTAATCATCGCCAAAGGTCGAATTAATTTCCTCTTTTAAAATGACTGCACAGAACATGATAATTGACGATACATGCGGAATAGAGTATTTTGATAAGACTCTCTAAATCGTAAACAGAATAGAAAACTACCAACTATAAACAACATTTTATGAAGGAACAATTTGTACGTCTCCTGAGTAAATTGTAAAGTACTACGGAATTAACAGTTTAAAACGTGATTAAAATTTTATTTCATTAAAAACTTTCAGTAAAAATTTTCAGTAAAAATTTTCAGTAAAAATTTTCAGTAAAAATTTTCATTAAAAATTTTCAGTAAAAATTTTCATTAAAAATTTTCATTAAAAATTTTCAGTAAAAATTTTCAGTAAAAATTTTCATTAAAAATTTTCAGTAAAAATTTTCAGTAAAAATTTTCAGTAAAAATTTTCAGTAAAAATTTTCAGTAAAAATTTTCAGTAAAAATTTTCAGTAAAAATTTTCAGTAAAAATTTTCAGTAAAAATTTTCAGTAAAAATTTTCAGTAAAAATTTTCAGTAAAAATTTTCAGTAAAAATTTTCAGTAAAAATTTTCAGTAAAAATTTTCAGTAAAAATTTTCAGTAAAAATTTTCAGTAAAAATTTTCAGTAAAAATTTTCAGTAAAAATTTTCAGTAAAAATTTTCAGTAAAAATTTTCAGTAAAAATTTTCAGTAAAAATTTTCAGTAAAAATTTTCAGTAAAAATTTTCAGTAAAAATTTTCAGTAAAAATTTTCAGTAAAAATTTTCAGTAAAAATTATCAGTAAAAATTTTCGGTAAAAATTTTCAGTAAAAATTTTCAGTAAAAATTTTCAGTAAAAATTTTCAGTAAAAATTTTCAGTAAAAATTTTCAGTAAAAATTTTCAGTAAAAATTTTCAGTAAAAATTTTCAGTAAAAATTTTCAGTAAAAATTTTCAGTAAAAATTTTCAGTAAAAAAAGTTTTCAGTAAAAGTTTTCAGTATAAGTTTTCAGTAAAAGTTTTCAGTATAAGTTTTCAGTAAAAATTTTCAGTAAAAATTATCAGTAAAAATTTTCAGTAAAAATTTTCAGTAAAAATTTTCAGTAAAAATTTTCAGTAAAAAATTTCAGTAAAAATTTTCAGTAAAAATTTTCAGTAAAAATTTTCAGTAAAAATTTTCAGTAAAAATTTTCAGTAAAAATTTTCAGTAAAAATTTTCATTAAAAATTTTCAGTAAAAATTTTCAGTAAAAATTTTCAGTAAAAATTTTCAGTAAAAATTTTCAGTAAAAATTTTCAGTAAAAATTTTCAGTAAAAATTTTCAATAAAAATTTTCAGTAAAAATTTTCAGTAAAAATTTTCAGTAAAAATTTTCAGTAAAAATTTTCAGTAAAAATTTTCAGTAAAAATTTTCAGTAAAAATTTTCAGTAAAAATTTTCAGTAAAAATTTTCAGTAAAAATTTTCAGTAAAAATTTTCAGTAAAAATTTTCAGTAAAAATTTTCAGTAAAAATTTTCAGTAAAAATTTTCAGTAAAAATTTTCAGTAAAAATTTTCAGTAAAAATTTTCAGTAAAAATTTTCAGTAAAAATTTTCAGTAAAAATTTTCAGTAAAAATTTTCAGTAAAAATTTTCAGTAAAAATTTTCAGTAAAAATTTTCAGTAAAAATTTTCAGTAAAAATTTTCAGTAAAAATTTTCAGTAAAAATTTTCAGTAAAAATTTTCAGTAAAAATTTTCAGTAAAAATTTTCAGTAAAAATTTTCAGTAAAAATTTTCAGTAAAAATTTTCAGTAAAAATTTTCAGTAAAAATTTTCAGTAAAAATTTTCAGTAAAAATTTTCAGTAAAAATTTTCAGTAAAAATTATCAGTAAAAATTTTCGGTAAAAATTTTCAGTAAAAATTTTCAGTAAAAATTTTCAGTAAAAATTTTCAGTAAAAATTTTCAGTAAAAATTTTCAGTAAAAATTTTCAGTAAAAATTTTCAGTAAAAATTTTCAGTAAAAATTTTCAGTAAAAATTTTCAGTAAAAAAAGTTTTCAGTAAAAGTTTTCAGTATAAGTTTTCAGTAAAAGTTTTCAGTATAAGTTTTCAGTAAAAATTTTCAGTAAAAATTATCAGTAAAAATTTTCAGTAAAAATTTTCAGTAAAAATTTTCAGTAAAAATTTTCAGTAAAAAATTTCAGTAAAAATTTTCAGTAAAAATTTTCAGTAAAAATTTTCAGTAAAAATTTTCAGTAAAAATTTTCAGTAAAAATTTTCAGTAAAAATTTTCATTAAAAATTTTCAGTAAAAATTTTCAGTAAAAATTTTCAGTAAAAATTTTCAGTAAAAATTTTCAGTAAAAATTTTCAGTAAAAATTTTCAGTAAAAATTTTCAATAAAAATTTTCAGTAAAAATTTTCAGTAAAAATTTTCAGTAAAAATTTTCAGTAAAAATTTTCAGTAAAAATTTTCAGTAAAAATTTTCAGTAAAAATTTTCAGTAAAAATTTTCAGTAAAAATTTTCAGTAAAAATTTTCAGTAAAAATTTTCAGTAAAAATTTTCAGTAAAAATTTTCAGTAAAAATTTTCAGTAAAAATTTTCAGTAAAAATTTTCAGTAAAAATTTTCAGTAAAAATTTTCAGTAAAAATTTTCAGTAAAAATTTTCAGTAAAAATTTTCAGTAAAAATTTTCAGTAAAAATTTTCAGTAAAAGTTTGCAGTAAAAATTTGCAGTAAAAATTTGCAGTAAAAATTTGCAGTAAAAATTTGCAGTAAAAATTTTCAGTAAAAGTTTTCAGTAAAAGTTTTCAGTGAAAGTTTTCAGTAAAAATTTTCAGTAAAAATTTTCAGTAAAAATTTTCAGTAAAAATTTTCAGTAAAAATTTTCAATAAAAATTTTCAGTAAAAATTTTCAGTAAAAATTTTCAGTAAAAATTTTCAGTAAAAATTTTCAGTAAAAATTTTCAGTAAAAATTTTCAGTAAAAATTTTCAGTAAAAATTTTCAGTAAAAATTTTCAGTAAAAATTTTCAGTAAAAATTTTCAGTAAAAATTTTCAGTAAAAATTTTCAGTAAAAATTTTCAGTAAAAATTTTCAGTAAAAATTTTCAGTAAAAATTTTCAGTAAAAATTTTCAGTAAAAATTTTCAGTAAAAATTTTCAGTAAAAATTTTCAGTAAAAATTTTCAGTAAAAATTTTCAGTAAAAATTTTCAGTAAAAATTTTCAGTAAAAATTTTCAGTAAAAATTTTCAGTAAAAATTTTCAGTAAAAATTTTCAGTAAAAATTTTCAGTAAAAATTTTCAGTAAAAATTTTCAGTAAAAATTTTCAGTAAAAATTTTCAGTAAAAATTTTCAGTAAAAATTTTCAGTAAAAATTTTCAGTAAAAATTTGCAGTAAAAATTTGCAGTAAAAATTTGCAGTAAAAATTTGCAGTAAAAATTTGCAGTAAAAATTTGCAGTAAAAATTTGCAGTAAAAATTTGCAGTAAAAATTTGCAGTAAAAATTTGCAGTAAAAATTTTCAGTAAAAATTTTCAGTAAAAATTTTCAGTAAAAATTTTCAGTAAAAATTTTCAGTAAAAATTTTCAGTAAAAATTTTCAGTAAAAATTTTCAGTAAAAATTTTCAGTAAAAATTTTCAGTAAAAATTTTCAGTAAAAATTTTCAGTAAAAATTTTCAGTAAAAATTTTCAGTAAAAATTTTCAGTAAAAATTTTCAGTAAAAAATTTTCAGTAAAAAATTTTCAGTAAAAGTTTGCAGTAAAATTTTGCAGTAAAAATTTGCAGTAAAAATTTGCAGTAAAAATTTTCAGTAAAAGTTTTCAGTAAAAGTTTTCAGTAAAAGTTTTCAGTAAAAGTTTTCAGTAAAAGTTTTCAGTAAAAATTTTCAGTAAAAATTTTCAGTAAAAATTTTCAGTAAAAATTTTCAGTAAAAATTTTCAGTAAAAATTTTCAGTAAAAATTTTCAGTAAAAATTTTCAGTAAAAATTTTCAGTAAAAATTTTCAGTAAAAATTTTCAGTAAAAATTTTCAGTAAAAATTTTCAGTAAAAATTTTCAGTAAAAATTTTCAGTAAAAATTTTCAGTAAAAATTTTCAGTAAAAATTTTCAGTAAAAATTTTCAGTAAAAATTTTCAGTAAAAATTTTCAGTAAAAATTTTCAGTATAAATTTTCAGTAAAAAATTTTCAGTAAAAGTTTGCAGTAAAAATTTGCAGTAAAATTTTGCAGTAAAAATTTGCAGTAAAAATTTGCAGTAAAAATTTTCAGTAAAAGTTTTCAGTAAAAGTTTTCAGTGAAAGTTTTCAGTAAAAGTTTTCAGTAAAAATTTTCAGTAAAAATTTTCAGTAAAAATTTTCAGTAAAAATTTTCAGTAAAAATTTTCAGTAAAAATTTTCAGTAAAAATTTTCAGTAAAAATTTTCAGTAAAAATTTTCAGTAAAAATTTTCAGTAAAAATTTTCAGTAAAAATTTTCAGTAAAAATTTTCAGTAAAAATTTTCAGTAAAAATTTTCAGTAAAAATTTTCAGTAAAAATTTTCAGTAAAAATTTTCAGTAAAAATTTTCAGTAAAAATTTTCAGTAAAAATTTTCAGTAAAAATTTTCAGTAAAAATTTTCAGTAAAAATTTTCAGTAAAAATTTTCAGTAAAAATTTTCAGTAAAAATTTTCAGTAAAAATTTTCAGTAAAAATTTTCAGTAAAAATTTTCAGTAAAAATTTGCAGTAAATTTTCAGTAAAAATGTTCAGTAAAATTTTGGGTAAAATTTTTCAGTAACACTTTTAGGTAAGTTTAGGTAAACATTTCGGTAGAAATTTTAGTTAAAAATTTTTTATAATAGTTTTCGTTAAACATGTTTATTAAAAACTGTTAATAAAAATTTTCGAAAAATTTTCGTAAAATTTTTCGGTAAAAATTTTCAGTAAATATTTTCAGAAAAAATTTTCGAAAAATGCGGTAAAAATCTTTCGGTAAATTTAGGTAAAAATATTCATTAAAAATTACTGTAAAACTATTATTTTTTTATAGTTGTTTCCTTATTTAAAAATACTCACTTTTCCGTTTAGAAATATTTTTTTAATATTTTAGTTTGTTCATTTTAGTTTTTATGCAATTCTACCTAAAATATGGTAATCATAGTATTTATTTTACTTATTTCGGTAGAATGTATCCGTATTTGTTCCGCTGACCACAGATGTTGGCATCATTTTACCTCCAGACTTTAGGTCAATAAACTACCCTTAATGCAAATCAGAAAATAAATTTAGTAAATATAAACTTATTAAGAAAAATAAAGTAAAAGTTTCTCGGAAAACTGCATAATTATTTCCGCCTACGAGTGGTCATCTGAACTCTATTAACTGCGAATATTTTCATATTTCCAGACGATCGCACCGAAGTCGTCTGACTTGCATTTTTATTTCCACCCTAAACACACATTCGATAATAAAATATACTACGAAGTTACTTATTGAAATAAAAAAATAAGGGGATTGATTGAAAGTTTATGTAACCAATGATAGACAGACGCGGGTAAAATCGACAGTTTTCTTTTCGTATCAAATAAGCTATCGAAAAGGGTTTTCCATCTAGTCGAGGCTAACATCAATATTCACCCCTCAAGATGCCAAACAAAATTATCTTCTTTTGCATAAAGAAAACTCACAAAATTTACGGAAGAGAAAGTTTTATAATTATAGTAGCAGAAAGGGTTGAAAACTTTTTAAATTTCATTAATAATAATGAAACTTTTTGGCTTTGTACTCACTACTCTTTTTGTGCATGTTCTATTTTTTTAACTTCACTTTTTATTACGGACGTCTATAAAAGCCTAACAGCCATGATCTTGTCAGGTTAAAGTTTTTCTTTGAAACCGTTCTTCCAACGGACTAAAAACCATTATTTGAACAAGTTCTATGGAAAAATTTCCTTTAATGTTTTCATTCGTTCCGGTTTTTTTCTCCCGATATTTTCCTATAATGCTTAGAAAATAATTTCTATTTTTAAGGCACGTAGTCGGCGGTTGTATATTCGTTTACTGCATAATGTCTACGAAATTAAAATTTTACTAGAAAGTTACATTTGGAAACTATTGACAAAAAAAAATGGTACAAACAAAAGAGAACAATTTCATATTTTGGAAAATACTTACGTGAAAACTTTGGCCAAATTACTGACCATTTAAATTCTAATTTTAGTTAATTTGGTTACTGATAATTGGTAAAGAGCAATCGGAATACTAATAAATTTTCCGACTCATTAAAAATAAAAGAATTAATATTCACCGGGAATAGTAATAAATTTTACTAGTTTGGATTTACTACCACCACCTTCGGGTTTTTTTCGTAAATAATTTTCCTTTTTTAAATTATTCAATTCTCAAAACAATAAATAAAAATTATTCAAAAAAAAAACAAGAAAAAAAAGAAAAACTATCAAGTTTAAATAAATTGTATTTAAAGATAAAATTTTCTTGTATTGAAATTAATTATAGTTTGGGTAAAATTGTCTAGAGACATAAGAGAAGACCGAAAATGGAACGAAAATTTCCAAGAATATCTTAAGAATTTCGCTTATTTTCAGGTAGCACGTAGAAATAAATCTAGAAACGTACTAGTTTGGTTCTGGAAATAGAATTCGAATTGGAGGAGTTTTCCTTTCAGCCACCATCCCTACTAAGGATACGATACTCTCAGATAAAGTTATTGTTAAAGTTTAAGGAAATGGCAATGAATTGAAAGTTTAAATAGTGTACCACACGAATCTAATATTAGGGAACGTGACGCAAATCAATTGATTTGATTGCCTAATTCGATTGTGAGGAGTCGCTTATCGTGAACAGGCAAAGGGCCGACGTTAGTGGAGGGGACATACTTTTATCAGTTTACGTAGAATTACGAAGTAGCTAATCTCTTATACAGATAACTAACAAAGCAATGAAGAAACCAATAAGCTAACCAAATACGAGCAGTGAAGCTATTTTCAGATTTGTAGCAAGTTTCCATTATCGACAAGTGCTCCAACGTGACTATTGTTATTCGCATGCATTCACTTTTGTGGCACTATGTAATTATTGAGTAACTAATCCCCTTCACAACCCGAAAATATCCACACTCAGAAACCAACTCCGTAATTAATCTAACTTAACTTTTTCCAATCGGATAACAGTTTCTATACAATAGGCTTACTCATAAAACTGAATATATTTTCTAGGTTAAATTTTATGGCATATCAAAGTGTGGTTATGTGAAAATCATTATATTTTTTTTTTCTTTAAGGAAGATTTATTTTTTTTAATAAGAAACAAAATAAATAATATTATTGGTCAGTTAAATATGTGTCCGTGTTGGTGGTATAATTTAGAAAACCTTTTGGAAATTTTAATTTCGTTTTCAGCTCGTAAGTTCAAATGTGTTCATCAATAACAATATCTTTACGAAATCTTGGTGTCTAATATATCAATTTATAGGTAATAATTTTCATTAAAAGTATAGAATAAGAATAAATATCGATATTATTGAACAGATATCTCAAAAATAAAGGCTGCGAAGTGTTCTTATATTTGGCAAAAAATATTATTGATTGCATTTTAGAGTTGGAAAGAAAAAGTAATAATAATATAAGTGGAGAGAAAATATTGTAGATAAAACAAATAAAAATTATGATTACCTCAAATTAAGACTTAAAACATACCTCAAATTTTGAGTTAGATATTGAATATTTAAAATTATAGTTAAAATATAAAAAAATTTTACTTTAATTGTTTGGAATTTTCTTCTTAAAGTAGTATATAAAGGTTTTGATGTCCTTTCTCCCCTAATCCTGAAGGGGTATCGAAATATTTTTGACAGTGTCGAATATATAAAATGAAAGGGCATTCATTCATAATTGAAGATGATATTGAATCTTTTTTTGTTGTTGTTGTAAGGTCTGTGATATAAGATGAGTCAGAGGTCAATCCATGAGGCCATAATGAAACTGATCGATAATGAGTTGGAGGGACATAATGGATTAAAATTGGAAATTAGTTCTTTTAGAAAATTGAAGAGAGGAGTGAGATAATATGGAAGAACACCTCTTCATTAAAAATATTCGAAATAATGAGTTGAGCACCACAGGAATGGTAATTCTCAGGGTCTATTATCTCACAAAATGGATGAATTTTGCAGTAGTAAACACTTACTTTGAAAATTAATTGTTTTATTCGAAAAGAAATAATATTAATAAATGTAATCATGAAATTAAAAATATTTAATAAATATGTTATTTTTATAAATAGTTTTTTATAACAATTTTAACAAATTATTCAAATTTTAATTAAAATTTATTCAAAAGGAAGTATTTCAATTGTTTTATCCCAACACTGAGTGTAAACATTCAATAATTACTCAAAACACCAAAATGAGGAAATTTTTTCTTTAATTTTTGATCATTTAACTGAGGGTGGATAATATTTTTTTCAAAATTAACGTTTCATAACCGATCGTCGGGGTGACAGTTCGATTGATTACTGAGAGAATAAGTAACGACAACGTGCTTTCCCGCTCAGAAAATTTCGATCAAAATGGCGCATGGGAGAAGTTTCTCTTTCTATCTCATTCAAGTAATCGTCTCCTAATACGGAGAGGTTATGAGAAGAAATGTTGATTGGGCTCTCCCACTCATATAAAAATTTAAATTACGATCAAAATGGCGCATGGGAGAAGTTTCTCTTTCTATCTCATTCAAGTAATCGTCTCCTAAAACGGAGAGGTCATGAGAAGAAATGTAGATTGGGCTCTCCCGCTCAGATAAAAATTAGAATTGCGATCAAAATCTCGCATGGAAGGAGAAGTTTCTCTTGTTTCTCCTTCTATCTCATGCAAGTAATCGTCTCCTAATATTGCGTGGTCATGAGAAGAAATGTTGATTGGCCTCTCCCGCTCATATAAAAATTTGAATTACGCTCAAAATGGCGCATGGAAGGAGAAGTTTCTCTTGTTTTTCCTTCTATCACATGCAAGTAATCGTCTCCTAATACGGAGAGGTCATGAGAAGAAATGTTGATTGGGCTCTCCCGCTCAGATAAACATTTGAATTACGATCAAAATGGCGCATGGAAGGAGAAGTTTCTCTTGTTTCTCCTTCTATCTCATTCAAGTAATCGCCTCCTAATACGGAGAGGTCATGAGAAGAAATGTTGATTGGGCTCTCCCGCTCAGATAAACATTTGAATTACGATCAAAATGGCGCATGGAAGGAGAAGTTTCTCTTGTTTCTCCTTCTATCTCATTCAAGTAATCGCCTCCTAATACGGAGAGGTCATGAGAAGAAATGTTGATTGGGCTCTCCCGCTCAGATAAACATTTGAATTACGATCAAAATGGCGCATGGAAGGAGAAGTTTCTCTTGTTTTTCCTTCTATCACATGCAAGTAATCGTCTCCTAATATTGCGTGGTCATGAGAAGAAATGTTGATTGGCCTCTCCCGCTCATATAAAAATTTAAATTACGATCAAAATGGCGCATGGGAGAAGTTTCTCTTTCTATCTCATTCAAGTAATCGCCTCCTTAAACGGAGAGGTCATGAGAAGAAATGTTGATTGGGCTCTCCCGCTCAGATAAACATTTCAATTACGATCAAAATGGCGCATGGAAGGAGAAGTTTCTCTTGTTTCTCCTTCTATCTCATTCAAGTAATCGCCCCCTAATACGGAGAGGTCATGAGAAGAAATGTTGATTGGGCTCTCCCGCTCAGATAAACATTTGAATTACGATCAAAATGGCGCATGGGAGCAGTTTCTCTTGTTTCTCTTTCTAGCTTATTCAAATAATCGCCTCCTAATATGGCGTGGTCATGAGAAGAAATGTTCATTGGGCTCTCCCGCTCATATAAAAACTTGAATTACGATCAAAATGGCGCATGGAAGGAGAAGTTTCTCTTGTTTTTCCTTCTATCTCATGCAAGTAATCGTCTCCTAATATTGCGTGGTCATGAGAAGAAATGTTGATTGGCCTCTCCCGCTCATATAAAAATTTAAATTACGATCAAAATGGCGCATGGGAGAAGTTTCTCTTTCTATCTCATTCAAGTAATCGCCTCCTAAAACGGAGAGGTCATGAGAAGAAATGTTGATTGGGCTCTCCCGCTCAGATAAACATTTGAATTACGATCAAAATGGCGCATGGAAGGAGAAGTTTCTCTTGTTTCTCCTTCTATCTCATTCAAGTAATCGCCTCCTAATACGGAGAGGTCATGAGAAGAAATGTTGATTGGGCTCTCCCGCTCAGATAAACATTTGAATTACGATCAAAATGGCGCATGGAAGGAGAAGTTTCTCTTGTTTCTCCTTCTATCTCATTCAAGTAATCGCCTCCTAATACGGAGAGGTCATGAGAAGAAATGTTGATTGGGCTCTCCCGCTCAGATAAACATTTGAATTACGATCAAAATGGCGCATGGAAGGAGAAGTTTCTCTTGTTTTTCCTTCTATCACATGCAAGTAATCGTCTCCTAATATTGCGTGGTCATGAGAAGAAATGTTGATTGGCCTCTCCCGCTCATATAAAAATTTAAATTACGATCAAAATGGCGCATGGGAGAAGTTTCTCTTTCTATCTCATTCAAGTAATCGCCTCCTAATACGGAGAGGTCATGAGAAGAAATGTTGATTGGGCTCTCCCGCTCAGATAAACATTTGAATTACGATCAAAATGGCGCATGGAAGGAGAAGTTTCTCTTGTTTCTCCTTCTATCTCATTCAAGTAATCGCCTCCTAATACGGAGAGGTCATGAGAAGAAATGTTGATTGGGCTCTCCCGCTCAGATAAACATTTGAATTACGATCAAAATGGCGCATGGAAGGAGAAGTTTCTCTTGTTTTTCCTTCTATCACATGCAAGTAATCGTCTCCTAATATTGCGTGGTCATGAGAAGAAATGTTGATTGGCCTCTCCCGCTCATATAAAAATTTAAATTACGATCAAAATGGCGCATGGAAGGAGAAGTTTCTCTTGTTTCTCCTTCTATCTCATTCAAGTAATCGCCTCCTAATACGGAGAGGTCATGAGAAGAAATGTTGATTGGGCTCTCCCGCTCAGATAAACATTTGAATTACGATCAAAATGGCGCATGGAAGGAGAAGTTTCTCTTGTTTTTCCTTCTATCACATGCAAGTAATCGTCTCCTAATATTGCGTGGTCATGAGAAGAAATGTTGATTGGCCTCTCCCGCTCATATAAAAATTTAAATTACGATCAAAATGGCGCATGGGAGAAGTTTCTCTTTCTATCTCATTCAAGTAATCGCCTCCTAAAACGGAGAGGTCATGAGAAGAAATGTTGATTGGGCTCTCCCGCTCAGATAAACATTTCAATTACGATCAAAATGGCGCATGGAAGGAGAAGTTTCTCTTGTTTCTCCTTCTATCTCATTCAAGTAATCGCCTCCTAATACGGAGAGGTCATGAGAAGAAATGTTGATTGGGCTCTCCCGCTCAGATAAACATTTGAATTACGATCAAAATGGCGCATGGAAGGAGAAGTTTCTCTTGTTTCTCCTTCTATCTCATTCAAGTAATCGCCTCCTAATACGGAGAGGTCATGAGAAGAAATGTTGATTGGGCTCTCCCGCTCAGATAAACATTTGAATTACGATCAAAATGGCGCATGGAAGGAGAAGTTTCTCTTGTTTTTCCTTCTATCACATGCAAGTAATCGTCTCCTAATATTGCGTGGTCATGAGAAGAAATGTTGATTGGCCTCTCCCGCTCATATAAAAATTTAAATTACGATCAAAATGGCGCATGGGAGAAGTTTCTCTTTCTATCTCATTCAAGTAATCGCCTCCTAAAACGGAGAGGTCATGAGAAGAAATGTTGATTGGGCTCTCCCGCTCAGATAAACATTTCAATTACGATCAAAATGGCGCATGGAAGGAGAAGTTTCTCTTGTTTCTCCTTCTATCACATGCAAGTAATCGTCTCCTAATATTGCGTGGTCATGAGAAGAAATGTTGATTGGGCTCTCCCGCTCAGATAAACATTTCAATTACGATCAAAATGGCGCATGGAAGGAGAAGTTTCTCTTGTTTCTCCTTCTATCTCATTCAAGTAATCGCCTCCTAATACGGAGAGGTCATGAGAAGAAATGTTGATTGGGCTCTCCCGCTCAGATAAACATTTGAATTACGATCAAAATGGCGCATGGAAGGAGAAGTTTCTCTTGTTTCTCCTTCTATCTCATTCAAGTAATCGCCTCCTAATACGGAGAGGTCATGAGAAGAAATGTTGATTGGGCTCTCCCGCTCAGATAAACATTTGAATTACGATCAAAATGGCGCATGGAAGGAGAAGTTTCTCTTGTTTTTCCTTCTATCACATGCAAGTAATCGTCTCCTAATATTGCGTGGTCATGAGAAGAAATGTTGATTGGCCTCTCCCGCTCATATAAAAATTTAAATTACGATCAAAATGGCGCATGGGAGAAGTTTCTCTTTCTATCTCATTCAAGTAATCGCCTCCTAAAACGGAGAGGTCATGAGAAGAAATGTTGATTGGGCTCTCCCGCTCAGATAAACATTTCAATTACGATCAAAATGGCGCATGGAAGGAGAAGTTTCTCTTGTTTCTCCTTCTATCTCATTCAAGTAATCGCCCCCTAATACGGAGAGGTCATGAGAAGAAATGTTGATTGGGCTCTCCCGCTCAGATAAACATTTGAATTACGATCAAAATGGCGCATGGGAGCAGTTTCTCTTGTTTCTCTTTCTAGCTTATTCAAATAATCGCCTCCTAATATGGCGTGGTCATGAGAAGAAATGTTCATTGGGCTCTCCCGCTCATATAAAAACTTGAATTACGATCAAAATGGCGCATGGAAGGAGAAGTTTCTCTTGTTTTTCCTTCTATCTCATGCAAGTAATCGTCTCCTAATATTGCGTGGTCATGAGAAGAAATGTTGATTGGCCTCTCCCGCTCATATAAAAATTTAAATTACGATCAAAATGGCGCATGGGAGAAGTTTCTCTTTCTATCTCATTCAAGTAATCGCCTCCTAAAACGGAGAGGTCATGAGAAGAAATGTTGATTGGGCTCTCCCGCTCAGATAAACATTTGAATTACGATCAAAATGGCGCATGGAAGGAGAAGTTTCTCTTGTTTCTCCTTCTATCTCATTCAAGTAATCGCCTCCTAATACGGAGAGGTCATGAGAAGAAATGTTGATTGGGCTCTCCCGCTCAGATAAACATTTGAATTACGATCAAAATGGCGCATGGAAGGAGAAGTTTCTCTTGTTTCTCCTTCTATCTCATTCAAGTAATCGCCTCCTAATACGGAGAGGTCATGAGAAGAAATGTTGATTGGGCTCTCCCGCTCAGATAAACATTTGAATTACGATCAAAATGGCGCATGGAAGGAGAAGTTTCTCTTGTTTTTCCTTCTATCACATGCAAGTAATCGTCTCCTAATATTGCGTGGTCATGAGAAGAAATGTTGATTGGCCTCTCCCGCTCATATAAAAATTTAAATTACGATCAAAATGGCGCATGGGAGAAGTTTCTCTTTCTATCTCATTCAAGTAATCGCCTCCTAATACGGAGAGGTCATGAGAAGAAATGTTGATTGGGCTCTCCCGCTCAGATAAACATTTGAATTACGATCAAAATGGCGCATGGAAGGAGAAGTTTCTCTTGTTTCTCCTTCTATCTCATTCAAGTAATCGCCTCCTAATACGGAGAGGTCATGAGAAGAAATGTTGATTGGGCTCTCCCGCTCAGATAAACATTTGAATTACGATCAAAATGGCGCATGGAAGGAGAAGTTTCTCTTGTTTTTCCTTCTATCACATGCAAGTAATCGTCTCCTAATATTGCGTGGTCATGAGAAGAAATGTTGATTGGGCATCACCCAATTTGTTTTAATTTAAATTTTTGAATTTTGCATGAATTTAAAAAAAAATAATATAGAAAAATTAGATATTGTGTTAAAATCTGATATTAGAAATGAAAAAACATAAAAACTTACCTATATGTTCGAATTTTCTTTATTTTCCTTTATGCTTTTTCTTTTAGTTTCAGGCTGAACGTCATTAGCAGCGAAAACAAAAACACAATAAGGTTATTTATCCTCATAATAAGATTGCTTTTGTTTTCAAGTAAATTTTCACGTAATCGTATCAAAATTAAATTCCGTTTAAATGGGCGAAAGAGATACTTTCCATAATGATATCTGATCCAATGTGTAAATCAAATCTAATAAATCTAAGAGTTTGTGCACGCTCTCCAAATACCCAGCTTACTTTAGCTAATGTTGAAATAATTAGCAAATGAAAATATTTTCGTATCATTTTGTTAATACTTACCCCTAAAAACCACCTAATCTCAGTACCAGTTCCTTACATTCGGCTATGGTGGCTGAATATTTTAGAGTAGGAAGTTTTCACTTATTTATGAAACACAAATAATATCCATGTAAATGTAATTCAATATTCCAAGTTAAGCTGCTAGAATTGTTAACAGCCAGAATGATTCCCCATTCAACGTTCAACATTCAATGTTCATCGGAATTATTCACCAAAAATTCTGATAAATAAGCTTCTCTTCTGATTAAATATATACAAAATGTGTTCTTTTCTCGGAAGAATATGTTTCATTAACAAAAGTTCTAAATAGACCATCAGGTAATGGAGATGATGGAGGAATGGGAAGTTTGTCATCCAGTAAAGTAATCATGGTGTGAGATTTCTTGTAATTGATATCGAGAGCATTTTCTTGTAATCTGGTTGGGAGCAATTTGAATAGAAAACGCGAACTAAGCTAGAAGAACGCTTCGAATAAATCAATATTTACTTTGCAAGGTCTTAACGATCTGATTGTCTCTGCTGAGACTCATTCATTGTCGAATTGAATTATCACCATTCACATTGGTATTCATCAGACTAATAAGAGTCGATTTTCTGAGAGGTATTTAAGCAAAAAGATCCATCGTCATAGTACATCATCATTTTTAGCTATAGAAACACTAATGACCGTACTACCATAACACAAAATCAAAATTTATGGTTCCAACGAAAAGATTCATCGAAGTTCAAAGATAATCGATAATCACTCACTTTCCTCGTATGTATCTAGAAAATTGTTCCAAATTGTAGTCTTCATTTCCGTGCGGACTTGTCCAATTTAGAATGACGGTTTGTATCTTGACTTTACTATCAGTTAAATTTGAACAATTGTAAATTGTTTTAACTATGAAATCATGAAAAAAAAACACCACTCGACTAGAGAGTTATTAGGTCTGAAAATCGTTATGCTTAAAACTAATACTTAATTATGCTCAAAACTAATACTAACCAATACTAAATTACTTAGCAAGCACTTACCCATCTATCCGAGCATTTCCATGTATCCATCGGTTTTCTGCTCGTAGGTACTGACTCGCTACCATCTAATGACGAAAGAGAAATTTACCTTACGTGGCAGAAAGTTTTATCTTCCAGGGCGGTCGGGTTCAGGTTCGAGTTCGACTCAATATCCAAAGTTCGCCTTTTGGCTACATCTCACCACTTGAATTGTGCTATTATTAAACAGAAATTATTTTATTATCGTATAGAAATCATGTAATTAATATACTTGTTGACTTAATGTGTTTCCTGAATACTTTTCATAGAAAACACACGTACAATCTCCCCGTAAACACCGCTAATTCGGAAAATAACAATACTAGCAACACCACCAATAAACACATCAACTCGTACGAGTTCTGATCCTCTCTCTCTGTGTTCGTGATCATATTTTATATCTAATTTTCAAATTTTCTAAATAATATTCTGACCTTTCTGGCCTTTAACATTTAACACTAATTATTATATATATTTTGTCGGAAATTTTAATAGTTAATACGATTCGAAGAAAATTTCAATTGGCAATAATTATTATATGAAATTTTTGGCTATTCGCATAAATTACGAGGGTCGTTCAATAAGTCCTTAGAAAAAGATGGAAAAAAACTGTTTTTTAAAAAAAAAAATTTTATTTTTTAACAAAACCTCCTTTTAGCTCTATACACTTTTCCAAAATTTTTATCCCGTCCAAAAAATAGGATTTCGGAAGTTCTGCAAAATACTCATCCGTTTGAGCAATGACGTCCTCGTTGGAAGTGAACCGTCGTCCGCCAAGCCATTTCTTCAGATTGGGAAAAGAAAATAGTCACTTGGGGCCAAATCTGGTGAATAAGCGGGATGCTGCAACAATTCCACAATTTTGGCCATGGAAACAGCGCAGGTGTGCACACGCGCATTGTCCTGATGCAAGAGGATTTTTTTCTTCTTCAGATGGGGGCGTTTCTCTTTGATTTCCTCGCTCAACCGTTGCAATAACGACGCGTAATACGCTCCTGTTATTGTTTTTTTCTTTTTCCAAGTAGTCGATAAAAATAATGCCCTTCGAATCCCAAAAGACCGTGGCCATCACCTTGCCGGCCGATAGCACAGGTTTTGCCTTCTTCGGAGCCCGTTCACCCTTGAAAATCCACTGTGATGACTGTCTCTTCATTTCTGGAGTGTAGTAGTGTATCCAGGTTTCGTCCACAGTGACATATCGATGAAGGAATTCGGCAGGATTGCGATGAAAGAGTGCCAACATAGCCTCAGAGTCCACTACACGATTGCGCTTATTCTCCTCTGAGAGCAAACGCGGCACCCATCTTGCCGAAATTTTTTTCAAAGACAATTTTTCATGCAAAATTGAAGCGACTGTACCTTGTGATATGCCCGTGGCCTCAACTAATTCGCGCACTTTAATTCGCCGATCGTTCAAAATCAGATCGTGGATTTTGTCGATGATTTCAGGAGTAGACACCTCAACTGGGCGTCCTGAACAAAGTTCATCTTTTGTGTATGAACGGCCACGTTTAAATTCATTCACCCAATTGTAAACCGTCGCAAACACAGGTGCAGATGTGCCATGAACTGCATCCAACTCGGCTTTGATTTCTTTCGGGCTTAAGCCTTTCAAATGGAGATGTTTGATGACAGCCCTAAGCTCGCTTTTTTCCATTGTTATGCACAAATAAATGTCGTTAACTTTAATCGACGATAGAAATAGACCTACGCTATGGATCGAGCTGAAATTTTGACAGCTTTACTGTCGATAATGCTTCTTACAAAAAAAATTTTGGCTATTCGCATAAATTACGAGTATTAGAAATACTTTTGTGAAAAGTTACTTTATTCGATACAAATTTTCTTACTTTAAGCAATAATATTGCAATCTGTAATATAATTTCAAGTATTTTGAAGCAAAAAAAAATATTGTTTATATATATTTAAAATGATTAAATAAAAATAAAGGAATTCTTTTATAGGATTTTATTATGGAATAGTGAAAAAACGAATTATAAATATTTTCACATAACAAACCCTTATCCGACTCTATCCTTTTTTGCGGTTGGGGGGAAGGAGGGGGGTTGGTTTGTATTGTAATTGGTAGGGTGATGTGGGTTGTTATTTTGGGTCTAATTATGAAAAATTCAGTATAGTTAAACTTTGTTAAGGGGCTTGTTGTATACAAAAATAATTATTATAAAATCGCAAAATTAAAATAATTGATCTCTTCAAACAACTAAGGTGAATCTACCCATTTTTATTTCGGGGTGGGGGAGGGGGATTTATTTGGAAATTAATTATAAAGAATTCAGTAATTATAATAATAATAATTTTTGTATATAATATGCTCCTTGACAAAAAAATAGTAAAGTTTTTTTAAGGGGCATCTTGTATACGAAAATAATTATTATAAAATCGCTAAATTGAAATAATAATAAAATGAAAATTTAATGAGTTTATATATTTAAAAAAAATCCGTTTGACATATTTTTTTTGTCTATTTGTATTCAAGTGTACTCATCAAAATAATAGCTTAAGCAATTGCATTAAGTAATGAAGGGTATTTTCTTTTGTTGATAATCAACGGACGCGTCGTGCACATTTTCTTCCAATTTAGAATGTACCCTATTTAAAATAATACACTTTCGACGATGTGCTGTACTCAAGTTGAAATGCACAATTATCTAAATCTTAAATTTGACAAAAAGTACGAGAGATTAAATGATTACGACGAGTGAATATGTCGAATGTCTGCGAAATGACGAAACTAAATATCACTCCACGTATGTGTAGGAGGAGAAGAGGTGAAATTATCTGCTTGGTTGACATCGTTTACCTGTCCGCAGGCAGCATTTTTATTTAGTTCTTGTTATGGATTTCTTACACTACTAACGTCTGGTATTTGAAAATCCACAGACTAACAAAAAAGGTCAAATACTCTGGGAAGAAATACATATTTGAGAAGTTGCAACTCGAATGACTTCATTTGCGATAACAGTGGATTATCAAGGACTATGCTCGTGCCGACTATATTTGCAAACAATACGAAACAACTAGAATGGATTATGTAAGCTCGCATGCAAAATTTGAGATTCAAGGATTCAAGGAACGTTCATGGGGAAGGTACATCGTATGAAATTGTTTAGTGCATCTTCAGATTGTTTGCTCGTTTGCTGAAATATGTTGTCTCTAAAGGGACATGTCTGTGCTTTGAACAAATACCTTGGCTTAGCCTTGGATGATTCTGACTGCGGATTATTATAGAGTGCAATGTGACTGCAATCAGTGAATGGAACTTTTCGACATCAATTTATGCTCGTTGGTAGGAACAAAGAGAGAAGGTAAAAGAAAAAAAGACTCAAATTTTAAAATACAACCTAAACCAAATTCATCCTGAAAATTGAGGCTGTTTTAAGAGCACTGAGGTTTAACATCTGCTTATAAAATATTGCGCTACAAAATGTAACAAACGAGATTTATTGGAACATAGTTCACACTTATGCCCAGAGGCAGTTCCAGATTCCACGCATTTGTTATGCTTATGTCCCTGGCAAAACAAAAGGCTCCCCAGTCGCAATGTGCACGGTGGAAAGGTTATAATTTATAGCCTCGATGTCTGATTATCATTCAGCAATTTGCATATGAGAGCATAATATTTGTCTCGAACATTCTGAAATCCTGCCTGCCCATACCATACATAGTCCTTGCGGATTTCAATACGTTCCAATTCCCTAGAGTTAAGAGTTAGCCGGCTACAAGCCAACCAGCCCAAAATCGTCATTGTTTTCTCCTCGTTTCGTGGACATTCCCAAGCGTATTCTGGCTAGCACTTTTGTTTTCATATTGTCCAAATTCTGAATCTCTGAAATACTTAACTGCAGTAATTAAGGCCAACGAGATGCAATCATTCATTCTATTGTTTCCCTCTTGTTTGTCTCGAAAGAGCCCACAACAATTCCCAAAATACCAGCACACTATAAAACCAAACATTTTAAAAGTTCTGTTTTCTTCGCTACAAAACCATTAATAATGCCAAAGAAGCGCACATTCCCATACCGTCTACTAGTCGCATATTGGCTAACTGAATTTGGAAAAAGAATCTCCCCCGAACCCGACCCAATTTTATTAATAGTAAAAATTTCACCATAGTAGAATGGGATCACAGCATTTTAACGTATCTACTGAACTTTGTCTGTGATCGTGAGTGCATGCAAGTGAAAATATTTTATTTACATTTTCGAAATTAAAAACTTTTCCAAAAGAAAGGCTTCTGTCAAAGGGAATAATGTTACTGAACGATTTAACAAAAGCGTCTACTTGCTTGATGATGGTTCAAGGGTCTTCGATCCCTTTTAAAATGAGGAGCTCACATGTCCAATATAAAAGTTGCGGTTCGCTTTAGCAGAATGATTAAAACTGAAAAAAAATGCTTGTAAGTTTAAAGGAATTCAGAGTATAGGCACCCATTTGCTGATTTTTTTTTCAGTCTTTAAAAAAAATAAAATAGAAAAAGTTCTGTTAACGAGGAACGACCCGCAAAGGATTGATTTTTCTGCATGAAGGATAAACGCCAGAATTTTTAGAAGACATTTACTCATAACAGAAAATAAAATAAAACCAAATAAAAAATAACAAATTACAAATTACATTTTATTGGGCATCACCCACTACGGTGTATCGTAATGGATCCTTCAGATTCGAACGTATGAATTAGTGTCATGACGTTCTGTTTCGAGTTTAGTATCGTATTGAGTTGTTTTCGAGAAAAGAAAAATTGTACAAATAAGAAGAAAATTCAATTCCATTTGTTTTGAACTGCAGCGAACTTTTTCAATTTATTAAGAAAACAAGTGAAGAGGAGCTTTTTACTTAAATTAAAAAACTTTCCGGTAAACTATTTACTACACTGTTAAGAGCTACAGTTATGGTGTGATGAACTTTTTCAGTTTAATGACAAAAAGAGATGCTCAAAATATACAAGAAAGACTACAAATTTCCATGGTACAACCAAAAGAAAATGCTTCTGAAAACAATGTAAGGAATACCTCCCTTTTTTTTAAGAAAAATAGAAAAATTCGAATTATTGTCAATTTTTCTTATTCACTTATTTAGCATTTTACAGGTTTCTTATAGAAATATCTTAGAAGGAAATCAATCATTCCCATGAATTTGTAGTTTTCTTTCGAGTACCAAGTACATAGCTGGTCGGAATCCTTTTCAATATAAAATTCTTACCTGCCAGTGCATGTTTCTGTATTGCATACAGCCGGAAATAAAAGAAAAAAACTTACGACTATGTAGTTTACGTGATAACATACCGAAAGATTTAATAAAAGCACAAAACTTTTACCTTATATTCTATACGATTTCAAAGAACCGCACAGAAACTATTGAAAGAATAAGTTTCCTTTTAAAACATTTTATATCAAGTTTAGAAAGTCTGCAAATTAAATACTTATTGGAGTACATTCAGTGCTGAAAGGAAATATTCATTGAAATAGAAATTCAGATAAAAGTTTTCTTTTCCTTGCGCGTATGAAAAATAGACTCTTCCAGGAATATTATCAGAAAAAAGAGGACATACTACATTTTTGTCAGTTATAAAAAAATTTTCGATAATTTCTCAATTTTACCAATAAACAAAAATTTTACATAAATTCCAAACTCAATCATTCAATCTAGAAAAAATCCTTGCTGAAAGCACGTCTAAGAAATGGTTTGTTTGTTAAATTTTTTTTTTTTAAAAAGATACTCTTACAATTACAATTAATTTTATTTATTTAAATGTAAAAAAATTATTGGTGAGATTGCAATTAATCTCCTCAAATCTCGCAACGTAACAATTTTCAAAGACAGTCTTGTAACCTTTGAGACCATTCATCGCTTATCATTGAACTCGGTTTTCCGCTGCAATAAATATTATTTTCGATTTTTTCTAGATGATCCATAGTCCTGTTTCCAAAAAATCTTGTCGCATCTACTGACCAATTGGAATTTCTTATCTTTGGCTATGAGTAAATAAACAGACTGGACTAATGGTGG
The DNA here is from genome assembly GCA_958298945.1 of Atherix ibis. Taxonomy (NCBI): domain Eukaryota; kingdom Metazoa; phylum Arthropoda; class Insecta; order Diptera; family Athericidae; genus Atherix; species Atherix ibis. The sequence continues at coordinate 120,852,448 of OY282606.1, forward strand.
AAGATTTCTTTTCACGCTTTGGCCAAAAAAAATCAACGCAAAAATCATTCCGATATTCTGAACAAGGATATCATCTTCAGCCAGTTTTCATTATGAAGCTCCTTGACCTAAAACTCTTTTCGAAGTCCTTTTTTCAATTTCCTTGAGAAAAACTAATATGACCCCATGGTTGTGGCGCTACAGAATGGCCTCTGGCTCTTTTACTCAGAGACCTTACATACGAACAAAACAACAATTATTTGTTTTTTTCTTTTCTTTTGGAGATGTAGACCAACACACATATAAGCACATATGGTATAATACCAGGGATATAGGCTTAAATCAGCTGTTTGGCCATAGATGGCGTGAGTGAGCGTATTAAGCTACCATGGGCACGCCATACTTTTTTTATGAGTTTGACATCTGTCAACATTAATCAGTGCACATTGTGAGCAATTTCGTAAAACAACATACATTTTTCCTTTGGTAATCATGTCTAGTTTTGTGCCAGAAACAGAGCATATTCGGGAAGCTCTGCTTTTCTGCTTTAATTTGAAGAAATCGGCTGCCGAATCGCATCGAATGCTTATGGAGGCCTATGGTGACAGTGTTTTATTGGAAACAATGTGCCGAGATTGGTTTCGTTGGTTCAAAGATGGCAATTTTGACTTGTGGGACAAGAAGCGTGAAAATCGGCATAGGAAGGTTGAGGACCATCAATTGCAGGCTGTTTTGGACGAAGACGATACCCAATCGCAAAACATGCTCCCAGAGCAATTGCGTGTTGCTGAACCAGCCATTTCCATGCGTGGGGAAGATTGAAAAGATCGGAAAATGCGTGCCGCATGAATTGAACGATAGAAAGATGGAGCGACGCCAAAACACATGCGAAATCTTGCCCGTCAGACAAAAAAGAAAGTCGTTCCTGCATCGGATTGTGACAGGTGATGAAAAGTGGATATATTTCGAGAATCCTAAACACAAGAAATCGTTTGTGGATCCGGGCCAACCATCAACATCTTCCCCAAGACCAAATCGCTTCGGACGGAAGACGTTGCTGTGCGTTTGGTGGGATCAGCAGGGTACCGTCTACTATGAGATGTTGAAACCTAGTGAAACTGTCAATGCCCACCGCTACCGCCAACAACTGATCGGATCAAATTGCACCGTGCTCTGCGTAAACAAAAGCCGGATAATCAACAAATACGTGACAAGCTGATTTTCTTCCACGACAACACACCATCGCACACGTCAAAAACGGTCCGAAACTACTTGGAGATACTCAACTGGGAGGTGATACCCCACCCCGCTTATTCATCAGACCTGGCTCCTTTCGACTAACACCTGTTTTCGTCGATGGGCTACGCGCTCGCTGAGCAGCACTTCGATTCTTACTAAGACGTCTAAAAATAACTTGATGAGTGGTTTGCCTCGAAAGAGAAGGAATTTTCTTAACGTGGTATCCACAAATTGCCCGAAAGATGAGAAAAATGTGTAGCTACTGGCGAGGGCAAGTAATTTGAATAAATTTGTATTTGCTTTCTATTAAAAAAAATGTTCTTTGACTAAAAAACGGATTTAAGCTTATAAAGAAATAATATTTATAAAGGAAAAATATTTACTATTCACTATACTTGATAAATATCCTTAAAATATTATCTTTTTATTTAGATACATAAAGGTAGAAATTTATTTATAATAACAATTCTTATTACATTTTTTATATTAAGTTCCTTCCGATTAATAAAAAAGGAAAATTCGAGAGAAAAATTATATTTCTTAGAATATGATCTCAAGGAACTAGAATTTGTGTTCTATTTTCATAAATTTTGATGATAAGAATTCTTTGTTTTTTTTAGTAAAATATAATAAAAAAATTTTCTTAAGAAAAGAAGACTAATAGAAAAAGATTAAGAAAAGAAAGATTTTTATTTGCCAAAACGCTATTGAGAAATAATTAAAATTGAAAATATACTCAAAGAAAAATAATTGAAGTGTTTTTGTGTTTTCTTCCGATTTTCTTATATTTTTATTTCAAATGAACATTTATTAAATAGAAAACAAATTAAATCCATTCTGAGTCCTAGAAACGCTTTCAATAAATCTGTTGCGTAATAATAATAATAAAAAAGGGTTCCGTAAATGATTAGCTTAATCATCAGAATGCTTAGAGCCTTTGAACATGCTTACCATAAAACACATTCAAAATAATTTTCGTTTTCATATTCGAAAATGTGCCAGTATACAAAAGAGATTTTTAGGTTAAAATTGAATAAATTAGATCTGAAAAGGGTACTCTTTTCAAAACACATTTTCTATTTCTTCCACCTCATTCCTGGGCCATTTTCTTTTTTTGCCGCCATAGCCATTTACACTGAAGAGCGACCTTCAGCTCTAATAACACTACCTTTTCTCTGATAGCCACCAGCCCATCAAATCTCTGCCATTTAACCTAATTTCAATTTCTTAAAGGCAAAGGTAACCAATAGCAACAACAAAAAAAATACAATTTGTAACCCATCAAGGAGGAGGAAAGCTTTCTATTTGCGGCTGAAATTTCCTTTGTTACCCGGAAAGTATATTGTATCATTTCGGAGCCTCGCCCTGTCTTCCATTTAACAAATTTTACTACCATAAATATTTGGATTTACATAAAAAGAAAGTTTCTGATTTATGAAATTAAAAAAAATTTGTTCCTTTATAAACCTTTCCGTATCCTGACTATTTACATAATAATTGTTGCAATTAGAAAAATATTAAATTATAAAATAGTCAATTTGCCTATTTAAAGTTTGTAAACTGATATCTTGGAAAATTTTCTTTCATTTTGCAAAAAAAAAGAAATCTTATTTATAAATTTTCTTTTAAGAAACAAATAAAAAATTGTTAGACTTATAAAAATGGTTAAATTTTTTTGGTAGAAAAATTTAATAAAAAAAAATTGCCAAATACGAAAGATATTACAATAAATAACACAAAAATATAGTAAGAGTTGTAAGTAAATAGAAACCTTTCTAAATTTATTATTGTGAAAGTTCATAAAAACTTGCTATAAAAGAAAATAATTAAGGACATATAAAAAAATATATGTAAAATAATTTTATGGCAATTGTCTGTGTACCCCAAATATAAAGAAAAAACTTTTTTAGTCAAAAGATTAACTTATTGACCAAAAAGTAAACTACCCAGCATTATGTCAATTTATGCAGTGCACCATTATTAAAAAGCATCCGAAACTAGATTGCAATAAATGCGTTTAAATATTTAACAAAAGCTTTTGGGCGAACACTGAACCGCAAACAAACAATAAGAGGATACCTTAGCAAAGGGCACAGGAGCAAAGTGATAGTGCAGCAGAAGCTCCTCTCACATTCTTTAGGTAAACAATAGTGTAAATATTTTCTCTACAAGCATTTCTGTTGTTCTACAAAATTTAGATTTTAGGATGTTACTAACTTTACTTGTAAGGGTAATCTACAATAGGCTGGGCTACCAGAAGGAGATGAAATGGTGACTGTGGGCGATAAGTTCGGCCTGAAAGTAAAATGCGGCGTACCAACGACACATATTTGCACATCCTGTAGCATTTTGGTTAGCTTCGTGTACACGTCCGTTTCTGGTTTCTGCATTTTTTCTTCTTCTGCTCTCCCATAAATATGTAGTCACCTTTTCTATAGTTCATGCTAGAACTGCCTCAACTAACATCAGTTTGACCACAGAAGAGAATATATTCTGTAATGGATGCATGTGCCGAATAATAAACGGAAGCTACTCAACCGTACCCAAAAATAATTCATAAGCGAAATATTTCAGAAAAATACCATCTCACATAAAAAATAACTTGAAATACTATGTTTTTATGGATAATCGTTTTAGGAGGATTTTTTTTCTTCCTCCGAACACGTTATTTGTCTAAGGTTATAGAAAAGGAATTTACACGCAAAAAAAAAATCGAAAAGCAAAAACAAAAAACTTAAAATATTCCAAAAAAAAAAAAATCAATTTCTTCTTTACTTTAATGTGTTTGAAATTTTTTTTTCCTAACAAATTTACTATATAAAAATTGTTATTCCCTCTTCAAAGTTATAGTATCTCCGAACAGGACAGAAGGACAATGTGCTGGAATGTTTACAGTCAAAACTTATTTGAGAATATAATAAGAAAATGGATCGGCCATAAATTGACAAGCAGGACTTTGACTTCTGGTACAGTCGGGGGTAGTTGTGAAGCTTACTTGGGTGGGGAACTTGCAGAGGTACTCCTTCAATTCCATAATAGCACCCCGAGGATGATGATTTTGTGAAACGCAAGAATGATTTTTTAAATTACTATTTACTAAATATTTAATAAGAAACTTTAGTGTACTAAACGGAAAGTGAGGATGAATGGTGGTGGTACGGTTCGGTTGACGTTCGATGAAACTTTCGAAAATAACATTTTTCAAGAACAGAAACTCTTAACCAAACCAGAACCGGATAAGGACTGATATAATAATGGCAGGAGCACATGGGATAAGAAACAGAACAGCTTCGGAAAACTTTCTTTCGAAAGAAATTCAGGTCTATTCAATGAGACCAACAGGGTTTATATGGTGGCCGACAGAAAAGTGAAGATTTCAAGAAAAGGCAGAGAAGGGGATTTTCTATTCAATGAAATTGGTAGAAATATGTACGAATATTTACAGTGCTTTTCCATAGTGTGTCGTTTCTCATTGCCATGTCGACTCGGAACACTCCCAGGAGACATACTAGAAAATGAAATTGAAATTTGAAAAGTGGTCGTAGTTCATCATGACAACTTTGTCTCATATCCCTTGTGTATTTTCTACAATCCAAACTACTAAAAAAAAAAGAAATCATTCTAGAGCAAAAAAAAAAAAATTAAGTGTCTGTTCACCTTTTACTTCTCACAGAAAAATATAATAAAAATTAGTAGAAGAAAATCCAATTCCAAATTTATGAATTTAACAATTTTCCAATCAGTAATAAGTTACTCATCTTATCGACAGAATTGATAGATTGAATAATTAAAATTAATTTAAATTAAGATATTCATGATAGTGTATTACGAAAAATGTTATCAAAATTCAATCAAAATTCTAATATGCAACAAAATATTGAGCGCCTCGATTACATTAGAAAATTGTGCAATAAATTTTCAGATGAATCTTCGATAATGCATTCGACAGCAGCAATAATTCATTATCTACTAAGCATTTAGGTATTTAGTTGGAGACATTAGAATAAATTAATTTGTATTTAGGAATACACATTTACTGGTGATAGTAATAATGTCGGGAAATGCATTGGCTATCATTATTTTAACAGACAAGATGACTTCTAAGACAAAGCTCTAAGGAAATGTCATAGACGAAGACACTCATACACTGGCATTGATGCTAATGCTCATATTAATACTGACGTCTATTTCCGTAGCAGTTATGATGGAAAATAGTATCGAAATAGTGTAAAATCCTTCATAGACTGGGATAGATGTGAAGTTGGCAACAATAAAGATGTAGATTTTAGACAGCGACCACACTTTAAATAGTCTAGCATATACGACTATCTAATATAATTAATTACACCTCCTCGACGTTGGAATGGCACTGATGACAGATAAACCTGACAATGTTTTATGAATGAGACTGATACCTAGTTTAGATGGTAATTACCATACTGAGTGTAACACTATCATCTGTCATTCTACAATGTAAATGAGCTGCTCCATTAATCAACTTTCCGAAGGGATTCCGCCACTAACTGGCTCAACACTGTTTCTGCACATTATTAATGTTGAAATTGTCTCTCTAATCTAAATTGTCTGTGTACTCTAATTAGACTATAAATTCGGGGGTGACTTCTACCAGTGCCATTCAACTGCAAAGTGCAAAATTATTAATCAATAGAACATTTTTCAACACCATTTATTGTCAATATAATCTATGTCAGCCTCATAATAGTGATTATTTGGTAATTTCCTGATAACACCAATATTTTTTATCATGTTAAAATTGTTGAAGCGATTTTATCATGAACATTTTTTTTTTTTTTGGAGTCTAGAATTTTCTTTTCTTTAGTTTCAGTTTTCCATGAAAAGTTGTGCGTTTGATTTTTTTTTCTGAGCAAAGAAACCTAATTTATTGTTTTTCATTTTCGATTATACTGGAAATTATTGGTATCTGTTTAAAATGATATTTTATTTCCGGAAGATGGCCGAATAAATTGATTTTTTTTTTAAGACAGCGACATCTCTTATGAAACCGTGGTTAACTGTAGAAAAGATGCTTAATTTCAAAAAAGAAAACTGGCACTTAAACAAATATGAAATGGAATTGTTTGTATTTTTTCTGAAGACTTATAAATTATATTGTATTTTTCCTTAAAGATAGTCAAAAATATTCTACTTCTTCAGCAGCGACATCTTTTATCTTAAACTGTAACTAATTTGCCAAATTCGGTATGAAAACAACTTCTGTTCAGCGACATCTTCCATCTTAAACTGTAACTAATTGCCAAATTCGGTATGAAAACTACTTCTTTTTAGATAATGTGAAATATTGTATTTTTCCTTGAAGATGGCCAAAAATATTCTACTTTTACAGCAGCGACATCTTTTATCTTAAACTTTAACTAATTGCCAAATTCGGTATGGAAACAACTTCTGTTTTAGCGACATCTTCCATCTTAAACTGTAACTAATTGCCAAATTCGGTATGGAAACAACTTCTGTTCAGCGACATCTTTTATCTTAAACTGTAACTAATTGCCAACATCGGTATGAGAACAAATTCTTTTCAGGTAATGTGAAATATTGTATTTTTCCTTGAAGATGGTCAAAAATATTCTACTTCTTCAGCAGCGACATCTTTTATCTTAAACTGTAACTAATTGCCAAATTCGGTATGAAAACAACTTCTGTTCAGATAATGTGAAATATTGTATTTTTCTTTGAAGATGACCAAAAAAATTCTATTATTTCAGAAGCGACATCTTTCATCTTAAACTATAACTAATTGCCAAATTCGGTAAGAAAACAACTTCTGTTCAGCGACATCTTCCATCTTAAACTGTAACTAATTGCCAAATTCGTTATGAAAACAACTTCTGGTCAGATAATGTGAAATATTGTATTTTTCATTGAAGATAACCAAAAAAAATGCTCATATTTCATCTGAAACTGTGACTAATTGCCAAATTCGCTATGACAACTTCTGTTCATATAATGTGATAAATGTTAAATTCATAATAATTCGATAATATTTTCATAAATTTAAGCACATTTAACGATACTCCTACCTCAGATTCAAAAAATTTTATTAAAATCCATCGAAAGGTTACGTATATCTGTACAATTTAAGTTGTATAAGATTTTTCGCAAAAATTCATTATGGTCTATTAGGAAAAGAATTTTTAAATGAGCCGCACATAAAAACGGTAATGTTATAAAAAAAAGGAACAACAATTTTTCTCCAATTAGTTTAACTAAAAGTTATCCCTTTTCTGCAGGATCGTAACATTTTCAAATGTAAATTGTAGCATTTTGTTCATCCCCGAGGGTGTGTGTTTATAGGCAAATTCTAAAAAGTGCATAGTCCAGGAATCATTTGAGATAGAAAATGTTGGGCGCCTCTCATGAAATATGTTCAGTATAAAAAAGGCGCAAAGAATTCTCTTAACAGTCGGTGTCCATTCACATTTGTAGCCATTCTTATCCACATGGGTTTTTTTTATTCCGTATGCAACTATTCAGTGCTATTTGAGTCATTTTATCGTTTGCTGCTGTACAAAAGAAAATCCACCTTTGGGAGTTAGTCAGCCGAAAGGATATTCACATATGGTCAGAATAGGATAATCGCAACAATCGACGTCGTCCACCTTATAGCCTTAGAGCCATAGTGTAATAGTCTACCGTTACTGCTGTCTGACAGTTTCTCTAAAGCTCATTTTGTCAGAATTTATATCTTTACAAAATGCATACTCAAAGTGCAGTATCAGGGCTTTATGGAGCATTATGAATTTTTATGGCTAGTTTTTTTTTTTACTTACACGTAGATGTGTGTATGCAAACGAAAGCACATACACCTTGTATGTAGGACTACGAACATGAATGCATACTGCAGTAGTGTTGAGGAAATTCTCGTATCTCGACGAAACTTAAGTGAACGATAGTAAATTAGCCTCAGCTGAGCCGACTCTCCAAACTGGCTGGAGTTGGACTACTTTCAACCAAAGAAAGTTCACTGTTCACTCGTTTACTATTCACCATAATATGCTTCTTTATCGTCTAAAAGATGATATATTTTATCGCATAGCAGATGAAATGCAAAGAAATAAAATGAAAATAGACTTTTATAGCTACAACTGTTTGAACAAATTTACAAGCCACGATTATGCACACAAGCGTACATTGTACAATACATGGACAGAGGCGTTTATATCAAATGGTTTTTTTTCTTCTTTTCAATCAAACTTTTTAAAGACGTTTTTCTGATTTTCTGTGCAATTTTATTTTTCATTTTCTTTTTTTAAAAATATGGCACTAGCATCGAGAATGAATAAAGAATGATATTAAATAAAACATGTGAAAATATTTATTTTTTCCTGCTAGGGCGACAAGAAATAAAATTGAAAGTTGTGATAAAATCGTAATTTTTCACCACAACATGGGGTGACTCCATACGAAGAAGACTTCATTTGGACTGTGAAAAACTATATGAAAAGTAGGTGGGTGGTAGTGATGATTTCGAATCAAATAAGCCCGATTAAGGAATTAGCATTGCTCTTATCCAGTTCATACTATCGATATTTTTATTAAGAGTATTAGAACTTTTTTTTAAAACAAACACAACAAAAAAATTAATTTTCTGGCTTGTTTTTGACAACTCAAAAATTTAATTTTCTGGATAACTCCAGTTAGGGGAATAAATCTTACCCTCATGTTAGATTCGGCTGGAATTCAGGCTATTGTGCTATCCTCGACAATAAACGAACTGATATATTACTGAGGGGGCGGGGGCATAGCTCAAAATAGTATTTTTCCTACTGAAATTCAAAACTTGTCGCATATTCTGACCAAATTTTGGTTAATATCTTTGGCCATGTTTAGATAAACGGACTGGACCACGTGTGGAAGACTTCTTTTCACGCTTTGGCCAAACATCGGAAAATCAGTCTACTCAATTTGACAGGTTTTCATTTTCTACATTTGTACAATTTTTAACACATATATGCATTTTTTATACACACATAGTCATGACAACACAGTCGCTCCTATGGAGCACATAGCGGCACTAGAAAACTCCGTTAACTCTCTTCCGTCTGCTTCTGCCTTGGGTTTTTTGCCTGAGGTACGGTTTTGAGGTACGGTCCGGATGCTTCCGTGAACTCTCTTCCATTTGCTTCTGCCTTTTGGGTTTTTGCCTGAGGTACGGTCTTGGGTTTTTGCCTGAGGTACGGTTTTTGCCCTGAGTACGATGAAAGCCAAATGAGTTCTTGCCTGAGGTGCGGTCCGGATGCTTCTTCTAGTGCTGTTTCTTTGATAGGGTGTGTTTTTTATAGCTTGCGGCTTATCAGACCAGCGAAGCAACCTCCAGTGACGTTGGGGGACCCTACGGACTACATATATAAGGCTTGTAGTCAGGCCTTTCACCCCGGCATCAATGCCGAGATGGCGGCAGCGGGAATCGAACCCACCACCTACCGAGTGTGAGTCGGTCACCTACTCAATAATCATTCTAAAATTCTTTGGCAAGGAAACTTCTTCAAATTTGAATTGGACATATCTCACTTCCTCTTCAGAAACCAAACCCTATGCAGCATGCCATTTCTATACTGTTTAATTAACTTTCTCTCATATCATAAACGAATGCCACCTATTATAGACTTTCTTTTAGAGTTTCTTTCCGAGGCTCCTAGAGCTAATAATTTTATTATCCAAATCCTGTTTTATAAATTTTCTGATTGCTTCCTCAAATTAACTTTTATTTGGAATCTGGCAATGGGATCACCTCAAAGTCATCATTCTATAAACTGGCCTCTACTTCTTGTCTAAGAGAGCTTACGTACATGCATTCATAAAAGGCCGGCGTCTCCGCTATATCTCTTATAAGGTTCCATAGAGTTAATTATTGCTAGTTTGTCAGCATACGACAAGGACTTCATAAATCCTTAAAAAAATAATTGAATAACATTTAATAACACTATTTTCTAGGCCAATTTACAGAATCATTGCGTGAAATTACATTGTTGCCAAATTAATCCATATTAGCGCTGTACTGCTGGAACCTCATGTTATGCTGGGGCCTTTCTTCCATGTACTTAAACTACTACAGATTAATTTGGCAACATTGTAATTTCACGTTATGATTCTGTAAATTGTGGATGGAAAATGCTGTGAAATGTAATTTCACGTAATGATTGTGTTGATTGTGGATGGAAAATGCTGTTCATTTAACGTAATGCGAGAAATTTACAGAATTTTTGCGTGAAATTACGTTGTTGCCAAATCAATCGGTAGTAGCGCTGTACTGCTGAAAGCACATGCCATCCTGGAGCCTCTCTTCCATGTAGTCAAAGAAATAATTGTTGATTGTGACTGGAAAATGATATCCATTTAACGCAATATGAGGTTTATTTTTATTTCAGAGTAAATGGGACCTACGATGCTGCTGCCCTACAAGCCGAACCAAACATTGCAATTCCTTGAATGTACTGGTATCTGCAATATCTTTTTTAATTAAGTAGCGTCTAATTTGTAGGCCAATTAACAGATTCAATGCGTTAAATTACGTTGTTGCCAAATTAATCCATAGTAGCGCTGTACCTACATGCCATCCTGGGGCCTTTCTTCCATGTATTCAAGGAAATAATCGTGGATTGTGCTTGAAAAATTATGTCTATTTAACGTAATGCGAGCTTGGGGTTTATTTCAGAAGAAATGGGGTCTACAATGCAGCTGCCCTACAAGCGGCACCAAACATGTGCTCGTATCTTCAATATTTTTTTTTTGAATTTGACTCGCTTTGAACAAAGTCATTGATTCAAAATCAACGCCATTATCAGTAAACACAATTTCAAAAATAAAATCTAAAAAAAATAAAGACTTTGATGAGAAAACGCTAAGCGAATTAATGACAAATTTTCCCGTAACAACATCTAATTAATCATTTTATTGGATTCATTAGAATTTTCTTAATTTTTTTTAATGAATTTTCTTCTTCTTATTTTCTTTAAATGAATAGTACAAAAATTAAAATTCAAATACAGTTTTTTGTCACAGAGTCACGAACATCAATTAAAAAAGTTAATTGAAGATTTTCTGAATAAATGAGTTTAACTTTGAGCGAAACTGTTTATGTTAGTCACGTTAATTTAAAGGTCAGCGCATACATTATATTAGTATTGAGACTGGTGGAGTCATTGTTACATAGACTGTTGGGAGAGGGATTTGGTAAACATAACGATAGGGGAAAATCAGCCAGTCCAATGGCCATAATAATATTAAGCTTTGAACAAAATAGTAAATGTTTATGAAATTTTTATCCTTTAAGATGTTCTTCTTCTTACGCTTTTTGTTGTATTATTTTTCTGATATTCTCACCTAAACACGAGTGACATATTTTATGGTATATATGGGCATGAACCCTTTAAAGAGTATTCTAAGAATTTAAAGGGTGACTATTTTGACCGTGAACGAAGCCAAGGTCAATAGCTTCACGAATGGTGATAACCAGCAATGCCCATCCAGAATCCGTTTTAGTTAGCGGAATAGCTCTGATTGTGGTGCGGTGATTGTGCTCAGACTACAATCTCTGCCATTAATCACATTTTCGGACTTACAATTAATCAAATTCTGATTCGAGCCATTTCTAACAACAACTACCCCTATTCTGGGGCTATTGGTGTTAGTTAGTAAGCCGAATGACTGGTTGCTTGCCGAATTTTTTTTTTTATATTTTTATTTTCTTACTCTGATTTTGATGAAAAGCACAAAATCACGTTTTTGCTCATTAAACCTTAATTAAGGGTAAAAAATTTGACTCCAAAAATTTCTTTTATTATACTCCCCTTACCCCTCTGGATATGCGTATGCATGAAAAACGGAATAATGTAAAGTTTATTTCCTTCTGGCTTTCATCATCTCACCGAACCGCTCTCGAAGGTTTTCGAACTTTTCACTTTTCTATTAATGCATCAACGAAATACAACAAATAGTTTAGATATAGTCCACCTAAATTTGAGAAAATCCCACACATTTTACTTGTAGTATTTTGTAAAAGAAGAAAAAAATCACCTTTACATAAATTGTTTTGCTGAAAATACATTTCACCGTAAAGCTTTGGAAAAAATAAAACAAACTTTTTTTTATTGTAAGCAGAGATGAAAATGAAGGAAAAAAAAACAACATTATAAAAAATGAAAAGAAATAAAAGTTTACTTTCAAATCTAATGAAATATCCGAACATGAATCATTAATAATAGGAGAATTTTGATTTTTAATAGTGACGCTCGATTTTCGACAGGTAATTGTATGTAATGTTGTGCGGATTTGTTCAGTCTATCATCATCCCCTTATTGAGGAAATTGCAAAAACGTACACAATATTTATGACCAAAAAATTCGGTATTCTAAGCAAATGGAAAATAACAAATGATTTTCCGATGACGATACACTTTCTTTCATATATAATACAACAAACCCATCCACCCACTTAGCCCACAGTGTATCCATCCATTTATGAATTCAGAACACAATCTTTGGTAACCGAAATCACACCAATTTGATGGAAATTCATTTTTAACATATTATCAAAAAAGAAAAAATGGGTGCTGAAAAATATAGGACAAAATAAATGGAAATTGTTTTTTTTTCTTTCTTCTAAACTGTTTCAAAATTAAAGTGGAGCCAAGAAATGGATTTAATTCGTTAAATCAAAAATTCCAACAAAAAAAATCCTTTTTAATTTTTATACTATTCCCTTGGAATATGATATCAGTTTTCGATAGTGTATTTGAAAAAATTGCCTATGCCTAAAGTTATTGTTATTCTTCAGAGAGATACTCGTACCTGTTCTGCTAAGTACGAGGTCGTTCAATAAGTCCTTAGAAAATCCAAGAAATTACGCTCGTAGTGTCGGTAAAGATTATCGACAAGAAAGCTGTCAAAATTTCAGCTCGATCGATTGCGTATGTCAATTTCTATCGTCGATTAAAGTTAACGACATTTATTTGTGCATAACAATGGAAAAAAGCGAGTTTAGGGCTGTCATCAAACATCTCCATTTGAAAGGCTTGAGCCCGAAAGAAATCAAAGCCGAGTTGGATGCAGTTCATGGCACATCTGCACCTGTGTCTGCGACGGTTTGCAATTGGGTGAATGAATTTCAACGTGGCCGTTCATCCACAAAAGATGAACATCGTTCAGGACGCCCAGTTGAGGTGTCTACTCCTGAAATCATCGACAAAATCCACGATCTGATTTTGAACGATCGGCGAATTAAAGTGCGCGAATTAGTTGAGGCCACCGGCATATCACGAAGTACAGTCGCTTCAATTTTGCATGAAAAATTGTCTGTGAAAAAAATTTCGGCAAGATGGGTGCCGCGTTTGCTCTCAGAGGAGAATAAGCGCAATCGTGCAGTGGTCTCTGAGGCTACGTTGGCACTCTTTCATCGCAATCCTGCCGAATTCCTTCGTCGATATGTCACTGTGGACGAAACCTGGATACACTACTACACTCCAAAAACGAAGAGACAGTCATCACAGTGGATTGTCAAGGGTGAACGGGCTCCGAAGAAGGCAAAAACTGTGCCATCGGCCGGCAAGGTGATGGCCACGGTCTTTTGGGATTCGCAGGGCATCATTTTTATCGACTACTTGGAAAAAGGAAAAACAATAACAGGAGCGTATTACGCGTCGTTATTGCAACGGTTGAGCAAGGAAATCAAAGAGAAACGCCCCCATCTGAAGAAGAAAAAAATCCTCTTGCATCAGGACAATGCGCGTGTGCACACCTGCGCTGTTTTCATGGCCAAAATTGTGGAATTGAGAATGGAATTGTTGCAGCATCCCGCTTATTCACCAGATTTGGCCCCAAGTAACTATTTTCTTTTCCCCAATCTGAAGAAATGGCTTGGCGGACGGCGGTTCACTTCCAACGAGGACGTTATTGCTCAAACGGATGAGTATTTTGCAGAACTTCCGAAATCCTATTTTTTGGACGGGATAAAAATTTTGGAAAAACGGTTGGAAAAGTGTATAGAGCTTAAAGGAGATTATGTTAAAAAATAAAATTTTTTTTTTTAAAAACAGTTTTTTTCCATCTTTTTCGAAGGACTTATTGAACGACCCTCGTACAATACTATTGATAAGGAAAACAGCTTGAAAAAGTAAAATAATTTAATTTTTAAATTTAAAAAATCGTGAAATGTGGAGAGAAAATTCGTCACCATAAAAAAATATTTCATAGCAGGACTAGAAGGCTTAAACTGCCGAAACACAGATCTTCTTATTTCTGACAAAAACTCTCTGATGGAGATGGTCTTGTGACAGAAGGCATTGTCATGCTTAAGTGTCTACAATGTCTGGTTTGATGCAAAGGACCATTTTTGTGAGTCTTTTAAGGACTTTGAATACTCTTCAATGTTAATCGACAATCTGACCTTAGAAGAGCTCTCCTTCGTTCTACATTTTCATCAGTTTTCGATGCCAAAGATATCCCAAAGCGACTGTTTCTCAGTATTTCAAAAATGCTCAATGCCATCAAAAATTTGTGCTCATAATCTGAAATATTCCCCATAGGCTCTTTATGCAAGTCAAATTCGCAGATTCTCTTTTTCAGTTTCCATTTTTCGTAACGGACTACAGAAACACATCTTTATTGATCACGCTCTCTAGGATCGCAGTGAAGCTATCGGACGCGGTGTTGAAACTTGTACTCAACATCTAGGGTGGATTAATGTATAAGTCATTGAGTTGTCCGGAAAGTATAAAAATTAAAGACGATTTTCTTATAGTGAATAAATATTTTATTCAATTAAATATTGTCCAGTCTGATCTAATACCCTTTGCCATCTTTCTGGCAGTAGCATGATTCCATGCTCATAAAATTTTTGTTCTTTGCTAGCAAAAAACTGATCTAAGTGATTTTTGACTTCCACATTTGAATTAAACGTTTTACCATATAAAAATGTTTGTAGAGACCGGAACAAATGATAATCGAAAGGTGCGCTAGGTCTAGATAGTATAACAGTATATCCTATACAAGCTCTAAAAGCTTTTGCCGAGTAGTCAAACTTGCAATATGTGGTTTCGCATTATCCTGTTGGAACACTATACCTTTCCTATTGACCAATTCTGACCTTTTTTCTTTAAGTGAATCATTCAATTTGTCCAACTGATGACATTACACTTCAGAATTGACCGTTGTGTTGCTCGGTAGAAGCTCAAAATAAACGATTCGTTTGAAATCCCACCAAACAGATACCATAACTTTTTTTTGATGAATATTGGCTTTCAAAGTGCTTTGATCCGGTTCATCTTTTCTATTCCAGGATTTTTTGCGCTTAACATTGTTATAGGCAACCCATTTCTTGTCCCCAGTTTGATGATACGCTTCAAAAAAGGATCATTTTCTTGGCGTTTGAGAAGCTAATCACAAACGTCAATGCAAAGGCACCAATTTAGCCTGATCATGGACGGTCGAATTTGATAAATTTAATCTCTCACCGATCTCACGAGTTGTTTTTCACCGGTTTGCATTAATTAATGCTTTTATTGTGTCTTCATCAGCTTCAAATGGTCTTCCAGTATCTTTTCTATAGTAAAAAATAAAATATGCCGTTTTTCACTTTCAATATTCAACCAAAACCTAGTGTAGAGAATCAATAGTTTTTTTTACAAGCAAGCCTTGCTATATCAGCTGTCAGAATACATATGATTATGCCGCTTAAGTGTGAAGTTGGTTGTGAAAAAATACAATTAATTCCTCTATTGCGAAAAAACGAAAAACAACGAATACTCGATACATGGACGGTGAGTCAGTACTGCTGTCACAACGCATTCAGTCTAATCACTTTTCTATCACACTACCTTACAGTCAAATTACAATTATTGATAAATCGAAAGGCTAAAAGAATCCTCATTTCGGTTATTGAATAAATTTTAGGATTGCATATGGCAATTTATTTTTGAAACGTTTAAATTAAAAAAAAACAATAACTGATTACTTGAACGTTCAAGTTCAAGTTCACTTTATAGTATTACCTCAAAATTTTACATTTGTCTTCTAATAAAATCTTAATACTATTTTCCCTTAAGAATATTTAAACCTAGCTCAATTTATGTTTTATTGGTTCTTAGCTTTCTGCTATCATTGAATTTATTCCTAATATATACATAATATTTTAATTATCTTAATTTTGACATTTTGAAAAAAAACATGCTTTTCTCCTAAAACATAACCTTAACCCTTAATTTTACTCTTATAAACTAAATATGCATTTTTTTACAATTATTCTTAAAACTAACAACTGCTGCGTTTGTTGTGTCCTCTTGATTTCCGATGGTGCTTCCGACCTCGTGTGATGTAGTTGCTACCCTCTATGTTGTCCCTTTGACTTCTTCTTGTAGATCTGGAGACGTCTTCTTTGTCCTCCACTAGAAGTAACGGTAACAGGTACTTGAAGTTTCTCAAGATCTCCAGTAAGTTGTCTTCCGTCAGCTGCCTTACTTCCCTGTTTGGATTTGGGAAACGCCTGCCTTCCGGTATAACCTGTCGTGAGAAATAAACTTTTTCGTATGTCAAGACCTGCTGAGCCCTGCGGCTTTTCGTAACATCTTCCTTCCACCGTGTGCAGTTCTGTTGCTACTGTTGGGGAAATTGATGACCAGATGGGGATACCGTAGCATAGGTATAAATAATAAGTTTGACGTCCTTGCGTAGGATTTCTGAGCGATACATTCTCAGAAGCCTGCAAAATATGCCTTTGGCTTTTTTTAATTTTATTCCTGACAAATGAGTTGAATTTGAGGTTCTTGTTGAGATTCAAGCCTTAGATACTTAAGATTCTTTACGCGCCTTATTTACGAGTCACCCTTATTTCATAACCCGCAGTCTACGAATTTCTTCTTTGTGAGGCACAAGCACTGTGACTTTGGAATGTATACTTGAAGACCCCATTCCTTATAGTATTCTGTCAGTTTACTGACAGCTACCTTCATAGCTTCCAATACTACCTTCATAGCTTCTAAGGGTATCGTCAGCATACGAGGTCTGTTCAAAAAGTATATTTTGAATTTCCGCGGTTTACGTATATTCGATTTTCAATTTTTTTTGTGGCATTATGTTGGTACTCATATATCTCACTCATGCCAACAAGTTCGGTCATTTTGAATGTTCAGTTAATTTTTGACAGCTGCTTTGGTTGCATGTGTTTTGGCTCGTATTCGATTTTTGCTCAATTTCGACCAAAAACAGCATCGCATTAACATTGCTAAGGAGCTGTTGGACTCTGTCCGCGATGCTTCAGAGGGTCTTAACTGGTAACGAATCATGGGTTTATGGTTATGACATGGAAACTAAAGCTCAATCATCCCAATGGAAACTGCCGCACGAGCCAAGACCAAAAAAAGCGCCAAGTTCGGTCGAATATGAAGTTTTTGCTTACAGTTTTCTTCGATTGCAGGGGCGTAGTGTATCATGAGTTCTTGCCACAGGGTAAAACTGTCAATAAGGAATATAACCTGCAACTTGTGCATAAGTTGCGTGAAGCATTATTAGCATGTTGTTTTTGACCAACCATTTTTGGTCAAAAACAACACACTTATAATGCCGCAGACACCGTATTCCCCAGATCTGGCCCCCTGTGACTTGTTCTGCTTCCCAAAACTGAATAGCCCTATGAAAAAACGACCCCACGCTACGATAGAAGAAATAAAGACGGCATCGAAGGAGGAGCTCAACAAGATCACGAAAAATGATTTTTTGAAGTGTTTCGAGGATTGGGAAAAACGTTGGCACAAGTGTATAATATCTGGTGGATAAAATAAATATACTTTGAAGAGGGGACAAAATAAATATTCATGAATAAACAAATAATTTTTTAAAAAAAAAAACACAAAATTCGCGATACTTTCTGAACAGACCTCGTATAATATCATATGAGTATTTTCGCTTAATTGAACCTTACATATACCTGTAATTTAAAGGTTGTATAACTTAGATAGAAAGAACGTAATTTGCGGAATATTCTCTTATACTTTTTTTTAAGACTATAAATCTTATTCTAAAAAAAACTGAAAATGATGTCATTGGTATTAATTTTTTTTTTTGGTAAACAGCCGCTTTTAAAAAATCCAAAACGCTGCGTCAGAAATTCAAAGAAGTCCTTAATTTGGATTTTGCAAAATATCTCCCACTAACAGTTTTGAATATACGATAAACTTTTCTGATAGAATAACAAATTCTTTCATATTAAAAAAGAAATATAAAAAAATATTAAATATCGAATAAAGTTGACTAAAAACAAAATAAAAGCAATCACTACTTATGACAATATTTCTAATATCAAATAGACAAAGAATAATAAAGGACCAAAATGCTGGACTACCATCCAGACGGTTGTGTGGGGTCCCACGCTAATTCCGTTCTGAAAAACCAAGTTTCTTTCCATTCTACTTTAATTTCCTCAACCCGTTATCCTTTATCGGCAAATGGCCTTTAGTATCGAAACAGATAAACAAAAAATAATACAAATAAATTCGTCCTTATTACTGATTGAAGCTGAAATATTATCGAAAAGAAGATCGAACGGTAGATGTCTAGAAAACAAACTTTAATAGAATATGGCAATTTTCTATTAAAGTTTTTTTTTTGTGAAGGTAGAAATTTACAGTTGCAAGGTTCTTTTGAATTCAATCGGGTGAATAAAAAACAAAGTCTACCTTTAGGAGGTATCTCTTGAAAGGCTAATGATAAGATGTCTGGCGGCCCTTTTTTTTGTAACTCTTTACACATTTGCTAGCCCCAAAGAGTTATATGATCATTCGCAGGTAACTTTGCTATACTTAGTGTAGGCATTTTCGTATTTATTTGTTTTTCTTTTCAATTTTTTTTTTACTTAGTAGCATAACTAAAAGCTATCCGATTTTTACCTCTTTAAAGATGGTAATCATGTTCATGGGGGAATTCTTTAGAAAATGTTTCATTTGGTATGACCAAACCTAGACAAGAGACCAAACACTGAACTGTACGGCACAGATGAGCTTGGCAATTTTCTATAAAACCACCAACAATATTAGATATAGTACAGGATATTGTTTTGCTTTTCTAGCAAGGAAAATTCAAATTACAGACAATGAGAAAGAAAATCAAATAGGAAGAGAAGATAAAATAATGGCGATTTCTGAAAGGAAAGTGCCGGAAGACGCAATCACCATAAAGGTGCTTTTTAAATTGAAAAAGAAAATGTTGTTGTCCTTCTGCCCGGAAGCGGTTAAGCTCGATTTTAAAGTACTTTGTACGTGCACAGTGGAAAGTGTAAAAGTTTTGGGTGTGAATAGTTCCAGAGGCCTTCTGGAATCGTCCACCATCTCTTTGCCCAGCTTACCCAATTTCTTTTCTGTCAAGCTTTTCTTCATCGCATTTACGAGCCCCAAGGACTATTTTAACTTAAGTGTACATATTTGTAAGTGATGTTCATTTATTTATTAGGGGACAGTTCCCTCTCTGATTCTGTTTATTATCTGCCAATGTAAGTGAAATCTTTTAAGTACGAATATATGAAAAAGTTTACACCATTCCATATTATGGTAATCTTAAAATCTACAAAACCTCAATAAATATTGTAGATAGTGTGAAAATATTTAGAGAAAAAATCCTGCAGATCCTTATTCATAATAGATACTTCTATATCCATATAATCAAATACGATTGGAAATTGAATAGTTTTGATTAATCATTTTTCAATAGTCGAAAACTTTTTGAAATTCAGTGAATGTTCAGAAATAAACCTTTTGTAAACCAAAAACTCCTACGTACACATACGTCTTAGAAATAATATAAGCACTTTAAAAGTGCATACCTAGGGGAAAAAAAACATTTTTGTTTACTTGGAAAAATTCAATTTGAACCTTCTCCCAACATCTACCATATCGTACACTATCTACCTATGACGAATACTACTTGTTCAAGGAGTTCCCTGAATGCAATCCATTCGCATCTCAAAATTGCAATAGCAACTACAATGGATGGAGTTGGTGGTCAGGAAGCCATTGAAATAAGAAGTTTTTGTATCAAAAGGTGAACTCTGGCTGCAAATCCCTTTTGACACTATCCGTGTGACTATGGCATTTAAATACTTTGGAAAATGTAGAGACTGTGTTCGCTGCAATTTATTTGATAAAAACTTAAAACTAGAAAAAGTGCACATTGTATTTGGTGCTCCATTCGTATCCAATATTCCAACTCAAATCGATTGCAAATATGTGTAAAATCGATAAATGACTTTTTACGTATATTATCATATCTGTCCTTTATATGCTAAATATGCAATCATATGTGAAATTAAGTGTATCCTTCTTACAAATAAAAGTCCTTTTATTCAATCATAAAAAGATTATTAATATTAAATTCTCAATTAATAGAAATATGGTTAAATATCGAATAATCCTTTTTCCGATTTAAATAAATAACTTTCAATTTAAAAAATAAAAATAAAGAAGAAAACCGTTTATTAACAACCCTTTTACGTATTTTTTTTCTCTATTTTATATTTTATCGAAGAGAGTCGGCAGAAAAGTGAAAATTTTACGATCAACTCAACATGTTATCACACTTTAATCTGTACACTTCATAACGAAAAATAAACAACCACCGACAACGACAAATTAACTCTTTTATCAACCCCTAAGATCGTGATTATGCCAAGAGTTTTGGTAAAGTTTTTCTATAAACAAAATACAGATGCCTGTTGTTGGTTGTCTTCATTTTTATCCAACCATAGCCAACCCGTGCTATAATTTTACGCATCCTTTTTTTTTTTCTTTCTTTCTTTACCATATTATGAAAACTTTAACAACATTCAGATTTAAGAGTTTTAACGATTATATTTTTTTTATGATACTCCCCATGTGGTGAAGAGGGTTCGAAACGAAAAAGGAGAAAACTTTTTCATTCTTGAAACTTTCGATGTGAATTGATATTTTCGAAAATTTCCTTTTCCTATAATTGACCATTAATATAGCCATTATGTGTTGTTCGTTTCTATCACCTGAGATTTATTATTATTATTATTATTTGTTTTTTTTTGGTAAATTTATGATTATTAAATGAGTTGGTTTTCTTTCTATTATTAATATAATTTTGGTAAAGCTTTTGATTTGACAATAAACTGTTTTTGATATAAAATAATGAAATTTTGTTGTTTTAAAAATAAAAATATTGGGTTCTTCGGAAAGTAATTTCGTTTTGTTTTTATAAAAATGAAAGACGATTTTCTGATAGTGAATTAATATTTTATTCAATTAAATATTATCCAGTCTGATCCAATACCCTTTCCCATCTTTCTGGTAGTAGCATGATTCCACGCTCATAAAATTTTTGTTCTTTTCTGGCAAAAAACTGATCCAGGAGATTTTGGACCTCCTCATTTGAATTAAATGTTTTACCATCTAAAAATGTTTGTAGAGATCGGAACATATGATAATCGAAATGTTTTAGGTCTGGAGAGTATGGTGGGTGTGGCAATATACGAGGTTCAAAAATTGTTTTTTTTTATAAATGAAGATCTCTTTTGTCCCCTTTAAATTAATCCCCACCAGATATTATACATTTGTGCCAACGATTTTTCCAATTCTCCAAACACTTCAAAAAATCATTTTTTGTGATCTTGATCAGCTCCTGCTTCGATGCCTTCGGTATATCCTTAATCGTAGCGTAGCATCGTCCTTTCATGGGGCTTTTCGGTTTCGGGAACAAGAGAAAGTCACAGAGGGCCAGATCTGGGGAATACGGTAGCTGCGGTATTATTAGTGTATTGTTTTAGGCCAAAAATTTACGCACAAGCAACGATGCATGAGCAGGAGCGTTATCATGGTGTAAAAGCTAATTTTTGCTCTTCCACAAATCCGGGTGTTTCTGGCGGATTTCTTTGGGTAACTTGCGCATAACTTGCAGGTAATATTCCTTCTTGACCATTCTAATCTATGGCAATAACTCATGATGCACCACGTCCCTGCAATCGAAGGAAATTGTAAGCAAAACCTTCACATTCGACCGAACTTGGCGCGCGTTTTTCGGTCTTGGCTCGTTCGGCAGCTTCCATTGGTATGATTGAGCTTTGGTTTCCACGTCATAACCATAAACCCATGATTCGTTACCAGTTATGACCCTCTGAAGCAAATTTGGGTTGTCGCGAACAGAGTCCAACAGCTTCTTAGTAATGTTAATGAGATTTTGTTTAGTTGGTCGAAATTGAGCAATTTTAGTACGAATTTCGCGTCTCACGCCCAAATCATTGGTAAAAATCGAATGGCACGAGCCAATCGATATGTTTAAGTCCTCGGCAACTTCTCTAACGGTGATTCAACGATTGGCCAATACTATTTTCTTCACTTCATCAATGTTTTTGTCTGTTGTTGAAGTGCTCGGGCATCCGGTATGCTTTTCGTCGTTCACATTTTCTTGGCCCTCTGAGAGCATTTTGTACCACCGATAATCGTTGCTTCGGTCCAAGGTAGCTTCACCATATGCCACAGTCAATATTCAAAATGCGTCCGCGCAATTAATTTTGTTTTTCACACAAAATTTTATACAGATTCTTTGATCCATTTTTTGGAATGGGCAAAAATCGAAGACGGGCCAAAACACATGCAAGCAAAGCAGCTGTCAAAAATTAACTGAACATTCAAAATAGTCGAACTTATCGGCATAAATGAAAGACATAAGTAATAATATAACGCCATAAAAAAATCGAAAATCGAATATACGTAACCCGCGAAAATTCAAAATTCGCGATACTTTTTGAACAAACCTCGTATTCCATCCAAGCTCTAAAAGCTTTTGCTGAGTGGTCAAACTTGTATGTGGTTTCGGATTATCCTGTTGGAACACTATACCTTGCCTATTGACCAATTCTGACCTTTTTTCTTTAAGTGAATCATTCAATTTGTCCAACTGATGACAGTCTACTTCAGAATTGACCGTTGTGTTACTCGGTAGGAGCTCAAAATAAACGATTCGTTTGAAATCCCACCAAACAGATAGCATAACATTTTTTTGTTGATGAATATTGGCTTTCGAAGTGCTTTGATCCGGTTCATCTTTTCTACTCCAAAATCTTTTCTGCTTTACATTGTTGTAGACAACCCATTTCTTGTCCTCGATGATGATATGCTTCAAAAATGGATCATTTTCTTGGCGTTTGATAAGCAAATCAGAAACGTCATTGCGACGGTACAAATTTTTTTCCGTAAGAAGACTAGGAACCCATATGTCGAGCTTTGAGCTTTAACCTAGCAGTTTCAAATGATCATGAACGGTCGGATTCGGTAAATTAATTTTTCAGCGGTCTCAAGAGTTATTGTATCTTCATCAGCTTCGACTGACCTTCCAGAACGTGGTCCATCTTCAAGTTTTGGCACTAGTGCTCACTTAACACATCTTCCCTATACAAAAATGCTGTTTTTCACTTTCCATACTACAAAAATGCTGTTTTTCACTTTCCATAAAAGGGTATTAACCAAAAACTACTATGCAGAATCAATCGATGTTTTGCAGAAGCAAGCCTTGCTATATCAGCTATCAAAATACGTATGATTATGCAGCTAAAGTGTGAAGTTGGTTGTAAGAAAACTTAATTAAATCCTCTGTTGGGAAAAAACAAAATTACTTTTTTCTGAAAAATATCATTTTAATTTGGTTGTTTTAATAAAAATTACCCAAAAATTTCTAGCTATAAAAATATGAAATTATTCCTACTCACTTTGATGTTAATTTGGTTTATATGCAATAAATAAAAAACCGCAAAAATTTACATTCCATAATTTACGAGATAATTATAAAATTTATTGTTGATTGTAATTACCATTTGAATATCTACTATTTTCGGTTAAAATAATTACAATTTAATAATTATGAAAAGTATATTCTATATTCGATAAACAGTTAATAAAAGTGAACTTTTGTGGATGAGAAAGAGTATTTCTTTGTCTTTCTAGTATTGATGGTAGATAAAATCAATGAGCATCCCTTAACAATACTTAATGACAAATCTCGACAAGACATTAATACAACTAATAAAAGTGAATGAATTACTAGCAATAAATTCGAAAATTCCCATTATCGCCTCTAATTACCCCAAATACACTGTTCTATCAGAAATTTACTGCATAATCAGAGCTTCTTTTGACTACCACCAAAACTTGATAGCATATCAAATTGTTTATTAAAGAGTTATAAGAAAGCAACGATGAGAAAAGTTACTCCTGAAAAATAATGAAATTTTCAGCAGAGTCAAAATTTATAGATTCAATTTGTGATATTAACAACTGTCCTGCAGGATAAGCAAAAAATGAACTATCCTTTAAAGTTTGTAATTTTCAGCTTTAGATATATTTGCGAAAATTTCTAAATCCAAATCGATTGAGGAATTTATTAGATTAAAGGTAAGAGAAAAAAATAATCTGTAAATGTGAAAACTCGACAAATAACAAAAAAACAATAAAGGATTCCCCCCAATGACTATTATTTTTTCTACTTCTTCTTCAACATTTTGATATGTCATAGAAAAAAGTGATGCACAAAATTTTTCCATCATCCAACAAATTCGAAAATTGTATAATTTTTCTTCATCTAAAAAAAAAGACGGTTGGTTTTGTATGCTTTCAATAAGAACTATAAAGTCCTACACCTATACTTATACAGGTAATATTAAAGTGACTGTACCTGTAGTCGAGGATACGAAATAAGCTTCGATTTAATGTCGATATTTATCAAAATTTATCCTTCGGTTATAACACAGAAGCCCTGCCAACAAATTATATTACAGAAAGGAGCTAAGAAATTAGTGAAAAAAATAAGAAAGGAGTTGAACATAAAATAAAATATGAAGGATTTTTGGTGGTAGGGAGTTTTTTTTTTTACTCTTTCTCGTTTGAGTAGAAATTGAACGGATGACTGCGTCTTGTGTTCGGGAAAAGTTTTGTGAAAATTTTCTACCAAACACAGCTGAGCAAAACGATTTTTTTCAATAAGAACTTTTTTTTTTTAATTTTTCAGGTATTTACGTGTGTGAGACACAACATTTGGTGTGCTTAGTTATGAAATCAGGTGAACGTAACTCGGTTTCTTACAGTTTCGGTCCATTTAACTCAGTCGCTCTAATGCGAATGGAAATCAGTAAGCATGAGCACAGCCTGGTCCGTCCAGTCAAACTGTATACAATTGTCCGGCCACCCTTTTGGGTATTGTCCCTTCTACCAACAAATAAGAAATCAAATTTTCTAATCGAAATTACAAAAGATCTGAATGCATGAATGGTGAATGGTTAAGACGTTCGGCTCCCCGCATAAACTCTTCTGCTCCACTATTTCGTATGTACACATGGGAGATGGATTGGGACTCTCACCATCTGCAATACAAGATTGGTTACCTGAGCTTTTATGTTTGGGAAAATCAGAATGAATAGGATCTCGAAAATGTATAGCGACGGGCGTACCGAACTGAACGGAACGATAAGAGGTACTTGTTCGTTTTGAAGAATGCAGAGTGTTTAGACACTTCCACTTGAATTAACTAAACAATAAATGCTAATAGATTCCACAGTCAGCCGGAGATTCGGTCGGAGCGGAGGAGCGGTGAGTGGAACAAGCCACTTGGATTATGGGATGTGAAAGACTTTTGCCAGTCGATTTTATTGGTTGTCCTTTTGAAGAACGCAGAAGATCAATTTCTATAGATTTTCAGACGAAAGTTATTGAAGAAAATCTCAGTTATCTCCTGTTTTTTTCTGCTCCAATTCGATTTTCAATTGACGTCTAATCACTTGAAAACCGTAAAGGATATGAAAATAATAAGCAAGCGATTAAATTTCATTCCAAAAACTGGTTGTCTCTCTATGCCCATCAACAATAGAATTAGTATTGTGGAAGAGGATCTGAAAGGACTTTCTCTCTTCTTAGCTCTACTTTTTATATATGTGAAGGGAGGATACAATGCGTGAATTTGATTTCATCTGATTTCAAGCATTTACATTTAACATTCAATGTTCGATTGATTTTAAGCTATAAGATTTGTTTGTAAAAAAAAAAATATTAAACAGAACATAATCAGTACTGATTCAGTTGAAATACGATTTAAATCTTCTTTTATTTCCAAAATGTCTAATAATTTTTTTATATTTTTGGTACTTCTTAAAAATTAATTTCGTAAACGCTTTCCAGATAATCACTATTATCACAAAAACGAAATAATTTTCATATGTAATAATGGAAATTAGAAAGCACCATAAAGAATGGCATGAAATTTACACAAGATTGATTAGTGACTCTCATACAAAAAAAAGGAAAAGCTGTACTATTTGCTAAGCTTTTGCTCCACATGACGATATAGAATACAAATTGCATACTAACAAAATCATCGAAGACCTAATGTTCCTAGTCCCTATAAGCTTCGCTCTCAAACATTTTAAGCTCTTGGAAATTAAAACTGCTATTCTGTGCTTTTCCAATAAAAAAAGGTCCTGACTATGGCTAATAACAGCTCCTATTCTGAAGCAAATTTCCCGAAAAGATTTAGGTTTAATTACAAACAGTTTTAATGGTATCATGAGCACAAACTATTTTCTCTTACTCTGAAAATTTTCTATTATAAAAATGATTTCTAAACCAAAAAAAACATTAAATCCTTGGTAAGATTTTTGAAAAACTTCTATTAAAACAACTTATCCCAGTCCTAGTTAATGAAAAAACTATTCCTAATCAACAATTTGGCTTCCGATCTAAACACTACACTATCCAGCAATGCCATTGCATTGTTGATCATATTGAATCATCTCTTGAGAGGAAATAGTATATCATCTTTTGAGAGGAAATTAAAATTCATATCCCTACCAATACAATTTCGAAGCGGGATTTTCTTCAGAAACCTCGGAAATATATCCTTTTCTAGACGGAGTTCCACAAGGCAGCATGCTTGGTCCCATTTTATAGCATATTTATACCCATGACATCCCATATGATCCTTATATTATCAAAACTACTTATACAAATGATACGGCTATACTTGCTACTGAAATAGCTTCCAATAATTTATAATCCCATGTCCATAAGCCTGGTTTAAGATTGAAATTGGTTTAAGAGATGGAGAGTGAGGATAAATGAACAGGAGAAAGCTCACCTTTTGTCAAGGAAAACCAACCCCTTTATACTTTAATGGTAACATGATTCCACAATATGATAAAGTACGTTATTTGGAATTTTACGTGCACAAGATATTAACATGGAACCCATATACTACCAGTAGTATTAGTTTAAATGCGCTGTTTGGTCATAGATGGGTTGGGTGAGCGTATTAAGCTATGAGTTTGACATCTGTCAACATTAATCAGTGCACATTTTCAGCAATTTCGTAAAACAACATACATTTTTCCTTTGGTAATCATGTCTAGTTTTGTGCCAGAAAAAAAGCATATGCGGGAAGAATTTGAAGAAATCGGTTGCCGAATCGCATGGAATGATTATGGAGGCCTATGGTGACAGTGCTTTATCGGAAATAACGGCTGAGATTAGTTTCGTCGGTTCAAAGACGGTAATTTTGAATTGTGGGAAAAGAAGGGTGAAAATCGGCCTTGGAAGGTTGAGGACCATCAATTGCAGGCTCTTTTGGACGAAGACGATACCCAATCGCAAATAATTCTCTCGGAGCAATTGGGTGTTACTCAACCAGCCATTTCCATGTGTCTGCGTACCATGGGGAAGATTGAAAAGATCGGAAAGTGGATGCGGCATGAATTGAACGTAGGCAGATGAAGCGACGACAAAACACATACGAAATCTTGCTCGCCTGACAAAAAAGAAACCCGTTCCTGTGTCGAAATATGACAGTGGATATATTTCGAGCATCCTAATCAACATCTTCCCCAAGACCAAATCTCTTCGGACGGAAGACGATGCTGTGCGTTTGGTTGGATCAGTCTGGTGAAACTATCAATGCCCACCGCTACCACCAACAACTGATCAAATTTCACCGTGCTCTGCGTGAAAAAAGGTCAGATTATCAACAAAGACATGACAAACTGATTTTCCTCCACGACAACGCACCATCGCACACGTCAAAAATGGCCCGAAAGTATTTGGAGACACTCAACTGGGAGTGGGAGGTGCTACCCCACCCCGCTTATTCACCAGACCTGGTCCGTTCCGACTACCACCTGTTTTCGTCGATGGGTCACGCGCTCGCTGAGCAGCATTTCGATTCTTACGAAAACGTCAGAAAATGGTTTGATGAGTGCTTTGCCTCGAAAGAGAAGGAATTTTATTGGTGTGGTATCCACAAATTGCCCAAGAGATGGGAAAAATGTGTAGCTAGCGAGGGCAAGTACTTTTAATAATGAAACCATGCGTTTTTTTGACTACAACATAGCGTATTTTAGGTTATACACCTGGTAGACTAAAAGAAATTGAAGCTACCAGACATTACCTACAACTTCTTAGACTACTGGACAAACGCTCGAAACTAACAGTTAAAAGTAAACTTTTATAAAACCTATTTGGACATATGGAATTGAATTTTGGTGTTCCAATTCCTATCCCGTCCAGGCCTTACAATCCAAGATCATCTGTAAAATTGTTGATGCACCCTTTTATGTTCGTAACAACATAAAACATCGTGATCTAAATATTCCCTTTGTTGAAGACCTGTGCATTTGCGGCTATCAAAAATTTCACTTCCGTTTACCCTATCATCATAATCCACTTGTTAGAGAATTGTCCTGTACTGTTCTCCGCGGAAACACTAATCGGAGACTTAAGAGACAATGTGCTAGAGATTTTGTAGAGGAATCTAACTTTCGTTAGTTGGATAAACGCCGATCGGTGTTTACTCCCACATCATGATGCACAAGATTGTAAATTACTAGGAAGGTCAATAAAATTCCAAAGAGCCATTTTGTGATTTGAAAAGTTCATTCTGCTCATTTGACAGCTGTCAAGTAAAAATATCAATACAATTGTAAGTGCAGATAAAAAAAAAAAAGAAAAAAAAATGTAATAAAAAAAATTTTCAAAAATAACACTAAGAAAATATTTACTTAAATAGTTTTTATAAAATTTTTATAGTTTAATTAGAAGATGGAGACGAACATATTGGACAAAATGGATATTTTTATATAATTTTAAGTAGTTTACACGGCGCCGGTCTTGGAATTAATGGCGAACCAAATTCTGTTATGAGATGCTCTAAGTGCATAAGAATAGAGTATATCTACTAGACCATATTTGTAATTCGGAAACCAATGATAAAAGGATACAGTACAGAAAGGATTGCAGAAACAAAGAGATTACGATATCTGCTGTTGTCGAGCTAAAAACAATGCTATTGCGTGTCTGTGGAGCGAAACTCTTTTAGAAGACGGAAACTTTCTATTGTACTATGAAGAAAGGCTATTTGCGATAAGAGCTATCGTTAGAAAGGTAAAATTAGCAGAGACAAGTTATACATCTTAGAAAAATAGAGGGGGGGAAGGGGATGGGGGGAAGTTGAGAAAAACGAAAGATGTTAAGTAACTGTCTCGCCAGAAGTGCCTTATAATCCGTCAGCATTGTTTATCACAATTGTTCATCGTAATCACTGTAATTTTAATACAGTCGCAAATGATCAAGAGAATGGGGGGCTGTCTTTCCTCCCTTCATCGGGACCAAGTCGTTGGTTCGAATTTATTGTTAACCCAACTCAAGGTCTAAGCTAAACATTGTAAACACTTTAATTCAGGTGGCGGCCTTCAGAAGCGGTTATTCCTTGTCTTTTGTGGCACGAAGACGTTCACCATCATGTGAGCCATTCACTCAATGGCGGAAAGTCTGCTATCGCTTCTCGAAATCCCCCAGAGAATGGATAAAGCAAGAACCACTGTTTGTTTATCCGAAAGTCGATGCGATTATTTTGAAAAATTACAGGCACCCGTTCGCAGACAAACGATTGTTTTCAATGTGATTATCGTTGAGCGAAATTTAAATTGTGCCAAGTCTGTACTGTTGGAATCTTTCTAATTGATTCGCTGATAACTCCATAAAGAACGAGTTGTCCCCACCAAACTATGCCAACATGGCGAAACGGCATAAGGATGGGCTTTTTATCATTTATGCTCTTATATATATGTACATATGTACGTGTATTTATGGTAAATACGGAAATGAATGAATATGCACCAGGGTACGTTATTCTTTCGTTTGGCTTTACGAGTAGAGTATGCTGCCATTATTATTATTATTATTATTATGCTCGCCAGGATACCAAAAGAAAAAAGTAACTGTAGAAAATCCAGTTTTTATTAAAATTTGTTATCCCGCAGGGTGTATGCCAGCAGTAAGGCACACAGTACAGATCCGGTTGATATGCAAACTTTCTCGTAGAAAAATGGGAATAATTTGTCTCCGGATCCAGAAAGTATTCACCAAAAAAGTAGTAAAGAAAAACTTTTGTATCAGTATCGGTTGTGCCAACAACACACTAACTCAATGTATTTAGAGAGCAAAAAATAATAATAATAATAAATGAAAATCCAGTCAGTAGAAGGAATTCAGTTCTTTTTTACTGGTGGTTAAAGCAACAGACTCCGCTGTCGAGTGAAAGGACACCGCGAGTGTTGGAAATTTAACGGGGTGGTAGTTTATGAGAATGGATTTTTATTACCTGAAAATATTTTCTGCTTTTCCTCAGTCATACCATATATTCCACACTGTGCCGTTGAAGGCAGCTAAAGAACATCTTTTGGTCTGATGTTCGTCCATGTTTGCTCACGACTATCGTTGCTGGTGGTTGGAGATTTTTCTTATTTTGTCCTCGGCGCAAAGAAGTAGATCATAATGATTTATAAAAGATTGTGGAACATAAGTCACTGTTATAAGAAATGAACATTTACGTATTTTAAGAATTAATTCCGCTACCATCTATTATGGCGATGTACTCGTATGTGCAAGGCGATTGTGAAAAGCGACTGTTTAGAGCTGCGACCATAACTTCAACGGTGTCCAAGTATAGTCACACGAACTATAGTGTCCAATTGTAGTAAAAATCGTCATTTATGAATTTCTTAGAAGCTCATAAAATAGGATTGCGACCCGCTGATTATAGATAGTGGCGAGACAATTTCAGTATATATGCTCGGTGAATCTCGAACTGGTTCACCATCTTTCCTATATTCAAAAAAATCTCTTAATCTCCAGAATTTTTCTTTACACAGCCACACTATTGCCGGTAACTAAGAGATATTAACGACCAGATAACTCTATATTTTACCATTTTATTTGACTGATAACGTGCTTATTTGTTACCATTAAATGATAGAATGGAAGGACAAAATGGTTAGAAGATAGCTGCGCTAGCTTGACAATAACTCACCTTGTCGCATTTAAACAGAAGAAAAATAAGAAAAAATAATCAGAGTGAATGCAAACATTTTCCCAGAGAATTGAAAATTATCAGTTATAACAATTCCGTCCTAAGAGGAGTCGACTTATATCTATCGTTGGTGGTGGAACTCAGGTTATTCCATTCATTGTCGATGATCAAATGCGTACACATGTAATGCCTATGGGAAATTCATCTACAAAGTTTACATTAATAAAAGAATATAAATTCCATCATAAAAGTAATTTCATTAAAATAAATCTATTATAAATAGATAACAAATTTAAAAAAAAAAATTTAGATAGAAATGTGCAGTCAAGAGCATTTCCTTTTTATGCTAAATTTTGTTGCAATCAACTTTGTTTTCTATGTTATATTTTTGTTTTGTACTTGGTGAAAAGTTTTCATAGATATTATAAAAGTTTTCTATTACAAGGACTTTAAAAAGGCGCATTTAAATGAATACAATTTTACTTTACAAACTGTATAAAGGGAAAATTAGTTTAAGATACTTTCCAGCAATTTCTTAGATTAATATTTTCCTATATTTAATGTAGTATCATCAAGATTTGTAAGTTTTCTTGTGATACAAAATTCAACTCAAAAACTTTAATTTCGTAATAACGAAGGTCAAACAATTTATTCAAAGTTGGTAATTTTCTGGAAAACAGTTTTTGAAATAAACTTTAAGCAGGCAAATGAAAATTTAAACAAACATTTATTATTTTTATTTTAAGGCAAAGAAAATTTTCTTTACAACTGATTATTATTATTCGCAAATAAACAATTTAGTTTAATAACTGGAAACTTTTGCCAAAACGAAAAATCCTAAATATACTAAAATTATTATTTGTGACTTTTTATCGGCGTTATTAATTTTTTTGTGCGTGAAAATGTCGAAATTTGAGCCAAATAAGCGTCATTTACGGGAATCTTTGCTTTTTGCCTTCAATTCTAAAAAGCTGCGGCTGAGACAAATCGAAAAATTGTAAAAATTTATGCTGAGGCTTGTTTTAGTGAGAGAATATATTGCAAATGGTTTAAACGCTACAAAAGTGGAAATTTCAATGTGGAACAAGCCATTTTCCATTATTTGGAAGCCTTGGAAATGATCCAAAAGCAAGAAAATTGGGTGCTGTACGATTTGAATTTGAGAGACGTCGAACGGAGTTTTTTCACATACGATCAGCTGCTCAAATGGCACAAAAAGAAAGGTTTTGGAATCGTATTGTGACTGACGATAAAAAGTGGATCCATTATGATAATCCAAAGTGAAAAAAATCGTGGGGGCGCCATGTCCATGCATAAACATCGACAGAAAAGCCAAACATCCATGGCTCAAAGATCATGCTATGTATTTGGTGGGACCACAAAGTGAAACCATCTGAACAGCTCGTTATCGAACAAAACTGATACGTTTGAGCGGAGCATTTAAGGAAAAACAGCCTGAGCAAAGGTACGACAAAGTGATTTTTGCAGCATGACAACATGATCGGCCGCATGTGTCTTAGGTAGTCAAAATCTACCTGGAAACACTAAAATGGAATATCCTACCTTATCCGCCGTATTTTCCAGATATCACTTCTTCCAACTACTACCTCTTCCTATCGGTAATGCGTGGCCCGGCTGAGCAGCACATCCAAACTTACGAAGAGACCAAAAATTACGTCAATTCGTGGACCACAAATAGCCGTAATTGGGGCACTGAAACCTCTCAACTGATCCACCAAAGGCCACTACATCAAGCTGGCGTAGTTAATAAAGAGAATAGTCTCTACTAAGGTACCAAAAACCCTCAACTGATACACCAAAGACCACTACACCTAGCTAGCTTTGTTAATAAAGAAAATAGCCGGAATTGGGGCACTAAAAACCCTGAACTGATATACTAAAGACAACTTCACCTTAATGGGTTTGTTAATAAACAGAATAGCCCATATTGGGGCACTGAAAATGTTCAAATATTATATGAAAGACCACTAATTTCCTCGTGGATTTATTAATAAACAGAATTGCAGCTATTGGGGCACTGAAAACCCTTAACTGCTATACCAAAGACTACTACACCATCGTGCCTTTTTTAATAAATAGTAAAGATGCTATTTGGGCTTAAAAATCCTCAACTGATACACCAAAGGTCACTACACTCTGCTGACTTTGTTAATACACAGAATAGCAGCCATAGGGGCACTAAATACCCTCAACTGATACACCAAAGACCACTACACCCTCGTGGCTTTGTTAATAAATAGAATAGTTGTAATTAGGGTACTTGAAACCCTCAACTGATAGACCAAAGACCACTACACCCTCGAGACTTTGTTAATAAACAGAATAGCCGCTATTGGGGCACTGAAAATTCTCAACTGATACACAAAAGAGCACTAAACCCTCATAGAGTAACTGTATGGTGCTTGATTTGGGCCAGTGACATCATTGGGCCATATTTCATTGAGGATGCTGGAGGCTATTTTGTAACAGTTACTGGTGACCCCTCTCGTGACATATTGCAAAACTTTCTTCTATTTGAATTGGATCAATTAGGCCTACAAAATATGTAGTTTTAACAAAACGGTGGCACATCAAACATAGCTTGTGCTAAGATGCAAATTTTGTGAGAAAAGTTTCCGTGCCAAAAAATGTCAAAAAGTGGTAATATCGACTGCCCCCCCCCCCGATCACCCGATTTGAACCCTCCCGATTTCTTCGTATGGAAGTACTTGAAGGAAACGGTGTACACTAACAAACCAACCACAACCTCGATGCTTAATGACAAAATTTGAAACGAAATTGCTGAAATAGCACCAGTCCACGAAAATATTATGCAAAATATGCTTAAAAGAGCTCCCCCTTGTGCCATGGTCAGAGGCAACCATGTGGCCGATGTCATATTCCATACATAATACGAATGATCATTTAATAAATTAATAAAATATAAATTAATAAATTCTATTTCATTTAAATTTTATTTAAAAAAAACTTCGATCTGGAACCGATCGTCCCCCTTAAATAAACCTGTAATAAAATGTTGAGTTTTTATTGTAAAATAAATTCTTAAATATTGTCAACAACAAAATTTCTATATAATTTTACTGAAAGTTTTCCAAATAAATAATAATGGTAAAAATTACCCATTACATTAAGAAAAGCTGATCCTAGCCTTAAGGATTCTTCTAACAATAAGTATAATCAACGCCATTATCCTTAAAGACTTCATTTTAATTTTTGACTGATAGGAATCCTAATCGATCCAATACAAATTTTCTCTATCTGAAATGGTCATATTCCTTTTAACGATGCGGTGATAAATACGTTAATGGAACTTTCATTTTCGGTTAAATCGAAAACAAATACGAAACAAGCTCAATTTTCACGTAACACCATTCCCATTTATTGCCTAAGTAATCATTTCATTTGTAGTTTTCGATTACAATTATTATTATTTTTATTATTATCGTGATTATTATGATTATTCGAAATGTAAAATCCAACCGAATATAAACGTGTAAACAACACGCTGGAATGGCTCGTTCTCGTTTGGAATTTGTTGTCACTAAACTTGACTAATGGTTAATATTTTCTATCAATAAAATTTTATTACTTAACAAATCAAGAAATTGTTATAATGAAAATGGAACACCAGCTGTTTTTCGACCTGAATTAGCCAAACGGAGAGGTTTGCCTAAATGATCTGTACCAGATTACGTTGATAGTCGTCTAAAGCGAAAATATGGCACTTAGCAATGGATGAGGATGATTATCAGTAGAGGACGAAAATGATGGAAACTCTGATAAATTCCCTATGCTTGAATTAACTCTCTTCCAAAACTAGCTATTCATTTACTCCATTAATTGGATTTCAGAGTTTGAGATTGTTTCTATATTAATCACGATAATATTGAACCTAAACAAGGGACACTTTATCCAGTTTAGCCACTTTGATCAGGAAGCTGATTCAGAAGTTCTTAGCACTTTTGTCAATAGAAACAAATCGATTTCGGTCATCCTATTACGTTCATATACATAGTTTTCTCATAATAAACCAATTTCTCACAATAAAATTCTATAGTTTGGCAGGAGGAACTCCACATCCTGGCAAATATATTGTATGATATGCCAGCATAGCTACAATATACAAAAATATACCAGCAGACAACGACCAGAGTATTTGCACAATCTTTGTGAGTCCTTGACAAATTCGATTAGTCCTTGTACGAAAATATTTCTGTTTAAATAGTACGTCAATTAAATTAAGAAGATTTCTTTAGTAAATATTATTGCCCCAGTCATACACAATTTTCATTGGTTCCATCTTGTTGAAGAAAATTCTACCAGATTCTTTACTTTTCCCTGTGGATAAACTGTGGGGCATATTTCTTCTTCTGAACTTTTTCTCTAAAATAAAGAAAACTACAAACTATGCGAAATTTTTGTATTACAAAAATTTTTCTGCACGATATATTGTATTAAAATTTCAAATACGATTTTGTTATTGTATAAATTTTCTTTTATTTTTTATTCATATTTTTAACATTTTAAATATGTGTAATTAATTTAAAATTATAATATTTGTTGTAGAAAAACTATAACAAAAAGGAGAAAATTAACAAAACTACGAGTATATGCAAATGATCCCCGTAGTTTCGGCTCCAAATGTAAGAGTACATATGCATTTATAAATACTTAAACTTTCCCATGAATCATATGAAATAAACTCAGATAATTTGCATTACTATTTGGATACATTGTGACCTTTATAATATAATATAATTAGCATAGATATTTGGCTTTCTATTAAGGAGAGCAAATATCGAAAAGCATTCTTGTATCCAAGTACTGATATTTTATAAAAGCGGACATGAGTATTTGTTTGTTCATTGTAATGAAATTAAAGTAAGAACGTTAAATGGAATAGACAAGAATATCAACGGAAAAATTATGTTATACAGTCAGGATCGCCAGAAGGAAGAATGAGAAAATGTTCACAATCGTTTTCTGTACCATTCACACTCAATGTTATTTTACACTAACTGACAAATTAGAGAAAACGTTCAAATTGTTTGTAGATAAAAGAAATACCAACAAAAATTTTAATTAAACCTCCATCTCGACATCAAATTACGATCGTCCGGATAAAAGCGAATTTAATTTGTTTGCCAGACATAACACAGCTCTCGGTCTGTACGAGCATACTTTTCAGATTCTCTGCGTTTTCCGATAAACTACAAACTATAAACTTCCATCTCAACATCGCCTAAAGGGATTTAAATATAGCAGCATCCAATGGAAAGATATATGAAGTACAATATAAAGTATAGAAAAAGGCACTCGTTAACGTTGATAAGTCTAATACTGGACGAATAGAACCAGACTCTGTCTTGTAGACTAGTTCATCTAGTCCACTAACAGTCCGAACAACCATACTTCATATATCATTGCCACGTTTATGATGCCATCCTATTTTGCTTCCACCATTCTCGAAATGGCACATTCACTTGAGCAGGAACAAAACTGATAGAGCAGTTTGAAGCAGGATGCAGTTGGCTGACGTTAATTTGGAATTGTCCAAGTTTGAACGCCGAATTCGCTTAATAGTCCGCTCATTTGCCTAGTCATTCATGCGGTTATTCACCCAATTGATAATTTCTTCAGTACCATCAATATCACCCATCTGTGCCATTTCAATGTAACCATTAATTTAATTGGGTTCGATTTGAAAGTGCCGATTCACATGAAATTTATTCCGCTTCAGATATGTTCGACAGAACAGTGAATCGGATTATGCCAAACTAGCCGAATTTCAAAAATTTACCCTAATATGTAATAGTAACTAAGACTGTTCCCTTAGTTATAGTAGAAATATTCAGTACCAAAACATTAAGAAATCGATTAGTCAAAAGTTAGATCGAGCCTATATGAATAACGAATTCACAAAACGAGAAAACAGAATCAACCAAAATTAATAGATTCCATACGAAAAGGCAATTTGATTGGAAAATTTCTGTTCATTAGCATTTTCGAAAAACTCACAAAGTTCCTATAAAATTAACTTTTTTCATTTAATTTTAGCAACCCACTAACTGATTGAATTACTATTCTTATAATGAAAACTATTTCTGACTTAATTAAAATTAAAATATTATAATTAACTGGAGAGCATCGACACCTACAGTATTTCCTAAAAATCTGTACCATCGTCCTGTTCCGTCCTGTTCCTCACTTAAAATGACAGTTAATAATTTTGGCCATGCCAAGTCTTAAAAGAAATTTCCCTTCTTTGGCCATGCCAAGTCTTAAAAGAAAGAGATTGAACCAAGTCTTAAAAGAAATTTTTCATTCAGTGACATTTATTTAAAATATGGGGAAAGGTAAGTTGAACATTACAGCAATACCAATTCAATGTCTAGTTTTTCATATTCTGCTGTCAAAAATTGTTCCGAAGTACATAGACTTTTATATCCTAAAATAAATAATT
This sequence comes from Atherix ibis, assembly GCA_958298945.1. NCBI lineage: Eukaryota > Metazoa > Arthropoda > Insecta > Diptera > Athericidae > Atherix > Atherix ibis. Next base: position 120,890,527 of record OY282606.1, read on the forward strand.
TTAATAAATTTAATGATAAAGTTAAAAATATTTCATAGATACAGTATTATTATTAATAGTTTCCATAACATTTTAAGAAATTAGTCAACTTTAAATTGCTTTCAGTCGAAAGAAATTTAAAAATATTCTGACGCTCGTTCGGTAAATTTTGCTGGCTTTTCTCTATGATCTGATCATCGCAACCCAACACTGAGTAAAAATAATCAATAATAAAAAAACTGCAATTGAATTATTTTATATTTAGTTTGTTGTAATATTATTGGGTATACTAGGTGTATAAGCTTAAATCCGCTGTTTTTTAGTCAAAAAAAAACACATTCTTTTCATAGAAACCAAAATCAAATTTATTCAAAGTATTTGCCCTCGCTAGCTACACATTTTTCCCATTTCTCGGGCAATTTGTGGATACCACGACAAAAGCCATTTTCGGACGTTTTCGTAAGAATCGAAATGCTGCTCAGCGAGCGCGTGGCCCATCGACGAAAACAGGTGGTAGTTGGAAGGGGCCAGCTCTGGTGAATAAGCGTGGTTGGGTAGTACCTCCCAGTTAAGTGTCTCCAATTAGTTTCGGACCATTTTTGACGTGTTGTCGTGGATGAAAATCAGCTTGTAATGTCTTTTTTGATAATCCGTTCTTTTTTCACGCAGAGCATGGTGCAATTCAATCAGTTGTTGGTGGTAGCGGTGGGCATTGACAGTTTCACCATGTTTCAACATCTCATAATAGACGGTACCCTGCTGATCCCACCAAACGCACAGCATCGTCTTCCGTCCGAAGCGATTTGGTCTTGGGGAAAATGTTGATGGTTGGCCGAGATCAACTTACGATTTCTTGCGTTAAGGATTCTCGAAATATATCCACTTTCCATCGCCTGTCACAATCCGAAGAAGGAACGACTTTCTTTTTTGTCTGGCGACCAAGATTTCCATCTGCCTATCGTTCAATTCATGCGGCACCCATTTTCCGATCTTTTCAATCTTCCCCATGGCACGCAGACATATGGAAATGGCTTGTTGAGTAACACCCAATTGCTCCGCGAGCATTTTTTGCGATTGGGTATTATCTTTATCCAAAAGAGCCTGCAATTGATGGTCCTGAACCTTCCTAGGCCGATTTTCACGCTTCTTGTCCCACAAGTCAAAATTGCCATCTTTGAAACGATGAAACCAATCTCGGCACGTCGTTTCCGATAAAGCACTATCACCATAGGCCTCCATAATCATTTCATGCGATTCGGTAACCGATTTCTTCAAATTATTCCCGCATATGCTTTTTTTCTGGCACAAAACTAGACATGATTACCAAAGGAAAAATGTATGTTGTTTTACGAAATTGCTAAAAATGTGCACTGATTAATGTTGACAGATGTCAAACTCATAAAAAAAAGTATGGCGTGCCCATGATAGCTTAATACAATCACTCACGCCATCTATGACCAAACACCGGATTTAAGCTTATACACCTAGTAAATTATTTTATTTCAAAAACAGAACACCAAAATTATTTGGAAAATGAAGTTCTTACTTTATCCAAATTGAAAAAAATATATTACACTATTTTTATAATAAGAAAATATTAATTTAAAATTAAATTTTTGGATAATTTACCGTCTTTATTTTATGCAAATATCAGTTTTACCCTTCGTTTATTTGAGTATTGCGAGAATAAGTAACGATGCCGTACTCCTCCGTACAAAATGGCGCATTGGACATGTTTTCTCTTTTACACTTAATGGCAGAGAAATCTTCCAATACATTGGATCACAGCATAACTTTTTAATATTAATTTCGGTAAGACGAACGTGTAAGTGAACTGTGCAAAATGCCCATGAAAAATTTAAATCTACAAAAACTGCAATTAGAAAACTAACCTTAAAAAATCAGGGGAAAAAAAATTTTAATTGGTGGTAATCTTTTGGGAACTTTTCAAAAATTTAAAAAATCCAATAAAACGTCAATTGCAATAAAATTTATGTTTTATGAATGATGATTACTATTTCTATTTCAACTGTCAAACAACAATCCTATCACAAAAAAATAACTGAAATTAAAACAAGGTCCTATTCGGCCATTAAACAGTCGGCAATTGACGTCCATTGTATGAATTCCTATAAGATTTTGAAGGTCTTAAGATATTAAAAGCGTAAACACCGTTCAGTTTATAGTTACAGTCAGAATTGGGTTACTACGATTAACTTGCAAGTCAAGTGAGAAAAAACAAGAGCGAATACCGTTTGTAAGCTACTAGTAAGTGCGCTGAAAGCGATTGCAAACTTCGACTGATTAGGAGAGCATATTTTGAGCAGATCCTCTCTGGCCAACATCAACCGTCGATGAATTTTGAAATGACAGTTTTTAGGCGTTCTTTGCTCAATTCAGTTTATTAATATGTACACGAATTATCTAAAAAAATTTCTGGGAATTTCATAAAAGTCCAAAGATAATTTAAATTTGACCAAAACTCTATTGTTGAATTAAAAGATCGTAAGTCCTTTGTAGTAAGTCCTTGTTTTAATTATGTAACAATTAATTAACGATATAAATGATCTTCCAATTATAGAAATAAAAATAAAAATATTGTAAAATTGACTTAAAGCTAAGTCGGAAAACTGCTAGACCGAACGCGGTTTTGTAAGGGTCCGCTAGGATCGGAAAATACTTTTTTAAATAAAAAATTCTACAACTTTAGGGGTAAGTCCTATTTTTATAGTTTTAATAATTACTGAATGATAATAAACAAATACTAATCTTCATTTCATAAATAATTTTTCAATTGTAGGAATAAAAAAAGGATCTTTTGTAAAAATGAACAAAGTAATAAACAGACACAAAATATTTAGATTGGTTAATAATTGCTCAAAAAGGAGACCAAAATCATTCCTGTAGGATTATTAATAAAATTAGCAGAATAAACAAAATCAGAGGCTGACAGATTTGACATACCTGAATACATTCGTGACAATAAAAATTCGAAATATGTTATTATTATAATTACATTATTAAACATGTTTAAGGATAAATCTTAGCTTTATGATTTAAGATAAAATTTGTCCGAAAAAGATATTTGATAAATCTCTTTATCTTATTTCCCTTCACTCGTAGTATTATTACTTTTTCTTATGTATTGTGTATTCTAATCAAAATATTTTACAGCCAAATCGAAGATCATTTAATATATATAACGTAAGGATTAGTGGTCAAATATGGCCTGTAGGTGAGATAATGCAACGAGTCTACTCGAAAAATGTGTAATTATTCCGGAAATTCCATATTTTTTAGTATATTTTATCAATAAATATATTTATTTTATATAAAATTATTTATTCAGTAAGATCTTATTAGGACCTTTCATTTAATATATAATTAATTCGATTGATGAGAACATTTGTACGAGGATCATTCAACAAGTACTTAGCCTCACCGCCCGATGAAACTGCTGTCATAAAAGAAATTTACATCGTGCAGAACATTCTTTTAATAGCCTACTGTCAAAGTTTCAGTTGATTCCTTTCATTAGTTTTGTTTTGAGAGCCTTTGAAAGCGAACGTGTCGGTCGGTTGCACAAAAATGGAAAAAGAAAAATATCGTTCGTTGATTAGATTCTTGTTTTTGGAAGGGAAAACGCGCAGCAAAATCAAAGATCGCTTGGATGCTGTGTATGGTGCCTCTTCTCCTTCGATGGCGACTGTCAAGAATTGGTTCAACGAGTTTGTTCGTGGCCGCACGTCGGTTTTTGATGAGCCACGCCCAGGTGCCCCGAAAACGGCTGCTACGGAGGAAAACGTTAAAAAAGTCCACGATCTCGTGTTGGCAGACCGTCTATTGAAGGTTCACGAGTTTAGCTGAGACTGTGGGCATCGCAGTAGGAACGGTGCATCATATTCTACACGAAGAACTGGGCATGAGAAAGCTGTCGGCACGATGGGTGCCGCGTTTGCTCACACCGGAAAACAAGCGCAACCGTGAAACCACATCGGCGACGTGTTTGGCGCTGTTTCAGCGCAATCCAGTGGAGTTCCTACGTCGTTTCGTGACCGTTGGTACACACCAGAGACCAAGGAACAGTCGAAACAGTGGACTTCACCCGGCGAACATGCTCCGAAGAAGGCGAAGACTGTTCGATCGGCCGGAAAGGTGATGGCCACCGTTTTCTGGGATTCACAAGGTGCGATCCACATCGATTACCTCGAGAAGGGTAAAACAATCACGGGGCGCTACTATGCTGACTTATTGGGCCGATTTGACGTCGAATTGAAGAAAAAGCGGCCCCGCTTTGCGAAGAAAAAAGTGCTTTTCCACCACGACAACGCGCCGGCTCACACCTCCGCCGTCGCCATGGCCAAATTGGTCGAATTGCGCTACGAATTGCTGCCCCATCCACCGTACTCTCCAGATTTGGCCCCCTGTGACTAATTTTTGGTTTCCAAACCTGAAAAAATCACTCGCCGGGAATAGATTTGGGTCGAATGAGGAGGGCATCGTCGCCACGGAGGCCTATTTTGCTTCCCTCGAGAAAATGTATTTTTTGGACGGGTTAAAAAAGTTAGAGCATCGCTGGGCCAAGTGTATCGAGCTTGAAGGAGATTATGTGGAAAAATAAATTGCCACCTTTCCAAAATTTTCGTTTTTCTTTTGTAGGCTAAGTACTTGTTGAATGACCTCGTACTTACGAGCATAAAAGAGAATAAAAATTTCACAATATTCAGAATATTTGATCGAGAAAGGATTGCCGTATCGACTTGAGTTTTTTTTATTCCCTTGGAAAATGTTCATTCTTTACCGATAGGGATATTTTTCTTCTTTCGTCCTTACAAGGATATATTTTTTTTACAAATTAATTGTAATATTTATTTTTTTTAAAGAATTCTCAAATAGACACCTGGCTCCCATGAAGGGTTTTTATCCTTATTGTCCTTGCAAGGATGAACAACTTTTCTCCAAAAAAAAAAAACTAGAAATCTTTACTTGTTTTAGTAAAAATCAGTAAAGATTTTCAGTAAAATTAAAATAATTTTCAAAAAAAGTAAATATTTGCAATAAAAATATTCAACAAAATTATTTAAGTGAAGAATTTTAGTCTTTTTGAAGAAAATATTGTTTCTCCTTGTAAGGATAATGAGGATAAAATCGCTCCACAGGAGTCAGATATCTATTTGAGCACTGTTTAAAAACAAATTAAAAATTTAAATGAATTAGTAAAAAAAATATATCCTCGTAAGGACGAAAAAATAAAAATGTCTTAATCGGTAAGAAATGCATCTTTTCGAAGAGAATAAAAACAACTCAAGTCAATACACGAATCCTTTCTCGAGAAAACCGAAAAATTCCCCACGCGCGCAAAAATTCAGTCCGACCGATTACGCAGACCGAAAATCTTAGAAATCGACGTTGACCAAAAAAGTAGTAAGCAGCAAAAAATTGTCGTGGGGCGATTTTTCGAGCCATTGAATACAGTTTTTACTCTAGGATCGTTGTTCCTGAACCTATCAAAATAATTTAATTGCCAAATCAACCACAATTAGTGTGACTATATGATTACATAATAAGATTGTTATTATGTATATGTAGTGGTGAGATAATTTAAAAAGTCTCTCGAAAATTCTGAATATTGTGAAATTTTTATTCTGTTTTATGCTCGTAAGTCCAAATTTTCTCATCAATCGAAACAAATTATGTAATTGATTATAGATATCTTTATTGAGAAAATATACTAAAATATATGAAATTACCGTGCTTTTATACGTTAAACTTTTTAGTGGAAGCTCTTATGAGTAACTCTTTTGTATAATTCGGCCAGTTGATTTTAATTAATATTAATACTTTTAGTTTTGTTATTAAATACAATAATATTTCCGATCATAGAAGAGGAACTTTTGTATAATCCCTTTGAATAGCTGCAATCTATTCAAAGAGCCCCTTTCGTCTGGCGGATTCTATGATATCCAGGTAAATGGAATCTGCAGATTCAAAACTCTATCAATCAATTAAACTCCAATATTATGCACTCTTTCGGTTAACTTCCAAATATAGCTGACTCTTTACGCAGAGACAAGAAGGCAAATACCAATCCTTGCAAGAACGATAAGGATAGAAACCCTCCATGGGAGTCTGATGTTTATTTGGGAAAAGTTGTAAAAAAATAAATATTACAATTAATTGGTGAAGCCATTTAATAAATTTAATTGCAATTGTATATATGTTAATCGATTGATTAAAAGATAAAAACTTGTATAAAAGATACTGATCTTATATTCAACCAATACAGGAAACGGTAAGAAGATATTCTCACCTTCCGGTTATTGAGAGTATTACCTATTTTTTATTGTAAAATTTTTAAATCCGAATTTAATTAATAGAAAAAAAAACTAATATGAAAATTTCCAAAATGTAGAAAAGTTTTAATTTATCCAAAAGAATTAGCACTGCTTTAAAAAATATCCAAATTAATTGGATATATTCAATTTTTTTATGTGCACTAAATTTTTTATAGAAAAATTTCTTGACTCAAGCATTTAATTGCAAATTTCATCAGCAATAATAGTCGTGTTATTAATATATAATCCGCCTCCAGAGTGTTTCGTGAAATCTTGAATTCCATTCAGTGCGTTCTATTTAAATGACAATGAAACACAATTTATCTTATAAGTATTTCATTAAATTTAATTTGTTCTTTTTATCCGTACAAATTTCGTATGGCCTACTATACTTTCAATGGAATAAGAGTAAAATTCGGAGTGTGTTTAATACTCAGTAAGGATATACGGATACGAATTCGAGATTAAATCTGTCACTGAATTTTTAATATCAGATCACCGCAAAGAGCATTTTAAGAAATATGTCGACTTCGTAAGGAATTTCATTTTTCAAGCTATAAAATTGTACATCAAAAAAGATGTCACAAACACAAAAATGTCTCCTAGACAATTTTCTTGACAACTTTTATTATTGCCAGTACAAATATTTCAATGCTTGCAGATACGAATTTTCTACGAGCGGCCGCTATTCCTTCCATACAAACACTATCATCACTTGTTCACACAAAATTGAAAAATATTTCCTTCCACAAAGTTTCCATTTTATTTAATTTTATTTCTTCCATCATATCTTGGAATATTTTCTCCAAATTCTTTTCAATTGTTTCGCTTCGGCTTACTTTCTCAAAAATATGATACAACAAAAAAAATTTCATTTTTACTCAAATTTGAAAGTTGAACGACTTGATTCAATATAACAAATAATATCCATTCGCATTCCTATAAAAGTCCTTCTTTACAAACTCGATTATTACTAGTAATCTTCAATATTGCATTTTTTTTTAAAACTCGTATTATTTTTTGACAGTGTGACTATTGAAAAAATTCAAAAATTTACAAATAAATACTATCTAGAAAAACGTATAAACAAAAACAAAAAATAAAAACATTTCCCCATCTACTTACGAATATTATTTTAAAGAATTACAAAATTTTTACACACACACAAGTAAGATACCGAAAAGTTTTGTTGATTTATTTTCAAAAGAACTCAACCGAAAATTAAGTTGAACTTTTTACGATCGGACTAATGAAGTCACCATTAAAAATTTATTATTGAAATTATGTTCAATTATGTTTGCTAGCCTTCAGCAAGATTTTCGGGTATAGAAGTTTTGTTATTTAGAATTTTGGGGGGGGGGGATGGTAAATAAGAGATGAGTACCCCCCAGCCTGATGAAATTTTAGCGTAGCGTGAAAGATAATTTGTCAAGTTTTTAGTACTGGATATAAGAAGGTGACAATGTTTTGTTAATTGTCTCAACAAATTGCCAGACCCCAAAATATCTAAATTGTACTAATTCTCTTTAAATTTGATTATATTTTGGTAATGATCTAAAAGTTTAGATTGATTTATGAAAAGTAAAAAATTTCAGTTAAGGGTTGATATTTAACTATTTTAGTATTTTATTTTCATTTCGAAAAGTTTTCCTTTAGGTTTTTAATAAATTGATTTTATTTTCAAAATTGAAAATTTAACATAATTGTATAATTTTAATGACTGAAATTGAAATATTTAATCACAAAATTAATCAAAAAAATAATTATAAAAAATGGATTCTATAAATCCAAAACTATATAGTTAAATATTCCCTTGTTATCTTATATTTTTAATAAAAATTTCGGTATATTTTTAATGTATAGAATCAGTGGTATATAAAAATTTAGTATGTTTGATTGTTTTTTTTTTTATTAATATTTATAATAGTAGAAAACTGAATTAATTAAAAATAATTGCTAATCGTATAAATCATAAGTCAAGCCTAGCCGATAGCCAACATTAAATATTGATTTATTAAATCAAACAAGAGAGCTCTGCTACTGTTGTATATTTTATTTCATGGATCAATTTTCAAATAAAACAATTTTTCATTAAACAAATTGATTTTGCAAACAAGCAAAATGTTAGTTCAATGCCGTTGTTGGTGAGCACTGGGCCCACCCTCTATAGATTCGATCTCCTTCAATATAGAAATTATTTGGTCCTTTTATAAAATATGCATACTCCTTCCTGCTCACCTTTACATATTGGTATATATATACTGGAATATAGTAAATATAAAATTGTTGAATATTTTTAGTATCATAGACCGAAACTAACCTACCAGGTACCGAACCATTAACAATCAGCTAGCCATCAGCCACCGACCGCTAACCACCAACCAACCATTGGTCATGATATTCACAATCGAGATGTTACAGGAGGAAGCCTTCAATCCAGTCGAACTTTACTGGTAGAGTGGATCAGAAACGATTCCCAATTTCCGATTGCCAACTACCGATACCTGCTACCCAGTCTCCAGCTACAGAGTGCCGAATTTCATTCACAAAAATAGTAGAAAACAAACTCACGGCATAAACAATTTATCAGAATAAATCAATATACACAAAAAGTTATTCGTCCGTTTCCGAAAGGTGGTTGCCATTAATTGAAAATTTTTTATGCTACTACGAAATAATTTCCTCTCAAAGCAAGCAGTACTCGTAATATTTATATTTATATTTTCCTTAAGAAAAGCTCACACCGAATTAGTTTGTTTTTCTTAATTTTTTTTTTTTGTTTTTTTTTTACTCAATCTTTCGTTAATGAAAAAAATTTCTACCAATACTCGTAAGGAAAAGTTATTGGTTCACCTTGACTTTTGATTTTACCTCCTTCAAAATGGTACCATATTGTCACTCTAGTATACTGGGGGTTGGAAGGGGGTATAGAAGAACTAACGATATTGCTTATTATACTTCGTAATGGAAACAGAGTATTATGAAAGATTTCTCATAAAACTTTTTAATAAGAAGCTACTTTGTATACCTTTAAGCAAGTTCGTTTTGAACTTTTATTCCCTATTTCTTCTAGTACTCATAATAAGTCAAACGAAAACTTCATAATTGAAAATCAAGACTTAGTAAAGATGGAATACTAAATAGAAACAATAGAAAAATTTTATATAAGAAAAGTTCGGTTATCGTTAAAATAACTACAATATTTTAACAAAAATATACAGAATAGCAGATTTTGTTAAAATGAAAATAAAATTTTCTCGAAATAAAAATAAATTCCTATTCAATAATATGTTAAATTTTGTCTCAAGTCATATAATTAACATAATCGATGATATTCCCCCATTATCGACTAGTCCTTGTTTTGTATGCAAACTGAATTCATTATGAAATTACTAAGAAAACATTTAAAACAATCTAACGATTACTTAAAATCAGTGAACTGTATTTTAAATACTCGATAGTCAATTGTGCTGAAATTTCCAATTACAAGACCATCTGTATTTATTCCCATCCATTCATTGTATGGAAGAGTTTCACTATAATTTCAGTTTCTGACTAGATTGGAAAATATTTAAAATTCCATTTGTATTGAAGCTATTTTAAATAAACGATAAAAAAGGGACAAGAATTTTATTAAAAAAAAAAAATTTCAAATACCATAATATGAATATGTATTTAAGTAGAGTGTGCTGAAAATTGATAGACGCATCTAGAAAAGTACAATCTATGATATTCAATACTGATTACCAACTGCAAACTACATCTATAGACTATGATTATCTGGAAATGACCATCGTCACAATGGAATCTGTTAGCTCAGGTGGGGACTCATTGATAAAACTACGAACATCGGTGAGCAAAATAAAAGTTAACCTATGCAAATATTATGTTAACTGATGCTGCTGAAACGATGACTATAGCTGACCACACAAAACCAATAAAAACACTAAAATTAGCTCGTTCCAAAGATGTTGTCCATGCTTGATAAGACTGCTCTCCTTTTTAGTATCACATATATTGTCCCTTCCTCTCTCCTACACTTCGTTCACTTTTCTTTTCCCATTTAATCTTTTCCAAATTGCTAGCGATCCTATATATACATACATATTTAAATCTCTTCTAGAATTTAAGGTACTGAGAAGATTAGTTCATATTTTATGAGGCTACCTTTTTTCTGGGTAGTTCCATATTCTATTTTATTCAAATTTCGTATTCGAACTTACCTTTTAAACGCTTGCAAATCAGTAGTTTCGTTATGCAAAATCCATTCATTCAACCTAACATACTCATCTCTTCTCACATCTGACCAGTAAACTCACCTATCATTGATGTCATCCCCACATTTACGAGCACATAAAAACTAATATGAAACCAAATTGTAGGAGTCGTCTTTTTTTTCAAAACTTCGATTATCTCCAAAAAAAAAAAAAAAAATCCATACATGCAAAATTTAAGAGGAAATTATCTTACCCCTTTTGAAAACAACAACAACAACAACAACAACAAATAGAAAACAAGGGAGAAGAAAAATGAAATAAAAAAAAAGGAAAAAAAGGATGAGTTTTTGATTCACTTGATTCAAGCAAGGATATTGAGTTGAATCCTTTTGAACCCAGAATGCGTAAACATAAAATCGACTTCTTTGAAGTATTGATACTTACACAAACATTACATAGAATCTATTCGCATTCGTATTTGTGTAACTACACATTTTTATCTGATCATAAATAGACTTTTAAATCCCAGAATTTTTCTATGAATTTGATTTTGATTTGAATCGGACTCTTATCAACTTTGGGGAAACTTACAAAATATGAATTTTTATTACAACCCCAATCGAAGGTTTTGTTTGATTTTCTACTTCTTTGTAAAAAATTTTCTATTTACTATACGTGTATAAGTTTTAGTTATCGGGTTCGCAATTTTTTTTTTTCCTTTCTGTTTTGAATCAAATCAATTTTGGTATCGTAAAAATAGAATTAAATGGTAAAAAATTTTCTATATTTTTTATTGATAATTTTGTACCGAATTCAATTCCATTTAAATATTAGACAAGCAAATATAATCAATAAATTTCGTTTTTGAATTTTTAGAAAAGACAGCCGATACGAATTTCACAAGGATAACAGTTCAAGTATTAAGTATTTACAAACTTTGGCACCTTTCAAATTTTTCAAACTGATTCCTCAATATTAAATCTTGTAGGGATACATCCCTCCAGAAGCTCGACGTCGCCATTATGTTCAACGAACAATATTATAATTTCTTTAGCAACTGTTCTAGACAGTCTGCAATACCACAAGAATACGCAGTGTGGAATCGTTATCATAATGCCCATGTCTCATTTGATTATGACATCGATTTCAGGACGAGTGCATGAGACGCAACCCATAAACCGAGGCATAATCGTAAAGTCCATGGCTCCAGTCTGTGAAATGTACGTGAGCCTATTTTAGAAAAGCCAACCGAATCGATTCACAGTCATATTCGTATTCCCAGAAAGAATAAACACCATTCCTTGTTTCTTCTCGTCTTTGATTTTCTAATTCACTCTAAACAATTTTGCAGAAAAGGAAATAATTTTACTAAAACGTTTCCGGGAAAAATTCATAATATTTTTGTATCTAAAAATTTTCTATAATAATTTTTTTAGTGATAAATTCAAATTATTGCATAAACAATAGAATATGGAATTCCATTTTTTTTTAATTAATTTAGTACTTTTTATATTTGTAAGACAATCTATATATATAAATAAAAATGATTTTTCTAAATTCTATCTAGCAACACTTACCAATAAAATAAGCTCCGAAACAGCTCAACGGATCATCATGAAAATTTGTATTGTATATAAGAATTTTTGGGTACGGGGAGTGTTTTTAACTAGTGTAACTCTTTCAAAAAATATATGTTTTTTTAATTTAAGAAAATTACATTTTAAAATTTATTAAAAACTCTGCATTTTTTAATTTAAAAAATTACGTTTGATTGCATTTTAGACATTTGTTTCTCGGTTTTTTTTTGATTTGCCTCAACTATTTGTAAGAACAATAGTTACGATTTTTCAGCTTCATCCAATTGTAAATTTAGTCAGATAAAATTCAGGTTAAATGCTTTTATAGATATAAAAAATATCCAATTTACCCTTCAATTTCTAGTAACTTCAGTCTCCAGTGTGCCTTACCTTCACAATTACAATCAAAAAATCCCATGAACAATTGGTAAGTGTTGTTGGATAGAATTTAGAAAAATTTTGGTCCCCACTTACTTGCATAGCATTAACGACTTTTTCATCTAAACTTAAAAAGCCAAATGTTTTATTTTTTAATGGGCTTGACTAGTCCTAGATCAAAAAGAATATCGAAAAATAATGTTACAAAAAATTGAGCAGATTTTAGTCAATAAAAAAATCTGCCTCGAAATGTTGCTCATATTCCCTAGTGCAGATATACAACACACCACTTTACAACTACTCAAATGATCGGTGCGCATCTAACATAATGATTGGTTCTTGTTCAGACTGGTTAACAACCAATCAAAACTGTTTGTTTGTTTCTAATGTCACTGTGACAAGAGGCAAAAGTAATTAGGCCATTCGGTGAATGCACGTCACGTGTGGGTTGGTATTACCCGTTTCCCTTATGAAACTGGTCGATAGATAGTTGGAGGGAGCAAGTAGACATGATTTAATTTTATGGAGCATATCAAATTCCTTTAGAAAATTAAAAAAACGACTTGGGATAGGAGTTGTTAGATCTAGGACCTCTTTGGAAGTAGCTGTTGGATGTAGGAGCTCTTTAGAATTTGGATAAAAATTTTATGAACGTTAAGTACAAATGGCGTATGGTCTATGACGACCATACTTAGAGAGCACATGTTTCAGCTAGACATGCTTGATGCTAGCTTCCGGGCAGAGTACGATAGAAGGGGGGAAGGGGGGTTTGAAATTTGAGTTGATATGTACTCTTACACCCACCATGAACTGAAAGATAATGTCAAAATATAAAGGGGATAATGGTGACACCCAATGGTGTTTAGTCCTTCATAAAAGAGGAAAGAAGAGAAAACAAATTAAAAAATTAAAAATTTGAAAGAAGTGAAAGGAAAAAAAAATTTTAAAAATTAAATGGTCAACAGCAAAAAAACTCAATGGAGGAGAGGATAAGGAATGAGAGGGGTAGTAAAAAGTGGCGAAGATGAATATGGATAGGCGAGAAAATAATAGAGTAAATTAAAAACAGGTCCTAAAGGAAAGCATAATAAAACAAAATAAAAAGGAGAAGAAAAGAAAAAAAAATGGTTGAAGCCGACCGACGACCTGGTTGGGAGAGCCTTAGATTTAAATGCTCTCCCGGGCCTGTCATAATGCCGAATGCTATCCATGATCGCCTAGATTAAAGATTATATAGGATAGACCCGTACGTCAGATTTTCATGTATGTGTATGCAGACGCGAATTTCTATATAAATTATTGCAAAAGCGGCAAGAAATCATACTGATTGCATACATTTGTGTAGATTTTTTTATGCAGACATGACACCCGCTGACATTTAGTTTTCGTAATAGAAATTTTTTAAATTCCAAACTCCTAATTAATATTCATTTTAACTCACTTATTCTAAACAAAATTATAATTTAAACATGAGAGAAGGCAACATTTTTTTATCACCAATTTTCAAGTTTGAAATTTATCACATAACAAACTTGTAGACTTTCGGAAAGTTTTAAAACACGCCATTCTCCATGATGTGGTAGCTTACCGAAATGTTTGCATACTTTTGTTATTCTGAATCTTTTTTAAAGAATTTACGAAAAATTAAGTATTTACACAAATAGTTTTATTATCGATGACATTTAATTAAAAGTTTTTATTTCATAATATGAACTGTCTTACAAAGGAGATTGCCGGTCATTCAACGGAATGAGAAAACCGGGAATTTCTCTCTTTCTGTAAGTTGACATCTTCATTTTTATAACAATAGACAAATTAATAAAAATTTAGTTTGTGATATGTTTAGATGATATAATTTAAAAATTTATTCAGCTAAAAAAGTGAAAAAGTTGTGGTTGAATAAATGTAAACAAATGCAATTTTGATAGTTCAATTGACGTGGAAGAAGATATAATTCGTGAAGCTGAGTAAAAAATTGCATTAATTCTTGTACTGCAAGATGTCAATAAAATATTGCCAATAGAAAAAGAAATCATTGCAATCAGGTTCATCAATACTGATTTAAAAAGCTAATGAATTAATCATATTAATAGATATATTTGCTTACGCATAATAATATAATTGAAAATAGTTTTAAAATTGGCCCCCACTGATTTACGCCGCTTCTGTAATTTTGCTCGGGTGTGCGTTCTAACGAATGTATTGCCAACAATATTTGGATAGAATTTGTTTACAGTTCTTCTATAATTTAAGGCTTTTTCCAATAAACAGCCGACATGCTTTTAAAATACCACCTTATAATAATAAAATAATTATTCTGGTGGCAACTGACTCTGCGCGAACTAATTAATAAAATTGAAATAAAATTTATTATTTATAAATGAATGAAAAATATTAAAAAATATTTCCATAAAATTACTCTCCGAAAGTCTACAAAATTAGGGCGTTTGATATTTAATTGATATTTACAAAATAAGTAATAAACATAAAATCCAATTCCATTTCATATCACAAGATTGTATAAAAAATAAAAATTGCCTGTCGTTGGGTTTAAATTGTATTTTTGTTTGGAATAAATTAATTAAAATGAATATAAATTATGATCTTGGAATTTAATAAATTTCTATTATGAAAACTAGATGTCAGTGGGTGTCATGTCTATATAAGAAAATCTACACAAAAGTATGCAAGTAGTACGATTTATTGCCACTTTTACAATAATTCAGCCAGAAAATTTCGTATACTCGTACATCCGTGTATACGCAAATCCGACGTACGGGCCTATCCAGGTATTCTTTAATCTAAAGCATATCCAGTTCTTATGTAATCTAAGGTTTTACCGTTGTATCCGAAAGTCCTGTCCGATATAACAAACTGGACGAAGATCTTGTTGATTTGTGCTCCTCCTCTTTGGTAACGATAAAACCATCACTTCCATTAATAATCCTACTATAACAAATTATGCTATAATTTATAATTTTTAATCAGAAAACCATTTTGAGTATAAACAGCTTATATACGAGGTCTGTTCAAAAAGTATCGTGAATTTTGAATTTCCGCGGGTTACGTACATTCGATTTTCGATTTTTTGTGGCGTTATGTTGGTACTTATATCTCTCACTTATGCCGATAAGTTCGGCCATTTTGAATATTCAGTTAATTTTTGACAGCTGCTTTACTTGCACGTGTTTTGGCTCGTCTTCGATTTTTGCCCATTCCAAAAAATGGATCAAAGAATCTGTATCAAATTTTGTGTGAAAAACAAAATTAATTACGCGGACGCATTCCAAATGTTGACTGTGATATATAGTGAAGTTACCTTGGAGCGAAGCAACGTTTTTCGGTGGTACAAAATGTTCTCAGAGGGCTGAGAAGATGTGAATAACGAAAAGCTTGCCGGACGCTCGAGCATGTCAACAACAGACGGAAACATTAATGAAGTGAAGAAAATAGTTTTGGCTAATCGTAGAATCACCGTTAGAGAAGTTGCTGAGGACTTAAACATATCGATTGGCTAGTGCCATTCGATTTTTACCAATGATTTGTGCGTGAGACGGATCGCCGCGAAATTCGTACCAAAATTGCTCAATCTCGAACAAAAACAGCATCGCATTAACATTGCTAAGTATCTGTTGGACTCAAATTTGCTCCAGAGGATCATAACTGGTGACGAATCATGGGTTTATGGTTATGACGTTGAAAACAAAGCTCAATCATCACAATGGAAGCCTCCGCGCGACAAGTTCGGTCGAATGTGAAGGTTTTGCTCACAGTTTTCTTGCCATAGGGTAGAACGGTCAATAAGGAATATTACCTGCAAGTTATGTGAAAGTTACGCGTAGGAATCCATCAGAAACGCCCGGATTTGTGGAAGAACAAAAATTGGCTTTTGCACAACGATAACGCCGCTGCTCACGCATCGTTGCTTGTGCGCTAATTTTTTGCCGAAAATAACACACTAATAATGGCGCAGCCACCGTATTCCTCAGATCAGGCCTCCTGTGACTTTTTCTTCTTCCCGAACGACGCTACGCTACGAATGAGAAGATAAAGACGGCATCGAAGGAGGAGCTGAACAAGATCACAAAAAATGATTTTTTGAAGTGCTTCGAGGATTGGAAAAAAAGGTTGGCACAAGTGTATAATATTTGGTGGGGAATACTTTAAAGGGGACAAAATAGATATTCATGAATACTAGTAAAACATAAAATTTGCGATACTTTTTGAACAGACCTCTTATATACACAATATGATATCATTTTGATGGCTTTCTAATTGATAGAAAATTATTTAGCAGAAAATTTATTATTCGAATGCAAATGAAGAAAAGACAAAATCCTATTGCAAATTAATATGCTCAGAACTATTATATAAGGTGGAAATTTGTTCATAAATTTCTACTCATATTCATAATGAAAATTGGAGTATTCCAACAAAATAAGCCATAATTTTTGTCCTTCAACACAATAAATATTCTAGCATTCAATTAGCCGCCAACGATACATTATTGCTTAGTAGTAAATTATAAAAATTGCCTAATGATGATGTTTTTCATATAAATTAAAACGAAGAATATCTTTTCCATTTGGTGTTCTTAAGTATCAATTTAATATCTCAACCTACATACCTTTTTATGCGAAGAAAAATGGCACAGACTGTTAATTGGAAAATGGATTTGACAAATGGCTTTTTAATTAAACATTTCCATTAATTTTATTTTCTGATAAAGTGCCTTAGAGCGTATCAGAAGAAATCTTATAAACGATCCATAAATAAACATTTTCCGAAATCGTATACAACAAGCAAAATCGCAACTCACAAACTTATACATTAGCTTATGTACACTCGTAAATTTCGATATATTTACACAAAATTTAATAATATATATTGTTAGGGGAAAATATTTTTCTGCATATATAGATATGTGTATATGAACGTGCCCCCAAACTGATACAAAATATATAGGAAAATTGAGACTCTATTAAACGAGGACACCATAAACCATTACGATACGATGTAATTTAAATTTTAGTATTCTGGCTGGTGTGTGGAAATGTTTCTTTGAATTGGCTGTCACAATTCTAGTTAAATCTTTTAACTTTTTCGGAGGATTTGTGCCTTGCTGTGAATATATTATAAATATTGCTTTTCATTTTTGTAATGTAAACCAAAGAAAATTTCACTTTTCATATTGTAAATTCATTTTTATGTTTCTACCACAATCTCTGCAACAATGAATTTTCCAAAGCAATACGATTCATGACCAAAAAACAAAAAAACCCAATATTATGTACGAATATAAACAGACTCATACAAATACGAAATAAACAAAATGGGAAAAAAGTTGAAAAGTTTAGAAAAATATTATGGAAAAATAAAGGAAAAGACAAGGAGGAAATTCTTCATGACGTGTGCCCTTTGATCCTTTGCATATTGTACACTAATAAAAGGCATCTATCTCGCATCTGAATACATACATTAAGAGTTGAATTTAGCATGACTATCTTCGAGAGTACAAATAAAAAGTTTTATTTTATTTACATGTTATCCAAAGAGATGCGAAGAATATGCTATTCTACCAGAGAACTTATACAGAATCCAAAGTACTCCAAGAACTTTGCTTGCCTCACTCGAAGAGCGTTCCAGCACTCTAAGAAGAGTTCGAGCACTCATAGAAGTTACTTCAGCGATTATAACTGAATTTACATATCCAAAAAGCAAACATGTTGTCTCAAAAGCCTTCGTGTCACGAATTTCTTCCAAATTGTATTTATCTTTCAACTTAAAATCTTCTTCTTTTCAACGAAAGTTTTCGTTTTAACTCGGCAAAAGTTTCCCCGTCACTTGTGTATGTCTGCCTGCCTGTCGGCTACTACCATCAAATACCATCGCTAGTAAATATCTCTCTACACAATTGGCCATAGCATCCTACATATACGTTTATTATTTTTTTTATTTTCTAAATACGAGTAACTACCAGCTCCCCTTCTGTTCTCATTTCCGGTATCCAGCGTACATTTGCATTAGGAAAATTTTTCATCTTATACGATATTATCCTTATTTCGGTCTCGTTTCATTTCAATTCCGATTCTCCCACTAATTTTGATTTCGTTTTTCTGATTCCGATCCTATTTTGAATAATTTTCCAATTTACTTTATTTATATTTTCATTGTTTTTACCAAAGAACAAGTATCTATTTACAAGTATCTATTCCATATTTCTAACCACTATGATATCGTTTCATTTTTTACATATTTCATATTATTTTTACTGGTTAACCCAATTTTAAAAACTAACTACCATGCACTTTAGCCTTTTCTAGACGATATTCTATTAAACCAAATTGATTTTTAAACCAGAAACTTACAATAGTAGCTATTAGCGATGCAAAAATTATATTCACTCTTTCAAAATGAAAATAACTACTCTGTACTGGACAGAATCTCATAGCTCTAAATATATTTACGAATACAACTATTCCTATTGAGGTAAGAGTAAAATTCAAGGATTATTTCTTTTCAAGGATTCTGGAAACATTTTATGGTATTTATAAAATTTTCTTTTTTTCAAATCATAAAAATAAGTACTTTGCATCTTGGCAAATGTAACGTTGAAATTGTTGACTAAAAGGAAGAAAACTCCTTAGGAGTAGACGGTAACCGTAAGGAAACGCTACACAAATTGGTTAAATAAAGTGCACATAAACATTAATCGCTTGATTCTGCCAATGCTGCTAAGAATGAAGGTCGTTTTATTTTACCATCTGGCCGAGGACATTTTCCAACTCTGCAAACACCTTTATTGGTACTCGTATTTACACTCGAAACGGCAAAGTAGCTACTCAGCTAGCAATAAGAAATTGTGGCAAATGGAAAATTATAAAATTCTTAAAGAAAGAAGAAAAAATACAAGTAATTTTTTTTTGCAAAATATCCTTTGTTGAAAAATGAATTCCTGGAAGAAATAATCGAAGTCCTCTTTTAGTGTTGATGGGCTTTTGATTTTGCGACAATTGGGCTCGATTGCTTGCAAAAATTCGCGCCTAAATCTTTTTGCAAACAAAAAGGATCACATAAAATCCTTTTTGGTATTCAATTTGCTCAGAAAACAATAAACAAATAGCCGCTGTGATGTCGTTGGTACACGAGTATCATGAAACAAAAGGTATAAAAGACAACAATGCCAACGTACTGAAAATATTATTCATAACTGACGTATACAAGGACTTGCCTCCTAGCCTCTTGGCTTATTTAGTATCTCCATTTCAAATATTATCATAAGTAAATATGCATAATTTTTAAATTAAAATGAAAATATTTTTCGTAAATAATAACAAACGATTTAAAAAAAACTGCACAAATTATGAAAGAAAAATAAATAAAAGAAAAAGTATTAATTTATTATTTTTAAAAATAGTCACTAAAAAATATTTAATTGCTAACCAAATAGAGAATGATGCCATACTACCTGAGATGAATACAAAAACAAAAAATAATAATACAATTAACAGGTTCCATTGATTTATTCTTTGAATTTATTTGAAATTTTTAATAAAAATTATTTAATATTTGAGGATATTTTTAAGGTTGTTGATGAGGTGTGATTTTTCGGAATGGACTACGAGACTGGGAGAAGGATATTAATTAAGGTGAAGTTCTATGATCAATTACGAACCGTATTCTCTGATTTTACGCTACTCACTTAATTCAGAATGCCCTTATAAGTAGGACTCCATGGGCCCAACAAATTTCTTAACTTTGTAAAAGACTCTAAAATGATTTGGATTATTTTTTTTTGCTATTTGTTTTTTTGTTTATATTTTTGACAGATCACGCCTGACACGTGACATCTGTCAAAGTCAAAAGTGCCCAGTTAGCATTGCTATTTCGTCATGGAAACACTTGCACCCGATCAATGCTTATAAATTATTGTATTTTATAATCGAAATACAGGCTTTGTGAAAAGAGTGTCTAGCGCACTACGACCATTTTATGGTCGTCATAATTGATTTACTGAGTAAGCAATTCAAGCCATAGTGAGCAAATTTCGCAGCAATTTTATGCTCTTGGACATCAAATCTACCAACCCGTGTGCGTAGAGAGCGTACAGAAGAAAATATTGTCGCTGGAGCTTCCAGTATTGGTGAATCTTTGTCCATCAGTCGCCGTTCACAGTAATTGGGATGTGGAAGATTTTACGCAAGGAGCACGGTCTGAAAGCATATAAAATACAGTTCATGCAGAAAATGTACCCGAACGACCTGCCAAAGCTTTGAATTTCCTGCAAGTGAGCCTTAGAAGAATTTGAGGAATTCAAAAAATTGAGTCCAGCGACGAAGTATATTCGCAGGCCGCAACGTTACCGTCAATGGTGCCCACTATCGCACGATGATTTCGAAATTTTTTGATCCATAATTAAAAAAGTTTATTAAGTTAACATGTGCTTTCAACAAAACGGCTCTACATGCTAAACAGCACATGAAGCAATGGACATATTGAAAGATGAGTTCGGTGAGCAATTTGTTTCACGTTTCGAACCGTCATGTTGGCCGCCTAGATCGTGCGATTTGACGCCTCTAGACTATTTTTTATGTGGCTGGATAAAATCACTCATCTATGTGGGTAAACCAGCGTTACGTGCAGTCTTGGAAGCAAATATTACACGTGTTATTAGTGAGATACCAACCGAGATGTTCGAAAAAGTGTTTCAAAATTGGACCTCTCGCATGGATCACTTAAAACGTTTTCTTGGCTATGTATTATTTTCAAAATTTAGATATCAAACATTTAAAAAATCACCCGTTATAAGTACTTCTAACTGCTTCCTCAGACTATCGTTTGATCAATTTTATTAAGAACGCTTAAGGGAACAATTCGATGAAAACACCTACGCGAAAAAAGGAGTCACCAATTGGGCTTCATAACACTAGCTCTGGCACCTCTCTCAGACATCTTACATACATTTGAGTATACGTTTTTGCTGCTATTAGGATGCTTGCATACTAGCATTGTGGTAGCAATGGAAAATCCCAATGACAGGGTCCTCACACTCATATGATAAAAAGTCTGAAATAAAAATAAAGTTATCTATGGGAGGGGATTATACAAAAAAATTATAAAAATTTGGGGTATTTCTCTCCGACTGAATGGCTGAACGCAATTCCGATGTGACTAGTTTTTTATTTATATTTTATACAAAATATAATTTTCAAGTGTGGCAGTACTACGACGACAACGAAATGTGTGGCAGTACTACGACGACAACAGAATATTGGAAATAAGACTTAATTCGACGAGTAAGTTTATGTGCACTCCTTGTAAAATTGCGCAGGAGTAAAAATTTTGGCAGTTTAGCTCGTCGAAATTGTGCTCGGTCCTAAATGTTCACTCAACGAAGTGTCGGTCAGATTCTGGTATTTTCGGTTACCAGCTATTTTGTTCACTTATGCACCTACCAAATTAACTGAAACCAATGAATATTATGATCTTTAGGTTAAATAATACCTGGATAGTCCTGTACGTCAGATTTTCGTATATGTATGGGCAATTTTCTGGCTTAATTATGGCAGAAGCGGCGATAAATTGTACTACTTGCATACATTTATGTAGATTTTCTTCTAGTTTTTCGTAATAGTTGTCATAATAGAACAGAAGGCAAGATTTATTTTTTTCCAATATTCTGGTAATAAATGAAACTAGTTATTTATTTTGTAAATATCAATCCAATATGAGGCGCCCCAATTTTGTAGACTTTCGGAGAGTTTTTAAACGCGCCATTCTCCATGAAAGTGGTAGCATACTAAAATGCTTGCATACTTTTAAAGTTGTTATTATGGCAATTATCGGAAAGTTCAAGTGAAAGTGTGGTTTTCATGTTTTTTGAAGTATTTATGAAAAAGTAAGTATTTTTATAAATAGTTACAATATATTGTTGATAAGTGTTTTATAAAGAGTTGCTGGTAATTCAACGGAATGAGGAAGCTGGGAATTTATTTTATTTTGTAAGTTGACATCTTTATTGTTATTCCAAAAATTAACAATAATTTAGCTTACAATGTGTTTAATTGGTTGTAAAAGTTCTTTATTCAATAAATGTAAACAAATGTGATGAAAATGGTTTTAAACGAACCGCTTCAATCGGATACTGAAGTTTATTATTGGCCCCCACTAATTTACGACGTTACTGTTATTTTGCGTGGGTGTGCGTTCTACGAATGTTTTGCCAACAAAATTCGGCCACAATTTTTACGTAGAGGCCTATCTAGTTCTTCTATAATCTAAGATCATGACTCGAATATCAATTTAATTAAACAAAATGGCTGCATTACCGAATACGATTTCACCGCCATCTCTGATATAACAATCGAACCGGTTTTGGGAATGTGACTGATTGGAAAGTTAACGAGTTATAATATTTTTTTATATTTATTAACTTAAAATAGATTAATTTCATTGATTCATTTATTATTATTATAATATCAAAATATCTTTAAAGTATACGTGCTTTGGTAGCGAAAAATGTTTTCGAAACAGCTCGTAAGTCGCCTTCAATCTTCCAAATTTTTTTACAATTTACTCTTTTAAATTACTTTAATTTTAATAAAAAGCTATGCATATAATTGAAAATGTCTCCAAAAAAAAAAAAAGATTGCATAAGAAATTATGTAATATTGATAAATAATGAAAATCAATGAAAAGACTTAGCTCCATTTGAATTCTGAATTTGAAGTACTTTTGTTTGCAAATCTACAATTTTGAATAACAAATTTTCTTAGCAATATACATATATCTATATACATGTTTTTTCTTCTTCTTCTCTTCTATATGACAAACTTTTTTAATATAAATTGGAAGTTAGAAATTGAAAAAGTTGGTGTCAGAACCGTTTCCATTTATTATTATTGTATTCGTACAGTTTAGCTGCGAGAAATTTCTTTTATTCAGAAGGCTTTCCTAAAGTTTTATCGAATTTTCTTGCATTTAAAAGAAGGTACTGAAAGCAATCAGTGTATAAGGTGAAATAACTGAATATATTGCAGATAAAATTGGTATGAATAATGGAATTTTTTTCTCTCAAATAATGAAAATATTTTCCAAATTATTGAAGCAGTTTCAGTTGATTTTGATTTGTTGAAATGCGTCAAATTATAAAATGTATATCAAAAAAAAAAATATTCGAAAAGGATTATTTAACGAGTGAACTATGAAAATAATTAAAGAATTTGATGAAATTTTCTATTCGACAAGATTTGGGCAATTCGAGAATAACTTTTTGATAATATTTGCAAGTTCACGCACTGCAAGTGCGACCATGGAAAAAGTTTGTCCATACCAGATGTATAAGCTTAAAAACACATGTTTTGTTTCATAGAAACCAAAAACAAATTTATTCAAAGTACTTGCCCTTGCTAGCTACCCATTTTTCCCATCTCTCGGGCAATTTGTGGATACCACGCCAAAAAAATTCCTTCTGTTTCGAGGCAACCACTCATCAAGCCATTTTCGGACGTATTCGTAAGAATCGAAGTGTTGCTCAGCGAGCGCGTGGCCCATCGACGAAAACAGGTGGTAGTTGGAAGTGGCCAGATCTGGGGAATAAGCGGGATGAGGTAGCACTTCCCAGTTGAGTGTCTCCAAGTAGTTTTTGACCATTTTTGACGTGTAAGATGGTGCGTTGTCGTGGAGGAAAATCAGCTTGTCATGTCTTTTTTGATAATCAGTCCTTTTTCAACGCAGAGCACGGTGCAATTTGCTTAGTTGTTGATGATAGCGGTGGGCATTGACAGTTTCACCAGGTTTCAACATCTCATAGTAGACGATACCTTGCCGATCCCATCAAACGCACAGCATCGTCTTCCGTCCGAAGCGATTTGGTCTTGGGGAAGATGTTGATGGTTGGCCGGGATCAACCCACGATTTCTTACGTTCAGGATTCTCAAAATATATCCACGTTTCATCGCCTGTTACAATCCGATGCAGGAACGACTTTCTTTTTTGTCTGGCGAGCAAGGTTTCGCATGTGTTTTGGTGTCGCTCCTTCTGCCTATCGTTCAATTCATGCGGCATCCATTTTCCGATCCTTTCAATCTTCCCCACGGCACGCAGACGCATGGAAATGGCTGGTTGAGCAACACTCAATTGCTCCGCGAGCATTTTTGGCGATTAGGTATCGTCTTCGTCCAAAAGAGCCTTCAATTGATGGTCCTCAACCATCCTAGGCCGATTTTCACGCTTCTTGTCCCACAAGTCAAAATTGCCATCTTTGAACCGATGAAACCAATCTCGGCACGTCGTTTCCGATAAAGCACTATCACCATAGGCCTCCATAAGCATTCGATGCGATTCGGCAGCCGATTTCTTCAAATTGAAGTAGAAAAGTAGAGCTTCCCGCATATGATCTTTTTCTGGCACAAAACTAGACATGATTACCAAAGAAAAAATGTATGTTGTTGTACGAAATTGCTGACAATGTGCACTGATTAATGTTGACAGATGTCAAACTCATAAAAAAAAAGTATGGCGTGCCATAATTAATTCAAATGTGGAAGTCAAAAATCACTTAGATCAGTTTTTTGCCAGCAAAGAACGAACATTTTATGAGTGTGGAATCATGCTACTGCTAGACACATGGCAAACGATATTGGATCAGACTGGACAATATTTAATTAAATAAAATATTAATTCACTATAAG
This sequence comes from Atherix ibis, assembly GCA_958298945.1. Classification (NCBI taxonomy): domain Eukaryota; kingdom Metazoa; phylum Arthropoda; class Insecta; order Diptera; family Athericidae; genus Atherix; species Atherix ibis. The sequence continues at coordinate 120,915,705 of OY282606.1, forward strand.
AAAATCGTCTTTCATTTTTATAAAAAAAAAACGAAATTACTTCCCGGACAACCCAATATTAATCAAAATGCATATAATAGGTTCAACTACAAATTAAAATTTTTGTTTTAAATTTTATATATTTAAAACAAACATTTTGTATGAAAATTCCGTCATTTTTTATTGAAATATGTTGTAGAGACCTTATCATTTTATGATATTATTTTTGATGATTGTGGCTTTCTGTCACACTAATGATGCGGTTGATATTGGTTTGGGACCCTTGAGACTAGCTGTATTCCATTGGGCCAATTTTGCTACTCGCAAGTCCAATGGAATGCATAATTTTGCGTACAAATCTGTGTAATTTGCAATTATATGCACATAATTTTCAACTTTACTTTTCTTGATACATGGAGGCACATCTTCATCAGAATCTGATGATGATGTAGAGTCTATAAAGTCAAACAAGTAAATATAACAAAAATATGACACTTCAACATAACCAATGAACCCGTTAAGCCATCTATTGCCAGGTAGAAAACTACAATCCCCTTACCCTAAGGGGAGAAGTGCAACTACTCGCGCGAAATACTTATATGTAAGAGCAAGAGTAGCTGCAAGTGGCTAGACGTACTTGTGAGTAGCAAAATTTTCCCATTGGAATACAGCTACTAGCCGTATTCCAATGGACCAATTTTGCTACTTGCAAGTACTTGGGAGTAGATGCCCATAGGAACGCACAGTTTACTGGCAGAAGTTAAATATAACATCAAAATAGTCAACAACAATACTGAGTTTACTCACACATAAACAATAAAAACTGAGTTTATTCACACATAAACAATACTGACAAAAATATGACTCTTCAACATAACCAACGAACCCGCTAAGCCATCTATTTCCAGGTAGGAAATTAAAATCCCCCTACCGTAAGGTAGATGCGTAACCTCCCGTGCAAAGTACCCATTTGTTCGAGGTGGTGTAGATGATGACAGCTAGAACTACTCGTGAGTAGCGAAATTGGTCCATTGTAATACGGCTACTATTGTAATGTACGGCGTTAAGTGACATGATTTTGGTGGTCAATTGACATTACCTCTTCGCGAAATTAGACGTACACGTACATTAAATTTGGAAAAAATACGGACCAATGTAAATCGATTATATCTTGGGCAGTGTGGTATGTAGCGCCGTCCTGTTAACGACTTTTTTGTCGGACAAAAGATGCCTTAAATCAGATAATTTTACTTCTTATTATAGCCGTTTAGGTGAAAATGACCTTCGTTTGAGAAGTCAGCGAAATTTTGACGTTACAAATGACCTGACAGCTTTACTTTTCGCACTAATTTTACATTATAGGGGTTAAGAGCCAAATCATTGTGCAAAATTTAACATGTGGTCATTGTGGACAAGCTGGGTTTTCTGCAACATCTTCCTTCACAAGCCGAAGTAATATTTTCAACTGAGCGACCTGTATAGACACGTGTTGTTATTGGTAAATTTAGCCACCAAATTCTTGATTGCAGGCTCAGATGGACGATCAAAAAGTGGCTTTCACAAATCGACGATTTTATAATAAATTTTCTTTATTTTAATACGATTTTCAAGCAAAACCAAATATCTACAGCAAAAAAAAGGTAAATCTTCTACTCTGAATATATCGGAAAATTTAAAAAACCAGTTCTAATTGGTAGACTCGTTACATAATATTTTTTATGCGTAAGCAGCATCGAACGTACAGCGACAAAAACAAATCATATTTTCTTAAAAATGTCACAACTTTTAGTCTGTTTTACCCAAAACTTATCCACAAGTTATATTTTCAATAATCATACAAACATTAATAGAAAAATTCAAATACAATATTTCTATTCTATAATGTAAAAGTTTTGGAGTATACATGGTAAGTGGATAAAATGAAATGGAGTAGAGCAAGCCAAGATACAATATGCTCCATTTTGTGGATACACAAATTTTATTGATCGATTGAAATTTTATTATTTTATGCTTTCTTGTGATAATTTATGCGTAAGTTTTGTGTTTATGGTTGGGCTTATTATATTATTATTTTAGTCATCATCGTTATGTCTTAGTGTTCTTGTAATTTTACCATTTTGCCTTATTTTATAATATTCAAATGAGCAGAAATATGGAAGAGAATTTTTTTGTATAAAAATTATTGTTGGACGGTATAGCCATGCGGTATGGAAACCAGTGAGCTGGTTGGCCTATTATGTATGCTAAAATGTATCCTATTCAATATCCTTTGCGCTTCATAAATTACGTTTAGGACTAAATTAAAATTTATTGTTTTCGGGGGATTTCTGTTTCTTGTTTATTTAGTACAACAGTCACCTAGAACTTTGGATCCGACTTGAAATTTCTGTTAAATTTCTGTGAATCTTTAAGTCAGGAAGTGTTCATGCTGTGAGCACATCGTAAAAATTTGACCAACAAATACATACGTGTATGTATAAATTCATGTTGGCAAACTTTAGGAAATTATTCAGAATTTTTCTTATCAACATTTTCACCGACAACAATATCGAGTCAACTTTCCTTCACTTATATTTGTAAATTTTTCAAATGAATCTATTTGTGTGCGTTCCCGTCCAAGTCAATATTCTATATATCATTGTCCTTACATATTATTCCAAGTTCGAAAATATAATATTTTCTTAAAAACCATGAACATCATAGATAAATAGAACACAACTTACCAAATATGTAAGCACCACATATTTGGAATAATACAGTTTAATAAGAATCGACATCTTAAAGCTACTGGAAGAAAGTATCTTGCCTGCATTAAGTGGGCTTAGTTGCATTTGTCAGAGGTCAGAGTTACAATAATTAGGTGCATTAATATAATTTAGATTACGTTTGTAATTCTTGCTGTGATTATTAGTTTATCCAGAAATCTGTCAATCAATCAAATATTTATAAAAGCTTCTATTCTGTCTCTGGAATCAAAACCAAATCAACTTATTGTGATACAAAATTCGTTTTATGTTCCAGGTTGAAGTTTTTATTTTCAACTTTTAAATGAAACAGAATTTTATAATTTATATTTTACTGATTGATTAAATGGTTTTAAGCATGGTGTATGGAATATTTTGGTTAAAGGTGAGCTCTTTTAAGCACATTTTTTATAGCATTTTTGCAGAAACGTCGGCAGGGTTCAAATCAGGGAATCATAATTTCTGTAAAAATTTGCATCGTAGCACGAACTGTGTATGATCCGGCACCGTTTTGCCAGAACCACATGTTTTGTGGGCCTAATTGATTCAATTCGAAGAGAAAAAAGTTTTCCAACATGTCACGATAGCAATCACCAGTAATTGTTACAGCATTGCCTCCAGCATCCTCAAAGTAATATGGACCAACGACGTGTAGTGGTTTTCAGTGCCCCAATAGCAGCTTTTCTGTTCATTAACAAAGTTGAGGGTTTTCAGTGCTCCAATAGCAGCTTTTCTGTTTATTAACAAAGCCACGAGGGTGTAATGGTCTTAGGTGTATCAGTTGACGGTTTTCTGTACCACAATTGCTGCTATTCCATTTATTAGTAAGTTACGAGGGCATAGAGGTTTTTGGTGCATAATTTTAAGGGTTTTTTGTACCCAAATAGTGGCTATTCTATTTATTTAGTAAAGCTACGAGAGTGTAGTAGTCTTTGGTATATCATTTGAGGGTTTTCAGTGCCCCAATAGCGGTTATTCTGTTTATTAACAAAGCCCCGAGAGTGTAGTGGTCTTTGGTATTTTAGTTGAGGGTTTTCAGTACCACAATTATTACTTTTCTGTTTATTAATAAAGCTAGGAGGGTGTAGTGATTATTGGTGTATCAGTTGACTATTTTCAGTACCAAAATAGTGGCAATTCTATTAATAACAATGCTACGAAGGTGTAGTGATCTTTGGTGTATCAGTTGAGGATTTTTAGTGCTCCAATCGCGGCAATTCTGATTATTATTAACAAAGCCAGCCAAGTCGAAGTATTCTTCGTCGCTCAATAAAATATTTTAATAATTTCAACAAGTTGTGATGGCGTTAAATGCATTATAATAACTCTCTACAACTGTCAAATGTCAATAGACAAATATCATTCAAATCAAAATGGCGGCCAACCAAAATCGACAGGGTACATAAAAAGTACCCTGTACAAAATTAAGTTAATAAATTTGGGACTAGAAGAGTAAAATCCGAGAAATTTTTACTAATAATCTAAGAAATACAATAATATTTTTCCGTTTAAAATTTAAGAAGTACGTACATACTTTTCTTCCTTCTTTTGCATAAATGCAGTTAAATCTAAGTTGTTTTTTTTTGAATTCTCAATCGCTGATGCCAAAACTTAAAAATTAACTGACAATAAAACTATATTATAATTAATGTAAAAAATCTTAAATTATTAAAAATTCTCTTTTCATAAACAAAAGTATTTTTCTTGGAAAATTTAATTTTTTTTCTAGTAAAATTTCTAATAAAATAGCAGAAAAAATGATTATCATCCATTTGGCAAGCATCTACATTTCTATTTTCAGATTAAAGCTTGGAACAATCACTTAAATTGCTTTTATTCTCAAATAATTTAACAATTTTTATTTTGTTATTGTCTCGTATTCGTAATATTGAACAAAATGCATCTCTATCCGTAATGACTGATAGTATCCAGCAGATAGTACGTCTCCGTTGTTGTCCATCCTTTATGCAAATTATAGTTGAGCTTTTGAAGTGAAGCAATTTATTAAGAAGACGTCTTAGGATAAATCCATTCTTTAAATAATCACATCATCTACGCTCTAAAGAAAAAGGATCAAAATGAATGTATTTTATATAAAACTAGAATATCTCAACACTAATAAATAGAAAATGAATTCTACTCTTTAGCGAATGCATTAGCTTCGAATGGGAAAAGATTGATGAGCAGCTGCTGGTGGTCGATTGATGAAAAATATTGATTAAAATCAAAATGAATACAAGAGTTTCGAAAAATGAAAACAAAAAAAAACAACAACCAAATAACAAAAGGAATGAAAGATAAAATTTAATGGAAAAAGCTCTTTTTAGGATTGATTTTCTTATGATTGTCATTTTTAATTTATTTCAGAATCGAAAATTTCCTGAGTGGTTAAGATTAATCTTAAATATTACTATTTATATTCGAGGTATTTATAATCTGGACCATGTGAGATTAGTCATTTGTTATTGTTAATATTTATTCTGAAATGTACGAAATTTTCAGTTCTAATATTTATTCTGAAATTTTCTGTTTATTCTGAAATTTTCTGTTCAAAAAGTATCGTGAATTTTGAATTTCCGCGGGTTACGTATGTTCGATTTTCGATTTTTTGTGGCGTTATGTTGGTACTCATATCTCTCACGTATACTGATAAGTGCGGCCATTTTGAATGTTCAAAATGGTCGCACTTATCAGTATAAGTGAGAGATATGAGTACTTGTTTTGGCTCGTCTTCGATTTTTGCTCAATTTTGATCAAAAACAGCATCGCATTAACATTGCTAAGGAGCTGTTGGACTCTGTCCGCGATGACCCAAATTTATTCCAGAGGGCCATAATAGCTAACGAATCATGGGTTCATGGTTATGACGTTGAAACCAAAGCTCAATCATCCCAATGGAAGCTGCCGCACGAGCCAAGACCAAAAAAAGCGCCCCAAGTTCGGTCGAATGTGAAGGTTTTGCTTACAGTTTTCTTCTATTACAGGGGCGTGGTACATCATAAGTTTTTGCCACAGGGTAGAACTGTCAATAAGAAATATTACCTGCAAGATATGCGCAAGTTGCGCGAAGCACTCTACCAGAAACCCCTCGAATTGTGGAAGAACAAAAATTGGCTTTTGGACCATGATAACGCCCCTGCTCACGCATCGTTGCTTGTGTGCGAATTTTTGCCGCACTAAAAATGCCGCAGCCACCGTATTCTCCAGATCTGGCCCCTGTGACTTTTTCTTCTTAACAAGTGTATAATATCTGGTGGGGATTACTTTGAAAGAGACAAAATAAATATTCATGAATAAATAAATAATTTTTGAAAAAAACATAAAATTCTCGATATTGTTTGAACAGACCTTGTATAGTTTTCATATATGAACATCACATTCAGTAACACATCCTATTAGAAATATGACTTATTATTATAATTTGCATATTCAAAGTAAAAATAGAATACTTTATATAAAATCTAATTACCTCAAAATATTCAAAAATTTAAAAATAAAATAAATAATAATAATAAAAAAATTTCAAAATTTTAATAAATTTCCTTTTGCATAAGATTATCATCTTTTAATGATTCTAACAAATTCTTAAGTAAAGAAATTTTAATGTTTTAGTAAATAAAAAAAAAAAAAAAATTAGGCGTACAAAAATATCGAAGGAATAATATTCTACGTTCGTTTGTTAATAATTTATGAGCGTAAGGCGCGACCAAGACATCCCATCAATGTCTGTCGAAAATGTGGTATTATATGGCATACAAAACCAAATTTCATATAAAATGAAGCACAGAAAATGAGATTTCCCGCCATCATAAATTAAATTGAATTTTTTCCTATTCAAATCCATTCTATTCCTCTTTATTCCAGAGACAGCTCATTCCAGCATTGCCGCCGCATTCTGACAGAATAAAAACTAAATAAATTTAAAAATGGTAAACAGGGAGAGAAAAATATCTTCTTTCATATTATTTCGTTTTTATCATTTGTTATGGCTTTTTTTTTCTTTCATAAATATATTTTTTTTTCTTTAATAATCTTGAAAATGTATCGCCCTCTTGTATGCAAACAATGATGATACTCGATCCGAATGTGTCGGTACTGGAAACAAATGAAATGCTAATATTCGGATACGTGATGCCATGATGCCATAATGCCATAATGCCAGAATATCAGTATGCCTGATAATGCCTATAAAAAGTGTATGTTCTTCATTCCGCAAATGTCAGATTCACATTATCAAGAATAAACTTCGCCAAATGATGGGATGTGGATTGTACTGGTAACTAGTATGGATTTTTGTGGAGGTGAAATTATACTATTGTGCTGGGTCATGTATAAGATTACACAAAATTTCACTGCTGAATATTTGAGAGAAATTCGTATAAGTCTTGATGGTGAAAATTACGCTTTCCAGTCATGTGCAAGAGGGTAATTAAAGTATGACTCTGTCTGTGACGGATTGGATGACATTTTCCTAAACTGCATCGAAGAAGAATTCCTTACGCATTTCCATCATACAAAATTCACTGGAGCACATACACAAGTTCATATGTTTCAATTTTTGATATGAATTGTTTTCCCTTGAACCATGATCGACGAGAAAATACACGGCACCGGAGGGTATTTATAAGAACTAACAAAAGCCAGTTTCGTATTGCTTATAAGTCATTCAAGTGTATGCTAAGCAAATGTTCACTGCAAATGTTCAACGACGACGTTGTAATAAGAATATGTAAAATATTTGATCATAAATCATACGAATAAACAAGTCCAGGATAATAAATGGGGGTGTTTTGCAATACCAGAGTGATAAACGAGACTATAAGCTTGCGTCTAAGGAGGTGATAAGTAGTACTGTGGTTAAAAGGATGAGAGCCTAGCCACAAATTATAACCACAATAAACGACCGGCAGTTCAAGAAAAACGACTTCGGGAGTTTAAAAAAAAAAGTGCAAGGATTTAAAGGAATTATTGTAGAATCATTTTTACAATTAGGATATTTCATTGCGTTTCACTATTTTTTTTTCGAAATCCAGTCATACTTTTAAAAGAGAAAATTTAATGCAATTCCAAAATAATATTAAATACGAAAAGTTTTGATAAAATTTAATTAGAATTTTTCGATAAAATGTTTTTTAAAAGAAATAAAGTAAAATCTTTAAATTTCTTTTGTAGTAAATATTTGAAGTGTAACATGTGAAAAACTTTACAGAAATTATTATTTAACTCTACCTGATAGCAAACACTAACAATTGTTACAGCATTGCCTCCAGCATCCTCAAAGATTTATGAACCAATGAACCCTTAACTGGTGTATCAGTTGAGGGTTTTAAGTGCCACAATTGTAGCTTTTCTGTTTATTAGCAAAGCCTCGTGGGTGTAGTGAGCTTCGGTGTAACAGTTGAAGCTCTCTGTACCACAATTGTAGCTTTTCTGTTTATTAATAAAGCCAGGAGAGTGTAGTGAGCTTCAGTGTATCAGTTGAGGATTTTTAGTGCCCCAATAGCGGCTATTCTGTTTATTAACAAAGTTTCGAGAGCATAGTGGTCTTTGGTGTATCAGTTGATGGTTTTCAGTACCCCAATAGCAATTTTTCTGTTTACTAACAAAGTCACGAGGGATTAGTTATCTTTGGCGTATCAGTTGAGGATTTTCAATACCCAAATTGTAGCTATTCTGTTCATTAGCAAAGCCCCGAGGGTTTAGTGAGCTTCGGTGTATCAGTTGAGGATTTTCAGTGCCCCAATGGTGGCTATTCTGTTTATAAGCAAAGCCTCGAAGGTTTAGTGAGCTTTCGTGTATTAGTTGAGGATTTTTAGTGCCCCAATGGTGGCTATTCTGTTTATAAGCAAAGCCCCCAGGGTGTAGTGATTTTCCGCGCATCAGTTGAGGGTTTTCCGTACCACAAAGCAGCTTTTCTGTTTATTAACAAACCCAGGAACATGTAGAAGTCTTTGGTGTATCAGTTGAGTATTTTCAGTGCCCCAGTAGCGGCTATTCTGCTTATTAGTAAGTTACGAGGGCATAGTGGTCTAATGTATTTCATTTGATGGTTTTTAGTGCCTCAATAGCAGTTATTATATTTATTAATAAAGCCACAAGGGTGTAGTGGTCATTCGTATATCAGTTGAGGGCTTTCAGTGATGCTGTAGTGGTCTTTGGTGTATTATTTGAACCCTTTTAGTACCGCAATAGTGCCTATTCTATTTATTAATAAAGCCATAAGGGTTTAATGGTTATAGTTATATCAGTTGAGAGTTTTCAATGCCCCAAATTGCGACAATTCTGTTTATTAGCAAAGTCACGAGGGTTAAGTGGTCTTTTGCGTATCAGTTGAGGGTTTTCAGTGCCCCAATAGCGGCTATTCTGTTTATAAGCAAAGCCACGAGGTTTTAGTAGTCTTTAATATCTCAGTTAAGGGTTCCAAATACCCCAATTGCGGCTATTATGTTATTAATATAAACAGAATAGCCACAATTAGGTTATTAAGTTCGAAAAGTTTTGACAAAATTTAATTAGAATTCTGTAAAATTGCTTTCGCAGTAAAAATTTGAAGTGTAACATATGAAAAACTTTACAGAAATTATTATTCAACTGTATATAAAAGATAACAAAAATAAAATGTTAATAAATGCCAACAAATACGAAAGAAAATTTTTTAACTTCGCTTTTAGTTCTTGTCTCAGACAGATTCTATGTAAAAACAAGAAAAAAAAATCAAAAACAATTTTTTTTAAATTTCACAAAACAATGACAAATTAAATAGATTTTTTCCATGGAAATTAAAATGCGAATATCTTTACGAGGACGACAATATTAAATTATTGTCATTATAGAAGAGAAAATAAAAGAACTCGTCTGATAATCCTTTAAGCCTAATTATAAAATTCGCAATTTTAAAGAACTTTTCTTGTAGGTATGAGAAAAATAAAGTATGGCATCTTACCAAATAGAAGTTCCTCCTTTCTTGGTGACTGCACTTAATCTTCATACACACAGCACAGTAGCAATTTTTAACGATAATCTTACTGCCTTGTAAGCCTTGCATAGATCATCAAATGATCCGGTACTCAATGAGATTAATTTGTGGTACTGAGCGGGTTGATCAGTTGGCGAGGAAGGCTCCCCATCAAAATTTTGATATCTCCGCACTCATTTTTTTGTAAATATTAATCAACCATCTGCGAGCCAGTCTACAACCATTCCGAAATTGTGTGCATACCGGCACTTACCCATTATTTCCTTTTCGGCAGCTAACCTCGTATTTTATGCCATTCCTATAGCGTCCAACTTACCATTCCCCATACCTTAAATGAATGTAACTTAATCCAGAATTTCCTTTTGAATAAGACTCTCCTTCCATTCTGAAGTTCCTTGACTCCTTTCCCAAGTTGTCTCTTCAATTTTCTAGAAGAAACTAATATACTCTATAAAATTTAACCACTTCCTTATTGCTATCTCCGACAAACTATCGATAATATTCATTAGAGATATCCCCAAATGGCTTCATAGTCGTGGCGCTACAGAATGGCTTCTGGCTCTTGTCTCAGAAACTCTTCGAAAACTTATCAGTGTCCATATCTTTTTTCAATATGTGCTTAAGCGATTGTTAATACATCGAACTATAATTTTAGCCAAATTACAAACAAAATTTTCAAAATCTGGCATAAACGTATTACCTGGCTCTCAGCCTGGTTCTCGTTCAAAATTTTGGGCGTCATAATTATGCTCTAGCGGTGAGATCTAGTTATTTTTTGTACATATTTAAATTTAATTTTTTAAAGGGATGTAGAGAAATATTTTGAATAAAATCAATCTGTTTTAGTAATAAGACTATTAAAAAAAAATCTGATTGATTACATTTTCATGAAAACTCTTAAGCAAACGGTATTTTGATGATTATTAATTTATATTTTTTTTAAAAGTAATCAACTTTCTGACAAATCAATCAATATCAGACAATTTGCTTAGTTTTGCCGCAATCAGTCGCACTGACCGCATTATTTGCTGACCTACTCGTATATGAGTTCTGCACACATCCCCGCACAGAGTTCATTATTATCTCAATTGAAGTTGTTTACACTAATCCAAATTTATCATATCTGCATACTTGCGGTTGTTATTATGCACTTATTGGTCCATTCTCTGTTGGCCACTAGCCTGAAGGTACTGACATAACAAGAGTAATAATTACTTTCAATGCTGATTATGAGCATATCAAAAGTTAACCAGCTTTTTGAATAAATTGATTATTTTGATATTTTGTCTACACTCGAACTAAACAAAATTAATTTAAAATTATAGCACAAGCCATTAAATATAAAATGTTCAAAATATTACAATCAATAATGTCATAACTACGATTTTACCTTTTACAAAATTCTATTTTCGAGAAGATTATTATTATTAGTGCGCAGTATCAACAAAATTCTAGGCAAAGCAGCCGCTGGTTTAGGTAATTTTCTCCCTTTTTCCGTTATTTCTTTTCTGTTAATCATGTCCTCTATTTTATGACCAACAACAGCATCGGAATCAGTATGAACATTGCCATAACCATCGCCATCGGTATCGTCCTCGCCATCGGCATGATATGAAGCGATGGCCTTTATCACTCGTTATAAGTTTTCAAAGGAAATAGATTTTACGTTTTGAACAAAATTCACACAAAATACCACAAATTGGTTGTTCAAAAGCATCCGAATTCATTGCACGTGACAAGCTTCCGATATGAATCGGAAGTTCTGAACTGCATTTTGTGGAACCTCTTCACTAGATATACTTGCGCCCATCACACCCACCACACATAACACACACGATATGCACCCAAGTACGTTCAAAATCCTGGTGAATCTTTATAGCCTTAGGACTATATGCGTTCTGGGATGGGTGAAGCGAGTTAGGTTTTCTCTGCATTGGATTGGGTTAGACTGGCCAACATCGACTTATCTCGGTTAGATTGTGTCCAATGTCCAGTCGAAATAGGAGCGCATCTAAGGATTCTGAACTCTACTTGGATATGATATCAGGTTCCTTGCAGGCAGCCCATTTTGAAGACGTATGTATGTACTCGTGTTCTTGGTAATGCGGATCTTTATAGGAAATGCCAACTCCTTCTGAACTTCGTATCAAAGTTGCTTATGCCGTCGCCTTAGCATCACGATTGGAAATTCAACTGACCACAGCAATGCCCTCTGACCATTCCAACACACTCTGAAGATTTCTTAAAAGCCATGCAAAGGACAAACCGGGAACAACTGACTTCTGTGACTGACTTTGCCATTTACTTATACTTCTGGGGATTATTTCTTTTCGGTTTTTTATATTTCATTCTCTTTCTCGGAAGCTCATAAGTCTTTCAATTCATAATCATTCCGTTCAATTTACAGTATTCAATCATTTTCTTTCGACGTCTTGCACTCATTCCGGATCAATTTTCTTCACTTTTTACCGAAATTTCTACGAATAAGTCCAAGAAAATTAGTGGTTAACAAATTTCAAGAGGCCAGAACTGAATCGATAAGACTTGGTCGTATGCACTCTGATTGCTAATTAATATGATGAAACTTGGACACTGTGCCTTAGGATCATATAATAATCTCCAATCGTATTCACAGTAATATTTTCTTATAATATTTGGTTTGCACGATTCATCAAAATTCAATTGCACTATTTTCCATATTCAAAATCATATCAATTATTTCGAATGATAGTAAATTTAGTTAAATTTTCGCAGGACATGCTAGTTAATTTTTTATTTATATGAGTACAAATGGCATTAAAACGTGCATCCTTCAAGCGGTATAAGATCCTCAAGTGGCTGACAAGATTCGAATATAAAAATATTACCTGTTAAGGGTGTGATTTTTTAACTGTTTGGTTTTTAAATTTCCAAAAAAAAAATACAGAAAAACTGCGAAAATATATAAAATTTATATTGAAATCAATAAATCAATGCTTGTCATTTACTATTTTAAGATTATTTTATGCAAATGGTGGCCATGACTATGATTTAAAGAATACATGTAAGAGGTCCAATTTTGAACTACTTTTTCGAGCATCTCGGCTGGTAATTCGCTAATATACGCTAACACGTGTAATATTCTCTTTCAAGGCTACAAGTAATGCTGGTATAAATGAGCCGCATAAAAAATAGTCTAGAGGCGTCAAATCGCACGATCTAAGCGGCCAACTCACTGCTTCGAACCGTGAGATAAATTACTCACCGAGGTCATCTCTCAATGTGTCCATTGTTACAAGTGATGTAGTGCCGTCTTGTTAAACCATATGTCGACACGGTGTAGTTCTTGAATTTAGGTCAAAAAAAAATTTCCAAATCGTCGAGCGATTGCAGGCACCATGAACGGTAACGTTGCCAATGGCATTTCTTGTTTTGCTTATTCACACACCCATTCAACCAGAAATGAGCTTCGTTGCTGCACGTAATTTTTTGGTTAAAAAAAACGAATTTTCCTCAAGTTGTTTTAAGGCCCACTCACCGAAAATTCGACGACTTCACTTCTTGCACGAGCTGTATTTTATACGCTCTCAGACCATGATACATGCATAAAAACTTCCACATCCCAATTCCTGTGAACGGCGACGAATGGACAAATCGCGGTCTTTACCAACACTGGACGCTCCGGCAACAATATTTTCCTCTATACGCAATTTACGCACACGGGTTGACGGTTTTATGTTCAATAGCGTAAAATTGCTGCAAAAATTTTGACATTATGAGACTTTAATTGCTTGCTCAGTAGGTCGATTATGATGGAACGAAACATATTTTTCACAGAGCATGAAATTTGATAATAAAATTCCGTTTTTTGTAAGCGTTGTTGCGATGTAAGTTTTTCCATAATGCTAACTGAGAAATTTGTAATCAATAGCAATGGTTACTGAGCACTTTTGACTTTCACACCTTAAAAATAAAAACATTGAAAAAACCAAATCGTAAAAAAATCACCCTATATACAATATAATCATACAATAAGAGCAAAACACTTAAAGCTAAGCAGATTTCTGACAAATACCATAAATCCACCTCTGATAACTACGAGGTCTGTTCAAAAAGTATCCGCGGGTTATGTAAATTCGATTTTCGATTTTTTTTGTAGCGTTATGTTGGTACTCATGCCTCTCATTTATTGCGACAAGTTCAGCCATTTTGAATGTGCAGTTAATTTTTGACAGCTGCTTTGCTAGCACGTGATTTGGCTCGTCTACAATTTTTGCTCAATTTTGACCAAAAACAGCATCGCATTAACATTGCTAAGGAGCTGTTGGACTCTTTCCGCGACAACCCTAATTTGCTCCAGAGGGTCATAACTGGTGACGAATCATGGTTTTATAGTTATGACGTGGAAAGCAAAGCTCAATCATACCAATGGAAGCTACCGCACGAGCCAAGACCGAAAAACGCGCGCCAAGTTCAGTCGAATGTGAAGGTTTTGCTTACAGTTTTCTTCGATTGCAGGGCGTGGTGCATCATGAGTTTTTGCCATAGGGTAGAATGGTCAATAAGGAATATTACCTGCAAGTTATGCTTAAGCTGCGCGAAGCACTCTACCAGAAACGCTCGGATTTGTGGAAGAACAAAAACAGGTTTTTGCCTGTTTTGGCCAAAAACAACACACTAATAATGCCGCAGCCACCGTATACCCCAGATCTGGCCCCCTGTGACTTTTTCTTGTTCCCGAAACCGAAGAGCCCCATGAAAGGACGACGTTATGCTACGATTGAGGAGATAAAGACGGCATTGAAAGAAGCGCTGAACAAGATCACAAAAAAATGATTTTTTGAAGTGCTTCGGAGATTGGAAAAATCGTTGGCACAATTTTGGTGGGGATTACTTTGAAGGGGACAAAATAAATATTCATGAATAAATAAATAATTTTTGAAAAAACACAAAATTTGAACAGACCTCGTACTTCATTTTCTCCGTATTTTAATCCATAATACAATACCGACCAAGCAAAATAGCCCCAGGCTATGACCGGTTAACTTCGGAAAAACCCTGGTACTGATAGATTTTATTTATAATATATCCTGCCTTCGTTCACTTTAGAAGTTTTCCATAATCAAAATAATCCAAAAGCCCCAACAAACGCAAAAACCTCCTACCGCACCATAAATTCATGCAATTGAAACCGACGGTGTCGATCAGTTTGGATTTATAACTAATCAGTCCATTATCCAGCAGTATCATAGTGCGCCTGTTAGCAGCCTGCATTTCTTTGGAAACTGCATCAAATCTTATCCCCTGATCTGCCTAGTCTCCCATGCTATAATCCTATCTCTCACATTGATATTTGCAGGTAGCTTAAAATAGAGAGCATTCTGACATTCACACTTTAACCACTGGTGTCCCTTAGGGTAGCATTCTAGTTCCTATCCTTTATAATATTTATACACATAAGATGCCTGGTTTAAAAGTTGTGTGTTTCGTAAGACTTTAAATCGACAAATGGTTAATCTGAAATGCTCACACAAAAATAAAAAGTACTGAACTTAATGAATTTTTTATTAATTCCTATACAATTTGATACTTAAACCAATATGGACATACGGGCTCGAACACTGTGGTTTGACTAATAAACGCATCGAAGTGAAAAACAACGATGGTCTTGAGATATTTTAAAATTATAAAATAAATAATTCCGTTCTTGAGGATACATCGATGGGTATTATCCTTTGCATGGTTTAATGTTCTAGTATTTTTGTTTTTAAAAAATCCGCTTCAATGTATTTGTGGATATAATTTAAATTTCAAATGAAATCGCATAGGTCTTAAAGTGAATAATAAAAATGCCATTTTACTCGTACCATAACCTTAACTATTTAGAGAAGATAAATTTTAACCATTTTTTTCTCAATAAAATGACAAAAACTATGCGATTTTTTTTAAAAAATATTTTGTACCCCCAAATTCACATAATAATTACTCTACCAATTACCGCTTAATTTAATTCCAGTCCAGTTTATAATTAGTTTTATGAGTGTTATTGTTGTAAAAGTTTTTATCTCGGCTGTTAACTCAAATCTTTTACCAACAACAATTTTATCCCGTACGTACGTGCATGTTCTCCAACCTTCGTTCCTTGACAGCTTACAAAAGACGTAATGCTCCCCTTCTCGTTCGTTACCAAGCAAAAATATCCTCTTTCCAAAAATACTGATAAATGATAAACTTATCTAATATATTTTATAGTGAGTACGTGTCTTGTTAATTTGGTAATCACCGTGTACTAATTGTAACACTAGCATCCATCATCCCGACACACGAGTACATGATTGTGTCTTCGGTCATAGATCAGCTAGACGAAGAGTGAAGAGTTGCTGATGCCAGTCCAAATAGTTATTAATGTTGCATCCTACACCAGACTCTGTGACCCTTAATTTATAATCATATCATTATAACAACAATATTTCAGATATGATACTGTACAAAAGGATACACGAAATTGATTCTAACGACAATTTTATTTTATGTGGTAAAAAAATTCTTAACAACACGAAAATAATTACTTTTCAGAATTATAAGTGAAAAGTTCATTATTATTTAGATTATTTAATTATAATAAGAATATATGTTATAGATGGTGGAATGATCCCACGAAGGATAAGTAATATTTTTTCATAGTCTAGATAGAATTTTCTATGGAAACTCATTTTCACTTAGCACAGTTACATGTGCAAATTAACATTGTAATAGTTTGGAGAAGTAGAGATACATTATTTTCTCGCTAGATGGCTGTAGTCTCGTTAAGTATTGATCAAAGAAGTTCAAAATCTTGGTCGTTGGGAAAGTGCTATTCCGTACAGGAAAAAAAATTCTATTACAGTTTTTTTTATTGTCGTTTCAGTTATGAGTTATAGATGGAATTTACTAAAAAGAAAATTTGGTATTTTTTTTTAAATTTTGCTTTGATAAAGGTGAATATACCAGGTTCCCGATACTGTCACAGGTAATAACGCGCAATTTCGGTTTCATCGATTCCGGTGCGGTATATGCGATGTTAAAGATACAAATCGCAAAGGTCTCAAAAATATCGATAAAATTATGTAAATAATCGAAGTGGACCGGCATTTTAGCGGTCGTAGCTAAAGATCGACTTCCTAAGACTTTCCATTGACTAAAATCCGTTTTACGCTATTTGCACAAAGCTGAATTCAAAAAGAAGCTCAATGTTTGGGTGTCACACCAACTGGCGCAAACAAAAAAAATATGATGGATGGAATTTCCATCTGCGAAACGGAACTAAATCGACCCATTTCTTAAAGGGTTGATGATTGGGGATGAGAAATGAATCACATACGACATTATTGTGCAAAAATGATCATGGTCAAAGCGCGGTGAAGCGGCTCAAATGGTGGTCATGGACCAGGACCAATGGCCATGAAGATTTTCCGTTAAGTGGAATTTTTAGAGAGGCATCATCTACTATGAGCTGGTAAAAACTAAATTCGGAGATGTACTCTCAAAAATTCAACGGTTTGAAGCTATCGATTGAGTAGAAGCAGTCAAAATTGGCCAACAAGAGAGGTGTTGTGTTCAATTTGGACAACGCTATGCCAAATACGTCTAAAGTTACTCACCAGAAACTCCAGGAGCTCTGTTAGGCATCCACTTTATAGTTCTGATGCATCCACCTAAAAACTTGGCACCAAGCAATTACCATCATTTTTTAGCATTTCAAAACTTCCTTAGTGATAAGAAAATGGTACATCACCAGAAGATTATGATAATCGCTTAGTCGAACAGGGCTTCCATAACAGAGGCACTATGAGGCTACTCTTAAAATGGCAACAAATTATATAACAAAACGATTCATACCAGGTATATAAGCTTAAATCCGCTGTTTTTTAGTCAAAAAAATAACATTTTTTTTTCATAGAAAGCAAAAATAAATTTATTCAATGTATTTGCCCTTGCTAGCTATACATTTTTCCATCTCTCGGACAATTTGTGGATACCACGCCAAAAAAAATTCCTTCTCTTTCGAGGCAAACCACTCATCAAGCCATTTTCGGACGTCTTCGTAAGAATCGAAATGCTGCTCAGCGAGCGCGTGTCCCATCGACGAAAACACGTGGTAGTCGAGAGGGGTCAGGTCTGGTGAATCAGCGGACAATTTTTGTCTCAAAGTAGTTTCGGACAATTTTTGACGTGTGCCTTGTCATGTCTTTGTTGATAATCCGTCCTTTTTTCACGCAGAGCATGGTGCAATTTGATCAGTTGTTGGCGGTAGCGGTGGGCATTGACAGTTTCACCAGGTTTCACCATCTCATAGTAGACGATACCCGGCTGATCACAACAAACGCACAGCATCGTCTTCCGTCCGAAGCGATTTGAACGATTTTTTGCGTTTAGAATTCCGTCCGAAGCGGGATCAACCCACAATTTTTTGCGTTTAGAATTCTCGAAATATATCCACTTTTCATCGCCTGTCACCATCCGATGCAGGAACGACTTTCTTTTTTGTCTGGCGAGCAAGATTTCGCAAGTGTTTTGGCGTTGCTCCTTCTGCCTATCGTTCAATTCATACGGCATCCATTTTCCGATCTTTTCAATCTTCCCCATGGCACGCAGACACATGAAAATGGCTGATTGAGCAATACCCAATCGCTCGGCGAGCATTTTTGGCGATTGGGTATCGTCTTCCTCCAAAAGAGCCTGCAATTGATGGTCCTCAACCTTCCTAGGTCGATTTTCACGCTTTTTGTCCCAATTTGTGAAGTTAAAATTGCCATCTTTGAACCGACGAAACCAATCTCGGTTCGCTGTTTCCAATAAAGCACTGTCACCATAGGCCTTCAAAAGCATTCGGTGTGATTCGGTAGCCGATTTCTTCAAATTGAAGCAGAAAACCAGTGCTTCCTGCATATGCTCTTTTTCTGGCACAAAATTAGACCAAAGGAAAAATGTATGTTGTTGTAGGAAATTGCTGACAATATGTACTGATTAATGTTGACAGCTGTCAAACTAAAAATAAAAAATATGGCGTGCCCATGATAGCATAATACGCTCACTCACGCCATCTATGACCAAACAGCGGATTTAATCTTATACCCCTGGTATTTTAATCCAAATTGGACTATCCGAACTATGTTAAATAAAGTTTTAAAATAAACGTAAAAATTTGTTACCTGTTTTTATTCAGATTGGATTTGGTTGTGTACATAAATGCCATCAAAACTTTACAATGAACAGAAAGAGTTTTGGCTATTTTAACAAAGTCTGTTAATACATCATATTCGTACTGCCATAGTAAATATTTAATATTTTCAATTGATCTAATGTAACGAATACATGTTCTAATTAAAAATACACAATTTCACATTCATTTAACAATACCGAACTATTCATTTCACATTCAGGTATGATCAAATTCAGCGAAAATGGTTCAATAATATTTTTGACCATTTAAACAAGTGTAAATTTTCACATAAATAAGTACGTAAAATACGCGGTCAAAGAACATTCATATTAACGAGCATTACTCGAAAAAAATACCCGAAATTACTATTTATTTATTGAAATATTCAGAGTAGATTTAATGGATGCCATGGTAATAAATGGTAACTGGGCGTTAAGCGGTAATATGCCCAAATACAGTGTAGATTAGCTTCGGACAATGATTATTGATAGTGGAATTGAGAAATAGTGAATATGCCCCATTTGACTAATTACCCAGATTGACAAATCTGATTCTGATATCCGGAATTCGAAAAATAAATTCTCCGAAAATGAGGTCGAAGATAACTTCAGTTAGCTGAAGATAAAATGAAGTCTTTTCTATAGTCTTACTCTTTTCTATCTCCGATTTATTATAGTGTAAATCTATAGTTAGAAACATTGAATTCAGTTCACATTCAGAATGGCATTATTATAGCCGCTCAAGTTTAATACAAAATAAGTCAGCAAAACTTTTGACAACCGCAATCGATTATGTCTCGAATTGGTCAGACTTAGAT
The DNA here is from genome assembly GCA_958298945.1 of Atherix ibis. Taxonomy (NCBI): domain Eukaryota; kingdom Metazoa; phylum Arthropoda; class Insecta; order Diptera; family Athericidae; genus Atherix; species Atherix ibis. The sequence continues at coordinate 120,935,402 of OY282606.1, forward strand.
CCTGGTATAGGACAGCCAGTTCATCTATATACCATATGAATGTATGTATAAAAACATTTAGAAAAATATAGTATAAGATACGATAGGATAACTGATCAGTATATAAGCGAAATAGCGGAGGAGAGCAGAACGCTACTATACGATAAATATGGCAACGGACGACGATACTTCGTTCAATCTTCTTTGACAGGAGCAAATGATACACTTCCATTCAGGGTCAGGAAACGTAATCGGCCTCATGTTCCTCCCAATTACACCGTCAATTTGTTTCTTGTCAATTTTTGTTATCGCCCCTGATCGACTGATAGATATCGTCTGTCCACTTTGCCGGACGCACACAAATATGATTGATTATATAGATTCTTAAAACGAGAGAAACTAATGTCCTATTGCTCCTTACTCGCAGCCATCTTTGCCTCTACTTTCATCAGTTCATTTCTTATGTTCATCTAAAAATGTTTATGTTTGCCAAAAGAAATGGCAGGAACGCCTCACGAATAGCTATCATTATTTACTGTTCAGTCCAGTCTTAAAATTCCCGATTTCCTACTAGAAGTTGCCTTTCATAAAACTCCTCCAATAGTCAAGAATTTACTGCAAATTAACTATATATTATATATGGATATGAATATACGCAAACGTTTGCGCTTAAATATCTCAAGAAACTTTTATCTAATCTTCAAATTGCAAGTGTATCGAACAACAAATTAAAACTTATTCCAAAACCCAGTGTGTATAGCTACAAACACTATACATACCCACACTTCCCTTTCTTCTTTATGTGTAAATATAAATTTTTTGGTAAAAATTTTTAAATTGCAGCACGTAGTTACTCGTTACTACTTAGTGTATTGTATTTAGCAGTAAACAATCCTCAAAAACTGAGCGCATGTGCATTTCGATTGAATTTCCATGCCGCAGGATACACTGCCACCACCACGTAAACTTTTCCAGTTCAAGTTTGTTCTCTGCAGTGGAAAAACACCATATTTTAACTTGATTATAACTAATACGTGGCCCCAAAGTTCATAGTTATTTTACTACAGTCGCATCCCAAACCATAGATTTTGTTAGAATCCGACAACCACTTCCACTATCAACTCTTATCATTATAAATTTTCAATGCGACTATTTCATGGTAATATGCATATCAGATCGGTTAAACTGAATTCCATATACAAAAGTGGAGTACGTGATAAGTGGAATCCGAAATAAACATTTACGAGTAAATATCGTTTATATGGGGCTGCATACAATAATTACATGAGAAATTATTTTTCGATTAAATTCTATTGTAGATTGTATATTTTCCTTTATTTGATTTTTTTCTCTCTTCATAAACTATCTCCTCGTATCGTATAATTACCATGTTTATTATCGTTAGTTGATAAAGTTCAAATAAAAATTTTATGCTAGAATAACTGAAAAGTTCCATAAACTTTTATTTGTTGAGATCAAATGTTTTCTGTTTTTCTACTTAATTTACTACTAAATCATCGAATTTATATGTGAATTAAATTAAGCGGTAAAAATGAATTTATGATAAATTTCCTAGAATCTAAATGGAATTTCATAAAGATATAAATTTTGAGAAAATTCTCAGAAAAAATACGGATGTTCTAGAAGATATAAATTTTATGATATTTAATAAATTTCGGAGAATTTCTTTTATCAAACGTATCATCATCAGTTCACATTCTGCGAATGGTTAAATCCAAATCAACGGCATACGACACTGTAAGCAAGGGGGTTTTATATTAGAAATTAATTTTGACAACAATTGTAGGGTATAATTTCGATTGAAATTTATTCTACGTTCATTCAACTCAACTTTAAATATATTTAAAAAGCTTATTAGCATAATTAAGATATTTAAAATAATTAAGAAAACGAAATAAGTAATTTAAATAGAAAATCGTATTTAACGACATTAAATGAATACTTACAAATGTTCATTGAGTCGAACGTGACAGCACCACAGATAATCTACAATAAAATGACAGGTAAATATACAAAAATTATTGTAATTATGAATTTCTAAATTAGTTTAATAAACTTTTAGCTTCAACATAAAAAGAAAAAAGATAATTAGTAATAAAGCAGATATAAACACTAAAGTTAAAACAAAAAAAAAAAAAAAAAGATTTAAGTCTGTCATTTGTTAAGGTAAGGTGAAAATTATAGCAACTATTTGCAGCCACATGCGGTTAATAAATTCGTATTAAAAATATTTCGATTTAGAAGACTCAACATGCAATAAGGATAATCTTCTTGAGTTGTCTTGATTACGTCTAACAAAATACTTTAGTAGAAAGAGCTTTACAGTCAGTCGATAATCAATAATAAAAGTTAGTGAGTAAAAAATAATAAAAAAAACAATCTAACCTATTTAATTAGTCTAGTATGTATAGCATAGTTTAGATTAAAGAATACCTAGATAGGCCCTAACGTCAGATTTTTTTTTATATACACAATTTTCTGGCTGAATTAAGAAAAAGCGGCGAGAAATCGTACTACTTGCATACATTTGTGTAGATTTTCTTATGAAGATATGACATCCACTGACATCTAGTTTTCATAATTGAAATTTATTGAATACTTATTCCAAAATCCAAATTTCTGGCTGAATTAATGAAAAAGCGACGACAAATCGTACTACTTGCGTATATTTGTGTAGATTTTCTCATGTAGATATGACATCGCCTGACATCTAGTTTTCATAATTGAAATTTATTGAATTCTTATTCCAAAATTCAAATTTCTGACTGAATTAATGAAAAAGCGACGACAAATCGTACTACTTGCGTATATTTATGTAGATTTTCTCATGTAGATATGACATCCACTGACATCTAGTTTTCATAATTGAAATTTATTCAATACTTATTCCAAAATCCAAATTTCTGGCTGAATTATCCAATGACATCTAGTTTTCATAATTGAAATTTTTTGAATTCTTATTCCAAAATTCAAATTTCTGTCTGAAATAATGAAAAAGCGGCGAGAAATTGTACTACTTGGATATATTTGTATAGATTTTCTTATGTAGACATAACAACCACTGACAACTAGCTATCTACCTGAATAGAATAACTTTCTGGCTGAATTAGTGCAAAAGCGGCAAGAAGTCGTACTGCTTGCATACTTTTGTGTAGACTTTCTTATGCAGACATAACACCCAGTGACATCTAGTTTTCATAATAGAAATTCCAAAAGCATAATTAATATCCATTTTAGCTCACTTATTCCAAACGAAAAATTTAAACACAACAGATGAAAAATATTTTCATTTTATCCAATCTTTTGGTATTAAATGCAATTATTATTTATTTTTTAAATATCAACTAAATATGAAGCGTTTCAATTTTGTAGACTTTCGGACAGTTTCAAATTTCGCCATTTTCCATTAAGGTGGTAGCTTACCGAAATGCTTGCATACTTTTATTGACATTAAGATACTTTTTGCGCAGTAAAAATTTAAGTGCGGCTTTTTTTCATTTTAAATAGCTTAGGACCAATTAAGAATAAATTAATACATTTGCATAAATAGTTTTATTCTTAGTGACAACAAATATATAGGTAGTTTTTAGCAAGCGTATGCGTTCTTACGAATGTATTCTCGAAAAAATTCGGATAGTTTTTTTATGTAGAGGTCTATCCAGTTCTACACATATAATCTGAGCACTGCACCTTAGATTAAAGAACAACTGGATAGACCCGTACGACAAATTTTCGTATATGTTTACACAAATTTCTGTCTAAGTTATTGTAAAAGCGGCAAAAAATCGTACTACTTGCATACATCTGTATAGATTTTTTTATGTAGACATGACATTCACTGACATCTATTTTTTGTTATCGAAATTCCAAAAGCATAATTAATATCTATTTGAACTCACTTAAACCAAACAAACAAATTTAAACACAACAGCAGGTAACATTTACATTTTTCCAATCTTTTGGTATTAAATTCAATTGTATTTTAGATTTACTATTTATTTAGTAAATATCAATTTTGTAGAATTTTGGACAATTTTAAAAAAATGTCATTCTCCTTGAAGGTGGTAGCTTACCGAAATGTTTGAATACGTTTGTTGATATTTAGACACTTATCGTACCGTGAGAGTTTAAGTGCGGTTTTTTTAAATTTTAAATAATTTACGAATACAAAAGTGGTGAGAAATCGTACTACTTGCATACATTTGTGTAGATTTTTTTGATGTAGACTTGATACCTACAACGATAGGCAACAATTATTTTTCTTCAAATCTTCTGGTATTAAATGCAATTGTATTCAAGGTTTATTATTTATTTAGTAAATATCAATTAAATATCAATTGCCACAATTTTGTAGACTTTCGGAGAGTTTTAAAATACACCATTCTCGTGTTTTAAAACACTCCGAAAGTTTTAGGTTGTTAAGAATGTATTCTCGAAAAAAATTGGACAGAATTTTTATGCAGAGGCCTGCCCAGTTTTTCTATAATCTAAGTAGCATAGTTAGGCGATCAGATCTCTGACGCATATTCGAATATTTTCCCGAGAAAGAAATAGTGCAAATGCGTCGAGCTTTGTAGGCTAGTAAACTTCTTCGATCTATGCTTTACGTAGTTTAAAATTAATTTACTCTTGGAGACAATACTTTAATTAAAACTCTTGTTTTCTATCCAATTTAATCCCTAAAAGAGTTATCAATACGGCTAATACTTATTTCAGTAAAATCGTATTCATAAATAAGTAAACCACAGGAAACATTCATATTGTCAGTATAAAAGGAATTTTTTTATACCCCAAAAAATAGGATTTTGGTACAGTACTCAAATAAGACCAAATCCAATCAAGTATTAGTAGAAGAAATCGCCGTTTTTTTTTTTAATTTGAAAATCAGTATAAATGCAGTAAGTTTGCACAGGGGAAATTAGGACCTTACACCATTATGTATATGCACATTACTAAGCAAATAGCATCAAATACTATTTTCTGTATAAAATCTTTTATTGATCTCTTCAAATAACAATTACAATTTTAGATAAATTATAAAAAATCCTTGAAACTTATTTTTCGTTTGCATACATGCCAAATTCCTTTTTGGAGATCATGAGCCCATATTTCTACCCTAATTAATATAATTGTTCCATAGTAAAGTGGTGGTAGAAATTTTTAAATTTATGGAGAATATTGGTTTATTAAAACAAGGATGTGGATATGAAATTATTCATTTAAGGAGACTCCAATTTTCTAAGCTACATGTTATTCTTTAAAAATTGAGGATATTATTCGTTTAATACCAAAATAATGGGTTGAGGAACAAAGTTGATTATCGAAGAGGATAACATGGGCAAGTCCCGGTACACTTAATAAAGATTTTGTAAAATTTCCATGACCACAATTTTTGGATAGGTTATTGTGTTTGAACATTTCAATTATGGAAATTGGTTTAAAATAAGAAAAATACTATAAAATAAATTAGTTTTTAATTAAAATTTGATACCATTCATAAAATTTGCTAAAAACTAATTTAAAAATTGAGAAAAAATGTTATTACTAAAACCTAAAGTTATCAACTATTCAATGTTAAATTACTTTTTGACAATACGAATTTCTAAACTTATAAAAAGTTATAAATTTACTAGAAGAAAAACTGAAAAATTTAACAAAAAATATATTGAATTTTTTTATGAACATAAAATGAATATGTTAGATTTATATTAGCTATTCTGTTGTTAAATGTAAAAAAAAAAATTGGTACCAAAAATAAATTTGCAGTCGTTGCAATTCTGTAGAGCAATTGATGCATTCAAATGAATCGAATTGATTCCATTTCGGTCAAATACTATGTTTCACAACAAATTCCCTCGTGCACATATTGAAAAGGAAGACACAATTTCGATATGCTCGTATTCTGCAAATTTCAGATCTAGTAACTATTTTTGATTGGAATTGAATATGGCAAATGGAATAAGACACATTTTTCAATTTATTCTTCCTTTATAGAAAATTTTATCCAAGCTTATAAAACGAAAAATAAAAACGGAATTCAACAATCGCCCCCCTCCCCTCTCCAACAAAGTTGTGTGTAATATTTCAGTTTTATTTACTACCGAAAGCAGATTCGATATGGTAACACACTACTGAATTATAAACTAAGGAAAATCATTACTTTCTTTTGGAAAGAAGGGTAAAAATGAATCACTTTAAGATTGAGTTGCGCAACATTAAACCCAACTAGGAGATATTCCCGGATTTGAACGATCCCAAGTGTGTACGGTCAACTTGGAAAATTTTTCGTCGTCACCCAAATTCAAATGAACCACTCAATCCATAAAAATATTATGCAAATGAATTTTGGTGAGCCTCAGAAGCACCAGACTTCAGCATAAAAGATTTCTTCCTCATTGAATCACCCACCTAAGCTGGTTGTTTATATTAAATTCAAATCCCTTTGCACACATTATCAGCGAGGATACTATTGATAGCCTAAACAGTTTTTCGGTCCATAAATTCAACTGTAGATTCTCTTGTATCCAAAAAGAGGTATAAACTTTGTCAAATGGATAACTAACTGAGCATGTGAATGTATTGTAAATACGTTGTTTAATTCGGATTTCTCTATAAAGTGTGTTGGTTAGAAAAAAAAAATCCAAACAACAACAACAAAAAGTAAAAACTAAAAGAAAAGTTTTGTAAAGAACGTAACCGTCGAAGGTAATGAAAAGTTAACTAATAGGGAGAGGTTTTTACCCTTTTTCATAATAAATAGGCAAATAAACAAACTCCAAATGAAATTTAGTAGTTTTAGAATTGGACAGCCTAAACAAGATGAGTTATAAGGAAACCCTTTATCCTTATCACTTTGTTAACACTCCGGAAACTACGAGGTAAATAGATGGCTTGGAATGGGATATGTGAGGTGGAAATATTGAACGATAGATAAGTACAAGTGTTCCATTCTTATGAACGCCATTAAGAGATAATTGGTTATTGTGGCCATAGCACAAACGCAATTATGCTCATCACATCGTAAAGTTACACTCGCTCTGGGATTTTGGGACATGGAATTTGCATGCTCCAGACATAAATAGACAACCCTTGGGTTATGCGGTCCGTGTAATTAGTAAACGTGCTTTGGGTATTTGTCGGCAAGCGTACTGGAATTCTCATGGGTGGGTGGAAGAGAATGCCGAACAGCAATCGGTACAGTATCGGTGACTATAGCAATTCCGCAAAATAAATTTATGCTTGAATGCAAGCCCTTCCTAATTCGCAATCGCAAACAGTACCATAGCCAACTCGAATAAAATACCCCCGCTATTTAAACAATAATTACCGATCCCCAAAATATCTTAAGATGCATACGTAATAACTCTTGTACAAGTGTGCATATTTGTGGAATTATAGAAATTCTCAACTATTCCTCAGCCATTCACATTTAACCGCAACAATTTACGCACGAACAATATTCGAAGAGCGCTTTCCACAATAATTGGAATAAATTATATTATTTGTCGGTCTGTATTTGAAATTTTCTCTTCAGATTATGAAGAAGTTTTTTATTTTTATTAAATTTTTTACTAAATGTTGTTGTCATTATTTAAATTTGGTATCTTTTTTTTCTCCAAGTATAACGAAGAAAAATTCCTTAAAATCTATTCAAGAGTATATAACAGGGGTATAAGCTTAAATCCGCCGTTTGGTTATAGATAGCGTGAGTGAGCGTATTAAGCTATCATGGGAATGCCATACTTTTTTTTATGAGTTTGACATCTGTCAACATTAATCAGTTCATATTGTCAGCAATTTCGTACAACAACATACATTTTTCCTTTGGCCTAATTTCGTGCCAGAAAAAGAGAATATACGGGAGGCTTTGCTTATCTGCTTCAATTTAAAGAAATCGAATGCTTATGGAAGCCTATGATGTATCGAATGCTTATGGAAGCCTATGATGATAGTGCTTTATCGAAAACGACATGCCGAGATTATTTTTGTCGGTTCAAAGACGGCAATATTGACTTGTGGGACAAGAAGCGCGAAAATCGGCCTAGGAAGGTTGAGGACAATCAATTGCAGGCTCTTTTGGACGAAGTTAATACCCAATCGCAAAAAATGACAATACCCAAATCGTGGAGCAATTGAGTGTTACTCAACCAGCCATTTCGAATCTGCGTGCCATGAGGAAGATTGAAAAGAACGGAAAATGGGTGCCGCATGAATTGAAAGATAGGCAGAAGAAGCGACGCCAAAACACATGCGAAATCTTGCTCGCCAGACAAAAACGAAAGTCGTCCTTGTATTGGATTGTGACAGGCGATGAAAAGTGGATATATTTCGAGAATCCTAAACGCAAGAAATCGTGGGTTGATCCCGGCCAACCATCAACATCTTCCCCAAGACCAAATCGCTTCGGACGGAAGACGATGCTGTGCGTTTGGTGGGATTAGCAGGGTATCGTCTACTATGAGATGTTGAAACCTGGCGATACTGTCAATGCCCACCGCTACCACCAACAACTGATCAAATTGCACCGTGCTCTGCGTGAAAAAAGGACGGATTAACAACAAAGACATGATAAGGCACCATTGCACACGTCAAAAATGGTCCGAAACTACTTTGAGACACTCAACTGGGAGGTGCTACCCTACCTCACTTATTCACCAGACCTGGCCTTGAGCATCGCAAAGGAAGCCATCTCAGGAAAGAGATGGAAAGGCGGTTCCAAAAAGTATTGCCACATTGTCACCCTGGACATTAAGAATGCGTTTAACTCGGCCCGCTGGAATCGAGTCTTGGAGGCTCTTGTGAACATGGGGGTGCCCTACTACCTACGGAGGATGGTCTGATCATACTTCAGTGATCAACTACTGCACTACGAGACCGAAGATGGACCGGTGGAGTTTGGGGTCACGGGAGGGGTACCTCAGGGCTCTGTCCTGGCGCCACTCTTGTAGAACGTCATGTACGACGGCCTACTCCATCTGGAATTACCGACGAACACAACACTCGTGGCTTTCGCGGACGACGTAGCGGTTGTCCAAAAACACCTGGAGGAACTGGAAGCCGCATTCTCCACCACCATCCGGAGCATAAGACAGTGGATGACATCGGCAGACCTGTCTTTGGCGGAACATAAGACCGAGGCACTACTTGTGAGTAGCCGGAAGAAAATGGAGACCATCACCATAAGAGTAGGCGACCACGACATCCAGTCGCTACCCTACATCCGATATCTAGGGGTGGTCTTGGATGCCAGACTCAACTACAAGGAGCACATCTCCAGCGTTAGCAGGAAGGCATCAGCAGTACAGGGCGCGCTTTTGCGGATAATGCCCAATATCGGAGGTCCCAGGCAAATCCGAAGGCGACTACTGGCAACTGTAGTTGCCTCCGTCCTGCTATACGGAGCACCAGTGTGGGTGAAATCGCTGGAGCTAACAACATACTGCAAGACAATGTCATCAGTCCAGCGGCTCTCAGTGATCAGAGTGCCGTCAGCATACCGAACAGTATCACACGATGCTGTCAATTTCTTGGCATCATGCCCACCCATCGACACTCTGGCAGGAGAGCAGGAACGCCAACATCGTAGGAAGAAGGAAGAGCGGCGAAAGGTCCTCTGTGAAGAGGAGAGACCCGAGAGTCTTCGCATCTGGCAAGAGAGTCGGTGGACTAATCGGCTGATCCCAGATGTCACCAAATGGGTCACTCGTCTGCACGGGGAAGTCGGGTATTATATCACCGAACTCTTGACTGGGCATGGATACTTTCGAAGATGCAGAACATGTGTTCTTCCAATGCCGCTTCTACGAGGGGATACGGGCAGAACTGGAGAGAAATCTGGACCATTCCATCAGTCCAGAAAACATAGTGGAGTGCATGCTGAAGAGCCAATCGGCTTGGAACACAGTTGCAGAGTACGCGAAATCCATCATCAAGGATCTTCGCACCACGTACGAAGAATAGGCCGCAAGGCGTCATACCATCGGGACAGCAGTAATATCAAATAAGAACGCCCCGGCGAAGTAGTATTTACAAAGAGTGCCGCCGGGGAACCATCGTTCCGGGAGCAAGGTTAGAGGCACAGGTTAGGTTTTAGCGAGGTAAAAATCCAGCATAGCTCGTCTGGCAGGTAGAAGGTCTTCCAGTTGAGTACCTTTTGAAGGTTTTCCCCTGTACCTCATTAATCTAAACTTAAAAAAAAAGACCTGGCCTCTTCCCACTACCACCTGTTTTCGTCGATGGGCCACGCGCTCGCTGAGCAGCACTTCGATTCTTACGAAGACGTCTGAAAATGGCCTGATGTGTGGTTTGCCTGGAAAGAGAAGGATTTTTTGTGGCGTAGTATCCACAAATTACCGGAGAGATGGGAAAAATATGTAGCTAGGCGGGGGCAAGTACTTTGAATAAATTTGTTTTTGCTTTCTATGAAAACAACATGGTTTTTTTTTGACTAAGAAACAGCGGATTTAAGCTTATAGACTTGGTAATAAATTAGCCCATGTGCTTCGTTTGATTTGAATAAAAATACCAAAATTTACTATAATAAAAATTATCCTTTTCTCTTCATATTATCCTGATATGATAATATAATGCCTACCAATTAAAAAATTCTGAATATGATCTCAGCAAGTAACAGAAATAATTATTTGGTTGGGGTGGGGTTTAGGATATGTAAAGTTGTTGAAATTTTTGTAGCTCTTTTAATAGTTTGATGCTATAAGAAACGTTTTATTGTCTTCGTTTTTGATTAAACAAAGAGTAAGGCTAGCAAAGGAAAAAATTCAGGAAAAAAAAAGTGGTAGAACGGCAAGTATTATATTTAAAGATGGTAAAAGGCAAACTCTTACTTTACTCGAATTCAATAATATAAGCATTCGAAGAAAGTAGGTTGATAGTGTGTGCAAGAATATAGGATAGATGATAGATAGGGGGTGACAAGTACAAATTCAGTAGCCTGCCCAGTTTATAATGAGGATAGGGAAAATTGCGAATTGCGACAAGGAAGATTCAGGATCGTGACAGCTAAAATGATTTCTTATTGGGTGCGCTCATTTGCCAACTATTGTTCGTTACTTAACCGATCAAATCAGAGACAATGTGAGGAGCTCTGTGGAATGGCCTGGACGAAGATTTTGTTCACTCGAGACCGAACGGCTGTCACTATTGTGCGCATTGTAATTTATCAAAGGAAATAAGTCAAAAGTAACGACAAAATACCAACAGAAATAACAACAACACAAGCAAAAGCAAAACGAGAATCTATAAAAATAATACGAGTTCATAAATAAATAAGTATGAAATGTGAATAAAAGTTTCACTGCACAACTTGCTCCTCCGTTGCCATCGTTGACATCATCCACATTTCTGTAGTAATCATCATTTTTATCGTCATCATTTCTTTTCCTAAAATAAGGACATATCAGAGAGTAAGGATGCGAATAATATTGATTTTGACTTTTCCACATCACATTTCACCATAAACTACTGGCATACTCAGTTTGCAAAAATTTTACAAATTCGATTTTTGTGATTTGCCTGTTTGTTAAGTCTCTGGCTTGTCATATGATTCTTGGTGGTGCTAGTATTACCCACTCACTACTAGTCTGCTTGACTTTTAAGATTCCTAAAAATCCTAGGTTTGACGATGCACCGATTTTTTAGGCCTTCCGCATTCTACAATCATATTTGGTATCCACAAATCGTATACGTACGAGCACAGCATCTCTCACTCAAATGATGATTTTCCGGATTATCTTAACGGTGTACCATAAACTTTATTTCCACATTTCGAGACCTGCTCTCGACTTTCGAACAAATTGTATTACATATTTTATCTAGAAATGCTGTCGTATTTTTTTTTTTTTTACTTTTCATTACGTATCGGTTTTTGGGTTAACTTGTAGAAAAATTTTGTATATTTTTTTTTCCAAGCCTTATTATTAGAGAGCACAACTGAACCAGTTTACTTCCGATTTTCCCCATCTTTCTAGGGTCGATTTTCCTCAACGATGGTTCACTGGCCCCATATATTTGTTTTAACAAATTTCTTCCTAATATAATGTATGTTGGATGGTAAAAAAAAATGTTTTTCGCTATCGGTTATTATTTTCCTTTTAACTTCAATTCACCAACGAGTGTATATGCGCTTGTCTGCTCGTTTTGGCATAAATATTATCTGGCATTATAGCAACGTGATTATTATGGTGTCATTTCTAAGTGTACCATGTGATATGAGATCCTTGGAACGACTGCAAAATTTTTCCTACCATCTACTTACTAACAAAGGCGTGTGTAATTTTTTAAGGAATTTGATTTTGTCAAGTGCCTACATGCGAGTACATTCGGTTTTAATGAATTCTGCAATTGAAGTTGTTCAAAATGAAATGATGTAAGTCATTAAACTGTATACCAATAGGACGGAGCATCATTGTACAAAAATTCTAAGAATGTCGGGTATCTGAGTGACGCTTAATAACATCACACTCTGTCGTAGCTAAGACGAACTTGTTTTAGTCGAAACGTAGACGTTCAGCTTTAATATCCACACTACCAATAATAAAATTTTAAATAGAGATGGAATTATAGAATAAAATCCTCCATTCAATACTAATACTTCCCCGAATACTACTACAACTCCGAGAGTATAGACTCGTCAGCTTTAGTCAGAGTACTAGGATTGGGATGAAAACTGCCATCATCCTTACTCCAAAATCCAACACTATCCTAGTAAAAGTAAATGAGAAAAGATGAGCTCTCAAGGTTTATGGCATCTTAATCGTTTGCCATCAAATAACTCGGTCGATACCTGCCAAGGTATTCTGGATGGATAAGATGCCTGCCAAGAAATGAGAACTTTATTGAGTTTTCAAAGTGTTGGAATGTTTTGCGTTTCATTTCATTTTTTCCTCTTAATCCAACTCCATGTTTAGATCTATAAAAAAGGGGCAAACGAATAGTAATGAAACCTGTAAGCAAAAGTCATTCACCGACAGGTCCGTAACATTAAAAAAAAAGGCACTAACATCATAACTGCCTTGACTATAGTATTCCCAAAGCATTTCGAATACCTACCCAATACGGAATCTTACCCATTTAAATGCGACTATTTCCAATTTATATGGAAAACTAAGCAAAAACGGCAAAAAAGAATTTCTGCTTACACCAAATCCAATTGCTAGGAAATCGAATTCTTGGACAAGAACTCTCAACAGTGATCGGCAAAGAATTTAAATAAATTTTTTTGACTACTTCCATCTGCTATATTTAATTAAGTTGAAATTCTGCTCGGTCTATTGCAATCACATCAAAATATATACTGAACATTTAATCGAGGACTAAAAAACACATAACATCTACCTTGTCTTCCTAGAAGGGCTTTCGATATTATAAATGCGAGTGGATAGCTTCGAAATTCGAAATGGGAAAGGCAGAGTTTCGAATAAATATTATCCTTAAATCTGTATGAAATTGTAAATAATGCTTACTAATGAATATTTAGTTAACTTTACCTTTTCTTGAATATTAAATTTAAATTTTAAAGTTTAAAAAAAATCAATGCAAAATTTTTGCTCAAGTATTATGCGTAAAAAATATTTTCAAGTTTTACAATCTATTCAAAATTTTAGAAATATTTCATTTTTATCTGTTTTTTTTTTATATTTATAAATTACGAATACGTTAACAAGTAGATTTTATACAATAAATTTTTTAAATAAATTGGCGAATAGAAAGCAGGAGTAAATGCTCAACGGTGTTTCTCCATCTGACAGGATTTATCCTGCAGCCACTAGGATTTATCCTGCAGCCACTTCTTCTCAGAATCCCTTCCAGTAGCTCCAGAATTCCATCCTTCTCCTCCAACGATGCGCAGAAACCCACGAAGATCCATCCCAACAACACCGCCCACGATTATGGAGATCACAACAGCAGTCAACAAGCTCAAGAACAGCAAAGCACCCGGACCTGACAACCTGGCCCCAAAGGTTCTGAAGTTTGAGCCGCCTCTCCTGGCCTCGCTGTAGCATCCTATAATCGCAGAAGCCTGGACACAATGCCACTTCCCGGACAGCTGGAAAGAAGGAGTAATTATCACCATCCCGAAGAAAGGTGACCTTGGCGATTGCAAGAACTGGAGGGGAATCACTCTGCTGAACACCATCCAGAAACTAATCGCCTCAATCATCCTGACTCGCATCACTCCAACAGTGGAAAGTACCCTTCGCAACGAGCAGTCTGGCTTTAGACCAAACCGCTCCTGTGTTTATCACATCAGCAGCCTAAGAATGATCATTGAACAGTCGAACGAATGGAACAGCCCGCTCTATCTTCTCTTCGTTGACTTCGAAAAAGCCTTCGACATGATTTCTCGCGACGCCAGCTGGAGTGCTCTATCTGAACTAGGCATCCCACAGGCCATCATTGATCTTATCCGAGAACTATACCGTTAGGCCCCGTGTAGAGTGCGCTTCAAGGACGAAACCCTGCCTGACTCCTGTCGAGATGTTGATCCATTCAACATCTCGAGAGGAGTCAGGCAGGGCTGCGTAATCTCGCCTATCCTCTTCATAATCCCCCAAAACCTAGTCCTTCAACGCACTAACAACACAACCAGCAACGGTATCCAGTGGACACTGCGTGAGAAGCTCCACGACCTGGACTACGCTTACGACATATGCCTCATATCCCACACCTTCAACGGCATTCAGGAGAAACTGAATGCTCTGGCCTCCAACGCCGAAGAGGTGGGAATGAGAATCAACACCAAGAAGACCAAATTGATGCGTATCGGCGCCACCTGCGAGAGGCCCTTGATGCTGCATGGTAACCAAGTTGAAGATATCGAAAAGTTTTGTTACCTTGGCAGCATACTCAGCAAGGATGGTGGAACTGAAACAGACATCCAAACGCGCATCAACAAGACCCGGCAAGCGTACACCTCACTTGGAAACGTGTGGCATTCCAACCATCTCTCAATACCACTCAAACTTCGAATATTCAGTTCAAAGGTCAAGCCAGTCCTGCTGTACGGCTGCGAAACATGGAAAGTAACCGACAGCACGACACGTTCAAGCATTTGTGAACAGATGCGTAAGGAACCCACAGGGCAATCGCAGCAGAGGACGACCAAGGACCACTTGGAGAAGATCAGTCGAGCGCTAACACCAACAAATTGGCAAGTCATGGTCGGAAGTGAAAAGGCTAGCCCAAGACAGAAGCAGATGGAGAGAGTTCACAGAGTCTCTAGTGCCGCTATATGCTCCATAGGAGCGACTGTGTCTCATGTCTATGTGTATAAATGCATATTTGTATTATGTAAAAAATTGTACGATAACGTAGAAAATAAAAAAAACCTGTCAAATAAAAAAATAAAAAAAAGTCATGGAGGACGTACTGCAGTTGGTTTTGATGTTGAAAATATACATCACGTTATGGTTTCTAGCAAATACTGAAAGTGTACTGACAAATTGAAGACAGATTTGATGTCACATAAAGCAGCGTCCATCGAATTTTATACCGCTTCGTACAATGGTTTGTTGAAGTGAGTGCCAATTACATAAAATGGCCAACAGCATCCGAACTGCAAAATAACCAGATGCAATTTGGAGCTATGAAAGGTGTACCCGGTGTTGTTGGGGCTATTGATGGTTCTCATATTAAAATCAATCCTCCCAAACGTGACAAAGAAGCATATTGCAATAGGAAAAAATATTATAGTCTCCTTTTACAGGGAATTATAAACGGCGTGAAAAAGTTTATAGATGTGCACTGTGGTGAACAACAGCTTCTACGAAAATAGACGTTTTACAGGCGTATTACTGAGAATGAGTCCATAATTATACCAGGAGGATTGCTACTTGGAGACTTAGCTTACGGTGTACACATAAGCAGATATTTAGTTCTCCCGTTTAAGGGTTTTGGAAACTTAACTGAAAATAATTTCTGTGACATAGAATATTTACATAATGAAGTCAACAACGCAGAATCTGGAGGAATTGACAGCAACAATTGTGCACGTGCAAGGCAGCAAATGCTTCAAAATATGGATAATAATGGATTGTTAAATTAATTTAAACTTAAATTATGTATTTGTGTAACTTTATACTTATTATAACACTCTCAATTGTAAATAAATGCCTCCTTGGCTAACAAAAATAAAAATAATCAATTTATCACATATAAATAAATATATTTAATATATTTAAAAGTGTAGAACGAGTTTCAAGCCTATTATTTTCTTGATGATAATTGGACCTATAACAAGGTATATTGTTACCCTCGTTATAGGTCCAATTTTTAAACATTATGTAATATTTATCAAATTCAAAGACTCTCCGAAACACATTCACTCCACTTCACGTTGACAAGCTGAATAAACTCAGTATTTTGAGGTTATATTTTACTTCTGTCAGTAAACTCTGCGTTCATTGGGCATCTACTCCCAAGTACTTGCGAGTAGCAAAATTGGCCCAATGAAATACGACTATTATATCTGTTTGATAAATAACAAAAAAAAAAAAACTATTTTCCAACATTAATACTGTTTTTTCGATAAAAAATCAGCGCATTGACTGAAAGAATGTACTTGTTCTATTCTCACACAAAAACCAAAATTTTTTAATATGTGTATTAATATCAAACACGATATCACTTTTATAATAAATTATTAATGACTCCAAATTATTCCCCATATTGAAGTACTACATGACATTTAATTTCCACAAGCTATTAATATTACCAATGGCTATAAAACTTTCAACAAAAATTGATTCTCCTAATAAAAGTACAAATACTTGCCATCTAACACCTTCTCTACACCCGCTCGACTAAAACTGATTTTTATGGGCGAAGACTTAAGTTTTTAAACAGGAAATGCAACCACTAGCATCAATATATGTGCGTATAAAAATACGCATTCGAGTTCGGTGGTTCAGATTCCTCGAAGCACTTCAAAAAATCATTTTTTGTGATCTTGTTCAGCTCCTCCTTCGATGCCGTCTTTATCTTCTCATTCGTAGCGTAGCGTCGTTCGGGAAGAAGAAAAAGTCACAGGAGGCCAGATCTGAGGAATACGGTGGCTGCGGAATTATTAGTATATTGTTTTTGGCCAAAAATTCGCGCACAAGCAACGATGGGTGAGCAGGGGCGTTATCATGGTGCAAAAGCCAATTTTTGTTCTTCCACAAATCCCGGCGTTTCTGGCGGATTTCTTCGCGTAACTTGCGCATAGCTTGCAGGTAATATTCCTTATTGACCGTTCTACCCTGTGGCAAGAAGACCGTTCTACCCTGTGGCCCCTGCAATCGAAGAAAACTGTAAGCAAAACCTTCACATTCGATCGAACTTGGTGCGGTTTTTTCGGTCTTGGCTCGTGTGGCAGCTTCCATTGGGATGACTGAACTTTGGTTTCCACATCATAACCATAAGCCCATGATCCGTCACCAGTTATGACCCTCTGGAGTAAATCTGGTTCGGCGCGGACAGAATCCAACTGCTCCTTAGCAATGTTAATGCGATGCTGTTTTTGGTCGAAATTGAGCTATGTTGGTGCGAATTTCGCGGCGACCCGTCTCACGCATAAATCATTGGTAAAAATCAAATGGCACGAGCCAATCGATATGTTTAAGTCCTCAGCAACTTCTCTAACGGTGATTCGACGATTGGCCCATACTATTTTCTTCACTTCATCAATGTGTTCGTCTGTTGTTGACGTGCTCAGGCGTCCGGCATGATTTTCGTCGTTCAAATCTCCTCGGCCCTCTAAAAAACATTTCGTACCACCGAAAAACGTTGCATCGGAACAAGGTAACTTCACCATATGCCACAGTCAATATTCGGAATGCGTCCGCGCAATTAATTTTGTTTTTCACACAAAATTTGATACAGATTCTTTGAACCATTTTTTGGAATGGGCAAAAATCGAAGACGAACCAAAACACGTGCAAACAAAGCAGATGTCAAAAATTAACTGAACATTCAAAATGGCCGAACTTGTCGGCATAAGTGAGAGATATGAGTACCAACATAACGCCACAAAAAATCGAATATCTAATATACGCAAACCGCGGAAATTCAAAATACGCGATACTTTTTGAACAGATCTCGTACATTTGATCAATCAACAAATAGAAAGATTAAAATTTATCAAACAAAATTATCTACAAAAGAAGAAAAAAAAGCGAAAGAGGGGGAAGAGGTTAACCAAGATAGGCATGGATTAGTCAGAAATGTCCGTGGGTACACGATGGTACTAACCTCAAGAAGCTACGACTAAGTAAACGTAGTATTTGAGGGGTAAAACTTTTCCTGAATCCAAAATCCTGAACAAGTCAAAAAGAGGTTAAAAATTTCCTAAATAAAAAAAAAATACATAAAGGAATACATAAAAGGATGCACTGGGAATTTAATTACTTTTCGGTCTAAAATAAAAGCATATTACTTTCTATTAAATAGGAACTTCTAGATGGTAGGATATTATCTGCATACGTAGCTGTATTAGTAAATATTGTTAGTAATATTAGAGGTAAAAATATAATATAAAATGGGACCAAAAATACTTCCTTGAGGAACACCAGCATGGATAGAAAGCAAGTCAGATTCAACCAAGATTTTGAACTTCTTGAAACAGGACTCTGTGAAATCTATAACTCAGCGGTATAACATAGTGATGTCTTAAGGGTTAAAATCAAAGGAATGGTATACCCGTTTAGGGATTAGTTTTTCAAAAATATTCGCTCAGGCAAGGATAAGATAAATGGGTACACAGAGAAATTTGTAAAGCTAACACGCTTATTTGGTTTGAAAATTATTTTGCTAATTGAACATGTCCAGACGAAAAAAATTCCATTGAAGGGAGTAAATAATTATAAAAGAAAATCTATAATTGAAACAGTTTTTGAAAAATAATTCATTAAAAATGTTATACATCAATTCGATCATACCCAGGAGGAGCTCTTTTATTAAGAAGCCTTGGAAAAAAATATTTTTGATTTTGATAAAAGTAGATAGTTTTCGAGAAAGCCTCAAAATTAGGGGTTATTATAGTAAATGGATCTTGACGTATGGAGTAAATATATTTGTTATGTGAAAGTAATCGTTTTAATGCTAACCAAAGAGAGTTCATGTACAATACATAAAAGATTTTGAAATATATCGCGTCGTTTAACCCTGACTTGGCATTGATGTAATATAAGTTGTAGTAAAAAGAAATCCATTATTTTTGCATTAAATTGAGGGTTTTATTTAGCATAGATAGAATGATACGATTTAGGTAAAATATGCACCGTTTTGTTTGATAACTTGTTGCCATTTTGGAGGTAATTTCATAAGGCCTCTCTCATAGAAACCCTCGTCCCTATTGGCAAAAAACTGGGACAGTCGATTTTCACAATCTTCTCTTGAGGCGAATTTTTCACCTGCGAAATCATTCGTCATAGACAGGAACAGGTGGTAATCACTTGGTGCCAGGTCCGGACTATAAAGTGGATGCATAAGAACATTCCAACCAAGGTCCCGGAACTTCCGGCGAGTCACTATCGATGTATGCGGCCTGGCGTTGTCCTGATGGAACACAATTCCTCTCCTATTGGCCGAAGCTGGCCGCTTCTGCGCGATTGCTTCTTTCAGACGGTCCAATTGTTGACAGTATAGGTCCGAATTAAGAGTTCGGCCGTAGGGGAGCAGCTCATATTAGATGATTCCCTTCCAGTCCCACCAAACACACAGCAAAACCTTCCTGGCTGTCAATTCTGGCTTGACCACCGTTTGCGCCGGGTGACCGCCACTTTTTATCACCAGTAACCATCCGCTTCATAAATGGATCGATATTGTTGCGATTCAGCAGCGATTCGCAGAAGGAAATTCGGTTCATGAGGTTTTTTTGCGACAACTCGTGTGGCACCCATACATCGAGCTTCTTTTTGTATCCAGCCTTATTTAAGTGGTTCCAAACGGTTTTTTGTGCAATATTTAGCTCCTGGGCAATCGAAACAGTGCTTACGTGACGGTCGGACTCGACGATTTCCATTATTTTATCGACATTTTCGACAATTGGCCTTCCAGAGCGTGGTGCATCTTTGATATCAAAATTACCGAAACGGAATCAACGAAACCAAAATTGCGTGTGATTGACTGTTACAGTATCAGGACCATAAACACTATTCACATTTTCAGCTTTTTCGCCTTTATCGAAGAAAAACTCTAAAATATGGCGTATTTTCTCTTTGTCGGTGTCCATTTTTGACGCGTGCTACAAAAAATACTGAGTCAAGTAATCACAAAACTGTATTAGAAGCTTTTTTAGTACGAAATCTTATCTGTCAAACGCCATCTAGTGCAACCCGATCACACTTTTACAACGGGAGATACAGACTCCTAAAGCCATCTATTGGCAAAATAATGGATTACTTCTTACTACAACTTATATTTAATAAAAAAATGTTGGTTCGAAGTTTTCCATTGCAAAAACATTCAATTGAAATTAAATTTATTGCTTTCCAGTTAACCTTAAATTTTTGGCTTCAAAATTTTTTTTTTATGTTTTGGGAAAACTTTTTTTTATTTAAAAATCTATTTGCAATACTAAAAGTATTCTTAATCCTGTAATATAAAAATACAAGCAAACTCATAAAAATCTTTATAAAAAATAAAATAATGGAAATTTTTAGCTTATTCGCTTTTTTTCCAAGAAAAACTTTTCAATATTTTCCATGCTCTAGCATAAAGAATCCTAGCTAAAATTAATTGCGTTTATTGGTTTGGTCACATTTTAAAATAATTTCGTATAAATAAATTTTACATTGAAAGTTTTACTTCAGGTTCATCAAAAATTACAGTCTGTTCACTGGGAATCATTACGCCCTGGGACTATGAACACTATTTAAATTTCAAATTCAAACACAATTTTAAATAAAGGCTAAATAATCAAATATTTAATAATAAATGTGGTAACTTTTCCAAATTAAATTAGTTAAAGTGAATTTTTCAGTTAAATAAAGTTTTGTTTACAAAACATTCGATCAAAAACTATGAATATTATTGCATTAAAGTTTCTGCATAAACTTTATCATTCAAATTCACATCAAGAATATTTAAGAGGATAGTATTAGTATTTTGAATAGTAATTAAAAAAGTAAATAGAAATTATTCTCCAAAAATTTATTAGATAATTACCATGAATTGTTACTATTACTAATTTGGCAGGTGCTATTTTTGATGAAGGAACTCTTCCCCACATGACCGATCCAATAGCCAAAAAGTGCCATTTTCTTCACTGTTTGAATGATAATTTTTTGACTAAATATCTTTTGATTAGTGGTCATAACCGAATAAACTATCAATTCTTATAATTAGGTATTTTTGAAGTGAGTATTGGGAAAAGTTTCAAGGTTCATTAGAAAACCAATTAAGAACTTTTCTTTTATGCAATTTCAGAAAAACTTTATTCGGAAAACTTCTAACCGAGCAGTCAGCGGTAATAATTCATCTTCGAGAATCGAATGTTAAGGATTGGCGCCGTTCTATAATCAGAAAATTGTAATTTTGATGTTTCTGGCTTATACTCACTACTGCTCCTCTACTGCTTCATTCAGCACTACTCGTTTCCGCTGCAACTACAATGTCCTTCGTTTAAATAATTATGCTTTTCATTTCATTGTCCTTATTTCAATTGCATTGTTTCTAAAAAGTAAACAAAATGAATTCAGTGAAAAGTTTCCTTCGCTCACTCATCTTTGCAAAGCTTCTGTAATCACAACCATTCTTATCATTCCTTATTGTTACTCATAGATTTCCTTTTCGGCAACTGAGCAAAAATATCCTTTTTCACAATTAAGCGAAAATATTATTCATCGATGGAAATTTTCGGTTGCCATTTACAAATGAAATTTTCTTTTTGGTTAACCAAGATCAGTTCTAATTGAATTTTAGTCAAAACTTTCGATTCCACTTAATAGCTTTTGGATCAGAAATACTTAAAATTTTATTGCAATTGTATTTAAAAGGAATGCCATTGACAATATTTGAAATGAGTGCAAAAATAAAAATGAAATAATCGAAAGAAGGAACAATAACTATTAGAGTTGATATAGTCGAGAGGGTGGAATTCAAAGAAAAAGGGTATAAAATCAAGAAGACATTTTACCACCACATAGAAATGGAGCAGGAGAGCCGGCACATAATTCTACACCTCGAAGTGAAAAGATGTCTTATTGTAAGCGTTTTATTAGTGCAACAATAAAAGTCCTGTCATTCTGGGTAAATTTTGCCTCCGAGGAGAATTTCATTGTTTCTCCTTCTGGATTGGAAAAATACTTCCAAATCGTTTTACATCGCCTTTCTGGGATACCAAAACCTCACTGAATCCTTTACTGTACCTTATACTCGTGCTTTTATCAAAATAAATGGAAGGACTTTTCTGCAATATTTTTTCCTGAGAATTTTTTAAGGGAAAAACGATAGCCATTTTTCCTTTGCAATACTGTGGCAGCGCATAAGTCCTCCCGGAAGCAATGCATTTTGAATCAAAAAATTATGTTATGTAATGACGATGAGAGCATATAAGTCCTCAGTTATGTAATGACGATGGTGTACATATTAACGCCTTTTGGTTGCAGACATCATACAGCTAAGTTTAAGGAGGTCTTCGTTTTTAGATATTTTCTATTTGTTAGTTTCTGTAATTGGAATTAATTTGGAATTTATTTTTGCGTTTTTAATTTACGAGGTCTTTTCAAAAAGTATCGCGTATTTTGAATTTCTGCGGGTTACATTCATTCGATTTTCGACAAGTTCGGCCATTTTGAATGTTCAGTTAATTTTTGACAGCTGCTTTGCTTGCACGTGTTTTGGCTCGTCTTTTATTTTTGATCAATTTCGACCAAAAACAGCATCGCATTAACATTGCTAAAGAGCTGTTGGACTCTATCCGCGATGATCCAAATTTGCTCCAAAGGGTCATAAGATCTGGCTCCCTGTGACTTTTTTTTGTTCCCGAAATAGATTCTTTGATCAATTTTTTGGACTGAGCAAAAATCGAAGGCGTTCGAAAACACGTGTAAGCAAAGCAGCTGTCAAAAATTAGCTGAATATTCAAAATGGCCGAACTTGCCGAAAATCGAATGTATGTAGCCCGCAGAAATTTAAATTTCGCAATACTTTTTGAACAGATCTCGTATATACGAAAATTATTTTATTTTTGAAAATAATATTGAATAAAATAATATTTCTGCTAAAAAAATAAAAGTTTTCTAGAGAAACAAAATTCCTCCTTGAAAATTACTTAACGATCATACTACGTTTGGTAAGAACGCATTGAAAATCTGAAGAGATCCTAGGACCTTTTGCATTCTGTTATGGTTATTTATACTATCGCATAAAATAATTTATTATTATTCTTTTCAAGAGCATTTTTTAAGATCTTTTTTTATTTTGGCGCCATGAGGATTAAGATCATTTCACAAATTGCCTACAATTTGAAGCAGTTGAACTTTACTAAAGCATTTACACTATTTTTACTTTGAATAGAATTGATAAATTTTTTTAAAAACTATTCAACTATAATTTTAAAAATCGCTGACAACTTACATATATTTACTTAACTTTGTTTAAATTTGTTAATTTTTTATAATTATTCTTTTTCTACACAATTCAACTTGATCACATTTATAAACTCCACAATTCAATTACCAATTTTTACCTCTACCAAATTCATAAGCAATATTTTCTAATTATAAGTGAACAGGTACCTGTGATTAGAATATAATAGAGGTACGCGTTTTGACCATCAGAGGCGTGACAATAGTGCCACATGTCTACTATTTTTGACTATGATAAAAAGACTGTGTAGCTAGAATAAATATATTTGTAAAAAAATATTATAATAAGTTTGATCATTATTGTGGTTTACTAACTGAGAGATGTACAGAAGTGAACGCCGCATTTGAGTTTGAAAAAAATCTAAGTCAAATAAATTGTTTCTCTTAAAGTAGATATTATTGGATTGAACTTATGAAAAATAATATTTGCCAAATAATCGCCCATTGTACGCCTGCAGGATCCGATCCTTTTGACAATATCACTAATAATGTACTTGTTGATAGTGCGATTAATTTGACTAATGGTATACAGATTTTAGGTTTTCAGATTAGCGGTTTTATTAGCCTTGTTCGGTATAGGATCATGAGAATGAAATTGCAAGATCTGGATGGCCAATACACCTTGACAATTTCATCCATAAAATTGGACAATCTAGAAAGTTACCTGGTAAACATGTTTTTGTTTTTGTGGCAGTTTTATATTTGGCCATGTCCTGCCATAACCACATTTAATAAATGTCCATAATTGAGGTTTATTCCAAAAGATGCCTCTGCAGCATATTTCGATCGTTAGCTCTATTGCCTGTTGTCAGCTTCATTTTCCAAAATGTGTTAATTATTCATGGCTATGCCACTAAAGGAATGTTTTTGCTATGTGATTTTTTATATTTTTATTTTTGACAGATCACTTGAGATACGTGACATGTGTCAAAATCGAAAGTGCTCAGTTAACATTGCCATTTCATCATGGAAAGACTTACATCCTTACATGCTTACAAATTATTGAGTTTTATTATCAAAATTCATACTCTGTGAAAAATGTATTTCGAGCACTTCAAGAAATTCAATCCATAGCAACAAAAACTTCGCAGCATTTTGACGATATTGGACATCAAACCAACAACCCGTGTGCATAGAGTGCGTACAGAGGAAAATATTGCTGCCGAAGCATCCAGTGTTGGTGAAGACCTCGATTTGTCCTTCTGTCGGTATTCACAGCAATTGGGATTGTGTTACTCGATTGTGTGGAAGATTTTACGCAGTGATCTTGGTCTGAAAGCATATAAAATATAACCCGTACAATAACTGAAGCAGAAAGACCTGCTAAAGCATCGAATTTTTGGTGAGTGGGTCTTAGAACGACTTGACGAACATCAATTTTTTTACCAAAAAATTACGTTCAGCGACGAAGCCTATTTCTAGTTGAATGGGTATATGAATAAGCACAACTGTCATATTTAGTCTGATGAACAACTACAGGCAATATAAGTATTGACATTGCATCCTGTTTATTGAGCGTGGCCTGTACAGGGATTTGCGTGGCTTAGGTGCATGTGGAATAGTGGTGAATTATGAGGGTGTGGATGTGAGTGGCGTATTGGGTGTGAGAGAACGGTATGAATGCATTACCAGATTTGCCGTGGCACTTTTTGAGAGGAAAGCGAAAATGGTGCATGAATGGGTACAACCGGGTGAAAGATCAAGGTCGATTCCGATTGTAAATTCGGGTCTTGGCAAACCCGCGTACCTGACCTGGCTTAGCGTTGCCTAGGAATTTACAAGATTTCTAACCGTAGCTCAATGAGCGGAGTATACACCGAAGTACTCTTAAAACAAAAATTGGTATGACGGGAATCGGAGTGCCCCATGGTGTTAAAACACACTGTGCCCAATAACGGTGTGGCGCCTTAGGCAGCAACGTAGTGGCCGTGGTTAATACCCATATCGCGGGTACGGTCTCCGGATAGCTGGTGGGAGATACTGGTAATTATTTCGGTCGCTGTCACTACTTATGACAGTAGAGGTTTAGGTAGTCCTTGCCACCAGCAAGTGGAGTGGTCCGCTAGTAAATTATTACTAACTGTTAACTGCCAGTAATGGTGGCGCGTTGATTGAGCGTAACTCCACATCTATGGTCGTAGGCGACTCATGGTTTAAGGTTTTGACAACAAGATCATATGTTATTTGTAAATTACAATATATAACTGCCATTGTACCCAGAAAAATGCACTGTTTGGTGCTGTTTATAGGCTAGTGGAATCATCTTTAAAGATGAAGCTGGCCACCGCAACGTTACTGTCCATGGCGCCCACTATCGCTCGATGATTTCGAACTTTTTTTTGCCCAAAATACAAGAACTGCATTTGGCCAAAATGTGGTTCCAACAAAATGGCACTACATGCCACATAGCACGACAATGGATATATTGACAGATGATTTCGGTGAGCAATTTATCTCACGTTTCGGTACAGCAAATTGGTTGCCTAGATCGTTCGATTTAACGCCTCTACACTACTTTTTATAGGACTACATAAAGTTACTCTTCTATAGCGATAAACCAGCATTACTTACAGCCTTGGAAGATAATATTACATGTGTTACTAATGAGCTACCAACTGAGATACTCGAAAAAGTGGTTTAAAATTGGACTTCTCACGGGGATCACTTAAAACGTAGTCGTGGCCAACAATTTAAATATATATTTTTAAGGACTTTTGTAATTTTACTGTATTTTTTTGAAAATTATAAAACCAAATCCTTAAAAATCACCTTTTATAAACGAACTAATCAGTATGCTTTAAGTCTTGGGAAAAGTTCATTTGTGACAAAAAATGGCTGAGAATAATTTCAAAATGAAGCTTTTTGATCCACTGACCTCAAAGACTGTTAATTAAGATGAGCCAATAACCAAACCAGATTACTTAAGTTTCCTAATTACATCGAACAGAAAAGTCATCAGTCAGAATTTGTCAACATTGACTAATTGCAACTGTCATTTCTAACATGTGCAGAGAAGAAAACTCAGGGCTACCAACCACAAATCAATAATCGGGCGCAAAGTTTAAATCCAACATTCAATCTAGAATTCACAGTATCAATAGTTTTTTAAACAAAAATTTAATCATTTTAATGATGAAATATTTTATTTACTATTATTATTATTACAAGTAATAAAAATTAACAAACACAATTGACTTTTCTTACCTTATAAGTGCATGTGCAATCTGAACTTTCTTATTTATACGGAATAGTTCGGAAATTTAAATATAAAAAAGAATTTTAAATAATTTTTACATTTTACTTATTTAGGAATTATAATAAATTTAGTATTAGAATCGTTTATGGAACTGTGACAAAATAGCACAAATACAACACGAAATTGACTTCGTTTTTCAAAAAAATACAAACATTTCTTAAGTCTTATTAGTAAAATAGTTTTCTGTGAAATTATTCAAAAGTATTTTTAAAATGAAGCATTCATATTTAAAAAAAAAAAAAGAATAAAAAAAGAAAATAGTTTTCCATAGATTTAAGTCAAAATATTTCTATTAAAAATTCCAGTCAATAAAATGAAATAAAAACAAGAACTTAGTAAAAATCATTCACATTACCTTATAACCATGGGAAAATTTTACTTAAATAAGCATTGGAAAAATTTTGTGACAAAAAACTGAATAAAAGACATTTTTTTTGTGCTGTTGGTATTTATTGTGTTGCCTCACTTTTAGCTTATAAGAAATTTTTTCTTCTTATTCGAAAAAAAATTACGACAAAACGTTTGACTCTTCTAGTCGGAAAATACTGTTTGCAGTTGCATTTTCATTAAATCCATTGAAAATATAACAACTTTTCCATTTTCCCAACTCAGCCAAGTTACTTTGGCCTGCACTATACCAAAGATAGAAAACTTTACCCGAACAACTTGTAACTTTTGCTCCGAGTGCTTGTCAACCCGCAGTCGGCACCTTCTTCCTTGATTATAAACTTTTAAGACAGTTGAAAGATTTTTCTACCATCTTTTCAACCCTTATTTATGCCAAACAGATACACACACACATACACAGAAGCGTGGATTTTCATTTTTAGTTTTTTTTCTATTTTTTCGATGTTTTTTCTTCTCATTTTCAAATATGAAATGCAGAAGGAATTTTACTGAACTTTTGACTTTTTGCTCCTTTAAATATAAGAATTTTAAAATTTTTCAAATAAGAAAGCGGAGACTATCGTTGAATAAAATGCATATTTGATATATAAAAATTCCAAAATTTCAGGAGCTGATTCCTATCTCCTGGGTTGGTTGCATTTCTTTCTTAGTCGTGGATATCAAAATGGGTCATAAGCGAGACCTCGGATTCGTCGACTCTGTTAGATGCTATCATTATTGATATCAGGCTTGAAAAATATGCATTGTGACAGAACCGACAACGAACTCGATTTGGTGCCGAATTTGCATATAAATTGCATATTGCTTTCACAAATGATATGGCAGTGCTTGTGACAGGCGTTTTTCAGTCGTTCGGCTTACGAGTACCGATTCGATTGTAGTATGACATCGGAGTTTCATGGCCGCGTTGCCAAGAACCTTAATCATTTATGAAATTTTTTTTCGAAACTCCAAATACGAATTTTCAAATGTACGAAGACGAGTATGCTATCTCCTTTGCAGAAACTCCATTTCCAGTTGCTCGCGCTTCCAATAAAGTCGGCCCACCCTTAATAGGATAGAATTTTATGCTAATAGCATAAACATCACCATCAAAACCAATGGCAATCATCCGAGGAATCGTCATCAGCATCAGCTACAGGTATTTGTGCTCGTGTTCGAGCGTATTCCCACAAACAACGTAATTTAAATAATTTTTTGTTATCTATTCGAATTTGTATTTCATTCTCATTTCTTTGATTTTTATTCCATTTACGTTCGAATTTCCTTTCCATTTATTGTTCAGACTTATCACAAAATATCGTCAAAAAAGAAGCAATTGTTTACAGACAATTCACTAAAAAAAACAAAATAGAAATATTCGATTTACGCTTAAACAAGTGGAAATAATAGGTCATTTCTCAATAGAACAATTTCCAAATAGTGACATCAACAGCTATCTTTCGATCAATATTGCCAGCTTATAAATTTTGTAAAAATTTCCTTCAAACAAATTTTCACCCCTTTTCCTACACAACCCCCCCCCCCCACCCCTTGTGACAATGTGCTAAAAACAATCTAAAAACCTGACACAAATTTTATTTCCAACACTTCTCATCGTTGTTGTATCGTTTTTGATCATTTATGCGACTGTCGTTCGTTTTCTAGAGAATTGTTTAAGCGAAAAGGAAAGTTTGGCTAATGTTTTTGAAACAGACAACAACGAGCCATAGTACGAAACATAAACCATAACACCTTCACGGTCGTCTCCATGTTTCGCCAACATGTCCTCATCGTATCTCTAAAACCCCGACGCCTTCCCATCTATCGTCCCCATAAGGACAGAATGTGCTACAAAAACTGAGCCTACTACTACTACTACTACCACTACTCATCTAAGGAAACGATCAAATTTTACGACTGATTGCAGATAACTTTATTTTCACAAAACGTGGCTATATGTACATATGCGAGACCATCTACCCTATCTCGATACTACACCAATAATTTTATATATACAGAAACATTAAATGGGGTGTTCACAGCCTCACATTCGGGAGGAGAAACGCAATATCGTACGTTACGCTAACCCCCCGAATTTTGTTATCGCATCGGCGAAAATTTTTCAAACCACCAATTCGCACACATAAAAATAACGATAAATATTTATTACAATTTTCCGTTTTTCAATAATAATTCTTTCCAAGAAAAAGTCCCAAAAACTGAAATTATGGAAGGGGGGGGGGGGAATTAGATTTAGTGGTTGTTTCTTAAAAATTATACTCTAATCGAATTGAAAAAGAAGGGCTGAATTTCGAAATGATTGAATCCTCTTCTCGTAATTTATAAATTTTTCCGAGAGTTTCAAATTGAGTTGTGATATTTGTTGTCATTCAATCCCGCAGATTTATTGGCGGTCTTTTCCTTATTTCTATCCTAATTCCAGTCTATCAAAATGTCCGAGACTTGCCGCCAATTATTCGTATCAATTATTAATCCGCCATGTCCCCATTTTCGCACTTTTGTAAAAGAAGTTTTTCTTCAATAAGCAACCATACAATTTTCACAATATTACGAGTATTAACCCATTTTTGTTTTTGGAATTTAAAATTTTTGTTGTAAAAATTCCTTTTGATTAAGTTCAAAATTTTCTCCATCTTCAAATGTGAATATTTTCTATTGAAAATTCACTATTGATTTTCTTATTTATAATAAAAATATTTAAATTTTTTTCTGAGAGAAATTGGTGAAAATTTTAAATTAAAAATTAATTCTACCTTATATTGGGGGAAGTAAAATTTATAATGAATGAATATCATCAAATAGTAAAAATAATAAAAAAAATTTCTTTTTTCGGGGGGAAAATTGTCCAAGGACGTAGTAACTTGTATTCACGTTATTGTCTTTAAGATAATTTTCTATTGGAAAGTTCTTAAATCAAATTTTCCCTTTTTTTATATATAATATTCCCTTAATTGACTTTTGGCAAATTTTCAAAGTCAACTGCCCTTTTCATCTTGAACGTACCCATTTCATGAAACGCAATGCCTTATCAGCAGCACCATACACCCTCGTTCGCTTAAGGGTGTTTTTAACGTTTCCATTAGGCGTGGATGATGCCTTCTAACTCATCGGCTGCACGACTCTTGCCCCAAAGCATAACGCGTCATCCTAATGGACCTTGCAGGATATTAAGCTCATTTTCGCAGTTCATCAGCCCTCTGTAACGGCAAACTGGATCTCTTCCGAAATAGGATTAAAATGGAAAATTCCTTCATTCAGGCAAAATCTCATTAGATTGTTGTAGACCAACTCTGTAAAGTAAAATCTTGTTAGGATATAAATTTTTTTCTTCAATATCGTTTTTGTTTCTTACAATTTTATTCTCTTCATTTTCTATTGTTTTCACTTTCGTTTTACTTATTGTGTAATTTTGTTCCTATTTAAGGATCCCATTTACAAGTTCAGTATAATTTTGAATTTTTTTTTCCTACTTATTCCATTGTATTTGCCCTTTTTTCTTTTCTAACATTTCTGATCAAGGAAGAATTTAAACGATAATAATAAGAATGTATTCTTAAAGGGAGCAGAGAAAATCTAACAAAAAAAAACTTTTTTTATTAAAACCAATTGAATTCTGAGCTATTTTTATAAGTTGTACTCGGTCTTTGAGCACTTTTGTGAATAAAATTATTAGAAAATAATAAAATCAGATTCATCAACTGTACGAAATATTCATGAAAGTTTTTTGATAAAAAAAAACGTCCATAATTAAAATAAATTAAGTAGCTATAAAAAAAAAACGTACAATATTATTATAGAAAGTAATTAGTACAAATATCCGTCCTTATAACGAAAATAAACGATTAAAGTTTTCATTTGAGAGAATTTCATTTAATTAACACTGTAGAAAATAATCTTTCCGATGAATGCTTAAAACAATTCATTACCCAAACATTTGTAAGGTTTTGCAAAAAAATGATTTTTAAAAGTTACTCCCCGACAGTGCCTCAAACTTATTCTGATATTCTGAATTGTGAAAAAATCGCATCAATGCTGATTTTTGAGATAATATTTACAGAAATATAAAAAAATCGTTTGAATATCTTTAAATAAAATATTAAAAAATTCTGGCATAAAAGGTATACTAAGACGGTTTTAATTAATCGTAGCAGATTACAACTGTCAATAAAAATTTTGAAAAATAATTTTTATTTCTCTATACGAGGTCTGTTCAAAAAGTATCGCGTATTTTGAATTTCCGCTGGTTACATATATTCGATTTTCGATTTTTTGTGGCGTTATTTTGGTTCTAATTTATGCCGACAAGTTCGGCCATTTTGAATGTGCAGTTAATTTTTGACAGCTGCTTTGCTAGCACGTGATTTGGCTCGTCTTTGATTATTTCCCATTCCCAAAAACGGATCAAAGAATCTGTATCAAATTTGGTGTGAAAAACAAAATTAATTGCGCGGACCCATTCCGAATGTTAACTGTGGCATATGGTGAAGCTACCTTGGACCGAAACAACGTTTATCGGGGGTACAAATTGTTTTCAGAGGGCTGAGAAAATGTGAACGACGAAAAGCGTACCGGACGCTCGAGCACGTCAACAACAGAAGAAAACATTGATGAAGTGAAGAAAATAGTATTGGCCAATCGTGGAATTACCTTTAGAGAAGTTACTGAGGACTTAAACATATCGATTGGCTCGTGCCATTCGATTTTTACCAATGATTTATGCGTGCGACGGGTCGCCGCGAAATTCGTACGAAAATTGCTTAATTTCGACCAAAAACAGCATCGCATTAACATTGCTAAGGAGCAGTTGGACTCTGTCCGCGATGACCCAAATTTGCTCCAGAGGGTCATAACTAGTGACGAATTATGGGATTATGGTTATGACGTGGAAACCAAAGCTCAATCATCCCAATGCAAGCTGCCGCACAAGCCAAGACTGAAAAAAGCGCCAAGTTCGGTCGAATTTGAATGGTTTGCTTACAGTTTTCTTCGATTGTAGGGGCGTGGTGCATCATGAGTTCTTGCCACAGGGTAGATATTACCTGTTCGGATTTGTGGAAGAACAAATATTGGCTTTTGCCATTTTTGGCCAAAAACAACACGCAGCTACCGTATGCCCCAGATCTGGTCCCCTGTGACTTTTTTTTGTACCCGAAACTGAAGAGTGCCATGAAAAGATGACGCTACGCTATGATTGAGGAGATAAAGATGGCATCGAAGGAGGAACTGGACAAGATAAAAAAAATAATTTTTTGAAGTTCTTCGAGGATTGGAAAAAACATTGACACAAGTTCATAATATCTTGTGGGGATTACTTTGAAGGGGACAAAATAGATATTCATGAATAAATATTTTTTTTTTGAAAAAACACAAAATTCGCAATACTTTTTAAAAAGAATTCGTATTTACTAAAAGCATTTTTAAAAAAATTTCATTTAAAAAAGTTTTCTTTAAAAAAATTCATTAAAAAGTTTTCTTTTAGTGAAAAAATGTTAAGTTAAATTTAAAAATAAAAATATATTTTTAATAAAAACTTTTAATGTATTTATTTATATGGACAGTATTTAAAAAAGTAGATTCATTTTTGATAAAATTAAAAAAATAATAAATTTGTATGCTTTAAATAACTTAAAAAATTCAAGCGAATTAAGCATTTTTAATATGCAAAAAGGATCAATTTCGTAACACAGTCTTGAGCCTGGACTTATCGTAGCTTTTAAAAATTTATCTTAGTAAGCCTACGACTGTCAGTAAAAAAATTTCTAAATATATTTTGTTTCTATATTTATACTTAACACATTTGTAAAAAAATTTCAATTAAAAAAATTTTCTTTAAAAAAAATTCAGTAGAAAAGTTTTCAAAAAATAAAATGTTCAGTAAAAAAATTTTGAGTAAAATTTAAAAAAAAAAATATATTTTTAATAAAAACTTTTAATGTTTTTATTTATATTGACAATATTTAAAAAAGTAGATTCATTTTTGATAAAATTAAAAAAAATAATAAATTTTTATGCTTTAAATAACTTAAAAAATTGAAGCAACTTTGGCATTTTGAATATACAAAAAGGATCAATTTCCTAACGTAGCCTTTAGCCTGGGGACCTATCGTCCCACTTAAGTTTTTTTCTTCGAATGATATTCGAAATAATCATGCAAAAATATTAAATTTAATTTCTCTGCTATTTTCAAGTTCTTTCAGTAAATTTTCAAATTAGAATTTGCACAACTTTCGCAGAATAGAAATGGGATATGCCTTCTGAAAACAACTAAAAAAAAAATTCACTTCAATATTTTCTTATTCGGCTGAATGAAAATAATTCGTAATAAAAGAATTGCTGGAAAAAATACGAAATTTCTATTCATACACGATGGAAAGTGATTTTGTATTTGAATCGAGCAAATGGCAGGAAAAAAAAGGAAAGAAATCAAACATGTGCGAATGAAAGAATATTTGCAGAGCCATCTGGTAGCGATTCTAATTTCAGGCTACAGGACATAACCAAACAACAATAAAAGCTGCCATTAAAATTTATCTGAGCCATAAATCGGCGGGGCATTGGAGCTTACAACAATGAAAATTGAATTGGAGTAATTTCACGGTAGTTCTCGCTTATTCGAAATTTTACTAACGTTTTCGGCGTGCTTGGCATTCGCGGTGTTTTTAAATGGGGCGCCTTTCGCGACTATCGTATCGTATTGCACTATCAACTGTCTACTCGTATTATCAACGGACTAATACTACAACCGTGTCCTTGTGAAAGGATCGATCGCCTCATAACGCGAAGTTATTGGATTGTGAAACTTTTCCCAGCTCGTATTCAGCTCCTCTAGTTTAATGTCAAACGAAAAGGTTGGAAGGAGGAAAAAAGTGGGGGAGGGGGTTGTGAGATAGTCGATTGATACGAACCGACAAATTTCCGGCCAACCGATATTGTTGCTTCTCGCATTTCTGAACTGGTGGACATATGCAACTTGTTTTGCCACTTTCTGCACTCACTGCTACATTGGCCGTAGGCAATGTTGCACGAAAAAATCCCCCATTTATGTTATGTCGAATTTTCCATCCCTACGCATAGCCATCTATCGAGTTTTCATGTGTTTCTTCACCGGAAAAACCATAGTTTACAATACGATAATTTTCGCTCATAAATTTTCATATAAATTTCGCGGATAAGGTAATCAAAAAAAAAATAAAAATGATCCGAAAATTTTACGTTTATATTGGCCTCCGAAATATTGTTGCACATTTTTAACACATATTTTTATCCGATATTTTTTTTTAACAACCATTCTCTTATCTTTCTATTAAAAATGATATCAAGTAGAGAAGGTGAATATTTGATGGAGCATATCGGAAAGTTTTGTGTACACTTTTTCTAATAATGAAGGCATCTACCAGAAATTTATTGAACAGATTTTCTTACCATTTCGGTTTGAAACACATCAGCAACGGTACGACACCCTCTAATATCCTTCGCGGGGACTAGAATTTATTATTGTTTTCTTCGGATGGCAAAAGTCGTAAAAATTTAATGTTTTCATGAGTTATAGTTTGTCTGATCTAGTTTTTTTTCTTCATCTTTTACGTTAATAATCAGACCTCATTGAACCGAACACAGTTAGTCTGTTCGATAGTAAATATTGTACCAGGTGCTATCATAACATAACTGTTAGCCTGTTAAGTATATTCATATTGGATATTTAGAAAATTGAAGAAATTCTAAACCCAGCAAGGAATAATGGCCAAGTATCGTAGAACCATTAGCAAAATACAAAATTGCCATTTTCACTAACAAAATTACTCAACAACTTATTTGTTATTTTACCAACAAAAAAAAACGATAATAAACAAAAAAAAATAATCCCTTAAAAAATATTATTAGACTAAATAAAATAATTAACAATTAAAACAGTTATTATCGAGGTAACATTTGGTATGACTGGTAAATAAATAGTTTCATTTATTTACCAACAAGTTTTATTTATATGTACTTAAAGAAGGATAAGATAAAAAAAAGGTGCTAAAGACGGTATTTAATTACAATTCCAAATTCGAAGAAATACAATAAAAATTCTTAGAGAGAATGAAAAGAGACACAGATAGAGTGAAAGAGGAGCCAAATTATTTATTTATATACTTTATTTATATTTAAATAGTACTTACTCAGAGATATCAAGTATATCCGAATGAGTGTTCCTTAGGGTAGTACTCTTGGGCCCATATTGTGCATGCAATTTTTACCAATAATCACACCCAAATGGTTGATGATATTGCTTTTATAGCACGTCACAAATATCCTTAAAAAAACCACAGTATATAATACTTCGTTTATGGTTCTACCAAATATTAAAATTCATAGCAAGGCTTTCTCTGCACAGTAGTTTTTGGTTGATACCCTTTTAAATATGGAAAGTGAAAAACAGCATTTTTGGCATATTTTATTTTTTTACTATAGAAAAGATAAAAATGCTGTTCAAGCAAGAACAAAATAATCCGATGTGTATGGGGAAGACGTGTTAAGTGAGCGCCAATGCCAAAACTGGTTTGCAAAATTTCGATCCGGCAATTTTGATCTTGAAGATGCACCACGTTCTGGAAGGCCAGTTGAGATCGCTGAGAGATTTTATTTAAACTCGTGAGATCGCTGAGAGATTTTATTTATCGAATACGATCGTTTATGATCATTTGAAACGACTAGGTTTAATCTCAAAACTCGACATATGGGTTCCTCATCTTCTTACAGAAAAAAATTTGCGCCGTCGCATTGACGTTTGTGATTTGCTTCTCAAACGCCAAGAAAATAATTCATTTTTGAAGCGTATCATCACTGGAGATGAAAAATGGGTTGCCTACAATAATCTTAAGCGCCAAAGATCCTGGAGTAGAAAAGATGAACCGGATCACAGCACTTTGAAAGCCAATATTCATCAAAAAAAAAAAAGGTTATGTAATCTGTTTGGTGGGATTTCAATGAAATCGTTTATTTTTAGCTTCTACCGAGCAACACAACGATCAATGCTGAAGTTTACTGTCATCAGTTCGACAAATTAAATGATTCACTTAAAGAAAAAGGTCAGAATTGGTCAATAGGAAAGGTATAGTGTTCCAACCGGATAATGCGAAACCACATATTGCAAGTCTGACTACTCGGCAAAAGCTTTTAGAGCCTGGATGGGATATACTGCCACACCCACCATACTCTCTAAACCTAGCGCACCTTCCCATTATCATTTGTTCCGGTCTCTACAAAAATTTTTATACGGTAAAACGTTTAATTCAAATGAGGAGGTCAAAATCACTTGGATCAGTTTTTTGCCAGCAAAGAACAAAAATTTTATGAGCGTGGAGTCATGCTACTACCAAAAAGATGGCAAAGAGTATTGGATCAGACTGGATAATATTTAATTGAATAAAATATTAATACACTATAAGAAAATTGTCTTTCATTTTTATAAAAACAAAACGAAATTACTTTCCGAACAACCCAATATTTTATTAGGATACACCATCAAAAAACTGCAGTGCTTTTGCAGTCACTCGTTGGACTTGTGTTCGAAGGATTATGGGAATACCCATAATAGCAAGTCTATTTAAGTTTATTCTCTCTATCATTTTAAGACTGAAGTACTGCCCAATATATATTCGATTTTTTAACATTGATTCGTGTGGCAACATTGTTGAAATTGAACAATGCTGCCACATGGAACAACGATATATAAAAGATTTATTCAATTTGAAAATTT
The DNA here is from genome assembly GCA_958298945.1 of Atherix ibis. Lineage (NCBI taxonomy): Eukaryota > Metazoa > Arthropoda > Insecta > Diptera > Athericidae > Atherix > Atherix ibis. The sequence goes on from OY282606.1 coordinate 120,972,399, forward strand.
AAATTTTTAATAAACTATTGTAAAAAAAACTTAATCTGTACTTTACTTGTAACAATTATATTTAATTTTTTGGAATCGATGAATTTTTTTAAATTTTCAAATTTTTACGTGAACATAAAATGTTCAAAATTTTTTCTTCTAAAAAGTATGTGGTAAATTTTCTAAATGAATCGATTATGAGAGACAATTATCTACACAGTGTGCCCAAAAAATAACATAAGTTATTTTTAAATCATACAATATACAGCGCCATCTATTGCAAATTTATAGCATTAAAAAGATACATTCATCCTCTTTCAAACGCATCTAAATTCATGTACATCGGATGACAGATGTGACAGTTACACCCATTTCAATATAAGAAAAACTGTGCTAATGTTACAAAACATAAAAGAGCAAATATAAAATTTTGTGTTAAACTTGAAAAAAAATTCCCCGAGACATACACGAATTGATGGAAAAAGTTTATGGTGATGATTGTATGAGTCGTACTCAAGTTTATACGTAGTTTACACGATTTAAAAATGATCGTGAGGATTTTAAGGACGACCTAAGGCTAGGTCATCCAGAAGCTAGTAATCGTGCTGACTTGGTGGAAAAAGTCCGTGAAATCATTGGTATCGATTCAAATTTTACTACGAGAATGTTTTAAATACGACTAAAAACACAATTTGGAGCATTTTAACTGAAGATTTGGGAAAAAAGAAAGGTCTGTGCACATTTTGTTCTACATGAATTAAATGAAGACCAAAAAAGTGAGCGAATTTTTGATGAAAAAACGGATTTCTCTCATAAACTATCCTCCGTATTCGCCTGATTTATCACCATGTGACTATTTTCTATTTCCAAAAATGAAAACCAAGATGAAAGGAGCATTTTATGATGATATCCCACACACGGTGTGTGGGACACACCGTGTATGTTGAAGCGACAGGAAATTTTTTAGGATTACACGTGAACAAAGGTTAAAAGGAGTACACAAGGCTACTTTTGATTTGGAAGAGATTGTATGTAGCCAGCAGAGCCTACTTGCATTAGAAGCCATCAAATCCGATTTTTCTAATAGCAAGAAAGAAAGCATTACATCCTGCTTTACATCCTGCAAACTAGTTCGATATATATTAATTAATTAATTTATAAAGACACAGTAACCTACAAAGGAGGTATGCTATAAAAAAAACCGGAACACCTAGAATTGTCTGCTACTTCGAAGATTAATTGAAATCCCAATTGTCATTCCAGTGATAGTAACATAATTTCAATTAACAATTTTTTTTGTACAGAACTTTTATTATTAATTTTTATACATTTGATTTTCCAGGAGAATTTTTCTTTCCCAATTTAAATAAAACCCATAAAATAGAAGTATACTAAAAATCATTTTATTTGAAAGTAATTTTTAAAAAAATCGAAATAATTTAAAATTATGTATAACAAGAAAAGAAGTGAAATGCCCAAAAAAAAGGAGATTCTTTTATTAAAACTTCAATCAGTTTTAAATAAAGCACTTTTCAGAATATGATGTAAAAATGTATATTCAAAATAGCAAAAATGAGCATTTTTTTTTGGTGAATTCAGTTTTGGCTATCCTTGAAACCATTAAGTTAGTAGAATGAATTTTATGCACATGCCATTGTGTATTAAAACTGATATATATTATGTAAGTGCTAGAGTATGTAAAATGTGTCTTGATGGACATGCATTTGTAATTAGATTCAAGGTGCACGGATGTCCTGCCAGCCCGGACACGATTCAATTATGGATCAAACTGTCAACGTCTGACGCGAATTGCATTAGTTACGATTGATGTGGAATTCAATTAGCGAAACGTGGAAGATTCCTGCATCACAATATGAAACAAGATTTATCCTCTAGTCTTTTTTTTGTGCACAATTTCCATTTATTCAGATAGGATTTTTTAAAATAGATTTTCAAGTGTTAGTCTTAATTGGTCCAAATGCTGAAGCTCAAATCAGGATTCCATAGCAACGCATTGAATTGCTTGATATTTGATATTGAACCAAAAATATCCACTTTATATCTGGAATTTTATTTTTCTCCAAAAATTCACAAATTTTTGTACATATTTGATAATATTTGAATTTTTAATTAAAATCGAAATAAGTTTATATGAAAAAACAGTTTTTGATTATTTTTAACTTTCGTTGACAAAAACTAAAATTACTTTGAATAAACTAGATTTGAGGGGGGGGGAAATAGTTTTTTTTCTTATATAAGTAATATTTTAGGTCGTAAATAAGTCGCACCCATTAAGCCTAGTGAATCAAAAATTTAAGACGTTCCAGTATGGCGTTGATTGCTTCTGAAATGCAGGGGAAAACTAACAATCTTGTCAAAAATATGTATTTAAACACACTTTGAACGCAGATTTCTAATATATATGAATAACTCTTATATAATATTTTTGCATTTTTTTATAATAAAAACAATTTTATAAAAAAAAACTGAAGAAAATTAACATAGTTATGCTTTTTATACAACTTATATCAGTAAAACTTATTCCCATATATGTCTTATAATTCCCATTTATCGGCCATTTTGAATGTTCAGTTAATTTTTGACAGCTGCTTTGCTTGCACGTGTTTTGGCCCATCTTCGATTTTTGCTCAATATCGACCAAAAAATTTGCATCGCATTAACATTGCTAAGGAGCTGATGAAGTCTGTCCACGATGACCCAAATTTGCTCCAGAGGGTCATAACTGGTGCCGAATCATGGGTTTATGGTTATGACGTGGTACCAAAGCTCAATCATCCCAATGGAAGCTGCCGCACGAGCCAAGACCGAAAAAAGCGCCCCAAGTTCGGTTGAATGTGAAGGTTTTGCTTACAGTTTTGTTCGATTGCAGGGGCGTGGTGCATCATGAGTTCTTGTCACAGGGTAAAATGGTTACTAAGGAATATTACCTGCAAGTTATACGCAAGTTGCGCTTAGCAATCCGCCAGAAACGCACGGATTTGTGGAAGAACAAAAATTGGCTTCTGTGCCCGAATTTTTGGCCAAAAACAACACACTTATAATGCCGCAGCTACAAGTATTCTTCAGATCTGGCCCCCTGTGAGTTTTCTTGTTCCCGAAACAGATTCTTTGATCCATTTTTTGGAATGGGCAAAAATCGAAGGGGAGCCAAAAGACGTGCAAGCAAAGCAGCTGTCAAAAATTAACTAAACATTCAACATGGCCGAACTTGTCGGCATAAGTGAGAAATATGAGTACCAACATAACGCCATAAAACATCGAAAATCGAATATACGTATCCCGCGGAAATTCAACATTTGCTATACTTTTTGAACAGCTGATAACGAGTGTAAACAGCTTTGGAGGCTATTATTATTTGATCAGTTGGCATAGTTGGTAACTGCATTCGATATTGGTTGCCGAGTAGTCAAAATTATAAACTACATTGTTTTCCAGGTCGTACTGGTATCCTTGGTAATGGGGGGCTGATCACCTAATGGGGGAGGCTTTTTACTGTCCTGTGCCTACTGAAAATCTCAACTTGACATATCCTCTAGCCATGGAGATAATGGTTCACGGCCAAATATCAGCAACGAAATATCTGGGTCGCTTATACCGCAGTTACGAATGATTTCCTGTCCGGTAACCAATTTTGTCCTACATGCGATTTCTATGGTATTCAACTTACTACCTTTCATATCCTAAACAAGTGCCACCTAATCGAGAATTTATTTTGAAATAGGATTTCTTCCATTGTGAAGTTTCTTGACTCCTTTCACAGTTCATCTCCTTGATTTTCTCAAAAAATTAAATATATTCCATGAAATTTAACAAACTTCCTATTACTCCCTCCACCTAACTATCAACCAGTTTTATTAAGGACGCTGACAATACCAAGCGGCATATAAATGAAGTTACCATGGTCATGATGCTGTACAATGGTTTCTGGCTCTTGTCTCGGTTCTACTTATGAATTAACCACATTATTGGTCTTAACGTCCAGCCAGAGTAGCCTTAGTTATATCAGAACAAATATTGCAAAAAGTTACTTCCAAAAAATATCTACAAAGATTCACCAGATTTCTCCTATTCATCTTTATATATTTTGTAAGTCGACAAAAAAAAATTACCACATAAACTCACCAATATTTACTATATTTAAAGTAAAATTCATTATCAAAAATAAAAAATTAAAATCGTAAAATTAAGTAAATTAGTTTTTATTAAACTAGACAAATAAAATACAGAATCGAAAACAGAAAAAATATATTTTTAATATATTTAAAAAAAATGAATTTTTCATTTGGTCAAAATTAGTCTCTTAAATAAAGTGAATAAATTCTTTTTAAGGTTAAATTGTCGATTAATGGTAAATGGTAATAAATTCTCACAGACTTTATTTTTTATTTATTTGCAAACAACAAATTCCGCACCACTTATTTCGTAGAATATGGTCTGCATACCAATTGCAAAAGTAATTTTTAAAGAATTACCTTGATCGGTATCAAAAAAAAAAAAAAAAAAATACCTCTGCCCTGACGTTTGTGTATGCTACCTCTTCACAAAGAAACGTAGGTATTTATAATTTGGAATGTTAGAATATCCTGTCGGTCGAAAAAAAGGATAAATTATCTTTCAGATGAGTGAGCAACCAATTCGATTGGGAAAAATCAACAGACAACAAAGCGGCAAGGCAGTTAATGGAAACCTTCTTCGGAATCCGAAATGGAAGCTATTCAACTTGCGAGTATGTACTTCTTCTTTCTAAAATCCAATTTGAATTATTTCATTTGAATTTAAAAATATATTTTCAAATATTTTGTTTTATTTTTTGTTTGGTTCCTGTTTATGTATAGAAAATACGGAATTTAGGATATTGACCTACTATTACTATTCACTATGGTATATTCGTTATGCTTTGGACAACGATTTCAATTAAGCTTTTTTCAAAAACAAAACAGAAAAAAATAACGTCAATGAACTTAAAAATACCAAATAACAAAACTGAAATTTTTACGCGTTCACTTAAGATAATATGAAAAATTTTACAGACAAAAACAAGATCCTGCCTGCTATTTCAAGTGGGAGTATTTTAAATTGTCTTTATTTTTTGCAATATTTTATCTTTTTTTTTTTGGAGGTTTTTTTTAACAGCATTTACACTTTCAGAAGTTTTCAAAGGAATTCAAATAGGAATGATGGGAAACCTTTTGATTAGTATCCGTTCATTTTCTAATCTTTGAAAGCATGATAACACAACAAAACAGGATAATTTATCTAACCATAAAAGACACATCATACTCTACGAGTACGTATTATTGTTTATGTGGAGCCCTTTGAAAAATTCCATCCCCACTACGGACCCAAGGCTAAATATACTTGCCTAAATGAATTCCATTCGGTGGAAAAATAATTCGTCAATACGAGAAATGATAGCTTTGAAGTTCAGCGACAATGCTCCAAATGAGAATTGATCCAATGCAAACATGAAATTGCCTAAAAAGGCATCCTTTTGACTTGAAATGAGAAAATATATTATGCCATTGCCTTTCGATCCAATGGAATAAAAATACAGTCAGACTAGAGCAATCAGTAATTCGGAAATTTATTCCCACTTCCATTAAAAATTCTCTCTCTTTTTTCTATTTAATTCTGCAATTTTGTTACACAAAAAGAAATGTTCTTTTTTCAATTCTTCCCTTTCTTATCCTGTATTTTCTTTGTTTTTGTATTGAGAAAAATCATTTTTTTCTTGCATTACCAAAAAAATTCGATATTTTTGGCTATTCGTACTATTTTCCATTATGTGTCCTTTTTTTCTTTAAATCAACATCATCAGTCATCTAGAGCAAAAGGGATTTTCCACCCCTTTTCATTTCAAATTTTTCTTTTTGGTTTTTTTTTTTTTGAAACTAAATTTCTATCCGGACATGATAGGGGCAATATTTTCTTTTTGTTATTTTTATTTTTCCCTTTCAATCGGATTTTCATCTTCAAAACATCATACAACATCGATTCACATCATTTTTACCCTACCAACAAATCAGAGCGTCAATCCTTTTATAGTTTTCCATTTTTTTTTCATTTCGATTATTTTATAGACAAAAATTTTCAGTGATCCTATTTTCCAACTACATCATCAAAGGTTCAATATTTATCACTTCGGTTGCGCTCGATTCATGCACATCGCTGGTCATAGCGAAATTCTGATGAAGAAAACCGATATCATCAACAAGAGTAAAATTAAAAAGCAATCACTTCGACACCCCACTTCCGCACATCAAATAAATACTGTTTTCGTAAATTTTCTCAACGGCCTACATATCCATTGATTTTTAAAACAGACAAAATTTCCGCCTACAACATCTCCATTAATGACAATTTGTTTTTCCTAAATTGCATGCCTATAACGAGTAATGACGGAAATTCAATAAACGCTTTAGTAAACCAATCAGCAAAAGTTCCTGCAAAAATTTTCCAATCTGTGCATACCGAAAAAAAAAAATAATAATAACTCCTCTTTTCCAATATCCTTTGACAATTATTCTTGGAGGCAAAAATTTAAAAAAGAAAATTTTCAAAAAGTTTTCAACTGCAACGTCAAACGCACAGTTTCCAGTACAACAAAAAATTATCTGGTTCAGTCCTTATTGAACTGCTGTCAAGTAAACAAACAAATTTCGTTAACTCTATCTGACACTGTTCACTTTTGACAACGCTCGTCCAGTGCACCTTAGATTATAAAAGAACTGAATAGGCCTCTCTCTACAAAAAAATTCTTTGCAAATACATGCAAAATAACAGAAACGGCGTAAATCAATGGGGGCCAATTTAAAACTGTCATTTATGCGTAAGCAAATATTGTACATTTTTTATAATTGCAGATTTTGTTATTTGATGGAATTAGTTTTGGAAATTTGCAATAAAATATTATTTATTTATTTATAATATTTTTTTCATTGTAATTATTTCCCTATATATTATTTATTTAAAAATAAAGCATTAATTGAGCTGACAGTCTACTGACAAGTTTGACGTCTGTATGCAACACCTGCTGTAGGATTTGTTTTCCAGCAGTTTGGCAAATTTTTACAATACCAGGTGTATAACCTTAAATCTGCTGTTTGGTCATAGATGGCGTTACTGAGCGTATTAAGCTACCATGGGCAAGCCATATTTTTTTTTGTATGAGTTTCACATCTGTCAACATTAATCAGTGCACATTGTCAGCAATTTCGTACAATAACATACATTTTTCCTTTGGTAATCATGTTTAGTTTTGTGCCAGAAAAAGAGCATATGCGGGAAGCTCTGCTTTTCTGCTTCAATTTAAAGAAATCGGCTGCCGAATCGCATCGAATGCTTATGGAAGCCATGGTGGCAGTGCTTTATCAGAAACACCGTGCCGAGATTAGTTTCGTCGGTTCAAAGACGGCAAATTTTGACTTGTGTGAAAAGAAGGTTGAAAATCGGCCTAGGAAAGTTGAGAATGATCAATTGCAGGCTCTTTTGGACGAAGACGATACCCAATCGCTCGCGGAGCAATTGAGTGTTACTCATCCAGCCATTTCCATGCGTTTGCGTGCCATGGGGAAGCTTGAAAAGATCTGAAAATGGGTGCCGCATGAATTGAACGATAGGCAGATGGAGCGACGCCAAAACACATGCGAAATCTTGCTCGCCAGACAAAAACGAAAGGTCGTCGCCTTTTGTTTTTGTCTGGCGAGCAAGATTTCGCATGTGTTTTGGCGATTTATTGCGTTTAGGATTTTCAAAAACCCACGATTTATTGCGTTTAGGATTTTCGAAATATGTCCACTTTTCATCGCCTGTCACAATCCTGCATCGGATTGTGACAGGCGATGAAAAGTGGACATATTTCGAAAATCCTAAACGCAATAAATCGTGGGTTGATCCGGCCGACCATCAAAATCTTCCCCGAAACCAAATCGCTTCGGACGGAAGACGATGCTATGCGTTTGGTGGGATCAGCAGGGTATCGTCTACTATGAGATGTTGAAACCTGATGAAACTGTCAATGCCCACCGCTACCATCAACAACTGATGAAATTGCATCATGCTCTGCGTGCAGAGCTACCCCACTCCGCTTATTCACCAGACCGATGAGTGGTTTGCCAAGAACGAGAAGGAATTCTTTTGGCGTTGTATCCAAAAATTGCCCGAGAGATAGGAAAAATGTGTAGCTAGCGAGGGCAAGTACGTTGAATAAATTTTTTTGGCTTTCTATGAAAAAACAGCGGATTTAAGCTTATACACCTGGTATTTTCAGAGGGATACTTTAAAAAGCCAAGGACTTTTACGCTATCAAACCGTGTGATGTGAATTCTCCTGCTAAAGCTGAAAGACAGTCCTCGCTACTGAAAAAACAATAAAGCCTGATATATATTCGATCACTTTTCCACTATATTCATTAAGTGCAGATTGGTTTAATAAATAATCATGGTCACTTAAAATATTTATTTAACTCATCTGAAATTAATTTATGTACGCTGGCAATATACTTTTTTCTGGTAAACATTGTACTGTCAACATCAAATTTGTTAACATTTATTAACTTTTTGAACCAAATAAATCATTAATAGCCATTTTAACATATCACAAACTAATTTTTTATTAATTTCTCTAGTAAAAAAGGAGATATCAACCTACCGAGAGAAACACATTCCCGGCAACCCTTAATAAAACACTTCATATATTGAAATAAAAACGTTCTATTAAATGTTATCAACAATATAACTATTCATCTTGTAAATACTTCAAAAAAGATAATAGTGGGCTACTATATATATTTCTGGCCTAATAATGAAAATGCGAATATTTATCAACGAAAAAGGTTTTATTGTTTTTCAAAATATTCTCCATCAAGATTTATACACTTTTGCATGCGCTCAAACCAATTTTCGAAGCACTTTTTCCACTCCGATTGAGACACCTCCAAAACATGGTTTTTGAATGCTTCAACAGCATCTTCTGGCGACGAAAATCGTTGACCACGCATTTTTTTCTTGATGTGTGGGAATAAAAAGAAGTCATTGGGTGCCAAGTCAGGGCTGTACGGAGGATGACCCATCAATTCGACGTTTTGTCCGGTCAAAAAGGCGCTGGTTTGAGCCGATGTGTGAGAGCTCGCATTGTCATGGTGCACAATGATTCGACTTCTCTTGTTCGTTTTTCGAATTTCTCCGAAGACTTCAGGCAAACAAATGGTGGTGTACCACTCAGAATTGACCGTCCTACGTTGCACAAGCGGAACAGTCGCCACATGACCAGTTTTGCCAAAGAAACAAGCGACCATTTGCTTCGAAGTGCTTCTTCCACGAACAACTTTCGTTGGATTTGACTCGTCTTGGAAGACCCACACGGTCGATTGCTGTTTTGTTTCGGGCTCATACGCATAGATCCATGATTCGTCACCTGTGACGATCTTATAAACGTCTTTTGAAGCACCGCGATCGTATTTTTTCAGCATTTCTTTACACCAATCCACACGAGCCTTTTTTTGAGCGATTGTCAAATTGTGCGGGATCCAACGAGAACAAACCTTTTTTACGGCCAGGTGTTCATGCAATATCGAATGTATGCTGGTGGGAGAAATGCCTAGGCATGCCTCTATCTCACGGTATGTCACATGACGGTCTTGCATTATCAGTTCACGTACGGCATCGATGTTTTCTGGAACAACGGCTGTTTTTGGACGACCTTCACGGAATTCGTCTTTGAGCGAGCGTCGGCCACGATTGAATTCGTTGTACCAGTTTTTCACAGTGCTATAGGATGGTGCTTCATAGCCATACAAAGATTTAAGTTCATCGATGCACTCTTGTCGTGATAATCCACGTCGAAAGTTGTGAAAAATGATCGCACGAAAATGTTCACGAGTTAATTCCATTTTTTTGCCAAATTGATTTTTTCAAGTCACTGTAAACAACACAAATGATAGTCGTACGTCAAAACGTTCTGAGTACGTTTATGCTAAAAAATGTCAAACTTTCCAATGGAAATGTCAGATCGCACCTGGCAACACTTAGTGTTGCCTAGGCCAGAAATATATATAGTAGCCTACGTAACTACACTTTCACTTGCACTTTCCGATAAGTGCCAAAATAACAACTTCAAAAATAACAAAAGTATGCAAGCTTTTCGGTATGCTTCCACTTTCATAGAGAATGGCGTGTTTAAAAACTTTCCAAAAGTCTACAAAATTGTGGCGCTTCATATTTGATTGATATTTACGAAATATGTGTAAATAATTATTCTAAAATACAATTCCATTTCATATCAAAAGATTGTACAGAAGTCTCTATGTATTTAGTGGTGCTATATCGCGTCGTAAGACAAAATAACACCGGCCGCCCACGACCATTGCGATTGAGATACGATACGCTCAATCAGCGCAACCATAACTGAAGTACTAACCAATTAACTAAATTGTTTAGCAGTAAGTAATCATTTATAAGCTGATTACCCCAACTGCTTGTGGCGAGGCCTACCTTAAACCTCTGATGTCATAAGCAGTGACATCGCCCGAGATAAGTGCAAAGTATAGCTACTTTTGCCAGTTATCTCCCTTCCGCGATCCGTAGATCGTATTCGCGATATGGGTGTCAACCACAGCCACCACGTGAATGCCTAAGCAACCTCTCCAATAATCGAGCACAGAACTAATTCATTCACTCCACAGAACAACAGGTTCGACTCCACTTGCATTAGCATATAGAGAAATATTATGCTTTCAAAATGCAGCTTCAACGCCAAGACCTGAAAGATCTGTTTCATGTTTGAACTTCGTTCTGTCGGGCAACTCGGTTCCCGTGGTACCTACTTTTTTTATTAGAGTACTTCAGGTCTGTACCCCGCTCAGTGAGCAGTGGGCAGCAATCTTATAACCTGCTGACTTTTTTACACTCTCTATTTCTTCAGTACTCATCCACCATCTTTCCATCATTTTGTGCATATATAAATATATGCACCCCTTCATTTTGTTCATGCACCACCATTATGTGATATATATAGTATATTAATACCATAAAATATCACTTTCGGTCACATATTTACTATAGCCCCCTTCCAGCATTGCTGTCTTCAGGATCATAAATAAACCTTTATATACCATCCCACCGCAGGGGCGGACAAAAGATTGTACAAAAGAAAAAGAAAAATCAATGCCTGCCGTTGTGTTTAAGTCATGTCTACATAAAAATATCTACACAAATGTATGCAAGCGGTACGATTTCTCGCCGCTTCTGCAATAGCTTTGCACATTAACCCGAAAATCTAGATGAATGTATTTTGTTTCTATTGAAAAATAATGGATAGATTTCGTCAAAAAAAAAAATTGATTCCACTTACGTCTTTTGGCAGCAGAATATAAATCTTAATCTGCTATAACAAAATAGCATTCTCTATCCGTTTGATACAATAAATTACATTTGTTAATGTTCTGGTACTATTCTGACACCGGAATAATTACTAGATTAGACTAGCGTTGCTACTTTGTCTTCCAAATTGTAGTCCATAAATTACCACGGAAACCAATTTAATAGAAAATGATAAAAAATTATTGAATCTGCACATCTAAATCTTAATTTCTATCAGAGTTGATTGCAGGTGATTCTTAGGTTACAAAAATCCTGAAGCGAATATGTGCAGTACGTTTTGCTCTTCGGTTATTTGCCAATTAGACAGATTGCTTTTCTGATGAGTGGAAAATTTCAGTTATTTCTCCAAAATTATTCAGCCAAACATGAAATTTATTTACACGCTTATACTGATAATAGTCGTAATTAGTTTTTGACACCGAAACCAGTTCAATCCGTCTCTGGACACCGTCGTCGACTACATGTACACCTGAATTTTAGCACAACGTCTTTTACGGTATTTTCTCAGCTGGAATAATTTAATCCAAATGTAACCGCAATAAAGTAGGTTATGTTGAAAATCGTTAGTTTTATTTATCCCAAGTGGCTTGTATTCGAAGAATTATGACATATGGGAAAGATCTAAAGGGGGGAGATCTGCCCCATAACATTTTTTTCACCTGTACCTCGAGGGAACTGTTTTTTTTTTATTTATGCTTATATGACTAAATGGCATAGTCCTGTCTGAGTATTGGATTGTGACTAACTTCCATGTGAATGTTCAGTTGAATTGTTATTGTCGGCGTCGACATTTAACAACCACCCACACTCACCTTCGACCACAATCGAAACGAAACTCATGCTTGAATAAATAAAGTCATTTTCTCATAATTATTATATTGTTTAACAAAAATCCAACGTAAACAATCCAGAACACCAATGAGTATCACAGGAAGAGAGTAACTTTAAATTTTGATGGTTATTATATCATAAATCTGATGAAGTGTTCACATTAAAACTCTATCGTTATCAGGTACTCTGCCAATTAGATGCGATCTCACACTTGATTGTCTTAGATTCAAGTGCGGGAAGCATGTTAATGGTTACCACCTAAAATTTTATCAAAATTAATGTGGTAAACAAATACTTATCAGCTTTGATAGGCAAATCTATCTTTGTTTTGCCCATCAAAATTGATCTTCTTTGTTACTGTTTACTGTTGATGACAATCTCAAGCGGCCCCGTTTCAGACACTTCCAATCAACCTGATGCTGCTGTTCACTTCATCAAAACGATTACTTTTTAATTTGTTAAACTAGAATATTTACGGATTTCCCAACTGGCCAGTTATAAATTGTATCTTACAATCGAAATTTTATAGATTTCGAATCTATTTGCCAATGCGTTTTATTTCTCTTTTTCCACTGAGTGTACTTTTGTTTTTGTTAAGAAACTCTCTGATTGAATCGAATGCGAAACTTTGACGTCTTCTTTTCCGTTTTTCGCCTCCCCAACTTGTAAGGGGGTGGAAATTTTCCAGCAATTTTGATGGACCGATAGTTATAGTCATCACACAACTTCGACCACATGTTCTATCTTCTTTAGGCATCTCTGTTGGTAAACTTTTCCAAACAAATACGACCAACTGAATGTACTCTAAGTACATTGATGACAAGAAATTTCAAATAGGCAATAGTGAATAGGAAACTTTCCATCCACTTAAAATTTCAAAGTAAAACCCAGAAACTTCTTCTACTGCGATAACATTTAGGAATTTTCCAAGACAGATTCCAATGATAATATACTATGGGAGATACTACATGTGCGCAATAATACGTAATTTTACGTATGTCAACGAAGAAGAAGAAGAAAAAAAAAACTACTATCATAAAATTCTGTCGATTTGTTGAAAGTTTTCAATTTATTTATTTAGACTAGTCTTTTCCGATTTAATTTCTATTTAAAAAGTTATAAATTATTTAAGTTTTCCAATTTTCATGGTAAATTCATAATAAAACAAACTTGTTGCATTTTAATTATCGTATTAGATAACTAGAAATTTTTAACAAGTTATTATCGGTTAACACAATTATTATAAAGGCAGTACTGTATTTTTATTGTTATTTGAGTCGTTAAGTTGCTTAATTTTATTTAATCAGTATGGTTTTATGGCTTCCGGATCCATGACTACCAGCCTTCTTACATTTATGTGTATTTCTCATAGATTTTATAATTTTTCTAAAGGTTTGCAAACTGACTACATCTACACTGACTTAAGTAAGGCATTTGCGAAAATTTCTTACTCGATTATTTTGTTTAAACTAAAGAAAATGGGATTTTCTGCAATTCTTCTTGATTGGTTTGGATCTGATAGGACATATAACGTATCTTTTAGTACGTGTTAATCAAGAAATTTTGAAGATTTTGCTGGTGTTCCGCAGGGTAGCCATCTTGTCCCAGTACTTTTTATTCTTGCCATTGTTAAAATAATTATCAAGTGTTGTAATTAATTCGTAGCGTTTTTTTTCAAAGTTTCGTGGTTTATTATGACAGTATCATTACAGAAGCGTTATTCAAAGTATTGTCCTTCGTTATCCACTACTTTTTACCATCTTTCTGGTAATTCTCGGATACCGCGTCGAAAAAGTTCTTCTTCTTGAAATTCGATGAAAGAATCGATCCAATTTTTGGTCATATCGTAGTTATCGAAGTGCTGCTCTGACAAGCCATGCGCTATGAATCGAAAGAAATGATAATCAGATGGGGCAATGTCTGGTGAATATGGCGGGTAAGGCAGAACTTCCTATTTCAGCGTATTTAAATAAGTTTTTACGACTTTCGCAACATGGGGTCTTGCATTGTCGTGGAGCAAAATTACTTTGTCGTGTCGATCTTTATATTGTGGCCGCTTTTCTTGTAATGCTCTGTTCAAATGCATCAATTGTCGTCTGTATACATCCCCAGTGATGGTTTCACCCAGTTGGAGGAGCTCATAATAAATAACACCCAGCTGATCCCACCAAATACGGTAAGATTTTCTTTCCATGAATATTCGACCTGGGGGACGATGTCGATTCATGACCGGCCAAGCCCCACGATTTTCTGCGTTTGGGATTGGAGTAGAGTGCCCAGTTCTCGTCATCAGTGACGATTCGATGAAGAAATCCCTTCCTTGCCTGCCGTTGGAAGAGAATCTCACAGGTGACTAAACGCCGTTATACGTCCATTGGCTTCAACTCATGTGGAACCCACGTTCCCTGTTTTTGTACCATTCCTATGGCTTTCAGGCGTTTTCCGACCATCGAAAAGTCGACTCCAAGCGATGTGGACAACTCCCGGAGTGTTTGGCACGCGTCTTCATCGAGCAACGTCACCAAATCTTCATCTTCGAACTTTTTCGGTTGTCCGGGACGTTCCATGTCTTCCAAATAAAAATTTCCATTTTTAAACCCCGCAAACCACTTTCTGCAAGTTTGCTCAGCAAGAGCATGTTCGCCGTAGACATCCACTAAAATACGATGACTTTCCGCGGCACTTTTCTTCATGTTGAAGTAATGGAGTAACACTCCCCGCAAAAACGATTTTTCAGACACGAACTTCGACATGTTTGACACTGCGCAACAAATGAACAAAATGTCATATAGTGGAAAAGTTGCGTTATGTCAGTAGCTTCTGGGAGAATATTTACTTTTGTATGTGTGACTATGGATAGTTGGCTAACACCATCTTTTGTAAAACGCTACGAATTAATTCCAACACCTGAACGTCTAAATTTTAATATTTTTGTATGATATTAAACTTTTTTCAATTAAATTAAATTTCAATGATGCGAATCCTCATTTAGGAGGATTAAAACTTATTTAATAATTGGTGTGCTTCAAAGGGCCTTGAATTAAATTTTAATAAATGTGAAGTCATAAAAAATTTCCGGATCCATCAATCCTCGCATTTTGTCTTACAATTTTTCGGGATCTACAATTGAACGTGCACAAACTGCTACTGACCTTGGAATTTTACTAGATAAGAAATTTAAACTTAGTCCCCACATTAACAACATTATTGGTGAAGGTAGTGTGCATTTTTATCTGATAGGACCTATAACGTGTCTTTTGGCACGTGTTAATTAAGAAATTTTCAAGCTTTTACCGGTGTTCCACAGGGTAGCCATCTTGGCCTATTACTTTTTAATTGGTGCACTTCAAATATCCTTGTGTGCAGTTTTAGGCTTTTGGTAAAGCGTTAGGCGAGAGAACTTTCCTGCGTCAATTCCTCAGTTAGACCTATTCTTGAGTATGCAGCTGTAGTTTGGGCGCCGTTTTACAGTACTCATATTAAGCAACGTTTACTTTGTTAGGTTTCATTGAAGAATTTTCATTGACTTGATCAAATCTTAGACTTCCTCTTTACACAGATCGGCTCAATTTGCTTCAAATGCCTACACTAGAGAAAATACGCAAACTTTCTGATTTATTTGTCATTCTCCAACTTGTAAATTCGAAAATTAACTGTCAGGCACTTACGAATAGGGTAAACTGAATTTAAACTTAAGGAGATTGCCTTTCCGACACGTATGTGTATTTATGTTTGTAGCTTTAAGGAATTCAACCTTACTACTACTAAAAGCTCTTTTTGTTTTCCCTCGCTAATCTGTAGCTTATTTTTTCTTACATATTTAGTATAATTTTACTATTTTATTATGTCTTTTTATAATATTTGTATGTTTTGCATATTGGAGCCGGATTTCATCATATGGATCGGTTAATATTTTCCAATACTTGCAAGGGTTGCTTCCCAGCATTTGTTGAGATATTCCTTAGCATTTGTTGTTGAAAGTTGCGTGCTTCGAGTTGAAGTTTAAAATCAAATTATCGGCAATCGTAAGCATTTTTCGGTTCGTAAATTAGAGTACTGTCCTCTGATAGCTGTTTTTTCGTTAAATTGTAAAAACTTTTTATAGTAGTTGTGTTTCGTGCTATAAGAAGATGCATTTTGCTCAGCGGTAATGCTCATTTATCGCTCAGTGGAACTGTCAAAAAGCAAAATTCTCATATACTATTATCATCCATAAACCATGGAAAGGGACTATCTTGTGTGCATTTTGGTCTGAAGTTAGCATTGTCCTGTATTTTTTTGAAAATGACGAAGGATAGGCGGTTCGAGTAATATTGCAGTATATAAATCAATTTTTTTAGTCTGAGCTTAAATATTTTTTTAATAAGACGACGCTAAAATTTCAGCTTTGTTCCTAGCACAATTAAATTCAAGATTTGGTTTTCAACATCGCGTATTTTAAATAATTGGTCTTTTCTTATGAGGCTGCGCAGATAGTCCTCAAACTTTAGAGCATTTGAAAACCAACATCCCTCAAGTAATAGCCTAATTACAGCCTGAAATGTGTAAAAAAAGTCTTATAAAATTATTTCAAAAAGTTCGAGTCCTGCAAGAAGTCTGGTGGCTCCTATTTAAATTGACTTTAAGCATAACGGCAAGCTTTAGGAATAACAGATTTTATCAATATTTCAAGTTTAATTGTCTTTCATTGAACTTTAATTTAAAAAAAAAAAAAAAAACTATAAAGTTTTGACACCGTACGTGACCATTTGTATTGCGTGACGTGCACACGTTATCCGACATTTTCATATTGTTCCGTTCCGGGTCCGTACGCTAGTAAACAGCGCACAGCGCTAAATTTAATTGACACGATACGGTAACTGATTTTGCTGTCCCTTTCACACTGTCGATATGGTAATTAGCATATTTCGACAATTTCACGTAAAAGTCGCTTCGTAACTTTAACGCAGCGGTTACGAGCGATTCAATTGCGTTAAGAAACCCGTGCGCTGTTTATGACGGATGCATTTGCCGTCACTACAAACGTCCCGTTTGCAGTTTGCTATTCTGAAAATATTAATAAATTCGGAAATTTTTTTTAAAGTTAATAGGTAAGTCGGTATTATTTTTTTATTATGGTAATCAGCAATTATCAAGAAGGCTCTTCTGTGAGTATTTTTTTTTTAAATTTTTCATCCACACAATTTAAACTATTGACTTGAAAAAATAAATTTAAAAAGGCAATTCAAAAATTCATATTATATATGCAAAATTTTAATAACCTTTTTCTCTTGTTACCGTAAATTTATACTATTTCGATTTTTATAACAACAATTCGAATAGATGAAATTTTTCAAGAAAATAATTTACAAAATATCGAGAAAAAAAAATCTCCCTCGTTTTTCCCATTTTATTTCGATAAAATTGAAGAAGATTCTTACAATAAAAAATCCTTTTTCAGATTGTCTCTTCTAGTCGAATATAAATTAATCGCATCCAATGTACTCGTATCCGTGATTGATATTGGGTAGATTTTCTCTGATTCTGAGAAAATTGAGTTTGTATCAAAATGTCGCAAGACATGTTATTTAGTGCCGCAATAAATTGTTGTGAAATTCCAGCATAAAACAGTCTCTCACAGTAGACCCCAAAAACAATCATTTCTGATGCTCATAAATTAAGACAAATAAGTAATAGTACAGAAGATAGTGAATGAAATCTTGGTTTGCATAAATTCTAGCTAGAGACATTAATCTGCTTTCAGAATATAAGACATTGTTGTTAGTTATGACAAGAAGGAGCAGAAGTGAAATGGGCCCTGGTCCGAACCGACTACATTCAAATTTCGTATTTTAGTCCACTTAATGGAGCTTAAAATCACTTCGGGTGTGAATCCTTTCAAGCCCAATAATATCCAACTGGATTTATATGATGAAACCTCAGTTGGATTTTAGGGGACTGATGATGTATACACCTGCACCGCATACTGATTGTTTCGGATTTAATCCTTTCATACGAGTAAATAGCCATTCGGAAATTTCAAATATTTTAACAACTAAATACTGTGTCTTCCGTTTCGCTATTCCCGGTCAACATTATATGAGATATGCCTCATATAAGTTATTATTAATTTTATTGCCCAGCATTTTGATATGTTGTAAAAGAAGATAAAAGAAAAAATAATCATAAATATGAAAGAATGACGGGAATTCGTCTCATTTTATGGCAAATAAAATTTTCACAAGAAGGCAAACTTATAGCTGTGTGCTAGTAGAACTCGTCCTTTTGGCCGATACTGTTCTGTCCAAAATAGAACGACAGAAAGTCTAAAGGCTGGACCATTCCAGAAATAGGCACTAAATTTTAAATTCAGCTAACAACAGGATCTGGCAATGTTCTCTCATTTTATGACCATTTAAATATTAGTCAGCAACAGTTTTCAAATGACGACTTGCTGAATAATAATTTTCATCTATAAAAATTTCATTTTGCTAAATCGCCATTTTTGTTGTTGCTGTTGCCATCCTTCACCCCTGATCCTGTTTGGATTTTATTACCAATCGCTGGTATATCATACAATATCTTCGACATTGCAGTGCATTTATATTAATATTTTTTAATATTTTCTTTTGAATACATTCCATTTTTTATTTAAAAAAAAAAAGAAAAGAAAAAGAGAAATTTTCTGTATTTTCTTTTCTTTTTGATATCAATCGATGGCAAAGCTATTAAAAGTATTTCTAATAAATGAAAATCTTTCAAATCATTCATTTCGTTTTCGTTTTATGAAGGCTATAAAAAAATGAATGAATTTTGCTTATAAATTTTTCAAGTTTTCTTATTCTCGTTTTTATTTTATTTTAATAATTTTTTTTTTTTTTGTTATTATTGTTTTCATTGGAAATTCTTTCTCCAATGGATAAACGACGATGCTTAATCTTAAGAAATTGATTCTAAGAAAAATTTAGACTTTGAACCAGAAAAGTAGCAGTTGTTCAAGAAATTATCCAGTTTCAGTATGGCAGGAATTTATGCGTTTTAGTAAAATCACTTCGGAAAAGGTTGCATTCTTTTATTTAAGCATACAATTTCAAAATTAACCCACTCCATTTTGTCGATATACCATTTTTGTTAGTTTCTCCCACTTGGACTTTAAAACATTTTATCTAAATTGCAGTCACATTTACTAGTGTTCTTATTTGCTGGATAAAATTATTAGTTTTCTTCTATTGTTTTTTTTTATATTATTATTGATATTTTCCTATAAAATTCAAAACTTTTCCCATAAGAGAACAATTAATCTTAAAGTTATTCCATAAAATATTATTTTTCTTTTATGTATTTTTGCTGCGTTTAAATGAGATTTTTATTCATTTTCTTTTCTTTCACTAGTGTTGCAGTTAATTTTAAAAGTTCAGTACTTTATAAGCATTGAAAAAGTTCCATAATACATTTGAGTAATGAACTGAAAAATTCTAAACTTATTTATGGAAAGAATATTACCTCTTCGTTATTGTATTTATTTTTTTTAATAATATTTTAAAACCTATAAATATACGATAATCATGAAGAAAATACCTGATTAAGATGTTTTAATATTAGGAATACTATGATGATAAGTAAGATTATTATTACTCGTATTACTTTGATCATAAAAAAATTTCTTACATTATCCATTGATGTAAAAAAATTTTAAATTACATACCAATTAATATAATTTAATTAAAAAGTTTTACTATAAAAATTAATACATTTTATTACAAATTTATATATTGTATTTTCCTATAAAGTTTTAGAAAAATAATTATAATAAAATTACAGAAAATTTTCATGGGCATTCATAATATTTTGATTATAATGATTGGAAATGTTGTTCTTATGAAAATATTTTTTACTTAAAAGTTGATTTTGATGGAGAATTTCTTTATGTTTATACAGTAAAATATTTATTCACAAATAATAATTAGAATGTAATGAATTTATAATAGCAGTTCTATGAAGTAATTTTGTTAAAATTATATAATTTTATGATGATTTTTGAAAGGAGTCTACAACAAAAGGCATTAAATTAATTAGAAATTGTATTTTGGAGAGAACATTTTTAATATCAAAGTTATGTACTATCAATTATGAATTTTAAGTAGCGTAGAAAATTTTGTAATTTTTGAATAGAAATAAATAATATATTTGGTAAAGGAAGACTTCGTATCTCTCACTTATCTTTAATAATAAAGATTTTAAAAATATGTACAATAAAAACAATTACTATTCTCCTACAATTACCCCCAAACGTATAATCGTGATCATTTTATGATGATCATATAGTGTGATAGATGTCTAAGATATTTTTCGGTGCATGTCTTAGATATGTCATGGTACAAATCTGAAAAGTAATCTTTTAGGGTAGATGTCTAGAGTAATAAAATCGCGGTGAAATTCGTGATTCAACTTAAAGAAAAATGGCCGCATTTTGATCATTAAATGAATGCTTAGCGAGAAAATAATTTACAATCGAAGATATCTACAACTTTATAAATATTGTAACAAGCAGATTTTATTAAGTAGAGATTTTATCTCTACTAAACGAGTCATGGTTACGCATCAATAGTTATTTTGACCAATTTTTCTTTGAACGCCGATGAGTGTTTATGGGGAAAGTAACAGATGAGGGTATTCTAACAAGAGAGTAGAATAATCGAAAATGAAACTTTTTATAACGAGAAACTTCTTAAAATACAGAATAGAGTATCAACGATTTTTCGGAGAATTTTTTTGGATTGAAGGGATTTGATTAGAGACGAATTAGAATGGTTAATAGAGCCCCAGAGGTCTAGATCAGTTTTAAAATTATATTGCAAATAAAAAGTTAATTTTTAATGTCAGTTTTTATCTATGCACATTAAAAAACATCAATGAGTGTCGATGGGAAAATTAGCAAAGGAGAGTTTTCTAACAAGAGGAAAGAATAATCGGAAATGAAAATTTTTATAACGAGAAACATTTAGAATATAGAATAGAGTATCAACGACTTTGGATTGAAGGAATTGCATTAGAGATAAATTAGAACGATTAGCAGAACCCCAGAGTTCAATTCGGTATGTCCAGATCGGTTTTAAACTTGTGTTATTAATTAAAAGTTTGTCTTTTAATGTCAGTTTTGATTTACTGACATTAAAAAACCTCGATGAGTATTTATTAGGAAAGCCAAAGAGAAGAATGTTCTAATAAGAAGATAGAATAATCGGGAATGAAACTTTTTGTAACGAGAAACATTTAGAATATTAAATCGGTTTTAAAATTATTTTTATATTACAAGTTTAATTTTTAATGTCAATTTTGATCTGCTGACATTAAAAAACGCTAATTTATGAATATGAGGAAAGTAATAGATGAGAATTTTTTAACAAGAAGGTAAAATAATAGGAATAAAACTTTTTATAACGAGAAATACTTAGTATATAGAATAGAGTATCAAAAATTTTTGGAAGATTTTGGATTAAAGGGATTGGATTAGACGCAAATTAAAATGGTAAGTAGAATGCCAGAGTTCAATTCGGTATCTCCAGATCGGTTTTAAAATTGTTTTGTAAATTACAAGCTTATTTTTTAATGACAGTTTTGATCTATTGTCCAGTAATCTAAGTAATAGTCGATAACGCCTGTTACGGACAAGTCTCTGTGACTTCATTTGAGAATTCCAAGTATGTCTTTTGCTAGGTTTAGTCGATTTTATTAAAACTTCTTTAAAATTATTTTGATTAAATTTAATCATGAAAATTTTCTTTTTTAAATAAATTTAACTAAAAAATCCTTTAAAAAAATAAACTGTTAATAAATTTAAATTTTCACAAATTAATATATGTTTTTTATTGATTTTTTGTTCAGTATCCAAGTATACATTTATTCATAAATTTATTTGAATAATAGATATCGATTATTTTCAAACAAAAAATATAATAATCTTAAAGTTAAATTTTTCTTTAAAAAAATCAGATCATATATCACAAAATTGAAATGCAACATTTTCCATTCAGTTATACATAAACCAGTAGTCTATATGCAGACAAAGGTGAATTTATCGGAAATATTTCCATACAACAGTAACGAATATTGATAAAATGAATAAAAAGCTTTTCTATATTAGTACATATATATGTATATGAAAATTCCCAGAGTCTCCGGTTGAACTTTATTGTTGCATGGTGTACAATAGACGGTGTATATTCGCTGTTTTGTAGAGCTATCAAAGTCTTAAATCTTTTCAAATGAATTCACTTTACAGAAAAGAAAGAAATAAAATTCTTCTAGATTTTCATCAACATCAGTAGAAAGGGGGGGGATTCGTTTTCCTTCAAGTTTCCACTATGAACGACCGACCCTCTCTATTAAGGCTGAACCAACCCCGTCTCCAGCTATGAGCAGAAGGGAATCCAAACAAGGATGGAAATGTCAGATATGAGATATCTGTTTGGCATCTTTTGCATTGTGTCCTTGCAAACGATAAGGCATATACAACAGACAAAAGGATTCAACACAGAATAATAAAATAAAAACATAAAAAACAGCAAATCTTGCCATACAAAAAGACTTGATGGATGCCGTTGTTGTTCAAACAAACTGACAACCAACTATGCCTCTACAAAATGGGCTAGATTTTTCGCAGTATCATAGAACAAATAAATCCAGGAACAGAGGACCTGATCTTGTAGAGGTTATGCAAGTATTAGAAACCACTACAGCATCACTGTTAGTTTATTTAGTTTAGTAACCAGGTCCTCTTTAAATATCCAATTCGATCGTCTAAGTGATTTGGCACGAAAGTATAAATGTATTCTTATGCTCTCCGATTAAGATGTCATTATTCCTCACTTAGAAATCTCCATTTACAAGTATCACCTACTCTCTGCGATTGTCGTCCACCTTTTGCAGTGGTTTCGACTTGCTTCTAGATCTTAACTAAGGCCAATAAACTTCATAAAAATACATTCGTAAATGCACTTAGTAAAATTTCAGTGTTAACTTTCGTTCTACATTCAATTTGTCCAATATTTTTTTCTCCCGTTCAACCGGTTTTTTTTACTTTTATGCTTTTTATAAGGAAACATAAGCACATCTCAACATTGGATTATTTAATAACACAAAGGATATCAAGTGTTCTTTCTTTCAATAATGTACTAGCATAAGTTTTATGAATAGACAAAAAAGAGAACTGACGAAAACAGAAGGAGTTAAGTACACTATTTCAAATTCTCATCATCGCAGTGTACACGTTAATGCTTGGTGGCATTATTTTCTTTTCACTTTCTGTAATATTATCTCCTTGGATTAGGGAATGCATATCATAAAATCATAAATTTCTGTTACGATAACGTTCAGTGCCCTCTACGGATAAGTAAACTGATATTTGATTTCATAAGAGCTGACAATTTGTGACAGAAAAAAAATTTATATATAAAAATAACTGAAATATAGAGTATGAATTTTGTTATTTTCACATTTTTTGCACACACTTTTAGTCTGTCGTTTTGTTTGGTATAAGACAGACGTGAAGATACGAAAGGGTCGACAGAGTCGACAGTTGTCAGTAATTGATGTCAATAAAGCTACGAATCCTGTCGGCTGGCAGTAGTAGTAGTAGAGAAAGACTCAAACCAAAAACGCATTCAAGGAATTTAGCTCTTACTTTTACATATTGTATGTTAACAAAATAAATATTCCTACCTCCATTATTTCCAAGTTTATTTGATGCCATTTCGAGGAAAGTTCCCAGACTCCAAACGATCCGATTTCATACACGCAAATAGCAAATACGAATTACTTTACCATACATGAAAAAGATAAAACTCAGCATAAATGACGGGATACACGACTAAGAATGCATACGAATATACGTAACCTAATCGTCGCCAAGGTGTGTTGTGATAAAAATCAAGTCATTGTTATTACAATTGATGGAAATGGCATAGCAATAATTTCCTTCGAGTTTGAATCTTATTGGAGTTTTATCAACCTTCTTTAAAGGACTACGCCATAGTCGGTGACTCTTGGGTTCTTTTTTTGTGAAAATTGAACCTCGAACATAATTGGTGAAACGATGGCACTCATATGGAATTGTCGTTGTTGTTTTCATTGGCGCATAAATGCTCTCGCATCATCAGCACTTTAGAATTGGTATTAAAAATTCCCACCAAAATTAATCGTTCAACGAGTTCTCTGCCATTTCCATTACCTGTATTTCTGTTTGATGATACGTGTTTGATGCTATTTGTCAGTATGTTTGCCAGCATATCAAGTTTACTTATACTGATGTACACTTTCTTTAAAGCATCTGATCACCTGATCAACTAATAAACCCCACCAAAAAAAAAAAAAAAAATCACCATATCAGAGTATCTTTAGTGTATCACAAACTCATAACCTCAACACGTAGACATTTCGTCGTCGTTATTACTTTGGCATTGAGTCGTATGCCTTCTTTTATATGTTATATTTAATGCTTGCCGAATTCTAAGATGCCATGCGAAAACTGTGACTCTAGAAATATTTCTATTTCTTTTATTTTGCTGTGCTCCATTGCTTTCGATATATTCCTTTCTGGCAGAATGGAAATCTTTCCATTCGAAGTCTATCAGGTGCACATATGAGTACATAAACACGACATAACTCTGGTCGAACGAACACATCTCTGCTAGTAATAACAACTTAACATGTACTTAAATCGTTTACGAAGAATACGAAGACGAGTTCTACGAAAAAGCTCTTCGTAGAGTAATTAAAAACACATTACAGAAAATTTATCCTCATCCTAAACAACAGTTCCCTAGCTACACCATCATTGAAAGATTGTGTTTACTTATGAGTGTAGGGCTTCCACCATGCTACACTATAACCATTTCTAAGCTAACATTCCATCCATCGAACCATCCAACCATCGAACCAACCATCCAGCCAGCTATCCAGTTAACCAGGAGAATAAATCTCAAGACACACTTGTTCCCTTCAGCAAGTTTATTTTTTGCCAAAGGCAAAACACTCCCAATCGTTTCGTTATCCAACAAATAACTCCAAAAAATCCCTTCCATCTTCCACTTGATATGTCTAACAACGACTCAAACCTACCAGCCTATAAGGCTGCTGCCAAATCTAAGACCTTGGGGCAACCCACCACCCATCGTCACCAGTCACAAGCAAAAACGACACATAAATATTCAGTGGATTAGTGACACGGATGGCATACAAAGTTTACGAAACTGAAGCTCCTTCCTACCAAACGCTACCAGGATAACTTCCATTCCATTTGTGGCGACTGCCTCTGAAATTTAATCGAGAATGTGCCCAAAAGCAAACGCACAATCACTCTCTTCTGCCCCCCCCACCCACACATTCGTAAATACGCACATACTCATACGAAATTCGCGCACCTAAATGCCCGCATTGTACAAACATTTATCCGAATCAGTTACGTGGTGAGTGGATTTGTATATGCCTTCACGTAAAAGGACTTTTAAGGAAATATATTAAACATCCAAACAGCACTTAAAAGCGCTGATATAAGACAAGACGAATTATGTTATTGCCCTCCATTGTGCCTTTGCAATGAATCTAAAGACTTCCACTTAATACGAATATAAAATTGTTCAAATCACTTCGAAAATAGACTAAAATTATTATAATTCCCCTTGGTTATTCGCCGCGCTCCTCCTTTAACATATTCAATTGAGGATCATTTTAAGAAATCGATTGAAATTATTCAAGAATGAAAGTGTTTTACTTAAATTTCAATAAAACTAAAACTCACAAAAGTTGGAGCAGTGGTTTTTTTTTTATTAAAAATAGTTGCTATTTTTCAATTTAAACCGAAGAGACATCCCCTATTCCCCCGCTGTTATGTATTTGCTATGAACGTTTTTCTATATTGTACAATTTTATTTAAAAAAGATATAATTTCTCTCCAAAAGCAAATTTCAAAATATTCGGACTAATAGATTTTTTTTTTTGGAGTATTTACAATAAATATTTTAACATTGGAAAAACATAATATTGTGACTATATTTTTACTCTTTAATAAACTAGTAGCGAGTCATATAAAAGTTGGTCATAGCCTTGAGGGGTAACCTTAGGACCAGCTTAATTTTCAGGACTAGTGGCAATATGAATAGTCTTACTGCTTCTGCTACAAAGTACTGAAAATAAATCCAATCTTCTAATACAATGGCGGCAGGTATCGGACCATAGGATCACTGCTCCACCCAGTTCCTTCCGTAACCGTAATAATAATAACCTTCTCACCTCATCAAATCGAATAGAATCGACGTCCTCTAAGGAAACCCAATCCAAAATTCTGCACAGGAAAATGCCCATACGCCAACTGATCTCAAGATCGTTGTACTTAGAAATGGTATATGTCTTTGGGACCTTCCTCAAAAAACAAACAAACGAAAAACAACAAAAAATTGATTGCAACATATATATGGTTTAAGTATTGCCACTAGGAGTCACTATCAGCAAACCTTATAAATGTTAGCGGATTCTACCTGAAACGCCAACTGATCTCACGGTTGTTGTGCTTAGAAATGGCCTCCGGCACATGTCTTTGCGACCTTCCTCAAAAACAAACAAACGAAAAACCAAAAATATTGATTACGACATTTTAATGGTTTAAGTAATGCCACTAGGAATCACTATCAGTAAACCTCACAGATGTAAGCGGGTTCTACCTAAAACGCCAACAGATCTTACGGTTATTGTACTGAGAAATGGCCGCTGACACATGGCTTTGGAACCTTCCTTAAAAATAAACAACCACCAAACCAAAAATATTGATTACAACATTTATATGGTTTAATTAATGCCATTAGGAGTCACTATCAGTAAACCTCACAGATGTAAGCGGGTTCTACCTAAAACGCCAACAGATCTTACGGTTGTTGTACTGAGAAATGGCCACTGACACATGGCTTTGGAACCTTCCTTCAAAATAAACAACCACCAAAACAAAAATATTGATTACAACATTTATATGGTTTAAGTAATGCGACT
Source organism: Atherix ibis (assembly GCA_958298945.1). NCBI lineage: Eukaryota > Metazoa > Arthropoda > Insecta > Diptera > Athericidae > Atherix > Atherix ibis. Next base: position 120,999,626 of record OY282606.1, read on the forward strand.
AGGAGTCACTATCAGTAAACCTTACAAATGCTATCGAAGTCTACTTGAAACGCCAAATGCTCTCACTGTCGTTGTGCTTAGAAATGGACCCTGGCACATGAGCTCCGGGATCGTTCACACAAACTAACAAAATAATAAAAATTGATCATCACATTTACATGGTTTAAAATATTACAATTTCTATCAAAATCAAATAGTTTTTTTATATATACACAAACATTTATCACATAAATAAATAATTTATAGCAAATTAATTTTCGTAAAAATTCTCAATAAACGAAATTGGACTATTAACAATCGTATATGAAATATAATTAAAAGAATAATCAATAAATGGTAAATAATTACAATATCATATACATATACTAGATGAATTAAGAATATTCTACTTTTTCTTCATGGTACATGAAGAAAAACCAATTTTTGGTAAGTTGGCGATTCTCCAAAATTTCTAGTAAAGGATTAGCATAAGCATTTGTTCGACAATGTAAATGACCATGTATACTCTTATCTGTACGCATATGTCGAAAAGTTTTCGTATTTTGCATTTCGACCATATGCGTTTATAAATCGAAATTTGTATTAAACTTTGTATCCACTTAACATAGTACCTTGTTGTTGGCAAACAAATGTGAAACTTAGATTCTATCAATTATTCATGACATGCTTTTGATCCTCAACAGGTATACCAACATTCCGGATAACATTGCTATTGACCACTGTTAGCCACCAAACATGATACTACCTGTTATATTTGGAGAATTTTCCTTCCCCAACCAACAACCACCTTTCGCCTTATAAACTTTTACCATTTTGGTTTGTAATTTTTGTTACAATATTTCGATAATAGACTTATTCGATTAGAGAAATTGAAGTTTTATATTAACAATAGATAATGAACAATAATTTTTTTTTTTGACCAATCAAACAAATATTGAATATTTTTCGCTTTAAATTAGTCAACAAATTTTTAAATGTTAATGATAGTTTCTACAAATGATCTTGTTTCACGAAATAATAAATAAAATTGCACAAATTAAAAAGATTGTTCCCGAATGGATGTTAAATTTTCGAATTAAAAATAAAATATTATCAGTGCAATTTTTACAATCATTTTTTTGGAAAATAAATTCAACTTTCCTCTCTAAAAAAAAATATTTAGAAATAAATTTAAAAAGAAAAACAATCTCCAAAGAGAAAGTGTGACCAATTATCTCAATGAATCAGATTGAAAATTTACAGATTTATACTCGAGAGTTTTCCCAAACAATAACTTCGGGTATTAGAGTTGCACAAAAGCACTTGGAAAAATGTTCATGTAATTTCCTTGTAACACTTCATTCCTCACTTAAGCCGTAGTGGGTGTGAGTACATTCCCAGATTAGTTTGAGGTTGTTACAGAAGCCATAGTGATAGCTACTAGCTAAATGTGATTGCTTCTTAAGCTGCAAATTTTTGTCATTTTTATCAACTGAACCGATTACAATTCCGTTGCAATACAGTTGCATTGTTATCACATTGCCGGACTACTATTTGCAAACAAACCATCGGAGCGGACTGTAATAACTTTTTCCTAATCCAATAACAGACTTAATCGAAACTGGTACATACAGAACGAAATAATTCCCTACAGTTTCCTCGCGAACAAAAAATCACCTGAACTGGCTACGAATTCGATATTGACAAAGATTCAAAAGGAAAATACATTGCAGAATTTACTATATTTTTTCCAAAAAATATTATATCTTTAACTGTCAATTTATAATTAAAAAGTTTTTTTTTTGAATAACTGTAAATAAGAATAACAATGTGTAAGAATTTAATTGGTAAGAATTTCGCATATTTATTATGGTAACCTTAGCCGTAAGTCCCGAACACATTTTCAACAAGCGACTAGTGACTATAACTAAAATCATTCAAGAATCTTGCTCGGTTCAACGAATTAAAAACAATTGCAACGGTTAAGGAAACGTTTTCTGACCCCTCTGCCTTAAGAAGTGTTCACGTTCTCTAACTGCCTCAACAAGTTTGCCCTTAAAGACATAGCACAATTATTTTTTTTTAAATAATAATTTATAATAAATTATAATTCATAAAATTTTTAATAGAAATCGAAATTATGTATTTAATTCGATTTCTATTTCAACTGTCAATTTTTTTGACAAGACAACGTCTAGAACGTAAATTGTTTCTCGTTTTCTACGCCCTTTGCAATTGTGTGCATACCTATTAGATGAAGATTTTTAAATTTTGACAGCAATAATACAAAATAACAGGAACGCCGTAAATCAATGGGGGTTAATTTTAAACTTCAGTTTGCGATTGAAGTGGTTCGTTTAAATCCATTTTCATCTGTGATGTCATTTATACGTAAACAAAAAGATTTTTTAATATTTCAGATTTTATTGTTTGATGGAATTTAGTTTTGGAAATTTGCAATAAAATACAGTATTCTATTTTAAAATATTGTTTATTTATTTATAATATTTTATTCATTATATTTATTTAAATATATATAATTTATTAAAATAGAATTATAAAGTGGAAGAGCATATAAAAATATAAATTGCAAGTTAATTGATTATATCAAAATAATTATGTACACAAAATAAAAATCCTCTCCAAAAAAATTCTAAATAAAATGGTTATTTAAATAGGCATGTGCATTTAAATTAAATTAAAAGATAAAGGATTAATTCAGCTGACATTATTTTATTTAATAAAATAAAAAAGGAAAAAGAGTGTGTTTAAGATAATTTAAGGGAAATTAAGTGCAAATGAGTTAAATAAACCCTTAAATTATCTTAAACATACTTTAGGTACGCCGGCACTGAACTATTTTCTGGTAAACATTGAACTGTCAAAATTGGCATTTGCTCACATTTATTGAATGACGAACTTTGCACTTTTTAGACCAAATAAATTATTAAAAGCCATTTAATTAGATTACAAACTAAATATTTGTTAATTTTATTAATTTATCTAATAAAAATAAAGATGTCAATTTATCGAAAGAAAGAAATTCTCGTTGAATGACCAGTAACCCTTTATAAAACACTTCATTTTCTGAAAAAAAAACTTCCTATTAAATGTTATCCACAATATAAGTTATTCGTCTGGTAAATACTTCAAAAAATATAAAAACCACACTTTCACTTGCATTTTCCGATAAGTACCAAAATAATAACTTTGAATACAACAAAAGTATGCAAGCATTTCGGTATGCTACCACTTTCATAGAGAATGGCGTGTTTAAAAACTCTCCAAAATTCTACAAAATTGAGGCGGTTGTTATTTGATCGATAATTACAAAGTAAATAATTAATTACATTTAATACCAGAATATCTGAAAAAAATAAATCTTGCCTTCTGTTCTATTACGAAAACTGGATGCCAGTGGTTGTCATGTCTACATAAAAAAGTCTACACAAAAGTATGCAAGCGTTACGATTTCTCGCCGCTTCTACAATAATTCAGCCGAAAAATTTCGTATACATATACGAAAATCCAGGTATTATTTAATCTAAGGTTAGTCTACTACGGTAATGACTGTGCTACCTGGCCTGGCTGTATCACTCAATATTTTGACAACTAAATACTCGGTGTTCTTAAGAAAAGTTTACAACTTTTTTTTTAAATAATTGTAAGTTAAAATTAAAACGAGTAAGTAGGTTGACCAAAAACGTCTATGTAAATTTAGGACATTATATATGAAAAATTATATTACTTAAATGGCGGCAGCCTCTGAACTTATAGGAAAAGACTCCATCTTTAATGATATGGTTCAACACGCTTTCACATATTTCCGAGTTTATTTTATTGATTTCGTTGTGTATATTTTCTTTCAGTTTTTTTAATTACCCACATAGTTATTCCCTTTAAGTATCGCTATAGGAAGAAATCGGGAATGGTTAAATCTAGGAAGCAATGTGTAAATTGTCATAACGATGTGTAAAATGACCTAACACATGATCTCCATCCTCGACTAATCTAATTCAAGAATGAAAAACTTCTTAGGAACCTCTCTTTATCGCTCACAAGTGATTATAACAGAATAGTTAGTAGTGTCCTCAATATGAGGCTCCTTTTTCTCAGACATACTTCAAAATTATTCACTAAACGATAAGTAGTATATTTTTTTTTCATAAAATGAATGATTTTCATCTACGATTATCAAATATCAGCTAACAAACTGTCACCAAATTAAAGTGGTTAGCCTATCTTAAGAACACCCTGGATTTGTTGTAATTGCGCTCTTATATAAATCATATTTTTTTATGACTTAAATCATGTTCTTAAATGTTAAAGATATACGTTAAAAGTATTCAATTCTTGTAAATTGTGCCTTTTATTTCAAGAGCGTTTGCAAAAGAAAATCATCCTCAATGCAAGTATTTACTGAATAAAAATCTAAAACAGATATTCTTTATTTTTAAACTTATTTTTACATAATATTTAAGGATATTTAGTTAATTTGTTAATAATAGTTAATTTTTATTAATAAAAATTAAGAGTCAAAATTATGCTATATTTGTTTAAGAGCGTTGAACGATAAGTAAACAGACGAGAGAAAAATATATCTTAGATATGCAGGTATTTTTTAATTTTCTCGAAAAAATTTGGACAGAAAATTTGTGTAGAGGCCTACCCAATTCTTCTATAATGTAAGGTTTGGAGTTCTGCATTTTAATTGGAAACAATTCCGAACTGTCAAACAATAATACTGCCACAAAACAAAATAGCGAAATGTATGGCACTACCGTAACTACAACTACAAACTTAAAACAAGATAAAACTGTCAGCAGTTGCTTTCCATCGTTGCAATATTTTGCTTTCCAGTAAGACTGTGAAGGTTTTAAAATTTTGACAGCGGTAACTGAAGGCAGTTTGCAGTTTTAGTCGGAATTGTGTTGCTGCCAATAAAACTGATCGCGTATTGGTCGATTTCATAAGGTATAGTCAGTTGGTGAGAGAGTGTGTGATTTGGTGAGCGAGCACAGCGAGAAGGAAGTACGTTTTGGCGTGTGGATTTAGTATTTCTCTCATCAGCGGCTCAATTAGGAAAAAATAAAAATGGCCGAAAATTGTTTTCTATTATTGAAAATTTTAATTTTGATACCAAAATAATATAATTTAATTACGATATTTACTTGATAATAATAGCAATTTACTATGATGGAAAAAAAATCTTAAAAAGAAAATCATTTAAAATCTAAATTAAAGTTTTCGGAAATTTTACTCTTCTCTTTTGCATTATTCGTTCTTACAGAGAACTTTAAAAAAGTATTAAATTAAATTCACTGAGAGGATATGATCATTTGAGAAGATACGGTCGGTATTAACTATTTTATAAAAAAGAATAAATAAATTAAATCTAATAATTTGATTAACTGAATAATAAATAATGTATTGTAAAGAATTATTAATTTTTTTTATTTTATTTTTTATTTTTAGATATTTCCAACAACAACATAGTAATAAGCAAATTTGAGCAATAGTATTAATTAACTTGAAAGGTTGTGGGGAGTAAACATTAAATGAAGTTCCTCCTGCTAGCGTGTGTTTCTGTTAGGCCTCAGTATTTTAGAAAATCAAGCTACCAGTGACGTTTAAGTCTTCGATGGGTATTTCTAGGGAAGCAAATGGAGAATAGTTCTTGAACAAGAGGATTATTATGATTGAGGAGGGCACGGGAACGGAACTTTTTATAGCGAGATACTGACACATGAAAAACAAATGGGACTTTAAGATCACGATGAATAACAGTACTGCGAACGTAAAAGGGGGCATCGACAATTGTACGTACTATTTTTGATTGAAGGGATTGGATTGGACGGGAATTAGAAGGCTTAATAGATTCCCAGAGTTCTATTCCGTATGTCCATATGGGTTTCAGTAAGGTATTGTATAACAGTACTTTGGTGTCTATAGTAAGTTTGGAACGTTTGCCTAGAAGTCGAAGCAGTTTTAGGTATCGTCTTTTAAGTTCTTTTTTTTAAGTCTTGTATGTGGGTTCCATGTCAAGCGTTTGTCTAAGATCAGTCCTAGGTACGGAGCTTCGGTTTGTTGTGGTACGGCACTGCCATTAAGATATATGGGAGGGCATGGCTCACGACGGAGAGTGAAAATTACCTAGATAGATTTACGTTCATTGACTTTTATTCTCCACCTAGAAAACCAGTTCTGGAGGGTTTGGATTTGGATTTGGAGAGTTTCGGAAGCATGTTGGGAGATTTTTGGTACATGCAAGGCAGGCCGTATCATCGGCGTATGTAGCAAAGAAGGTATGAGGGCAGATTGGGATATCGGATGTGTAAATATTGTAGAGGATGGGTCCAAGTAAGCTACCCTGAGGAATCCCAGCCAGTATCGGAGAGATATTGGAGAGTTCGTTGGATTTGTTTACTTGGAAGTACCGGTTGGAAATGACTAATTTAAGAACTAGAAAATACGTAGAAGGAAGAAGCCTGGTGCCAAACTTTTTCAAAACCTTGATTTATATCAAAAACCACACCGGAACAGTACTCTTTTCTTTCTAAAGAGGATGCAATTAAATCGACAACTCGATGACACTGCTGGGTAGTGGAGTGTTCGGCACGAAAACCAAATTGGTGATTAGGAATTAAATTTGAAGATTCGAGTAGAGGATGTAATCGGCGAAGAAGGATTTTTTGGTGGTCTCTTGCTATCTAAGACTGTAAATTAATCTACTATAAACATCAAACAGATTTTTTTTTATAATTTCAATAATCTTTAGCAATAAAAAATGGTAAATGAAAAGATGATATGGTTTTTAGTGATTAATTTGTAAAAACAAAAATAGAATTTTTTTTATTTATTTTAGTTATTTTAACAACAGAAAATTATTTTACTTTTCTTACGAGTTTTTTTTTTGTTGTATTTTCCTCTTCCATGAAGAACTTAACACTTTCAGGTGTCATCAAGTATAAATTTATATATACCGTATAATTTTTAAATTATGGAGATGTGTATGAGTACTGTCGCTGCGTCGTATCCAAGCATGCTAGCAGCAGTGAAAAAGTGCTACTCTAGAACTTACCGCTTATAAACTCTTCGTTTTCCCGTTCCTCCTTTCATACGATATCGCCTTAGGCTATTTGGTAAGGAATTAAAAGCATCGCGGCTGTGTCAATAGCTACAAGTACATATGAACTCAAGACTGCTACGTACTAGACGCAGATGTCTCATTGCATCTAAATCAGGACACTTTTTTACATTTTATAGTAAGTTTTTGTTCGACTAGGACTTTTTTTAATTTCCAAAACCTTAGTTTTAATTGGTAAAATTAACTTTAGAAAGTTTTCGAATAAAAAGTATTTTTATTTAACAAACGAATGAATTAATCAGCAATGGGCTTTTAAACAAGTCTTCTATCAAGTGATTTTTTTTTGCTGTTTGATTTTTATTTTTGACCGATTACGCGTGAAACGCCATTTTATCATAGAAAGACTAACATTAGAATAATAATTACAAAGTATTGAATTTTATTATAAAAATTCATGCTCTATGAAAAATGGGTTTTGCGCACTTTGAGCATTTTATGATCATCATAATCGACCTACTGAGCAAGCAATTCAAACCATAGTATCAAAATTTCCTGCCGAAGAGTCCAGTGTTGGTGAACACCATGATTTGCCCATTCATCGTCGTTCACAGCAATTTGGATTTTGTTACTCGATTATGTGGAAGATTTTACGCAAGAATCTTGATCTGATAGAGTACCAAATACAGCCCGTGCAAGAACTGAACCCGAACAACCTGTCAAAGCGTCGAATTTTCAATGAGTTGGCCTTAGATCCTTTTTTAACCAAAAATTTGCATTCAGCGACGAAGCTTATTTTTAGTTGAATTTGTATGTGAATAAGCAAAATTGTCGCATTTGATTGCTAAACAATCACAGACAAAATAAGAAGTGCCGTTATACCCAGAAAAATGCACTGTTTAGTGCGGTTTGTCATCGATCCGTATTTCTTTAAAGATGACGCTGGCCGCAACGTTATCGTCAATGGCGCCCGTCAAAATACAAGAAATGGATCCGGTCGATATATGGTTTCAACAAAACGGTGCTACATGCCACACAGCACCTGAAACAATAGACATATTGAGAGATGAGTTCGGTAAGCAATTTATCTGATATTTTGGACCGGTGAGTTGATCGCCTAGATCGTGCAATTTGACGTCTCTAGACTCCTTTTTATGAGGCTACTTGAAGCCACTTGTCTATGCCGATAAACCAGCATCACTTACAGCCTTGGATGAAATAATCTTTAAAAAGTAAATGACAAGTATTGCTTTATTTTACACATTTTTGTAATTTTGCTTTGTTTTCTTGGAAATTTTAAAACCAAACACTTAAAAAATCACCCTATAAATGAATTGCTAATAAGTATGCTCTCTAATGGACAAAGGAAAAAAAATACTCCAAAACTAATTTTCAATTGTTGAAAAGTGTTTTTTTATTTTTAAACCATTTTAACCATGCACTATTTGTATATAAAAAAACCATTAATTATAATAATTATGTTTTGACCGATCAATAATGCAATTGATTACTAATTTTCTATCAGTTTTTGAAGAGTCGAAATGGAAAATGTTCAGTGTCCTCATAGAAGTAGGTTGAAGGTAAATTAGTGCTGTTTTGAATATTTCACCTCATCGAACAATATTCAGTACCAACTGATGAGATTCTGTTTGCAGGGAAATTTTCCAATTTTCAACAGAATCGACTGTGAAATGGCTAACGTTCTCCCCCTCATTCAAGCATTGATGAGTGTACACTTTAATGTTATTACGAACAATATCAATATTTGTAAATAAGTAGCCATTACTAAATCATTCTTTTACGCTGCAGCATGAATTTCAATAAATAAAAGCAAACAAATTTGTGACTGAAAAAGATTAAATCCTCTCAAAACCAAACAATAATCTGTCAGCAACTCAAATTGCTTAGCTCCATGATAAAATGATACGCATTTTCTGGAAACTTTCATGATCGAAATGAGAAATTGTTCAAAATTGATTAAATGCCAAAAATTCATGTTCATCATTGATATTGGCTTGACTTGACAAATACACAAGAAATTTTATTCCCTTCAAATCGACAGTTTACTAGAATAATAACGTGTCTGGGTGAAAGAAAATATAAATATTTTTGAAAGAAAAATTATATGGGGTGTGGAGTAAATTGCAGAAATAGAATTTAGCAGTAAATGCAATATGTCTCCCCAAAAATAGTAAATTGGACTTGGAATATGCAGCCACCCATTGCGATTTATTTTTAAATTTTTTTTTTGCGGTTTCTTTGAGTATTGTTTTCACTTTTTATAGCAGTTCAAGAAGGCTTCCTTCATCTCCTTTGTTATACTCTTTTGGAAGTTATTGAGACTAGCAAATATGACCAAAAAAATTTTCAGAACAAAAAAAAGTCACGCACCGAGAGTAGCTTGGGAACTAAGCGAATCCCTTTTTTCTAACAGAAACTTGTTGATGGAGATGGCCGTGTGATAGAGGGCGTTGTCATGGGAGATCATCAAAGTTATTTTAAGCACTACTACTTATCAGCGTTAATATTAATCGATGGTTAAACAAGAGTCGTTACTTGTTGCACATTTTCATCAGTTTTCGACATTGAAGGAGTTTTCCACTCCTTCTCAACTGTCCAAAAAGTTTTTATACCAGCTAAAAAGTTATGCTCTTAATATGTAATGCTTCCCATAGGCTCGTTGCAAATTTTTGTTAGTGAAAGTTGTGAATTCACTAACTTTAACATGAAATTTGGTGGAATATCGCACAAAAACACCACAAAATGTATCATGCTCTATAGCAGGAGTGGCCTCGAACATTTTTCTGACCCGCAAGATTGATGGTGATGACCCTACTTCACATTCCTTCCACACACTATAATGCCGACCATACGAGGTCTGTACAAAAAGTATCGCGAATTTTGTGTTTTTTTTTCAAAAATTATTTATTTGTTCATGAATATCTATTTTGTCCCCTCTTCAAAGTAATCCTCACCAGATATTATACACTTGTGCCAACGTTTTTTCCAATCCTCGAAGCACTTCAAAAAATCATTTTTTTGTGATCTTGTTTAGCTCCTTTTCGATGCCGCATTTATCTCCTCAATCGTTGCGTAACGTCGTCATTTCATGGGGCTCTTCAGTTTCGGGAACAAGAAAAAGTCACAGGGGACCAGATCTGGAGAATACGGTGGCTGCGGCCACTTTTTTTGTTCTTCCACCAGTCCGGGCGTTCCTGGCGTATTGCTTCGCGTAACTTGCGCATAACTTACAGGTAATATTCCCTATTGACCGTTCTATGCTGTGGCATGAACTCATGATGCACCACGCCCTTGCAATCGAAGAAAACTGTAAGCAAAACCTTCACATTTGACCGAACTTGGCGCTTTTTTCGGTCTTGGCTCGTGTGGCAGCTTCCATTGGGATGATTGAGTTTTGGTTTCCACGTCATAACCTATGATTCCCCACAAGTTATGACCCTCTGGAGTTAATTTGGGTCATCGCGGACAGAGTCCAATAGCTCCTTAGCAATGTTAATGCGATGCTATTTGTATTCAAAATCAAACAAAAATCGAAGACGAGCCAAAACACGTGCAAGTAAAGCAGCTGTCAAAAATTAACTGAACATTCAAAATGGCCGAATTTGTCGAAAATCGAATATACGTAGCCCGCGGAAATTCAAAATTCGCGATATTTTTTGAACAGAACTCGTATAGCCAGGAATGGGAAGAAAAGTACAAAATTCGAAAATATCGTATTTAATTTGCCGAGAGGTTGTTTAAGGAATATAATATTAAAAGACATTATGAAACAAAACAGAAGAATTAATTGTAGTTCGATAAAGAAGTAAAACAATCCATGCTCAATAAAAAATGCTTGGTACAGCATTACACCAACCTGGCAATATTTTTAAGGTAAGCTATTTTGTTTCATTTGTGATTGCAAAAAAAATGAAAACATTTTCGGATGATGAATTTGTGAAAGAACGTTTGGAAGCTGTTGTGAACTTAAGCCTATCTCAGCAAACAGTGTATCGTAGAATTAATGACATTTCAAATTAAATTATTTTAAAACTCCGCGACAGAATTCGAGATTTCAAATATTTTTCCTTATCATTTGACGAAAGCACAGACATTTCAGGCTCAGTTCAGGTTATTGTGCTCTTTCGTGGAGTAAATGAATCATTTTAAGTAACTGAAGAAATATTAAATTTGATAAGTTTAAAAGGTACAACAATAGAAAAAGATATTTTCCATGCGGTTGAAAAGTGTTTGGTCGAAAACAACTTAGATTTTGAAATACCAGTTGTATAAGCTTAAATCCGCTGTTTTTAAGTCAAAAAAACCTGTTTTTTTTTCATAGAAAGAAAAAACAAATTAATTCAAAGCTATACATTTTTCCCATGTCTCGACCAATTTGTGGATATCACGCCAAAAAAATTCCTTCTCTTTCGAGGCAAACCACTCATCAAGCCATTTTCGGACGTCTTCGTAGGAATCGAAATACTGCTCAGCGAGCGCGTGGCCCATCGACGAAAACAGGTGGTAGTCGGAAGAAGCCAGGTCTGGTGAATAAGTGGAGTAGGCTAGCACTTCCCAGTTGAGTGTCTCCGAGTAGTTTCGGACCATTTTTGACGTGTGCGATGGTGCGTTGTCGTGGAGGAAAATCAGCTTGTCATGTCCTTGTTGATAATCCATCCTTTTTTCACGCAGAGCACAATGCAATTTGATCGGTTGTTGGTGGTAGCGGTGGGCATTGACAGTTTCACCAGGTTTCAATATCTCATATTAGACGATACCCTGCCGATCCCACCAAACGCACAGCATCACCTTCCGTCCGACGCGATTTGGTCTTGGGGAAGATGTTGATGGTTGGCCGGGCTCAACCACGATTTCTTGCGTTTCGGATTCTCGAAATATATCCACTTTTCATCGCCTGTCATAATCCGATGCAGGAACGACTTTTTTTTTTGTCCGGCGAGCAAGATTTCGCATGTGTTTTGGTGTCGCTTCATTTGCCTATCGTTCAATACATGCGGACCCATTTTCCGATCTTTTCAATCTTCCCGATGGTACGCAGACGTATGGAAATGGCTGGTTGAGTAACCAACCAGTCGCTCCGCGAGCATTTTTTGAGATTGGGTATCGTCTTCTCAACTCAGATGGTTAAATCGTGGAAGATGTTTACAGCGGTTTTATGAGTTATAAGAAGAAATTGACTTTTTTATGAATGACAAGCAAAGATCTGTACCAGAATTAAGAAACATTTAATCGTATCAAAACATTTCAGAAGAAATTGTTATTATTTGAATCGTAAGAAAACTTACTGCTGCTTTTGAAAGTCGATTGAGTAATTTAGAGTTAGACAAATACAAAAAAGTTTTTGAAATATATTCATCTCCGTTTCATGTTGAAATCAAGTTGGCCCCAAAATATCTCCAAATGGAACTCGTTGAAACGCATTTTTGAAACATCAGAATCCAAAATAGTTTTTTATAACACTTACGTCAGAAAAGAGAAATTTTCCAATTTGAGAAATCTTGCACAAAAAATTAGTTTTTTTTCCAAAATAAAATTGATCAAACACAAAACACGTTCAAACATAAAGGACGCTAATCTTCAACACCAATTACGATGTACAAATACACAAATATTAAGATCGATTTTTTATGATGCATTTCCAAAATGGCCCGCGCGATCATCTATAGGATCGCGTAATTATCGGAGTTAGAAGCTATATAGACGCAAAGTCCGCTGTGTTGCCAGACTATTTAAGTACGTATGTGGTGTTTTTGTGGATTTCTGAAGTGATTTCAACTGCCTGCGATGGGATTGCATTATTGAGCGGCTTGCGGAGGTTTCCTGTTAAGAAACTTCTCTATGGCGAAGTTACTTCAATGAAAGGTATGAGGCCATGTGCGGGAACAATGGGAGGGTTGTTCGCCTGATGGTGCGTGGCTGCCCACGGGGATCTGTGGACGTTTCCCGCCATTTAGAATATGATGATGAACGGTCTCTTGGTGCAGTTGGAGGAGATCGGATGCGGTGTGATCGAGGTCTCTTGGTGCAGTTGGAGTAGATCGGATGCGGTGTTTCTGATTGAGGTGGGGGAGGGGGGTTGTAGCTATGTGGTAGATGTAGCGGGAAGCCACTATATGCAGATGGTGTCTGAATGGAGGAATAGAATGGAAGTGAATGTTTCAGAAAGGAAAACTGTGTGCATGTTGCTGAAGGGTTTTTTGACGGCTAATACTCGTTTAGAGGCGGTTGGGGTCCGATACCCGCGGGAAGTACGGTACCTTGGAGTAAAGCTTGAAGAAAAGCTGAACTTTCATCTTCACTAGCGACATCTAAGGGGGCGCGTGGCCGGTTTGGTTCACATGCTGGTGCGAGTATTTCGCAAAGAATGAGGACTTCGATCCAGAGCCGTGAAAGTATTGTAAAAAAAGAGTGTGTTTGTTCCATAAATTCAATTCAGCGTCTCACTTTGTATGGATGTTTGAATGTATGTAGAACCGTGTCAACCGAAGCGATGCAGGTTCTCATGGGAGAAATTCCATGGGATCTAGAGGTGCTGCGTGGAAGCATACACTACAGTCTATGGCAGGGCATCCCGCTTGTTGGATGTCTGGTTACGAATGAAGAGGTTCAGGATCTTAGTCCACGCCAGCGGCATGTACTGGTTCTGAATAGAATGTGTGAAATTTGGCAACGTCGATGGGATGAGAGTGTGAATAGCAGATGGGCGCACATGTTCATTTTGGATGTGTGCTTTGCATCTGCGTATAAATTTGAATTTGGTCTGTACCTTGGGTATTTACTCACGGGACACGGCAGTATAAATGTTCTCATTGAGCGTGACTTATACGGGGATTTGCGTAACTTAGGTGCATCTGGAATCGTCGTGAATGATGAGACTGTGTATGGGAGTGGCGTGTTTTTTTTTTCCGTTTAGATTAATGAGGTACAGGGGGAAACCTTCAAAAGGTACTCGTCTGGAAGTTATTCCTGCCAGGTGAGTTATGCGGGATTTTTACCTCGCTAAAACCTAACCTGCACCTCTGATCTTGCTCCCGGAACGATGGTTCCCCGGCGGCACTCTTTGTAAATACTACTTCGCCGGGGCGTTCTTGTCTGATGCTACTGCTGCCCCGATGTTATGATGCCTCGCGGCCTATTCTTCGTACGTTGTGTGGAGATCCTTGATAATGGATTCCGCGTACTCTGCAATTCTGTTCCAAGCCGATTGGCTCTTCAGCATGCACTCCACTATATTTTCTGGACTGATGGGACGCTCCAGATTTCTCTCCAGCTCCACCCGCGTCTCCTCATAGAGGGGGCACTGGAAGAACACGTGTTCTGCGTCTTCTATCACATCGCGGCAATGATGACAGTTTGGGGAGTCAGTTCTCTTGAATCTGTGCAAGTATGCCCGAAAGCATCCATGCCCAGTCAAGAGTTGGGTGATGTAATACCTGACTTCCCCGTGCAGGCGAGTGACCCATTTGGTAACATTTCGGATCAGCCGATGAATCCACCGACTCTCTTGCCAGATGCGAAGACTCTCGGGTCTCTCCTCTTCACAGAGGACCTTTCGCCGCTCTTCCTTCTTCCTACGATGTTGGCGTTCCCGCTCTCCTGCCAGGGTGTCGATAAGTGGGCATGATGCCACGAAATTGACAGCATCGTGCGATACCGTTCGGTATGCTGACGCCACTCTGATCGCTGAGAGTCGCTGGACTGATGTCATTGTCTTGCGGTATGTTGTAAGATCTAGCGACTTCGCCCACACTGGTGCTCCATATAGCAGGACGGAGGTAACCACAGTTGCCAGTAGTCGCCTTCGGATTTGCCTGGGGCCTCCAATATTGGGCATTATCCGCGAAAGCGCGCCCTGTACTGCTGATGCCTTCCTGCTGACGCTGGAGATGTGCTCCTTGTAGTTGAGTCTGGCATCCAAGACCACTCCTAGATACCGGATGTAGGGTAGCGACCGGATGTCGTGATCGCCTACTCTTATGGTGATGGTCTCCATTTTCTTCCGGATACTCACAAGGAGTGCCTCGGTCTTATGTTCCGCCAAAGACAGGTCTGCCGATGTCATCCACTGTCTTATGCTCCGGATGGTGGTGGAGAATGCGGCTTCCAGTTCCTCTAGGTGTTTGGCTACCAGGACAACCGCTACGTCGTCCGCGAAAGCCACGAGTGTTGTGTTCGTCGGTAATTGCAGATGGAGTAGGCCGTCGTACATGACGTTCCATAAGAGTGGCCCCAGGACAGAGCCCTGAGGTACCCCTCCCGTGACCTCATACTCCGCTGGTCCATCCTCGGTCGCGTATTGCAGTAGTCGATCACTGAAGTATGATCTGACCATCCTCCGTAGGTAGTAGGGCACCCCCATGTTCTCAAGAGCCTCCAAGATTCGATCCCAGCGGGCCGAGTTAAACGCGTTCTTGATGTCCAGGGTGACAATGAGGCAATACTTTTTGGAACCGCCTTTCCATCTCTTTCCTGAGATGGCTTCCTTTGCAATGTTCGTGACGAGTTCCAGCGCGTCGATGGTCGATCTCCCCTTCCTGAATCCGAATTGAAATTCGGAAAGTTGAGGATCGATGTATTGCTCCAATCTGTCGGCCACTATCCGCTCCAAGTTCTTCCCGCCCGAATCCAACATGCAAAGTGGACGATAGGAAGCTGGCTCGTCCAGTGGTTTCTTCCCTTTTGGGATAAGAACCAATCTTTGTTGCTTCCAACGGGTCGGAAATATGCCTTGTCACAGGCATGCGTCGTACATGCTTCTGAACAAGTCTGGCCTGGCGGCAATTGCACTCTTCAGTGCGATGTTGGGTATGCCGCTCGGTCCTGGTGCCTTGCCATTCTGCAATCTAGTGCAGGCCCTCGTAAGCTCTTCCATGGTCACACCAGGAAATTCCACTTCTTCATCCTCCGGGTGGTAGTCGGGGAGTTCTGGTTTCTCCGGGAACAGATGTTCTACTATTCTGTGCAGTATGTCGGGACAGGTTGGTGTTGTTGCGGGTAGGCTTTTAATCCTATGCATGACCGTCTTATACGGTCTGCCCCACGGGTCCCGGTCCACTTCCGCGCAGAGTTCTCTCCAACATTCTCGTTTGCTGGAGTTGATGGCGTTTCTGAGAAGACGCCTTTTCTCTTCGTAGATACATCTGAGTTCCTCTGTCGAGGCCCTGTCTTGCCTACGAGCACGCTGGTGTTGCCTTCTTGCCTTCAGGCATGCTCGCCGATGTAGGGCGATGGTCGGGTTCCACCAGTGGACTGATGCTCGGCCTCTGTTTGGGCGACTCCTTGGCATCGACGCATCGATAGCTGCCACCAGGGTGGCTGTTACCTCTTCTGTGATGCCCTCGGCAGTTGTTGACCGGAGTGTCGTGTCAGGTGTGAGAGAACGGTAGGGCTGTGATGCCCTCGGCAGTTGGGAGTGGCGTGTCAGGTGTGAGAGAACGGTATTAATGCCTGAATAGATTTGCCGTGGTACTTTTTGAGAGGAGAGCGAGAATGGTGCGTGAATGAGTGTGTGAATGTCACGCAAGGTGGCTACAACCGGTTTAAAGACCAAGGTCGATTCCGGTTGTACTTTCGGGTCTTGACGAATCTGCGTACCTGAGCTAACTAAGCGGTGCCTAGGGTCTTACAAGATTCCTTACCGTAGCTCAATGAGCTGAGTACAAACCGAATTACTCTTAAAACAAAAATTTGTACTACGGGAATCGGGGTGCCCCATGGTATTAAAACTCACTGTGTCCGACAATAGTGTGGCGCCTTAGGCAGCAATATAATGGTTGCGGTTGATAACCATATCGCGGGTACGGTCTACGGATCGCTAGTGGGAAATACTGGTAATTATATCGGTCGCTGTCACTGCTTATCAGCTTGTAACTGGTTACAGACTGTAAACTGTCAGTAATGGTGGTGCGTTGATTGAGCGTAACTCAATTACTATGGTCGTAGAGGACTCGTGCTTTTAAGTTTAAAGAAAACTAGGTCAAGGTAAATAATATATTAAAACTGTATTGCCAGACTGCCACACTCCGTTTTCATACACAGAACGGCCATATTAAAATATTGCTAATTATTTCTTATTTCTAGTTTATTTTATTTTTTATAGAAAAAAGGTTCCACTTACTTTGGTATTTAACTTGGTTAACAAAACAAAATTCATTGCAATAAAATTACTACAAAATGTGTACATGACACAATTTCTAATCCATATAATTTATCTTGTTTACTTTGTAAACTCACAAAACCGAACTTTTACTGCAATAAAATTATGTCCTTTGTGAACCCATTGCAGTAAAATCAGTAGCCAGAAATAACGAATTTATCTTCTTACTTAATAGAATATCTTAAAATTTTAAATACAAAATAAATTATTAACAGGTGAACTGGACAATACCTGCACCACCAGTGCATGCAAGTATGTAAATATATTCTCTGATAGTAATGGCGGTTTTATTTCCGTAAATGCAGCACTGATTCAAAATTATTTTCTATTATTTTTATTAATTTAGTATAGATGTATCTGTGTACGTTTTGGGTATATTTATTATTTCAAGTTTTTCGAATAGCATATCGTATAATGTTTTTAATGGCGTATTCCATGGTTCCGGTGGTTAATATGTTAACTCTGGCTAAGTTCGGTGAGAACAGGAAAAGCTCTGCATACATAATATGCTTTAATTATGCTTTTATGTAATAATATCCTTCATAAATTTATTGTATGACATTTAAGCAAGCGTTCACGTATGCATACATATTCGAACGAAATGAGGGGCGACACTTCTATGCGCACAGCACGTCATATCTCCCATTCAGCCACCGCTCCAACTGCATTACATTGTGTTATAGTGAGTGGCTCTTTAGAAATAGTACAGAATTCAGTAAATCTAACGTATAGCAGCTAATTTCAGACTCTTTTAAGGTTTCTTTTATGAGAATGGGTCCAGAGTGCAGGCTGCATAAAGTAGGAAAATATGCATAAATGCATTAAATTCAGTGCATTACCTTTGGTGGCCTTTTAGCCGCAAATGATTTCTAGCACCATTTTACGCTAATTAAAAAGGCACCATTTACTAAGGTAAGTGAACATTGAAATTTCCGGAAATTTTCTTTTTTTTTAAAAAAAAAAACATCAACTGGGCCGGGGCATTTCTTTATGATATTAGCTTCATATGCAGTCTCAATTCCCTTAGCCCAGACACAAATGTGCAAGCACATATTATCGTTGTATTTATGACAGAAAGATTTATATAATTTAGTGTACAGAGATGAATCTCCTTACGAACATAGTCTTGGAATCAGATTTATTTTTATTGCAACCGAATTTCAGGATATACACAAAAATTTACTCTCCTATACTCATATTGTAACGAGCAAGTATATGATTATCGAAGGGAATATCAATTCAATATGCTTATATGATTTTCAAGAATTTACCAGAGTAATGCTCCACAATGATTGGTTGAAGATTTGCCAGTTTTCCATGGCTACTATAATTCGCCCAGCTTAATTT
Organism: Atherix ibis; assembly: GCA_958298945.1. Lineage (NCBI taxonomy): Eukaryota > Metazoa > Arthropoda > Insecta > Diptera > Athericidae > Atherix > Atherix ibis. The sequence continues at coordinate 121,018,213 of OY282606.1, forward strand.
GGAACGAAATGTAAGAAATTTCATCCTCATTTCGGGCACATTTCTAACACAAGTCACGTACGAAGGTTTCACATGCTCCTTTCTCTGATCATGCAATTTGGAATACTTTATTTGAACTCTTACAAGTATGTTCAGATGAAATTTATTTCCACTATCAATTTAATCTTTAAACAAACAGACAAAAAAATATGCACACTATACGAATATGAGTGAAATGTGCTTGCTAGTGCAAGGGGTAGTTTCTCTCTTTTCGAATGGACAATCTCAGATAACTCTGAATATAAGTTCCTTTCTTTAAAAAAATAAAAAAAAATATATATTTAAACTTATAAATGAAAAATATTTTATACAAAACTCAGAAAAAATCCAATATATTCGGGATTTTATCCAACATATACAAAAAAAAAGAAAGAAAACATATACAAAAAATTAATAAACATTTATTCTAAGAGATGTGTTTCATCGAGATAGTCTATTTTGTGTTTGTTTAATTTACAAAAAAAAATCCAACTTACCAACGTAAATGAACCTAATAAGCTGCTATTTAAAATGCATCCTTCTAAGCATAAAAAGGTGAACGAAAAAAGGCTAAGATTAATTTCAATTCACAAAAATTCCGCAGCTTTTCTCTCATGGCCCATATTCTATGAGAAATTTCATAGCTTTTGCATGTATAGTTTTTGCATCTAATTATTTTTTTTTTTTAATTATATTCACTTTTATTTCGAAAAGAATTTAAATTATAGCAAATTCTATTCAATGAAATTTTGATGTATAAATGCGCCCTTCTAACACTCTATAAATTTGCAGTAAAAATATTTTCAAAAGAAAGAAAATTTCTGGATTTTTTCACTCTGCAATCATTGAGAAGCTGTTCAAATTTTGTACTAAAGGAAAATACGTAACAGAGTAGAATAATTTATATATTTAGCAAATATTAAAAATTGTTTAAAACTTTTTTCTTTAAGTTTGTGTCATTTTTAAAGGAAACCGTTTAAAAATCTATTTTTTTTTGTTGAAAAATTGCAATCAAGTTTGAATTTTTATTCTCAATCAAGTTTTCATTTTATATTGGATAATAAGTTTCGATAATAATTATAAAAATATTATTAAAACAATTATCGTACTCTATTAAAAGACTGTAAATAATTTAAAATTGTGTTAAACCAAAAAAAAAAAAAAAAAAATAATAAGAAAACATCACAAAATATCCTTGCAGAGTGCAAAAAAAAAAAGAAAACCTTTACGTCAATATAAGAGTAGAATTTCATAATCAGTGAATTTTAAATACAATTTGAGGTAGGAAAAAAAATATCCTTCAAAATATTTACATCACGTCCTTGTATCGAAAGCATAAGTCCATCCATCATGAAGGAGAATGAAAAAAGACGAAAAAATGACAAAGAAAAAACTCCAAAGTGAACAACGTGCTGTGATTTTATTTCGTTAACGGATGACAGATAACAAATCGATCATTTCTAGGAGCTGGAAAACTTTTCAGCCCTAAGAGTGAATCACGAAAGGACATCACAAAACGGATGGTATGGAAACGCTTCATCATCTCCAACCTATTATGTCCTGTCGTTCATTTTTAAAGGAAATTAAGGTATTACGAAAAATGACACACCACTAAATATGCTGTGCACGCAGACTATTTTCAAAGCTATCAACGTTCAAGGATTTTATAGAAAAAAGGATCCTTTTTTAAGTAATTATTAGAAAATTTTACAAAATACCAAAGCTGATTTACATACTACCAGTAGTAGTCTCTTATCAACAACCTTTTTTTTTATATATAACTATTCATATTAAAAAGGACACATTCTTAAATAAATAATATTTTTTTTTTAAATTTATTACAAAAAAATGTATAAAAATAATTATTGTCTCATGTGGAATTATTTCAATAAAGTTTATTTGTATTAATAATAATTTGATGAAAATTAAATTTTACGAATCCCATATGTGTGGGATTGGTCGATTTCGATAAGGACTAACTTTGTCCTAATTATACGATATCAAAGAATATTATTGAATAAAATGCATTTACTGAATTACATTGAACCAATTCTATAATATTATTTGTACTATTGTATATTCGTTCGTATAATCAAATTGTATAAATACGAGTCCATTAAAACCAAATCCATTCGAATTTACAAATTAAGAATCCATTTTTGTATCATCATTTACTCCCTAAATGGTTATTCAGTTATTTTGAATACGATACGATAAACACTTAAATATCGACTATTATGAAATTTTATTAAATTTCAAATTAAAGCTAAAAAGTGTATTTTCGGTTATTCATATAGACTAGCCAAATGCACAAGCTAACCGAACATTTTGAATATAGAAATTAATAAAGTAAATATAATTGAAATGGTATGAAAATTTTATGCAATCAAACGTGAGTTATCCTTTTTACTGCAGACTGAACTTTTTCTGTTTCCTATCCAAAATATATCTGCAGTCTGCATGAAAACGAATCCGAAAACCAACTATATCGTCCATGGATCACTTCGCCATCTACAAAACATACTTTCAGTTACATTCTGAAACATTCCAAAAAAAAAAAAATTATTTTTTATAAAAACAACATGTACTCGTACTTTTAAAATGAAGAATAGAAATTTTTCTAAAAGTTAAAATCAAGAAGAAAAAATTTCAATTTATGGCAGGAAATTCATTTTCTTTCAACTGAAAGTGGTTTCGCCTGAAAGGAATCCACATCAAATATTGTAGTTGCTGTACAGAATCTTTTCCACCATTAAAGCGTTTATACTATTCGAAAAGAGAAAAAATAAATAAAATTCCGAAAAGGACAAAAGCAAAATTGTTGAAGGAAAATTTAACCAGTCAAATGAAATTTTGTAAAACAAAGATGCCTTCTTGGTCAAAGGAAAATTTATTCGATTGAAAATGGATGAAATTACATTAACTTTAATATAGAATGAAAAATAAGTAAAAGAAAATGGAAAAAATATCTAATAAATAATATTAACTTGCTACTACCCCCTATCTCTCTGTAAGTTTGAACTTTTCTATCATATAATCGGGGAAAATTAATTAACACAAAAATTACACAATATGAGGAGGGTTGATTAGATTAATCAATATTAAAAGAGTCGACAGTATATAGCGTAAAGAAAGTTCACTTGAATAAAATTCGATTCAATTAATAAAAGGTTCGTTAATAGCATAATTTTATTAACGTATTAGACAATTGATAATAAAGTACGTTTTGAGGGTGAATACGAGTAAATGTGGCATTGACGTCACTGCCAGGGTGGGTAGTTCTTTCTCAATCAAGAATATGGAAAATCTAACCCACCCCCAATAACGTAACTCGACTAATTATAGTTCAATTTAATACAATTTTTTTTTCTCTAGAATATTTAATTACTTAACACGTGCTCTTGAGAATAGAATTAAACTAAAAGTAAATTTTTTATCCAAGTCTGATGGGATAGTTTTGGGATTTTAAATTAAAATCAAAACTTTTTTTTTTAAGGTTAAAATTGGCTATTTGTTTTTTTAGCCAGAAGGTTTACCGTTTTTTTTATAATATCTTTAGTTTTGCTCGCAAATCCTCATTAAAATAATTCAAATTTATTATGAAAATGATCGATTTATGAAAGCCAAGTTTCGTAAAATTGGTGAGCCTACAAACAAAAATTGGGTGGATAAATTTGAGCTTACAGGTTTGGTGCAAGATAAACTAATAACAATACGTGCTCATACAGAACGCTTTGCTAAAAATATTACTTCCACTTGTGAAGGAAGATGTTGCAAAGGATCGAGTTTTATCGGCTTCATGAAGTTCTCAATAACTTGGCCGAACGTCAAAATTTCGAAGGAATGTGTTGCAAAGGATCCTGTTTCATCGGCTTCATGAAGTTCTCAATAACTGGGCCGAACGTCAAAATTTCGAAGGAATGTGTTACTAAGGATCCTGTTTCATCGACTTCACGAAGTTCTCAATAACTGGGCCGAACGTCAAAATTTCGAAGGAATGTATTGCAAAGGATCCTGTTTCATCGGCTTCACGAAGTTCTCAATAACTGGGCCGAACGTCAAAATTTCGAAGAAAGGTGTTGCAAAAGATCCGGTTTCATCGGCTTCATGAAGTTCTCAATAACTGGGCCGAACGTCGAAATTTCAAAGGAAGGTGTTGCAAAGGATCCAGATTCATCGGCTTCACGAAGTTCTCAATAACTGGGCCGAACGTCAAAATTTCAAAGGAAGGTGTTGCAAAGGATCCAGATTCATCGGCTTCACGAAGTTCTCAATAACTGGGCCGAACGTCAATATTTCGAAGGAAAGTGTTGCAAAGGATCCTGTTTCATCGGCTTCATGAAGTTCTCAATAACTGGGCCGAACGTCAAAATTTCGAAGGAATGTGTTACTAAGGATCCTGTTTCATCGACTTCACGAAGTTCTCAATAACTGGGCCGAACGTCAATATTTCGAAGGAAAGTGTTGCAAAGGATCCAGTTTCATCGACTTCACGATGTTCTCAATAACTGGGCCGAACGTCAAAATTTCAAAGGAAGGTGTTTTAAAAGATCCAGTTTCATCGGCTTGACGAAGTGCTCAATAACTGGGCCGAACGTCAAAATTTTGCTTGAACATGGACCTGGTTTTTTAACAACAAAAAATGCTAACAATCAAAATTGTGACATTTGAGGTTCTGACGTTCCAAAATACTGAAGGCATCAAGTCCATATTTTTTCGTAAATGGGAATGTTTCTACAGTTACTATTAATAGGTGGTAAGCAATTTTTGATAATAACCAATTTTTTGGGGCTTTTTTTGATGACATGGAAGTAGACAAGTTATGGTTTCAACAGGACGGCATTACGTACCACACTGCCCAAGAAACAATCGATTTATTAAAAACCTAATTCCATGGACGTCTAATTTTGAATTCAATGCACTCATATCATGTCACTTAAAGCCTTTTTGTGGGGCTATATGAAAGGTAAGACTTATGAGAATAGTCTACATATAATTCAAGACCTCAAAGCCACACTGCCCAAGAAACAATCGATTTATTAAAAACCTAATTCAATGGACGTCTAATTTTGAATTCAATACACCAAGATCATATCACTTAACACCTTTTTGTGGGACTATGTGAAAGGTAAGACTTATGAGAATAGTCCACATACAATTCAAGACCTCAAAGCCACACTGCCCAAGAAACAATCGATTTATTAAAAACCTAATTCAATGGACGTCTAATTTTGAGTTCAATGGACCAAGATCATGTCACTTAACGCCTTCGTATGGGGCTATGTAAAAGGTAAAACTTATGAGAATAGTCCACATACAGTTCAAGACCTCAAAGCCACACTGCCCTACAAACAATTGATTTATTAAAAATCTAATTCAATGTACGTCTAATTTTGAATTTAATGCACCGAGATCATATCACTTAACGCCTTTTTGTGGGGCTATGTGAAAGGTAAGACATATGAGAATAGTCCACACACAATTCAAGACCTCAAAGCCACACTGCCCAAGAAACAATCGATTTATTAAAAACCTAATTCAATGGACGTCTAATTTTGGATTCAGTGCACGAAGATCATATCGCTAAACGCCTTTTTGTAGGGATATATGAAAGGTAAGACATATGAGAATAGTCCACATATAATTCAAGACCTCAAAGCCACACTCCCCAAGGAACAATCGATTTATTAAAAACCTAATTCAATGGACGTCTAATTTTGAATTCAATGCACCAAGATCATATCACTTAACACCTTTATGTAGGGCTATGTGAAAGGTAAGACTTATGAGAATAGTCCACATATAATTCAAGACCTCAAAGCCACACTGCCCAAGAAACAATTGATTAATTAAAAACCTAATTCAATGGACGTCTAATTTTGAATTCAATGGATCAAGATCATATTATTTAACGCTTTTTTGTGGGACTATGTGAAAGGTAAGACTTATGAGAATAGTCCACATACAATTCAAGACCTCAAAGCCACACTGCCCAAGAAACAATCGATTTATTAAAAACCTAATTCAATGGACGTATAATTTTGAATTCAATGCACCAAGGTCATATCACTTAACGCCTTTTTGTGGGGCTATGTGAAAGGTAAGATATATGAGAATAGTCCACATATAATTCAAGACCTCAAAGCCACACTGCCCAAGAAACAATCGATTTATTAAAAACCTAATTCAATGGACGTCTAATTTTGAATTCAGTGCAACAAGATCATATCACTTAACGCCTTTTTGTAAGGATATATGAAAGGTAAGACTCATGAGAATAATCCACATACAATTCAAGACCTCAAAGCCACACTGCCCATAAAATAATCGATTTATTAAAAACCTATTTCAATGGACGTCTAATTTTGAACTCAATAATTTAATGGACGTCTTATTTCGAATAGGCATGGCAAGATAAGGCCTATGAGAATAGTCCACATATAATTCAAGATCTCAAAGCCAATATGAACCGCATCATCCGTACAATAGATCTATAAATATACAAAAATTATCGATGTCTGTAAACGTACTCCTGGTACATATTTGCTTGATATTGTTTTTTATTCATAAATGATATTATCTTTACCAAATATATTTATATAAAAAATAATCGAATTTTCATACAAAATGTGTGTTTTCCTTGAATTTTAATTTATAAAATAAATTTTATTTACGTCAATCGAATTTCTGTTCATATTTATTATTTTTAGAAGTTTTTATTTTAAATACGAGTATTTCCAATTTTCCTTTAGTTCAAAAAAAAAACAACTAATTATTTTCATTTTATTAAATGTAAATATAGAATATCGATTTAAGAAAAACTGAATTTCCATAACATTAGCTGCTATAAAATTTTATAAGCTTTTTCACACCTTTCTAAATCAATTCATTTCATTTAAATAAATAAATTCGTTTAATAAAATTTTACTATATTCAACGTTGACAATTCATTGCAGTACATTTAATTTTAACGTAAATAATCGTAACTATCGCCAAGTGAACTACACAGTTTGGCATCACTGCCAAATGGAGTGTATAAAATTCGTAGTTAATTTATATGTCAGCGAAAATTAGCTGGCATCTAAGTAATTTTGCAATAATTGGAACTAAAAAGTTTTTGAAAATTCCATTAGCAGAGAAATGAAAAGTCTGCAAATGGTGCTAAAGTTACGAAAGAGTAACAATAAGTTTGGAAATAATGCATTTTCAGAGCTCGTAACAGTATTCGTATGTGAAGTTTGTATGTACGTGTATGTATGAGTGCAGATGGAAGGAATATTGCATATCAGATAAAAACATCCAGAAAAAGAGAAAATGTTTAATAAAAATATTTATTTTTATGGAGAAGCACGGCTGTTTGCATTTGTCAGGAGGAGAGGGTTTTTTAAATAGTATTGCGAAAAAAGTTTTAATGACAAATACCACTGAATTAGCTGCATATAAATAGAAAATGTTAATTAACACTTGTACACATGTTTATGATCAACTTTATTAGATGTTTATGATCTATATTTTCTATCATCATTTCGACAGATGCAAGTCATCATTCAGTAAACCGATCGAAAGTCGTAGCAAAAATTCTCATAAAGAACGACACTTTTTACTATTTTCGGTTTTTTTTTTTTTTTTTTTTTTATAAATTAAAACAAAGAATATTTTTACTACCACTATTTATACTTTAAAAAGAAAACACAAACAATCAAATAAAATTTCCTCAGTTAAAGTATTTGATTTTTTCTAAATCTGTTATGGATTAATGGACGGAACCCTTTGCAGAATATGTACTTATATCTGAATTTTCATACTGATTTTTCCAAAAGAAAAATGGGATATAAATTCCTCTAAACTATATAATAATCAATTTATAGAATATTATTTAGTTTAGAGAAATTTATATCGCATTATTGAGAATATTTCAAAGAAAAAAACTTCATCTCTTTCGAAAAAGAAACATTGAAATTTAGTTACTATAGAGGGGATGTACCATTTACAACCCATACAATATATTTTTAAATCTAAAAAGATACAAATATTCTTAGAACAATTTCCATTTTAGTTTGTTTAACTCTTTTGCTTGCCTCATTGTAGGAGAGATTCAGGACAATTTTTTTTTAATATCAACAAACGGTTCAACATATTTGTTTTTGTTCATTGATTTAAATTTTCTCCTAAAAAAATATTAATTCAATGTCAAATTAATATATCTGAAATTAATAAAAATTCTTGTACTGTCCAAAAACGACCGACCCCATATTCGTCTGCTAAGCTAACAACTCTACAAAACCATACAAATGTTAAGCGTGTCGATCTTCTGCTTGTCAATTTGTTCATTGCGTAAGTTTCAATTGCTACACAAATTTATAATTAATTGGAACCAGTTTTTTCAAAATTTATTTATAATTATCTAAAATAACTTTTTAAAAAATGAATTATAAATTTAACAATTAATTTACCAACAACAAAACGCCATATATTGAAAATCTATCATAACATCTTTGCAAATAATTTAATTTCACATCAAGAAAAAAATTTACTTAAAAATCAATTCAATTTCAGACTAGAATAGAATCTACTCATTATGTCAGAATAGAACACGGCTAAACCTTAAATTAAATTAAATTAATGTTTAATTGTTTATAATATAATTGCAGATATTAACAACATCAGTAGACATAAAATTATGTATTTCAAAGTTCGGTGTTCGGCTTTGCAAGGAAAATATTTTATTTTAACTTTAAATAAAATTTCAATTTTGACAAATCATTTTTCCAAGACAAAAATTAAATTGACAAATTTTGATTGACAAATTTTTACTGACAACATTTTTACTAATAAATTTTTACTGTCAATTTTTCACCGCAAATTTTTACTGACAAATTTTTACTGGCAAATTTTAAATGACAAATTTTTACCGAAAAACTTTTACTGACAAGATTTTACTGACAAATTTTTACTGAAAAACTTGTACTGACAACATTTTACTGACAAATTTTTACTAAATATTTAGTCAGTAAAATGTTATCAGTATAAGTTTTTTAGTAAAAATTTGTAAGTAATAATTTGTTAGTATAAATATTCATGCAGAATTTGTTACTGAAAATATTTACTGACAAATTTTCATGACAATATTTTACTGACACATTTTTACTAACAATTTTTTACAGAAAAGATATTACTGACAAATTTTTACTGACAGACATATTCACAAATTTTACTGACAAATTTTTAATGACAAATCTTAACTGAACATTTTTACTAACAAATATTTGCTAACAAATTTTTACTGAAAAACTTTTACTCACAAAGTTTTACTGACAAATTTTTACTGAAAAACTTTTACTGACAAATTTTTACTAACAAATCTTTACTGAAAAAGTTTTACTAACAAAATATTTTATTTTAACTTTAAATAAAATTTCAATTTTGACAAATCATTTTTCCAAGACAAAAATTAAATTGACAAATTTTGATTGACAAATTTTTACTGACAACATTTTTACTAATAAATTTTTACTGTCAATTTTTCACCGCAAATTTTTACTGACAAATTTTTACTGGCAAATTTTAAATGACAAATTTTTACCGAAAAACTTTTACTGACAAGATTTTACTGACAAATTTTTACTGAAAAACTTGTACTGACAACATTTTACTGACAAATTTTTACTAAATATTTAGTCAGTAAAATGTTATCAGTATAAGTTTTTTAGTAAAAATTTGTAAGTAATAATTTGTTAGTATAAATATTCATGCAGAATTTGTTACTGAAAATATTTACTGACAAATTTTCATGACAATATTTTACTGACACATTTTTACTAACAATTTTTTACAGAAAAGATATTACTGACAAATTTTTACTGACAGACATATTCACAAATTTTACTGACAAATTTTTAATGACAAATCTTAACTGAACATTTTTACTAACAAATATTTGCTAACAAATTTTTACTGAAAAACTTTTACTCACAAAGTTTTACTGACAAATTTTTACTGAAAAACTTTTACTGACAAATTTTTACTAACAAATCTTTACTGAAAAAGTTTTACTAACAAAATATTTTATTTTAACTTTAAATAAAATTTCAATTTTGACAAATCATTTTTCCAAGACAAAAATTAAATTGACAAATTTTGATTGACAAATTTTTACTGACAACATTTTTACTAATAAATTTTTACTGTCAATTTTTCACCGCAAATTTTTACTGACAAATTTTTACTGGCAAATTTTAAATGACAAATTTTTACCGAAAAACTTTTACTGACAAGATTTTACTGACAAATTTTTACTGAAAAACTTGTACTGACAACATTTTACTGACAAATTTTTACTAAATATTTAGTCAGTAAAATGTTATCAGTATAAGTTTTTTAGTAAAAATTTGTAAGTAATAATTTGTTAGTATAAATATTCATGCAGAATTTGTTACTGAAAATATTTACTGACAAATTTTCATGACAATATTTTACTGACACATTTTTACTAACAATTTTTTACAGAAAAGATATTACTGACAAATTTTTACTGACAGACATATTCACAAATTTTACTGACAAATTTTTAATGACAAATCTTAACTGAACATTTTTACTAACAAATATTTGCTAACAAATTTTTACTGAAAAACTTTTACTCACAAAGTTTTACTGACAAATTTTTACTGAAAAACTTTTACTGACAAATTTTTACTAACAAATCTTTACTGAAAAAGTTTTACTAACAAAATATTTTATTTTAACTTTAAATAAAATTTCAATTTTGACAAATCATTTTTCCAAGACAAAAATTAAATTGACAAATTTTGATTGACAAATTTTTACTGACAACATTTTTACTAATAAATTTTTACTGTCAATTTTTCACCGCAAATTTTTACTGACAAATTTTTACTGGCAAATTTTAAATGACAAATTTTTACCGAAAAACTTTTACTGACAAGATTTTACTGACAAATTTTTACTGAAAAACTTGTACTGACAACATTTTACTGACAAATTTTTACTAAATATTTAGTCAGTAAAATGTTATCAGTATAAGTTTTTTAGTAAAAATTTGTAAGTAATAATTTGTTAGTATAAATATTCATGCAGAATTTGTTACTGAAAATATTTATTGACAAATTTTCATGACAATATTTTACTGACACATTTTTACTAACAATTTTTTACAGAAAAGATATTACTGACAAATTTTTACTGACAGACATATTCACAAATTTTACTGACAAATTTTTAATGACAAATCTTAACTGAACATTTTTACTAACAAATTTTTGCTAACAAATTTTTACTGAAAAACTTTTACTCACAAATTTTTACTGACAAATTTTTACTGAAAAACTTTTACTGACAAATTTTTACTAACAAATCTTTACTGAAAAAGTTTTACTAACAAATTTTTACTGAAAAATTTTACTGACAAATTTTACGGACAAATTTGTTACTGTCAAATTTTTATTACCAAATTTTAACTGTAAATATTTTAACACAAATTTTAACTGACAAATGTTTACTGACAAATTTTAACTGACAAATGTTTACTGACAAGATTTTACTGACAAATTTTTTCTGTTAATTTTTTACTACAAATTTTTAATGAATACTTTTACTGAAAAATGTTTACTGATAAATTTTGACTGACAAATTTTTATCAAAATATTTTACTGACAAGATTTTACTGACAAATTTTACTACAAAAATTTTATTGTCAAGATTTTATTGGCAAATTTTTACTGAAAAACTTTTACTGACAAATTTTTACTGACAGACTTATATTCACAAATTTTACTGACAAATTTTTAATGACAAATCTTTACTGAACATTTTTACCAACAAATTTTTGCTAATAAATTTGTACTGAAAAACTTTTACTAACAAAGTTTTACTAACAAATTTTTACTGAGAAATTTTTACTGAAAAAGTTTTATTGACAGATTTTACTGACAAATTTTTACTGACAGACTTATGCTGATAAATTTTACTAACAAATTTGTACTGAATATTTCTAATATTAAATTTTTACTGATAGATTTATACTGACAAATTTTTACTTATTTTGTATTTTGAACAGTTTAACGATAGAGTTTTACTGATAAATGTTTTGTCCTCTGATTTAATCAAAAGTTTAAAAGCTTAATTTCTATAAATTTTTATATCTATGCCTAAACACAGATCTTTGTTAGTTTAATAGAACTTTTTTTTGTTATTTAATAAATACTCGTAGTAAAATAACGAAATGAAAAATTGTTTCTATTTAGAAATTCTTTATTTTATTATATAAATAAATTTTGAGTAAATTGTAAATTCCGCCTTCGTTCTAACAAGCATTTACACAAGCTAATAAAATGAACAAACCTACCCGAAAATGACTAACTATAGAAATCTTAACGTCGAGTTGAATTGAATTTGAATTCAAATTAAATGGCATTCGTACCCAAACAGTAAGGGCATCTCTGCCAACCATCTCGAATACTAATGTACAAATGCATTTGAGTAAAGTTAAGAAAATATTTTAAATAATATAGAAAATATCCTTCCGACGGCAATATAGCAATATGAAGTTAGTGGTAGAAGCACTTTTCTCTCTTCCACCCTTTGCGGATTGTTTAGTTTGAAGCGCATAAAAGCTTTTAGTGTGCATGCTATATAAGTACACCACCCATAATTTCCTTGCATATTCCTTTAATGCGTTCTTGGTTTTATTCTATTTGCAAGCTTTACATTTTCTTGGATTATATTGAATTTTCTTCGTTTAGAATTTTTTTTAAACTTACAAAAAAAAAATTTCAAAAATATATGAAAAGAGAATATGGATTCTGGGCAGAAACTCGACTAAATACAAACAAGTAAGCCTAAATTGTATTGAACATTCAAGTATTTGTATTTATTAACCCAATCACAAAAAAGGAAAACTCCTGTGACCAAATGCACGATATTTTATTTTAACGAAAAAATTTCATTTCGTCCGGAATGATTTATAAAAAAAAAAAATTATTAGCAAATCCCATAAAAAGAAAATTTTTAAATCAAATATTATAAAACAAATCAATAAGTACATTGCCAATCATAAATAAATATAGTTTTCTGTATCAAAGAGTCGATATGAAAAATATTTCTGATAAAATAAAAAATTTAACTAGCATTTTTCGAAAAAATATTTACGGAATATATTTAAATATCCGAAATTTTTATTGGACAATTTAAAATTTTTTCTAAAAATTCCAATTGGAAATTTTATTTATTAACTCGACATTTCGAATCAGTATTTTTAATGTGTGAAAAAAAAACTTGAAAGAATATTATTTGTTCAAAATTTAATTGTACTAAGAGGGAATATTATATAATTGGAAATCTGTAAGCGCATAGATTTAGTTTTAATTAAATTGGACAATGTGAGTGTTTAGTTTCGATATTATATTTCTGAACAAAACATCTGAGATGGAATAACAAGTCAATTGTATCGACAGAAGACAATTGGAAAATGTGAAGACAATTTAGTTCGTACGAACAGACATGATAGAAATGCGGAAAGACTATTTTCCAGTACGATTAAGTGCATAACGTTTTGTTTTAATAACATCTCCTAAGTCTAATGTTAACTTCATCGAGTGAGTCCTAGTTGAGCCATAATTCCATAATTTTGGCAGCTATGAAATATACCAGAGCCACTGTACTGTACGTACCCTCACACAACCCATCTGGATGCATCTGTAAACATGCTTCCTACGAGTATGTTCGTAAACATTCTATGGAATGGGAAGATAACTACGAGTACACGAGCATCTCCCGTCAAAATTAGGAGCCATTCGTGTGGGAAAACTGCAATATTAAAATACACTCGTCTGCATATACACCCGTCTCGGTCTTGAATGTATAAGCAGTAGTAGAATCTTATCCTTTCGAACTATGACAAAATCTTCTCAAATTAAATTTATTACAAAATATTCACTAGGGAAACAAACTTAATGCAAGTTTTAGTTTCTGTAAACGATTATAGTCGGTTTCCTTTTAAGATTTTTGCAATAGTCTTCATTTATTTTCTCTAATCCTTATCCATTTTGAATATGTAAATAAAATTAAAATTTATTCTCAATTTATATATTAAAAATGCAAGATTCTGAAATCAAGAATGTCAAAAAACACAAAAAAAAACACAATTTCTGTTTTTTACTTTAAAGAAAAATCACAAAAAGATAATCCGAATGAAAATCAAATCATAAATCTACTAGGACTTGGTTTTTATTTTATTTTTTTTTTGGTGTAATTTTCATTAACACAAAAAGCTCGCACAAATAATTTATGAATCTCCTTATGACTATTTTTATTAGGAGCAAAAACGATGGCGCTCATAAATTCATTGATGTTGGAAATAATTGCTTTAATTTTTTTATCATTACAATTTTCAAATTCCTCTCAGTTCATACAGTCCACCATGACCTACTGCCATTTATTTATTCAATTTCCAATCTTGCTCCCTATTGCCCCTCTTCTACCATTACATTAGCTGTTCGGCGTTCTTCTTCCTTTATATATGAATATTTACCCAGAAGATGATGTAATCAACGAAAGCTTCATAAAAATCCTGCCGATTAGAATGTACGAATCCATGACTTGCGCATTTAACAAAATTTTAGTACAAAATTACATGAGAATAAAATAAGAGCTTTAATCGCTGAGCGGAGAACGAACACAACATTTTAAGAAGTCAGTATGCAACCCACCAAAATATTTCCAAGCATTTCTGTAGCTCAGAACTTTCCATAGAACGATCTACTCGGAATAATTTCGTCGTTGCTTTAATGATAATACTATCGATATTAATAGCTTTAAAAGCTCCATTATCTAAAAGCAAAAAATATATATATTTATATATAAAACAGACAGAAAAAATTAGATAAGCAAATTTATTTGAAAAGCCTTCCATTATTACCAAGAAGACAACAATATCTCCTCATAAATTCACAGTTTAACTAACACCTGATGCAGCATATCAAGCGGAGGCAATCAATCAATCGAACTTTCCGCGCATATTTACTCCCATACAGTAATTAAGGTACATCACTTATTTTATTTTATACGCGATTATTTTCATATTTAACTAATTTAAATATTTAAATAGTAAACATTTTCAGAAAATATATTATGTAAAAATTTCTTAGTTTCAAAAAAAAAATAACGATTTTTTATACAATATATTTTTTCTGTTATTCCAACAGAAAAAAAAACACTAAACATTTTTACCGAAAAATTTTACTGAACATTTCGACTGAAAATTTTTACTAAAAATTCTTACTGAAAATTTTTACTGAAAATTTAATACAAAATTTTTAAAGACACATTTTTACCGACCAATTTTTAATGACAAGTTTCTACTTTCAGATTATTACTGATAAATTTTTACTGACAACTTTTACTGAAAATTTTTACTGAAAATTTTTACTGAAAATTTTTACTGAAAATTTTTACTGAAAATTTTTACTGAAAATTTTTACTGAAAATTTTTACTGAAAATTTTTACTGAAAATTTTTACTGAAAATTTTTACTGAAAATTTTTACTCAAAATTTTTACTCAAAATTTTTACTGAAAATTTTTACTGAAAATTTTTACTGAAAATTTTTACTGAAAATTTTTACTGAAAATTTTTACTGAAAATTTTTACTGAAAATTTTTACTGAAAATTTTTACTGAAAATTTTTACTGAAAATTTTTACTGAAAATTTTTACTGAAAATTTTTACTGAAAATTTTTACTGAAAATTTTTACTGAAAATTTTTACTGAAAATTTTTACTGAAAATTTTTACTGAAAATTTTTACTGAAAATTTTTACTGAAAATTTTTACTGAAAATTTTTACTGAAAATTTTTACTGAAAATTTTTACTGAAAATTTTTACTGAAAATTTTTACTGAAAATTTTTACTGAAAATTTTTACTGAAAATTTTTACTGAAAATTTTTACTGAAAATTTTTACTGAAAATTTTTACTGAAAATTTTTACTGAAAATTTTTACTGAAAATTTTTACTGAAAATTTTTACTGAAAATTTTTACTGAAAATTTTTACTGAAAATTTTTACTGAAAATTTTTCCTGAAAGTTTTTACTGAAAATTTTTACTGAAAATTTTAACTGAAAATTTTTACTGAAAATTTTTACTGAAAATTTTTACTGAAAATGTTTACTGAAAATGTTTACTGAAAATATTTACTGAAAATGTTACTGAAAATATTTACTGAAAGTATTTACTGAATATATTTTCTGAAAATATTTATTGAAAATATTTACTGAAAATATTTACTGACAACTTTTAAGTAAACATTTTTTACTGAAACATTTTAACTGACAAATTTTAGTGACAAATTTTTACTAATAAATGTTTACTGCAAAAAATGTTTACAAATTTTTACAGAAAATTCTTACTGAAAATTTTTTTCTGAAAATTTTTACTGAAGATTTTTACTGACAAATTTTTACTGACAAATTTTACTGAAAAATTTGTACAGACAAATTTTTATTGAAATATTTTTACTGACAAATTTTTACAGAAAATTTTTACTGAAAATTTTTTTCTGAAAATTTTTACTGAAGATTTTTGCTGACAAATTTTTGCTGAACACTGATATAGAAAATTTTTACCGACGAATTTTTACTGACAAATTTTTACTGACAAATGTTTACTCACAAATTTGTACTAGCAAATTTTTACTAACAAATATTTGCTGACAAACATTTACTGACAAATTTTTACTGAAAAATTTTAACCAACAAATTTTTACTAAAAACTTTTAAGTAAAAATTTTTTACTGAAACATTTTTACTGACAAATTTTAGTGACAAATTTTTACTTATAAATCTTTACTGCAAAAAATTTTTACAAATTTTTACAGACAAATTTTGTACTGAACATTTTAACTGAAAATTTTTAATGACAAATTTTACTGAAAAATTTGTACAGACGAATTTTTATTGAAATATTTTTACTGATAAATTTTTACTGACAAATTTTTGCTGAACACTGTTATAGAAAATTTTTAAAGACAAATTTTTACCGACGAATTTGTAATGATAAATTTTTTACATTCAGATTTTTACTGACAAATTTTTAGTCACAAATTTTTAATCACAAATTTGGACTTACAAATTTTTACTAATAAATAATTGCTGACAAACTTTTATTGACAAATTTTTACTGAAAAATTTTAACCAACAAATTTTTACTGAACATTTTCACTCAATTATTTTATGTAAAAAATTTTTAGTTTCAAGAAAAAAATAACGACTTTTCATTTAATATATTTTTTTTTCTTATTGTCAAACTTCAACCTTTTACACAATATAATTCATTTTTAATACCAAATCTCTTATATTGTAGAATTGATTTTGATTTTAAAATTTCCATTTAATATATTTTATTAATTGCTGCTATAACATTTAATTATGCTTAGAGTGCACTTGTATTTATTGAAGAATTTAATCAAAACTACAAACAATTCAGGAATAAATATTTTCGTTGTTAAAGAATTAAAATAAAATAAAACCTCTCAATTATGGAATCAATCATTTTGGCCATCAAATCAATTAATTCGATTACGAATATTTTATGTCCCATTCCATTTGATCAATTATTGTATATTCTATGCCGGTTATTTCTGCATTTATCATAATTGTTGATATTATAAATTGAAGTGTTTTTCTGTCCAACATTGATACTGAAATTAAAATAGTTCAAACTCATACCGAATATGCCGTAGTAGAGTGGCTGGTGTGCGTATCAATAAATACTATTAAAATTAAAACTATTGCAATTTATTTAATTAAATACATAAAATGTTTGCATATTATTTACTTATGGATTTGAATTCAAATATTAATCTGACGATGATATGAATACGAATCTCGGTTTTTATCCTTTAGAAAATATTAATCAATCAGAATACAAAATTTTTATGATTTGTTAATTTCTCCAAATGCAGTACGCCAATAATTTTTTTTTTTTGGTTAATGAAAAGTCACTTTTTTGTTTTGGTAAAAAACAAACAAAAAAGAGAAAATTAAATGCTTCGAGATCTGTTTTTTTTTCGTCCTTTTCTCTAGTAATCGTGATGAGCTTCTTGAAGTGATTTCAATCAACAAATTATTTAACATTTTATGATTATGTGAAAATATTATTGTTTGTTTTTATTAATTTGCTTATAAACATACCAAAATTAATAAGGATTGACTCAGATTGCCTTAGACTAAAGTGCTACTATGTTCAAGTAGAACTTTTCTTGTATTCATTTTGGCGTGATATTTTTCTAGAATCTTTTTCAGTAATCGAATTTTTGTGTCTCCCAAATTAGTAGTATTATAATTTTAATTGTTATTCGAAAAATAATTCTATTTACAGAAAAGATATTCAAGACCTTCCTGAAAATGGCGACTGCAAAGTCTGCCAGAAGCAGATCTCGAAGAACATTTCCTTGATGGGTGTTAGTGTCCTACGTAAATGCGGTTATTATTTGTAATGTGAAATGGTCATTACTAGCTATTGAATAAATTAAGACCGAAATGTCTACTCTAAGTCCATAATCTAATCAGAGGTAATCAAAGAGCATAATTTTCTATAAATTGCACCAATCAGATAACTATCACTGTTTGGAAGCATTTAAATGGAGTCGTCGATATCAGTTGTCCGTACTACCAACTTTTATGCTTCTCGATGGAATCGTTGCCCGATTGTACGCAGTTTTGATATAGCAATGAGTGAGTGTATCGATAATCAAATATTTAAGATGGCAGTGGGCAACAAAAACTACGACCAACTTTTCTTCTTAAATTTTCCCAAAAGTCGTCTT
The DNA here is from genome assembly GCA_958298945.1 of Atherix ibis. Taxonomy (NCBI): domain Eukaryota; kingdom Metazoa; phylum Arthropoda; class Insecta; order Diptera; family Athericidae; genus Atherix; species Atherix ibis. Next base: position 121,037,072 of record OY282606.1, read on the forward strand.
GGAGACGCACGGTCAGGGTTTGGAATGTTCTGGAGTACTTCGTGAAAGTGGCCATATTCGTGTTAGTATTGGTGTTATTGAAACAGTGCTAGTTGATGGTCTACCAATTTCCTTTAGCCGTAATGATTATCTAATTGATCGCCTCATTACTGTGGCGTTCGCTTTTCAAGGTGGACAGTTCCACGGGGCAATCTAGTTAACTTTTCCCATTTGGGTTCGGTTATATCCGTAGAAGGATTAAATGGCATCAATTTCTAGAATTTAGTTGCAACTAATGTTCGCCCGTGTACCGATACACATTCTGCAATCAAGATAGGACGACCGGATATTACTCGATTGTTTGTGATTTTTCTTCGACTATAAAGAAGCGGAGATTCACTCGATGTTCAATTTACCCTCAAGTAATTTTCCAATCACATTCAATAAATTCGCATTTTGATTATTTTCTACCCTTTCTATTTATTTGCCTCATTTTTTATTATTTCTCAAAAGAATTGTTCAATCTTTTCAAGATTTGATTGTGGAGTTAACTACTGGATAACTTAAGAACAAATACCAGATTTTCTTTTCCTAAATTTAGATACTAAGTAAGGTTAACTATTTACTATGTGTCTAGATTCGAGAAAATATCGTTTGTTATTTATTCGTAATGCTCGTAATATGTTATCATACAAGAAATTTTGTTTTTTAATAAATAAAACTCTAAACGCTGGGTTTGAACAATCTAATCAACAAAAAAAAAACTTAAAACCAAAAACACACTGCCTCAAAATTATGTATTTCAAAATTTGCTGTTCATTTTCACTTTAAATATAATTTCAATTTTTACATATAATTTTTTCAGAACAAAAATAAAACAGAAATTTTTACTGACAAATTTTTAGTAAGAAACTTTTACTGAAAATTTTAACTGACAAATTTTTAGTAAGAAACTTTTACTGAAAATTTTAACCGACAAATTTTTACTGATACATTTTTAGTGACCAATTTTAACTGACAAATTTTTACTGAAAAATTTTTATTGACAAATTTTTAAAGACAATTTTTGCTTACAAACTTTTACTGACAAATTATTACCGACAAATTTTTAGTGACAAATTTTTACTGAAAATTTTAACCGACAAATTTTAACCGACAAATTATTACTGATAAAATTTTATTGACAAATATTTACTGATAAATTTTTACTGTCAAATTTTTACTGACAAATTTTTAGTGACAAATTTTTGCTTACAAACTTTTACTGACAAATTTTACTGAAAAACTTTTACTAACAAATGTTTACTGTCAAATTTTTACTGACAAATATTTACTGATAAATTTTTGCTAATATACTTTTACTGACAAATTTGAAACGGCAAATTTTTACTGAAATATTTTTACCTTCAGATATTTTCTGACAAATTTTTACTGACAAATTTTTACTGACAAATTTTTACTGTCAAATTTTTACTGACAAATATTTACTGATAAATTTTTACTGACAAATTTTAACCACCAAATTTTGACTGATAAATTTTTACTTTCAGATTTTTATTGACAAATTTTAACTGACAAATTTTTAATGACAAATTTTAACCGACAAATTTTTACTGAAATATTTTTGGTTTCAGATTTTTACTGACAAATTTTTGCTGACAAACTTCTACTCACAAATTTTTACTTACAAATTTTAACCACCAAATTTTTACTGATAAATTTTTACTTTAGGATTTTTACTGACAAATTTTTACAATCAAATTTTACTACCAAATTTATATTATACTAAAAATTTTTACTGAAAAATGTTTCCTGCAATTTTTTTCTGACAAATTTTTCCTGCAAGTTTTACTGACAAACATTTTCTGAGAAATTTTTACTGACAAATATTTACTGACAAATTTTTACTAACAAATTTTTACTGACAAAATTTTACTGACAAATTTTTACTGAAAACTTTTACAGAAAATTTTTACTGACACATTTTTACCGACTAATTTGTACTAATTAATTTTTACTGAAATATTTTTGCGTTCAGATTTTTACTGACAAGGTTTTACTAACAAAATTTTACTAACAAATTTGTACTAAACATTTTTACTGAAAATTGTTAACTGCAATTTTTTCTGACAAATTTTTTCTGCAAGTTTTACTGACAAACCTTTTCTGAGAAATATTTACTGACAAATATTTACTGACAAATTTTTACTAACAAATTTTTACTAACAAAATTTTACTAACAAATTTTTACTGAAAACTTTTACGGAAAATTTTTACTGACACATTTTTACTGACTAATTTGTACTAATTAATTTTTACTGACAAATTTTTACTGAAATATTTTTGCGTTCAGATTTTTACTGACAAGGTTTTACTAACAAAATTTTACTAACAAATTTGTACTAAACATTTTTACTGAAAATTGTTAACTGCAATTTTTTCTGACAAATTTTTTCTGCAAGTTTTACTGACAAACATTTTCTGAGAAATATTTACTGACAAATATTTACTGACAAATTTTTACTAACAAATTTTTACTAACAAAATTTTACTAACAAATTTTTACTGAAAACTTTTACGGAAAATTTTTACTGACACATTTTTACTGACTAATTTGTACTAATTAATTTTTACTGACAAATTTTTACTGAAATATTTTTGCGTTCAGATTTTTACTGACAAGGTTTTACTAACAAAATTTTACTAACAAATTTGTACTAAACATTTTTACTGAAAATTGTTAACTGCAATTTTTTCTGACAAATTTTCTCTGCAAGTTTTACTGACAAACATTTTCTGAGAAATATTTACTGATAAATATTTACTGACAAATTTTTACAAACAAATTTTTACTAACAAATTTTTACTGACAAAATTTTACTGAAAACTTTTACAGAAAATTTTTACTGACAGGTTTTTACTGACTAATTTGTACTAAATAATTTTTACTGAAATATTTTTGCCTTCAGATTTTTACTGACAAGGTTTTACTAACAAATTTATACTCACAAGTTTTTACTCACAAATTTGTACTAACAAATTTTTACTGAAAAATTTTTCTGCAAGTTTTTACTGACAAACTTTTACTCTCAAATTTTTATTTATTTTTACGATAGAATTTTACTGATTAATGTTTTGTTCTCTGATTTAATCAAAAGTCCAAAAGCTAAATTTCTATAAATTTTTCTGAAGAATCTTCCCACATCTTTGAAGTTTATTTATCAATATCTATGTTTAAATACAGATACTAACACATATTAGAGCAAAATTTAATAAAACGGATTGTTGCCCTCTTTAATCAAATCTAATAAAATAGGAAGGCTAATACTAACATTTAAGGATTATTCGCAGTTTTCTTAATAATTTGATGAGAAACTCTTTGGATAAGATAACTTATTTGCTTATATTAAATTTTTCTGTTAAATTAAATGAACAATCTAGAAATGTTCACTATTGTGATCGTAAATGACAAATTCTTTGATATTATTGTGAATATTCCAAAAACTAACAATTCAAATGTTTGATAAATTCTGGCATGTTTTGATATCACAACAATGAATTTGGATTATGACAACCCGAAACCCAATTTGCCTCAAAAGAGCGTCGGTTATTGTCAATTTGTCGGTTCATCTGTTCTCTGTCCTATGCCCATTATGGGTTCTCCTCTATTTTCCAGATGCTTTTAGTACTGCGGCTTAGTTCTTTAGGAATTTCATATATTTTACTATGACTGGGCCGAAAATTAAAGAAATTCCACTGTGGTAGCGATAAGAATGGTTTATTACCCAGTTTGGTTTACTGACATTCTCCAAGTTACGTCTTTGGCAATGTCGTAAATATTCCCCATAGTATCATGGCTTTTTTTTGTTGCCTTCTAGTTTTCGTAAGCCATTACTATTTATACTTTTGCATGCAGTCACTTTAACTAAATTAAAAATAGTTTCAGTCCTAATCCATCATCATATTTGAAATGAAATTCTTAAAAAATATTTTCGAAGATATTAAAAATGAAATTTTCATAAAGTCTATTAATTTGAAAATAAAATATTCCCTATTTTATTATTACTAAAAATTACATTAAATATAAAAAAAGACTAATTAAAAGTAGTAGCAATGATGTTTTTTTTCTGTTTATTAATATTTACATTATCATAATTAATAAGCATTGAATATGATTTCATATTATTAATAGTTAAAGGCGAAATATTCAACCGAACAAAAAGAAGGTTTTCTTCCAAATTAAATATTTAATAGAATCGAAAACAATCCGTAGAAATTTCTATCAAGTTGATAAATATTTTATCCTCGCCAACATATGGTTTTGGGCGAAAACTTTACCAATTTGGCCAAAATAACTTTCTTTTCGTATACTAAAAATATCTTTGAAACCAAAATTATTTCACATTTATTCTAATTAAGTAGAAATTATGAGTCAAGTTTTGGCATTTAATTAATAGAAAATTACTTTTGAGCTATAATATGCGTACATGTATTTTATTTATATTAATAATAATTTATCAAAAGAATTCTCCACAAGTGATTTTAATAATCAATTTCTAATGTTGGGTAGGAAAATATGTTATTTACGGTTGACTATGAAGCTTTCTATTGTATATCAGAAAATCTCTTATTGGATTTTGATTAAAATTGCCATAATCCTTGAGTTGTGTCCTGTACTTCATTGTAAATATTATACTCGGTGCCATACTTTAAAGATCACCACTTCTGAAATCGATACACCGAAATCAACGAGTATGAGTACTATTCGTTTCTTATGAGAACATTTACCACTAGTGTCCATGTTATAGAATGTGACAGAAGAAAATTGGGCACGAAGATGCATCTCATCCTCCTTAAGGGTTTTCGGACCTGACATTATTAATAGAAATTCATAGGATATGACTTAGTTACGAGTTACATGTTTGCAAAATGTTTAATTGGGACTGAGGGTCTCGTATTGTGCTTGGAATTTGTCTCAATTAACGGTCTGTTCGGCTCCAGAGGCAAGTTGTTTATCTTCATTCAGGCCAATAGCCCTCCAGCGTGCCATAACGTTTAATTAAATTACTTGTCCAGGCAGTGCTGCTAATTAAGGAAATTTGTCGCATGTGAATTGCTATTGCCAAGGGCAATTCCGCTTCGCAAACTTCTCTTCTTATATCCAAAAATTTAATATGAAATTTCGACCGATTGTGAATCAACCCCACCAAAATGCGTGTTGCCTGCTGTTTTTTTTTTACCTCATTTTTATTTCAATCATTTATATTCCTCTCTCTTACCATTTCCATTATTATTTTTCCCCTCTAATTTCAAATTCGTAGTTCCGTTTTCATTCTCGCAACCATTTTCGAATTATTTATACAATTTAAGTTTGTACACTAGCAATTTTTTCCAATTATTCAAATTCAAAATACTATTGAACAACTGTTTCGAATATAAAATTACTATTAAAATTGTTGTAATGCTCTTTTACAATAGCTCATCTGAAAATTAATAAAACTCTCCTTTATATTTCCAAAAAATTCAATTTATCTATTAAAGTGTTTTTAAGAAAAATTGTAGATTTAAAAATGAAAAGTCATGACGCTTAAAAATGGCCCATAAATGTGCATTTAGGGATGTCAAATACAAAAGTTCGCAAGGTATTTATTTATTCAAAGTTTGTGTACATACTCGTATATACTACTAGAAGAGACTTAAAGGATTACCATTTCACAGCAGTGGTAAAATGAGACATTCCTTACGGGCAACTACAATTTACTATCGTAAGGCTTACGTTGATCAAACCTCACAATTTATGCAAATAGAGGACATTTACAGCCCGTTCAGCTTTAAGAAGGATTCAGAGTGGATAATTTTGATGGTGTGACTGAAATGGTCGAGTGGATTGCATAATTTTCTAACATTTTTATTTGATATTTGCCCGATATCCCGTTGTCATTGTCGACGGTATTATCTTTGCCAGTGTTGATGGTTCGTTGTCAACACAATCGACTATGGCATATGTGAATGAATTGAGCGTGCCTTGAATTAATTCTGCTTCAAAACGATTGACTCTGTTCACAACTAAATCGGTTCTGAATCGCACCTCATGGCCAACATTCATATCGGTAACCATTGGCAATTCTTGTGTGTCCTTAAAACATTTTTAAGAAATTCATTCACGTAAAGTCAGTTACTCAGAAAATTTGTTGTTTTTCTTTCAATTTTTTTATCGTTCCGTATTTTTTACCATCATCTCTATACGAGCCAGATATTTGTACTCTCAATAAAAATAATATTAATTATCATAAAAAGTATTTTTAATAAAATCATTATTTAATAAACAGAAAACATTTCAATTGATATTAAAAACATGAAATTTATATTTACTTTTATTTCCAAAGTTAAATAAAAAAGATTTTCTCAATTTTTTCAAAAAAATATATTAAAAATTAATGAAATTATTTCTGAGAAAAGTTAATTTTAAAAAAGCTTTTGTATATAATTTTTCAACATATTCAAAAAGAATTTGAAATTCTTAAAAAACACTTAGGCCGCTGTAAATAAGCACATACGACAATGTTTGAAGAGAGAAGATATGAACGGTTTAGCAAAGTCAAAAACCCATCAAACATATCAATTACAAAGGGCAGAACCATAAATTTGACAATGGCGGATCAGAAAGGGTTTTGTCGCTCTTTTATTAAAAATACGAAAACCTATCAATTAAAAAAGATATTTTAACATTCAAGTAAAAGAAATTTTGTAATTAATTAAAAACTAGAAATACTTTTACAACATTTATCTGAAAAAGGCTACTTTTGAAAGAAAATATATTGTAGGTCAAAGTTTTTTTTAATAACTTTTAAATAAAATACAATTTTATTATTTATATTTTATTTATTGATTATATGGTCTTTAGCATTTTGTAAAGAATATAATGTCGATCAAATGTCTGCTTCTGACCGCGGCGGAAAGGCGAGATCTTTTAAGCTCATTTTTGATTACATTTTCGCAGACTTTTGGTGTTACGTGTATTTCAGCAATTTTTTTCGAAATAGTGTATACCTTTTCCTTCAAGTAATACGACCAACCCCCCCCCCCCCGCCCCTCGAAGATATCAGGACAATTCTAATCAGAGGTTAGTCGATATCATCACTTATTGACATTATTCGGCCGGAAAAAATTTCTCGCAAAAATTTGCACCGTAGCACAAGCTGTGTGTGGTGTGGCACCGTCTTATTGGAACCACCGTCTTATTGGAACTGTAGGCCTAATTGACCAAAGTCGGGTAGAAGAAACATTTCCAACATGCTCCGATAGCTATCACCAGTAACTGTTACAGCATTGCCTCCAGCATCCTCAAAGAAATATGAACCAATAATGCCATCGTGTCATTGGTGTATTAGTTGAAAGCTTCAGAGCCTAAATTGCGGCTATTGTGTTTATAAACAAATCCAAGAGGGTGTAGTGGCCTTTGGTGTATCAGATGAGGGTTTTCAGAGCCACAAGAGCGGCTATTCTGTTTATCAACAAAGCCACAAGAGTGTAGTGGTCTTTGGTGTATCAGTTGAGGGTTTTCAATACCACAATATCGCCTATACAGTTTATTAACAAAGCCACGAATGTATAGTAATGTTTAGTGTATCATTTGAGGGCTTTCAGTGCTCCAATATCGGCTATACTGTATATTAACAAAGCCACAAAAGTGTAGTGATTTTTCGTTGAGGGTTTTCAGTGCTCCAATAGCGGTTATTCTATTTATCAGCAAAGCCACGAGGATATAGCAGCCTTTGGTGCATCAGTTGAGGGTTTTTAGTACCCCAATACTGACTGTTCTGTTTATTAACAAAGCCACAAATTTATAGTTGTCTTTAGTATATCAGTTGAGGGTTTTTAGTGCCACAATAGCGATTATTCTTTTTATTAACAAAGCCATGAACGTTTACTAGACTTTATGGTATCAGTTAAGGGTTTTCAGTACCCCAAAAGTGGTTATTCTCTTTATTTACAAAGCCACAAGGGTGTAGTATTCTTTGCTATATCGGTTGAGGGTTTTTAGTGCCACAATATCGGCTATACAGTTTATTAACAAAGCCACGAAAGTGTAGTGATGTTTAGTGTATCAGTTGAGGGTTTTCAGTGCCCCAAAAGTGGTTATTCTCTTTATTTACAAAGCCACAAGGGTGTAGTATTCTTTGGTATATCGGTTGAGGGTTTTTAGTGCCACAATATCGGCTATACAGTTTATTAACAAAGCCACGAAAGTGTAGTGATGTTTAGTGTATCAGGTGAGGGTTTTCAGCGCCCCAATAAAGCCAGTCAAGTTGAAGTGTGCTTCGTCACTCATAATGGCTTTTTGGCGAAGCTGCAAACTCTACCACTCCAGTCTCGCCACCTTTCATGGTCATTTGCCTGTAGCTGTTTTTTCAATTGGTAAAATTTCTTTTATGAGAATTTTTAACAAACATGATGGAGATATTCCTACTTCGTATGCACGGCATCGATAAGAGGTACCCGGAGATTCAGCAACTCTCTACCCCACAGCACAAATATTTGCAGGTGCACGGTAGCTTAATTGTCGCCCAATCTTCGCTTTATTTCTAAGTGTATGCATATTTTTAAAATTATTCACTAGATGCTGAATGGTTGGGTAATTTTGTATGTATTCATTTAACTATAAACACTAACAGTTGCTCATATTTACCATAAAAAATAATAAAAGTAAAATAAAAAACGTCAAAAATAATAAAGAATTTTTTCTATTCAACAGTAAATGGTAAAAGAATTTTAAATATAAAATTAATAAAAACTAAAAACAGATAACCATCACCAAAATGATAAAGAAACAATTGTAAAAATAGCAAAAATGCAAACTTTCTGCACAAGTTACTAAAACCCTAGAGAATAAATCATAGTGGAGCATCTAGATCTGTTGCAAAGTGGGTGGCTAGTCCTTGAAAATAGTTAACCAGTTTCATCGTAAACATTTCCTTCGTATGCCAAGGTAATAATTTCCGGAAATGAAAACAAATGTCGACAACAGAACTTTATTCTCTATTTTGTATATACGTGTACGTTGCCCAGTAAAAGACTTACAAAACAAAAGACTTTCGAATTATCCAAAGCCACTGGAAAAGGTAAAGATTGGCACTGTTTTTAGTCATGCAATTCTATATTCCCTTCCTATTTCTGTCCTTGACATAATAAAAACTTGAAATTTAATTCCGTTCATAGTTTATTTTCTCTTCATAAAAATGCCAAAAATCAACGGCTTTATTATTTTCACCAAAACAGTCTCCATCCAATACAGTCAACCAGCCATAAATACTAGCAAAAACTATGACATTATTTTAATTTTATTTCAAATATTACGTTTTTATTTGGCTGACATTTTATTATCTGGTAAAAACAGAAAATAAAATCAATTGTTTCTTTAGAAGGCCAACAAAATTTTATTTTTGAGAATGACATTTATTAAATTATAGAAGATTTCTCTGTTTTAGTGGTAAGAAAATCTTCTTAAAAAAATTTAATCAAAATCGAAATAATTTAGGAAATATTTCAAAATTACCAACCAGACATACAAACTTGTTGCTGTTTGCTGTTCAATTTTTGAAAAAATATCAAAATGTTCGTATTAAGAAAATAAATTGTGTAAAAATTCGATACTAAATTAAATGAAAATCACATTAATGACTTTTAGTATCTCATTAATTTTCATAAGCAAAAGTCTACCATCTTAAGAATAGAGAAACAAACCTTCATCGAAATATTTGGTTGGAAATTATAAAAAAAAAAAAAAAAAAAATACGAAAGGGAAGAATATAATAGCGGAAGACTCTCTCACACATATAAGCTGGTAATAGGATAGAATGAGATAAAAATTAATCTAGAAAATGAGATAAAACAAGGAACTATGGTACATGAAAAGATGGAGCCCAAAGATAGAGAAAACTTCATAAAGAGGAAAATTTCTAAGCCGTAAGCATATTTTTCACTTGACTTGTCTTCAAGCGAGTTGTTAGTAAAATTTTAAAGGGAAATTTATGTTCGCAAAGTGCCCAAATTTATGCCCAAAAGCATTCCTTCTAACTAGGCCACATTTGTTATATTCCAACAACAGCGCGGCCAACAACCACCACCGATTCTCCTACTGACACTAACTTGCTGAAACTTTCAATACCCCCCACAACCCCAACCAACTGAAACTTAACATTCACAAGCAAGTTGTGTGCAGATCATTTCAATATCTAAACTGTAGCGGCAGACCTTCTCGTATGTATTGTGTTGCGGTCATTCGGATGATTTACGAGACTTGGAATCGTTTGAATAGCATATATTTCGGAGACCAGTTACTAGGACTAGAAGCTGAACTAGGATCAGTTCCAAGGCTAGGATTGGGACCGAATAATTCACAAGTTTGCTTTGTTTTCTCTTGTTTCGAAACAGCACCAAACTTTTGTCATATTCCACAAACAGGAATCCATACTTTACTACTCGTAGCAATGGGAGCGGGCGAACCGATGAGGACCAAATGGGCTAGACGACACGGTCTCAAGCAATTGTTACACAATGCCTTCGCAAAATTTTCTGGTCACTTTTTATTCGAATTGGAGCCAGCAACTAAGCACACCGCCAACCAATAGATTTTCTATACTATGACTATTGTAGGACAGCCAAACCAGGTATCGAATTGTAGACGAAATGAACACAAGTGGTGACCGACCCCCATATGCATTTACATGTACTCAACTTCTTGTATTTACTTAACTAAACATCTAATTCCAATAAGTTTCTAATAATAAATTACCAAAGTCTGCTGGGAAAAGTTTTGCCACAGCTTACCATGGATTTGCTGGAGAATTATACAAGTAATTGTTAGTTTTATCGAACATTACCGGCCCGATCTCCATCTTTGTCCTTCAACTATTATAGTTATCGGTAACATTCGGTTATTTGGTATACAAACCATTAAAAAAAAATTTTCTGATTGATAGAAATTGTCAGGTGCCATTTGGTAGCAGGTGTCACCCGTCAAAAAATTAACACTCAATCGTGATGGTATCAAGATTAAAACACCTTTTCAAAAAATTCCATTAAATTATGTGAAAATTTTTTTTAAGTTGTTGTTTTTTTTTAAACGTCTAATTTTATTTCTTTTCATTTTTAAATACAACCAAACATAAATATCTGAATTAAAATGAATGGTAATTTATTATATTAAAATCTATAAAAAAAATAATAAGCTTAAATCCGCTGTTTTTAATTTTAAAAAAACACATGTTTTGTTTCGTAGCCTAGCTACACATCTCTCGGGTAATTTGTGGATACCATGCCAAAAAAATTCCTTCTCTTTCGAGGCAAACTACTCATCAAGCCATTTTTGGACGTCTTCGTAAGAATCGAAGTACTGCTCAGCGAGCGCGTGGACCATGGAGGAAAACAGGTGGCAGTCGGAAGGGGCCTGGTCTGGTGAGTAAGCGGAGTGTGGTAGTACCTCCGAGTTGAATATCTCCAAGTAGTTTCGGACCATTTTTGACGTCTGCAATGGTGCGTTGTCATGTCTTTGTTGATGATCCGTCCTTTTTTCACGCAGAGCACGGTGCAATTTGATCAGTTGTTGGTGGTAGCTGTGGGTTACACCGAATTTTAAAATCTCATAGTAGATTGACAGTTACACCAGGTTTTAACATCTCATAGTAGACGATACCCTGCTGATCCCACCAAACGCACAGCATCGTCTTCCGTCCGAAGCGATTTGGTCTTGGGGAAGATGTTGATGGTTGGCCGGGATCAACCCACGATTGCTTGCGTTTAGGATTCTAGAAATATATCCACTTTTCATCGCCTGTCACAATCCGATGCAGGAACGACTTTCTTTTTTGTCTGGCGAGCAAGATTTCGCATGTGTTTTGGCGTCGCTCTATCTGTCTAGCGTTCAATTCATGCGGCACCCATTTTCCAATCTTTTCAATCTTCCCCATGGCACGCACACGCATGAAAATGGCTGGTTGAGTAACACTCAATCCGTGAGCATTTTTTGCGATTAGGTATCGTATTCGTCCAAAAGAGCCTGCAATTAATGGGCAAAATTGCCATCTTTGAACCGACGAAACTAATCTCGGCACGTTGTTTCCAATAAAGCACTGTCACCATGGGTCTCCATAAGCATTCGATTCGATTTGGTAGCCGATTTCTTCAAATTGAAGCAGAAAAGCAGAGCTTCCCGCATATGCATTTTTTCTGGCACAAAACTAGACCAAAAGAAAAATGTATGTTGTTTTATGAAATTTCTGACAATATACACTGATTAATGTTGACAGATGTCAAACTCATAAAAAAAAAGTAAGGCGTGCCCATGGTAGCTTAATACGCTCACTCACGCCATCTATGACCAAACAGCGAATCTGAGCTTATACACCTGGTAAATAAAAAATTCAATAATACGTTAAAAAGCTAAGAATGAATTTAATGAACAAATGATGAAGACACTCCACAAAAATATTACTGAAGCTTAAAAACATTAAAAAGTACCGATTTAATTCAGTACAAAAATTTAATTATGACTAACAAAGATATGAATATTTATTACTATAAATAATATTAGTTTCTATCATCTGTTACCTGTTTATATACATTCTTAAATTACAACATTCTGAAATGCATTAAGTTTAGAAGAAAAAAAACTCCCTCCCCCTCTTCCCACCCCACCCCTCCACCTACCAAAAAAAAAATTCTAATAATACAAAGAATTATCAACTATGACTAACATTTGGTAAGCATTAAAATAAAAATATATTGTAGTTAAAAATTTATTATTCAAGGAAGGAAAATAAGCATTATCATTTTGGGGTGTTCTTCAAAAAAAGGGAAATAATCGGCCATCGTACGAAACCCCATCGTAAAATGTATATTATGTTCTGTGCCAAAAATTATAAATACAACCCGTCGGAATATTAATGACTTATCGTTAAAATGTAATCTTTGTACAAATTTAGTAATAATCGCATTAATGTGCAGCTCATTAAATTACCAAAAACGAATATAACGGGGGGTTTTTTTTCTTCTTCTTCTTCTCTTTACTATTTTATTTTTGTTACGTGCACGTAAATGAAAAAAAAAGGTAAAATGTAATTTGTATAAAAGTTCAGGTGTAAAAGAAATTGCAAAAAGAAAAATTGTTCCGCTAAACGAATTGAATGCGTAACATAAAATGTGAAAAAAAAAATTAAAAGGAAAATTACAAAAAATTACTACCGGATTTTTTGTTGAGCTCATTTTTGTATTCAAACAATATGCTTACGAGTACTAACTAGTCCTGTAAGAAGATTAACCAAGGATATTAAGTAAATTCGTAAAATTAAATTATCAATAAGAAAATGACGATTTAAATAAAAATTTGATATTTTTAAATGAATATTTTTTTATTGAAAAATGTTAATTATTTAAAATCATAAAATCAATTGATTAAGAAATTCTATAAAAATACCTTAGATAAAATTACCTAATATTAAAATTATTTACGAACATTTCGACGGGAATACAGTAGAATAGAAAAAGTAATAAAAATTTAAGGGCTGTTCATTTATTTTTTGGATAATAGAAACTTTACTCTTTGAAGGACATGTTTATTAAAATATTTATTATAGAATTCAACTCAAAAGAGGCACAGCATTACACATTTTCAGGTAGTTTTAACCAATACACCCATACCTCGCTTTACGGCCTTGATACGTTCCACAAAACTTGGCCGCAAAGCGAAAAGCCGTATAAGGAATCAATTATTCTAATTTCATTTAAATCAAAAATACATACTTAACAAGTACATACATTTGTACATAAAATAATAACAGACTCCAAAAACCAGCAATAATCCAATTTTTTTAAAAATGGCTCTAATCTGGAGACGATGAAGAAATGGTCACGTCCAGATCACTGTCGTCTTAATTTTTCGCTGGTAAGGATGAGCCTTGCTTAAAAAAATTGTCCAACGTTATTTGTCTTGCCTTCTTGTCTATTTCGTTCTTCAGTGATTTACGAGTATAACAGCTAATGGCTAAGTAAATTCCTCGAGAAACTTTAGCGCTACGTTCGACGTCAGGATCGTTTTCAAGGAGGATGTTTATTTCTTGTTCGAAATAAGAAAGCTTTCGACAAATTTTTTGATGTTAGCTGTTTGATACAACAGGCTCTGTCTCTTCATCAAATGCCGGTTCTGCTTGCAACTGAATGAGTTCCTCATATGAAAGGGGTTCCCTATCAGCTTCAAGTAGATTAAGCACATCACGTTCGTTCAAACCTTCAAAGCCGAGATCATGTGAAAGATCCAAAATGTTCAAACCTTCTGCATCAGTACTTTTACACATTCTGGCCATATTTTTTTCCAAACATGGTTCATTTTTGTTAATTTTAATTCCTTCCATGATTCACTGATGCTGTCAACAGCATCCTTGATGTTATAGTTTTTCCAAAATGTTTTAATTGAAGATTTACCATCGGTTCCCCTTAAAAATTATCAGAAAGTTCGGCGTAGGTAATATGCCTTAAAAGTGGCTATTGCATCCTGATCCATTGGTTGGATCAGAGCTGTTGTATTTTTCGGAAGGTACTCACTTAATCATGAAATCTTCAGATTGTAGTTCGGATAAATTAGTAGGATGCCCTGGTGCATTATCCAACATTAGAAATTAGAAAAGCCTTGTTGCTTAAGTTATTGTCCCGCAAATATTTTTTCACTTCTGTACAAAAGTGATTTTTGAAACAATCCTCAAAATTAGCTTTAGTCATCCAAGCTTTCTTGTTGGATCTCCATATGAAGGGTAATTGATTTTTATTTAGTCCTTGGATTTTCGGACAAATATATTAAAAGTGGTTTTAGCTTAAAATCACCCGCGGCATTTGCACCAAATAGCAAAGTTAATCGTTCTTTAGACACCTTATAACCAGGCGCAGATTTTTCGGTTTTTGAAATGTACGTGCGATCAGTCATTCGCTTCCAATAAAGCCCTGTTTCGTCTACGTTAAACACTTGTTCAGGTTTATAATCACGTCCTTCAATAATTCCCTTTAAAATGTTGGGATATTCTCTAGGTGCGACCTCATTGGCGCTAGCTGCTTCACCTTTCATTTTCAAGTTATACAAATTAAATCTATTTTTAAATTTTTCAAACCATCATCGGCTTGCTTGGAATATAACATCTTCAGCAGATTCATCGGTATCTCCATTCTTCAATATGTAGATAAAGTTTTTTTTTTCGAAGAAAGTTTTTTTGCCGTTATAGCAAAAATTTAGGCCGTTAATCGAAAACGTGTCTTAATTGAAGAGGGCCTTTATAGCGAAATGCCGTATGAAGAGCGGCCGTTTAGCGAGGTCTGGGTGTACTCGTATTTCAAAAATGTTTAAAATAAAATTTTTTTAAATAACAATTTCGAGGAATATAACATTTTTTATTAAAAGAAAAAAATCAAAGTAAATTTACTAATGCTTCTTGCATTTACATAAAAAGGTAAGCTTGTAAGTCAACGGTTCAATGAGAGGTGATTAGTGATTTGTTTATTAAATATTCGACAAACAATAATTGAGTTGTTTTCGTTGAATTCCTTCAAGGGAATTACATCTGGCAGAGACAAGGTTTCTTTTAAAATGATTAAAGAAGCACCTTCGACTTTTCATATTAGAATTGTCAACCCCTTTAACAAAATTCTGGATTATATCTATTTTCCCAAATTGCTCGAAGTTCGCAACAGCTATTCCAGTTCCCAAGAAAAATCTCTCCCATTCTTCGGCTAACAACTTTAGACCAATTTCATTATTCCGTTGTACTTCCAAGATCCTTGAAAAGATCTTAGCTGGAAGACTTAACCAGATGCTTGACAATAGACTCAATCCACAACAACATGGCCACAACTCTGAATTCAATATGCTACTTGAACTCAAACTGTCAATCCATAATTAATACAAAAGTAGACATTGTAGTTTGCTGTGTTCTCTTTCGAATTTAGAGTGGGCAGTAGAGTCTGCAATATTGGCACTTCTACGCTGCTACCTAACTGATAGAACCTTTACGGTACGGCCAACGGTCATTTTTCGTCAAAACACGAAATGGAAAACGGTATCCCACTAAGATACCTTCTATCTATGATCCTATTCCATATATATATATATTCACTGCCTTTTCCACCCCTCCTATCATCCTTCCTGTGATATATATATTTTTGTACTTGTATCTGGTGCTGATCGTCATCAACAAACTAATAACCCCATCCGCCACATCAACACTTGGATCTGTACATCAATCCCACCTTGCCTTCGTGTTTACATTTGATTCGTCACTGCACCCCTTCCCTCCCAACCCAAAATATTTCTTGAAAATTCTGGGTATCTCAATTGCCCGTGGAGAAAAATGGAATCTTCAGATTAAAAATTCTGTTGACAAAATTAACACCATTATCCGAATGGTTAAAATTTTAATCAGTTGCAAAATTAAGGTAAGACAAAGTGAGGCAATTAGAGTATCCAGCACCCTTTTGGACGGAATCTTACTCTATTTCCTCACTATATGTATCAGTGTGCCAATAGCAGGGAAAAATCTAGTCGAAGCAGCGGTAAACCGTTGCATAAGACTAGCCAGTGGAACACATTGAACATCTCCGGTGGAATCCATACTGATAGAAACTGGTCGAAAACCTATCTATTTCTAACTTCAAAAAGGTCGCCTAAATTTAATTTACAAAAACCTATGCATTTCAAATTACCCCCTCTACACTTTAATCAAAAACATTATCATCTGCACCAGTTCAAAAAGGAATTCATCATTGGTATCCTTATTAATATCCCAGCTTGAAAGCAACTCCTCCATCCTCCCACTCGATTTCTAAACTACCCTTCCACAACAAGATTGGAAACAGTAAAACCGCACTTAATAAGTATCTAAATGTCAACATTAAGGATAACAAAAGTATAAAAGCATTTCAGTAAGCTACCATTTCATGGAGAATGGCGTGTTTTAAAATTCTCCGAAAGTCTACAAAATTGAGGCGATTGATACAATTGCATTTAATATCAGAAGATTGGGAGAAAAATATATTTTGTTATGTTTTGTTTGAAATAAATAAGTTAAAATTGGCTTTTGGAATTCAAAAAATTTCTATTATGAAAACCAGATGTCAGTGGGTGTCATGTCCATATAAAAAAAATCTACACTAATGTATGCAAGCAGTACGATTTCTCACCGTTTTTCTAGTAATTCAGACAGAAAATGGCATATACATATACGAAAATCTGACGTACGAGCCTATCAAGGTATTTTTAAATACAAACGTCAATGAGAGAAAAATATGGCGACTGATTTTGACATAGATTATAGCATAGATCTTAGATTATACAATAGAACTACTGGATAGATTTCTACACAAAAAAGCTGTCGAATTATTTCTGAAATGTATTCGTAAAAACGCAAACAATTGCAAAAATTGCAGATTTTTATTTGTTTGTTTGTAAAGTTTCTGTGGCAAGAGCCAGAAGCCATTCCGTAGCGCCCTGAACATGAGGGCATTTGGCTTAATAATACTCTGGTCCATATTTAGTTGGAGCGAGCAATTAGAACTAGTTTTATTTTATGGAGCATATTTGATTATTTTAGCAAGTTCAAAAGGAGACTTGGCAAAGAGCCGCACACTGAAAGGAGACCATTTCAAAAATAAATTTTAGGTTAAGTTGAATACTTAACCTAAAACCCATTAAGGAATGGCATGAAGAATAAATCATGGGTAAGTGCGTTATGTCCAATCAAAATTTTGAGAAGTTTGCTTGTGCAGAATTTTGTAATGATTAATGAGTAGACTCATTTTATGACATTTGACCAATGCTTCAAAAATTAGTCTTCCAAGGTTCGTTCAGTTTATTTATCTACGCATGGCTCAGGATGCTAAATGACATGTGGTCAGTAGATGCAGCAAATTCATAATTTCAGTGGGAAAAGGACATTCAAAAGGTCTTCGTTGTATTTTTAAGTATATTTTTTTTGCAATCTTTTAGACTTTGGAGGGCCCAAGTGATTGCAAAAAATGTACTCAAAAATGTATATCAATTAAGCTTTTAGAATTAAGAAAATGCTCATTACGAAAACTAACTGTTAGTGGGGGTCATATCTAGACTAAAAATTCTACATATAAATATGCACGTTGTTCAATTTATCGCCGCTTTGAGAGCATAGATATGCAAATAAACGTAGGGGTCTATAGTTTTTCAACTTAAGGTTAATTATAAGTTGAACGTAAAAGATCAAAATCCAAAAATATAATGGACGCTGGAGAGCCCAAAAGATTACAAAAAATATACTCAAAAATGTACATTAATTACGCTTTTAGAGTTTAGAAAATGCTCATTACGAAAACTAACTGTCAGTGGGGGTCATATCTAGACTAAAAATTCTACATATAAATATGCACGTTGTTCAATTTATCGCCGCTTGGAGGGCAAAAGCGGACATAAAATTACATGCACTTATACGTAAGAGCCTATTCCATAGTTTTTCAACCGAAGGTCAGCAATAAGTTGAACATGAAAGAGTGGGAAAAATGATATAAATTATATAAAAGAACTGAAAAGGATTCAGTTTTAATTATCAATTCATGTACAATTACACAATAAGAAAATATTATATTTGTGCAATGTTTTAATGCACTATTTTTTAACATCTTATTATTTTTATATGCGTAATAAATATAAAATCATTTATAGTTTAAGATTTATATATCAGTTTACTCCCTTAAATACTTTTAATCCACCAAAAGAGCAATTGCTATAACTTATTTGTCTTTTTGCAGTCATGTTAAAGTGGTTCAAGAGAAATCAGAGAATGCTTTTCACCTTATGAGCTATAAAGCAGTAATGCAACATGTTGATTGCCTCAATTTAAATTTATATTTAAACATTGACGATTTTTTATTTATTTTAATTTAATTTAATTGTAATTTAAACCTTAATTTTATTTTAAATTGGGCAAAATTAATGGAAAAAATCCGCTGTATCAACTCACATCAGGTGGATGCATGGCACACAAATGGTACAGTTGATCAAGAAAAATATCAAAACGTTAATAAGGAAGTCCCTGAATTTATTGTATTTCGAAGAATATTTATAAAATTTTTCACTAATCCTACTATTAAAAAAATATGAACCCCAAAATAAATATTGGTTGATGCAAAAGTTATGACCGTTTTTATGATCCTAGGTAAAAAAATTTTTTCTTCAGAAATGCTGAATAGTATCTCGTTCTAAATGATTCTATTGTATAAAGGATGCTTTCCCTCTACTTTCTATTCAGTTTTGGCCTGGCCAGAGTACAGTGAAAAGCCCTTGTATTTTTTCAAAATGTCGGTCGAAAAAGTACATTTACGTCATTGTTAACTTTATGAATTCCGTAAAGACAATACCGCGAGTGTGGCAACCAAAAACATTTACGAAGTTTATGGAGCAGATGTCATCAAAGTTCGACAGGTACGAAGATGATTTACAAAATTCCGATCTGGAGATTTTTCACTTATTGATAAACCACGTACCGGGCGGCCATTGAAGTCTGATGACGACAAGTTAAAAGTCATAATTAACACCAATCCACGTCTAACCACCAGGGAGATCGCGTCGATGATGGGAGTCAACCAAACAACCATATTAAGACATTTGAAGCGTATGGGGATGGTTTCACAGTACGATGTTTGGATACCTTATCAAGTGTCGGCTGCCAATTTATTGGATTGTGTTTCAACGTGCGTTGCTTTGAGTGCGAGACAAAAACATGAACCTTTTTTGTATCGTTTGGTAACGGGAGATGAGAAATGGGTCGTGTATAACAACGTGACAAAAAAAAGACATTGGGCTATACCTGGACAAGCCCCATTAACAACTTTAAAAGCTTAAATCCATCAAAAAAAAGTTATGCTTTGTGTTTGGTGGGATTGTAAGGGTATTGTGTATTTTGAACTCTTGGAACGCAATCAGACAATTACAGCAGAACGATATTGTCAGCAATTATCAAAATTGAACATCGCCCTTCAAAAGGATAGACCAGAATTGGTAAACAGAAAAGGGGTAGTGTTTCATCACGACAACGCGCGACCACATGTGGCTATGATGACCTAACACAAGCTAAATGAGTTGAATTGGGATGTTATCAACCATCCACAGTATTCTCCAGATCTTGCTCCTTCCGATTTTCATTTATTCCGATCACTGCAAAATTTTTTAAATGATAAAAACTTTGATACAATAGAGCAGGTAAAAAACATCCCTTACTACATTTTTCGCATCAAAATTCACGGAATTTTACACTAATGGTATTAATAAGCTGATAGAAAGATGGGAGAAGGTTATAAGAACGGATGGAAATTATATAATTGATTAAATAAATAATACAAATCTAAAAAAAAATGTTTAATTGTATATAGTATGTAAGAAACGGTCATAACTTTTGCAGCAACCATAGTATCAAACTATTTTCTTATTCTAAAAAATAAAAAAAAAACAAATCATAAAATTTTACTTTACTTCAACTTTTAAAATTCATAAAAAAGGAATCTTATTGATTCGACATTTAAAATTCCTATAAATGCTAATCTTATCTTGTTGTCGTATTACCAATCGTTTTCTCGTCCACATTTCAGTTAAACAATATTTAAATCAAATTACATTTTATCATAAATAACACTAAGCGATTGGAAGCAAATCACAAACATTACAATAAAAAAAATTTATATAAATATAAAAAAAAAATACTTCCTCCAGTCCTGAAACCATGTCTCAGTTAGTTTGAAATACAATAAAAAAAATTTAAACAGAACGTTTAAAAATGCAATAATCTGTGCTGAACGGATGTCGTTATTTAAATTCCAAAACCGAAACAGAATTTGTTGTGTATGCTCTTGTGCGAAGGAGCCGCATCCTTTTTGATCGATGACGTTGAGCAATAGTTAGAATATTTGTTGTTGGTGAATAGTTGCAGATGCATTTACAAAGCGAGTGCTAGAATTCGAAGACGACTTTGCTTTAGTGTAAACAAAAAAGAGTACACTGTTATCAATATGTAAATAATGTTTCCATAGACAGGAGACTGAAATACAAATATCTATGCTAAAATCGACCTGGTATTGTATCGTAGATAATCTTTGGAGAATTTCAGAACTGCATAACTTTTACGAGGATAAGTGCGAGCACGAATACCTGTAGAACAAGTGTATGAAAGGCCATAACACGGTGGCCAACCATTTATCAAACTCTAATAGGAGGAACGTATCTCTTCAAGACATTCCAAATTCAGTTGCTAAATTATTCAAATCGATCGGATTTCTTGGCTGCGGATACTTTAGACGAATACGAACATTTTGATCCCTTTTCAAGTTTCATTTACGTTAGCAAAAGATATGAGGAGACGATGGGTTTGGGATCGATATGCCTTCTTTCAAAAAGTTTCATTTCGAATGCATAATTTCGGAGATAATGCATAGAAATGTGAGCTTTGAATTTGATGGAAAGTGTTAAAATTTCTGATTTACGTTCTATTTGCTGCATCGTCTGGCAACACAATTATTGCTGTTACATTTCCACTGAGTAACCTTGGCCGACACTTCATCCGATGGTAGCCCGGATGCAATTGTAGAAAGTCCTCATATGATATATGCGATTGTAGGTCCTTCTACTGCTAACACTAGTGGTGGTCGATCATGCTCGTATTTGAGTTCGTTCAATTCCCCCCACTCAATATTCGATGTCAATTCCTTGATGGCTTCCGAATCAATACTTTCCAAAGTAATATTTCGCTAGAGGATTGATTTGCACATCTTGAAGGACGATTACATACGAATGCTCCTATATAAACTCGTCCGAACTTATCTTCTCATCCATTATTCATACGGCTCTGTTTAGATTTGCTTTTCATTTTGTATCCTAGAAAGTCTGTTTCTTTTGGCAATTCAAAATAAAATAATATCTTCTCTACAAAGACTACCATTGAAATGAACTTGATCAAATTTAAATAAAAAATTTCCAAATTCGATTTAATAATAATAAGTCTCTCTTTAAAAGCTAGCTTTGTGCCTACATGTGATCCTATCTGAATGATAGAATTTAATTTGTGTTTCAGAAAATCATTTTTTTTTAAAATTAATTCAATTTTTGGTAATTATTATATTCATAAAAAGTGAAAAGAACTTTCATTGAAGTATATATAGGTTAATTTGGTAGCAAGGATAACAAATATCGAGTATGATGAATTTTGCATTATCGAAGTGAGTAAATTTTAAGAGAATCTTTTAATAATTTATAATCTTCGTTGTTCGCCGAGTTAATCTGGCCATTTACACTTCATCGGCGCAAAGATAAAATTCACAAAATGTTCGTGTCATTTATCAATATCTTTAATGATGTGAATAAAGACGGTGTTCGCTATTCTCGCATCCATCCCATATCAATACACCAAGGATTCGTACAAAAATCTACGTCCTTCGAATTATCATTACAATCGGCAGAGAAGACATCATGCAACCCAAACCTTTAGTCTCGGGCCAAATAAAAGCGATGCTTTGCTAGTATGCTCGCTCGGTTAGAAACAACTTCTAGGACGATGGCCCTAAGATGATGGCCCCATTCGAACAAAGCAGAAAAGCAACAACTAACTACGGTGGAAGGGGGGGGGGGTCAACTATAGCCCGTTTTTCTTTCAAACTTTTCTCAAAAATATGCTGAACACTAACTGCAGCGCAACGATAATCGCAGAAGATAGTACCTTTTCCATTGTAATAAATTCCAAGCGTTTACAGTTTTATCTACCAAAGAAGCGAATAATAGAAAATTTTATTGGGCAAAAGCAACTGAATAATAAAAAGAACAAAGTAATAGAATAGAATAAAAATTCTGAATCGAAAAAGGTATTTTTAAGATTCCATAGAATCTCACCTATTTTTTATGCTTTCGCTTCATGGAAAGAAAATTCGCTATAAATTCCATTCACGATCTGATTAAACTGCACTGCAATTCTCATTACAGCTTCATTCTTTGTCGTTGAACATATTAGTACACTTAAAAGCATACCAAATTCTCCTTTATAGTCTGTGAAATTCTTCTTCCTTATTTTTTATACAAGTTAACACGTTCACGTATCAATCATTAATGGTTGAGTTTGCAATTTAAACAATTCCATTTTGGAAGCTTTAAAAAATTACTATTTCCTTTCTTCTTCTTTTTTTCTAACAAATATATATGATAGTTATTTTATTTAATTTCCGGTTTGTTTATTATCCAAGTGGAAATACTAAAAATGTAATTCCTTTTGTTTTTCGTAATAGCTTAGAATTCAGGGGATTATTTTTCCGTCGAACTGATGGTATAGCAAAAAACGAAATTCATGCAATCAGTAATTTTTTTTTTATTTTGACCAATATTTTTTTATAAGTTAACTGACTTATTTAAAATTTTATTAATACAAATGGAATAAAACACATTCTATTTTAACCCTTTGTGTAGTCACGAGCACACTACATCACTTCAGCCTCGAAATACGAAGTTATGGGGGATAAATAAAAAGTTTACCTTAGCTTGTTTCTTATAACTTGTAGCTTGTAGCTTATTATTTGTTGCTTGTTGTTTGTTGTTTGTTGTTTGTTCTTTGTTGCTTTTTGTTTGTTGCTTGTTACTTGTTGTTTATTGTTTGTTGCTTGTCGTTTGTAGCTTGTTGTTAGTTGCTTATTGCTTGTTACTTACTGTTTGTTGTTTGTTGCTTGTTGCTTGTTGTTTGTTGCTTGTTGTTTATTGCTTGTTGGTTGTTGCTTGTTGCTTATTACTTGTTGGTTGTAGCTTATTATTTTTGCTTGTTGCTTGTTGTTTGTTGTTTGTTGCTTGTTGCTTGTTGCTTGTCATTTGTAGCTTTTTGTTTATTGCTTGTTGGTTGTTGTTTGTTGCTTTTTGCTTGTTGTTTGTTGCTTGTTGCTTGTTGCTTGTTGCTTGTTGCTTTTCATTTGTAGCTTTTTGTTTGTTGCTTGTTGGTTGTTGTTTGTTGCTTTTTGCTTGTTGTTTGTTGCTTGTTGTTTGTTACATGTCATTTGTAGCTTTTTGTTTGTTGCTTATTGGTTGTTGTTTGTTGATTTTTCCTTGTTGTTTGTAGCGTGTTGCTTGTTGCTTGTTGTTTGTTGCTTGTTGTTTATTGCTTTTTCCTTGTTGTTTGTTTCATCTTACTTGTTACTAACTGTTTGTTGCTTGTTGCTTATTGCTTGTTGTTTGTTGCTTGTTGCTTATTACTTGTTGGTTGTAGCTTATTATTTTTGCTTGTTGCTTGTTGTTTGTTGTTTGTTGCTTGTTGCTTGTTGCTTGTCATTTGTAGCTTTTTGTTTATTGCTTGTTGGTTGTTGTTTGTTGCTTTTTGCTTGTTGTTTGTTGCTTGTTGCTTGTTGCTTGTTGCTTGTCATTTGTAGCTTTTTGTTTGTTGCTTGTTGGTTGTTGTTTGTTGCTTTTTGCTTGTTGTTTGTTGCTTGTTGTTTGTTACATGTCATTTGTAGCTTTTTGTTTGTTGCTTGCTGGTTGTTGTTTGTCGTTTGTAGCTTGTTGTTTGTTGTGTGTTGTTTGTTGCTTGTTGCTTGTTCTTTCTTGCTTGTTGGTTGTGTTTTTATTTTAATATTTATCAATAAATAGGCGCATTTTCATCAAATAACTGCTTTGCCAGTGCTTGGAATTTTTCCATAGCTTGTGAAATAATTTCATTCTAACTTTTAAAAATCTTTGGCAAAAGATTCTTTAAAAAAGGTCCTAAATTCATCCCATAAATATTCAATGCGGAAGAGATCTATTATTTATAGTGAATATAATATCCTCTTGCTTTGCAAGTCCTTGAAATTTTTTCAGAGTTTGTGGAATAGTTTCATTCCAACTTTCAAAAATCTTTGGCAAAAGATCCTGTAAGGAATGGTCTTTACAGGATAAATATTCAATTCGAGAAAGATCTATTGTCTATAGTCGACATAATATCCTCTTCAAAAATCGTTGCGTTTTT
This sequence comes from Atherix ibis, assembly GCA_958298945.1. Classification (NCBI taxonomy): domain Eukaryota; kingdom Metazoa; phylum Arthropoda; class Insecta; order Diptera; family Athericidae; genus Atherix; species Atherix ibis. The sequence goes on from OY282606.1 coordinate 121,062,073, forward strand.
TATAGCAAAAAAAAACGAAATTCATGGAACCAGTAATTTTTTTTTTTTGAATTTTGATCAGTATAATATCCTTTCATTATGTTTTTATTTTAACATTTTCTTAATATTTACCAATAAATAAGTGGCTTTTGGCCAAATAACTACTTTGCAAGTCCTTGGAATGGTTCCATAGCTTGTGGAATAAATTTCGTTCCAACTTTTAAAAATGTTTGGCAAAAGAGCCTTTAAAGAAGCTCCTGAATTTATCCCATAAATATTCAATTGCGAAAAAGATCTATTGTCTATGGTCGACATAATATCCCCTTCAAAGATCTTTGCGTTTCTTATAGCAAAAAACAAAATTCATGGAATCAGTAATTTTTTTTTATTATTCTGATCAGTATTTTTTGTACGTTCTATTTTTCAAAAAAGTCCTTTTCATTATATTTTTATTTCAACCAAATAATGGCTTTGCAAATCTTCGAAATTTTTCCATAATTTGTGAAATAATTTCATTACAACTTCTAAAAATATTTGGCAAAAAATCCCGTCTAGGATCTTGAATTCATCCCATAAATATTCAAATACGAAAAATACGAGTATCTGTTATTTATAGTAAACATAATATCACCTTCAAAGATCGTAGCGTTTTTTATAGCAAAAAAAACGAAATTCATGGAATCAGTAATTTTTTTTAAATTTTGATTAGAATTTTTTTGTATGTCCTATTTTAAAAAAATATCCTTTTCATTATTAAGCCACGCAGCTCTGTGAGTCTGTTGGACAAATGTGGGTCTGTTAGACTCATTCCTCCAAAGGACCAATTTCCAATATTCCAGGGACAAATGTTTTTGATTTTTTTTTGCTCATGCCAACCTTTTTTCCTAAATTTGTAGACAACATAAAAGTTTTTTTAGAGCTACTCGCACAGTCAAACCTACTCCCAAAAGTACTGAATTTTATGCATGATATCTGGAACCGTTAACTCCTATTCCTGAAAGTCATCTTTCCAATTCACTATTTCTTATCAATATTAGTCTTTATTTAAATATAATAGTTTCTGTTTAAGTTACTGACGAGTTGGTACTTCAAAATGAAAATTACAAAAAAAAAAAGATAAAAAGAGTATAAAGAAAAAAATGATACTTTCACACAAAAAAATACAGCTTCGAAAAGTATCAAAAAAATAGACTAAATTAAAAATGTTCCTCCTGTAAATAAAAAATAACCCCCAAAAATAACTATTTTTATTTTAAAACAAAACATTTTTTTCGTCCCTTCCAACTACCTTTTTAACCTTTTTTAACTTTTAATTTTCATATTTTTATTTAATAAAACTTTTTTTTATTGTCATAGCAAAAATTGTTTTTCCCTCAAAAATCATAGACTTTTAGCAGTGTTGCTACATCAAAAATCATTGATTCTTAACTGGTGATGTTTGAACCCTCCAAGTTGGTACCTCAAAATCGTCGGTACCTTAAAAAAAAGCCTTCAATTTAGCTTACAGTGAAAAATTCCAGTTAACTGCACAATAGCATCAAATATTCTAATTAAAATAAAATCAGAATATTTTAAGGTTTAAAAATGTTCGTTATTTTTTTTTATGGGGACACATTTCACATACACTTCAAAATAATTGCAATTATTAGCATATGTCACCCAATGAGAGGCAACATCATGAATAGAGGGCAAAATACCCGCCACTCAGTTATGATGAAAGCTTAGAAGACAACAAACAAAAAGCTACCCCATATAAAAGGATATCCAAACTCCATTTGCCACCCTATTCCCAAAAATTCGTTCATAATTGATATCATATTCCATATATTGTAGGCTGAATATTTATGGTATTGCGTATTTATGAGCGTTTACACGTATATGGAATACTTTTACCTTTTCTTATTTATTTCTGTTGATATTATTTTCATGGCAGGCTTTTTTTCTTCAATATGTCAAAAAAAAAAAAACTTTTCCATTGATTTCTTTCTTTTTTTTTCATCTATAAATACTTGTTTAGCCGAAGAAAAGTGAGTATTTTTCTGCCTCACCTACGAATTAAGTCCTTGACTTGAGGAAGATAAAAGTGTATACAAAAGTTTTCCGAAAAAGTTTTCAATCTTATTGCCTTTAACTGTAACAAAGATGAACAATTTTTAATATTTCATCTCTACTGCTTTTCCCAAAATTTTCATTGTTATTGCAAAAATATGTTACATAAAACTTTGTTCCACATAGTATGTGATGTTTATGATTAGGTGTCGTATTAGATAGAAAAGTCTGATGAAATATTCTTTTTCGAACAATTCATCAACTGCCATTTAAATCTAAGTAATTCGGATAATCATAGAAGAGTATTTTCCTTTTGATAGAAAGCAAATGATATGAAAAATTATTTAAATCTTCGTAGCACTTCCCAAGTAGTCAAACAGAATTTACCAGCAGTAGACAAAAGCAGATAACGCAAAGAAATTGACTAAGGAAAACTTCAATTCCCAAAAGAAATTCTTCAGAAACCTGTCAAATGTTCTTCGTAGAATCAACAAAAAATAAATACAAAGATATCGGCAAACGCGCAAAAATAGCCAGATTTTTTTCCCTTTCCACATGAATAAATAGAAGATTTTGCTACCAGTTAAAAGTGTACTTCAGACATACTTTGAATATCGAGATAAAACAGTTTCTGCTTCGGGTTGTTAAAATAGATAAAAAACTTTTAAAAAGACAATTTCATATAAAATTCCATATCTACTCATATTTCCAATATGAAGCAAACGGAATTTCATGATAATTTACATGAATTATTAAAATGAGAAAAGAATTTTTTGGAAAATATTAGACGATAAGAAATACTTGCAAAAAAAAACAGATAAATTTACATTCAACGCATAAATGCGTACCAAAAATTTAAGAAAAAAATTTTTTTTTTTGCAACACGTTTAAAGGATTTTATTTGTCAAATGATTTTTTTTGCTAAAATATTGTATTTTTTTACTTGGACAATTTATACTTGAGATTTTACGTAAAATTAACTTTAGTAGAAGATTTTTACTAAAAAAAATGTTTAACAGAAAATAATTTTCATTGGCAAGAATTTTACTGAAAATATTTTTCTTTGGCAAGATTTTTACCAAAGATATTTTATTAACTAAGCATTAAAAATCGTTTAGAAAATTTGCAATCATGGACATTTAGGGAAATTTTTTTAGTGGTTGTTAAAAAATGAAAACTCTTAAAAAAAATAGATATATTTACATTCAACGCATAAAAGATATCCAAAAACTGAAGAGCAATTTGTTTTTTTTTGCAACGTATTTTAAGGATTTTATTTTTGGAATGAACTTTTTTGCATAAATTTGTATTTTTTCCTTGGAAGATTTTTACTAATACTAGGAGATTTTTACAGAAAAGATTTGTACGGAAAATTATTTTTTTTTTTTTGAGATCTTACGAAAAATTAACTTTAGTAGAAGATTTTTACTAAAAAAAAATTTAACAGAAAATATTTTTCATTGGCAAAATTTTTAATGAAAATATTTTTCTTTGGCAAAATTTTTACCAAAGATATTTTATTAACTAAACGTTAAAAGATTCTTTAAGAAAATTTTCAATCATGGACATAGAGTGAAATTTTTTTTAGCGGTTGTTAAAAAATGAACATTTCCAAAAAAATAGATAAATTCACATTCAACACATAAAAGATATCCAAAAACTAAAAAAAAATTGTTTTTTTGCAACACGTTTTAAGGATTTTATTTGTCAAATGAATTTTTTTGCTAAAATTTGTAGTTTTTTACTTGAAAGATTGTTAATAATAAGAGGAGATTTTTACAGAAAGGATTTGTACGGAAAATTATTTGTTTTTTGAGATTTTACAAAAAATTAACTTTAGTAAAAGATTTTTACAAAAAAAAATTTTTAACGGAAAATATTTTTCTTTGGAAAGATTTTTACTAAAAATATTTTTCTTTGGCAAGATTTTTACCAAAAGTATTTTATTACCTAAACGTTAAAAGATTTGTTTTTTAAATTTTCAATCATGGACATTGAGTGAAATTTTTTTAGTGGTTGTTAAAAAATGAAAACTCTCAACAAAAAAAATAGATATATTTACATTCAACGCATAAAAGATATCCAAAAACTAATTTTTTACAGAAAGGATTTGTAAGAAAAATTATTTGTTTTTTGAGATTTTACGAAAAATAATTATTCTCAGATTTTTACTAAAAAAAATTCTTAACAGAAAATATTTTTCTTTGGAAAGATTTTTCCTAAAAGTATTTTCTTATCTATACACTAAAAAAATCTTTTAGAAAATTTTCAATTATGGACATTGACTGAAATTTTTTTAGCGGTTGTTAAAAAATGAATACTTTCAAAAAAACTAGATGAATTCATATTCAACGCATAAAAGCGTATCAAAAACTAAAAAAAAATATATTTTTTTTTGCAACGCGTTTTAAGGATTTTGTATTTTAAATCAACTTTTTTTGCCAAAATATGTATTTTTTTACTTGGAAGAATTTTACTGACAAGGGAAGATTTTTACAGAAAGGATTTATGCGGGAAATTATTGGTTTTTGAGATTTTACGAAAATAATTTTTCTCAAAAGATTTTTACTAAAAAACATTTTTATCAGAAACGATTTTTTATTGGCAAGATTTTTACCAAAGATATTTTATTAACTAAACGTTAAAAGATTCTTTTAGAAAATTTTCAATCATGGATATTGAGTGAAATTTTTTATAGCGGTTGTTAAAAAATGAATACTTTTAAAAAAAACAAGATAAATTCATATTCAACGCATAAAAGTGTACCAAAAAATAAAAATAAAAATATTTTTTTCAGCGTGTTTTAAGGATTTTGTATTTCAAATAAACTTGTTTGCTAAAATATTGTATTTTTTCATGGAAGAATTTTATTGACAAGGAAAGATTTTTACAGAGAAGATTTGTACGGAAAATTATTTGTTTTTTGTAAGATTTTACGAAAAATAATTTTTCTCAGAAGATTTTTACTGAAATTTTTATTAAGTGAAAATAAGATTCTTTTAGAAAATTTTCAATCATGGATATTGAGTGAAATTTTTTTAGCGGTTGTTTTTACTCGAAATTTAATAATTTTAATTTCAATCTCTCACTTTTCATCTGATTTTATTAACCTCAACAAAGCAATTTTTTCCTACAAAAAAAAACCTAATTAAGAATTCTGAAATTAAAACCTTTTATGGAATTAATTTTTTGCTATTATTTTTATTTTTTTGATAGAATTTGCTTGGAGACCTTTTCATTAATACGCTTTTAACACTTGCGTCTAAAAAATTTCAAAGAGATTAGTTACCTATGACTACGAATGAGTTTTAATTTTTTTTTCTATATTTCAAAATATAAAACAGTTCAGAAGAGAATATTCTTTTTTAAAATTATTATTTTCGATAGGATTATAAATGCGAATAGGTTTTGTTAACCTCACTCGAATCGTTGCCATGCTATTCCATATTTTCTGTAGACTTAAATAATGACTTTTACTTGATTTAAAGCATATTTTTTTCCAAGAACTGTTTTCCAATTGTCTCGTTAAGTTATACATTTTATAAGGAATTTTCTTATGCATAGCCAAAAACATAATTTTCGATTCAGTAAATTTTCATCCATGTCTGCATAAAAGGGATACCTTGTAGTATTGTTTTTTGAACACAATGTTTTGAATATGAATAAATTTTTTAGACAAAAGGCAGTATTTTGAGGAAATCTCTTACCTTGAACTTTTCTACCTTCCATCATGTGAGATTTACTCAATTCTTTATACTAAAGACGCTTCCATTCTAAGATGTTATTATGTGGACAAATTCCACTTTTTCATTGTCGTCAGATAATAAGCAATTCATTTCAAAATATAAATTCTTGAAAAATATCAAAAAATAGATTGAAACTTTTCAAGGTGAATTTCTTCAATTATACGAGGTCTGTTCGAAAAATATCGCGAATTTTGTGCTGTTTTTTTTCAAAAATTATTTATTTATTCATGAATATCTATTTTGTCCTCTTTAAAGTAATCCCCACAAGATATTCTACACTTGTGCCAACATTTTTTCCAATCCTCGAAGAAGTTTTGAGAACAAAAAAAAGTCACACGGGGCCAGATCTGGGGAATACGGTGGCTGCGGCATTATTAGTGTGTTGTTTTGGCCAAAAATGGCAAAAGCCAATTTTTGTTCTTCCATAAATCCGGGCGTTTCTGGCGGATTGCTGTGCGCAACTTGCGCATAACTTGCAGGTAATATTCCTTATTGACCGTTCTACCCTGTGGCAAGAACTCATGGTATACCACGCCCCTGCAATCGAACAAAACTGTAAGCGAAACCTTCACATTCGACAGAACTTGGAGCTTTTCGTCGTTCACATCTTCGCGGCCCTCTGAGAACATTTTCTACCACCGATAAACGTTACTTCGGTCCAAGGTAGCTTCACCATATGCCACAGTCAACATTTGGAATGCGTCCACGCAATTAATTTTGTTTTTCACAGAAAATTTAATACAGATTCTTTGATTCACTTTTGGGAATGGGCAAAAATCGACGACAAGCCAAAACACGTGCAAGCAAAGCAGCTGTCAAAAATTAGCTGAACATTCAAAATGGCCGAACTTGTCGGCATAAGTGAGAGGTATAACGCCATAAAAAAAATCGAAAATCGAATAAACTCGTACGTAACCCGCAGAAATTCAAAATTTGCGATACTTTTTGAACAGACCTCGTATATTGAAGTTTTTTAGAATATTTTAAAGATTTCACATATTATTTTTATAGATTAGCATAGTTGATAATGAAAATATAATTTTGAAGCCACCAAACCACTCGCATATAAAAAGCTTTGAATGGAATTACTTAACCTCAATTTAATGATTGTGTTTATGTTTGTTTTGATGATTTATCCTAAATAAAACATATAAAACGAAATTTTCTTATTTAAATTTTTCAATTGTCGTTGAGTATCTTTTTGACTTGCAAATTGTTATTATTTTACTTGTATCTTTTCGGTCCTCATTAAATCGTAACGCTTGCAATCCTCACAATCATGTAAAAACGCATTTTTGATACTTCTTTTAGTATATTTTGATATTGTGATGTTGAAATGAGAACCGACCAACTACATTTTGTTAATATCTCTGGTGCCCGATACCGTACACAACATTCACTATTCCGACATCCTCCTCAGCCAACTCTCAAGTCATACTCCCACTATTGTTATTCGGTCAGAAGAACATAATATCGTTTAGTCTTGCCGGGAATTGCTGTTTCACAAAGTTTACATCGAACTAGAATTTATGTGCTCCCGGTTCTCGGAAAATTGTTTGTTGGCATAAATAAGGATGCCAAGCGAAATTGTATGTGTTCGACGACTCTGAACATAAACATTTCCTGCATATTTTAATGGGCTAGTAATTCTCATACCCAGAAAGAAAGAAAAAAGGAACGATAGCAAAACAGTGAACTTGCCAATATTAGAAACTCTGATAGAGGAACGATGAGCTGCGTTGCGGTATTGCTGGCAAACAAAAACTTTCGAACTAAAATCCCATCCACACCCCATTTCAAAATTACGACAATATTTTTTGAATTTAGACAGAAAAGTCGAATACAATAATTTCAAACAATTCAATATCGAATTACTTTGAAACCCGGAATATTTCCAAATGTGCTAAATTCATTTTAGCTTTTCCATAAATGTAGTAAAAATGCCAATTCGAACTTTTTCGATTCGCTAACATTTATGGAGTGAAATTTGTTTTGCAATTAACTGAAACGACCTAACAGAACGGGCAACTTTTCTGTTCATTTTCAGTTACATTTCAATTAAACTAGAATATCTGGGGTCGCCCTTAGATTTCAATATGGATACTCACTGGTTGCAAAAGCAATAAGTAAAAGGTGAAAATAATATTTTGTTAGGTATAATATTAAGTTACAGTCCAACGGACTGGAACAGAACAGCCGATACATTAACAAAAAAAACTTCTTCCCTTAAATTTGAGACGGCATTCAAATACTTTTTCAATAATTTACATTTTAAGAGAATATTACTTATGAACCGAGTTCATAATAAATTCAATATTAAAGCGTAATGCATTATAGAATTTTCTTCAAGATAAAATAAAAACGCAAGCCGACTCACTCACTGGGGAGCAATAACTCTGATCTGCCTCAAAACGCATGAATTCCCATGATCTACAAGTACGAGTATGGCCATATTCGGCAAGGGCGATCCCAAAAATTTCGTAAAATTTACAACGGCAGAATTATTCGAGGAGGAATTTACTTACTACTTGCCATCAACCATCACCCCCCCCCCCCTTTGCTCTTTCCATCACTTAAACAAATGGGCTTTCTGGGTGGCTATTTGTAATTCTCGTATCGTTTCGCCGAGGACTCAAGTGATTTGATAAACACAAAGCGGGATGAAGTGCTCTTGTCTTTAATAAAACTTTTATGCTCTGATCCGAGGATGGTAATGCTAACAACATTGCCATTAATCCCAGCGCCATGGCATTGGGAAGCTGATTTCACAATTCTAATCTGTGATCCATTATATATGAATTGGCCCTTAACAGCTCCTCTTGCTGTGCGCTTTTAAAAGTCCTTTGCCGTTCAGCTTAGATACTCCTGCCCCCAAATTTGATCCAATTCCCAACCACCAAAACAGACACACACACACACTTCTTACCAGTACCCCATTCCTAACAAAACCAAACGTATTCAAATTTCTGCACGCTCTAATAGAAGTGCTGTTCAAAAATAATTCAGAATTTTTTTGGATAATGTGTACATAGTGTGGGAGGGTTCGGCAAAATAATAATAAGAAGAAGAAAAAAACAAAATCGAACATTATCATCAGCAGAAATCATTAGAATCAGCCACACGTACATTCAATCATTTATTTCAATAAAAAAAAAAAACGAATAAACGAAAAAAAAAAATTTAATAAACGCACATGTCATCAAGAAATAGACTCCTTAATACCATTTGTGAGTGTCGTCCTTCTGAAGTAGAGAATTATTTTCGACTAATTTAAATCTCTTTAATTTTTTTTTATATTTGAAAAAAAAATTACCATCGACTGTTCCCTTACTTTATAAAGTAAAGATAAAAATTAAAATTCTTAAAAAAAAAACTTTACTTGGAGATGCGCCCAAATAATTATAGAAGAATATGATCAAGCTAACAAGAAATTTTAAACTGGAAGAAGAAAGGAAACTTTAATCTTCTGGGCCACTCTATACGCATTAAGGATACGGCAAAGTGTCGTGTTTGTGCATTTGTTGGAATTAAGTTGGTCGAACTTGTACAATCACCGCAGAATTGATGTTAAAAGGGAAAAATCGGGCTTCTATGTATTCTAAGAGTATACTGAGTTGGTCCTTGTTCTAGTTTGTTAGGATCGTGTAAAATGGTGTTTCCGAAAAGCCACGCCACACCGGTACTAACTAACAAGCTATTTATGCTTGTACTCCAGCTAACCAGAGTAGACTTTCTCATTAGACTAACTAAGTACGAGTGGATTGGCAAAAGGTTCGCTTACAAGAACGTAGGTGTACATTGCTAAGCATATGGCAGGATATGGTGTGCTTCACATGACAAAAGCCACCCACCGAGTACACCCACTTCCGATACCTTCTAGTCAAGCCAAACTTTTGAATAATTTACATTAGATACGTGCATTTTTAGGTCAAAATATTTTAATTAAATTCTTCCCGAAACCATATTCGTTGCTGCCTTCTGATACCAAATTAATAGAGGAACCCGTGTTTGCTGTAATGTACACATATCCTTATGATTTTTATACCGAATTTTCAGGTATGTGCAGTTAGTTTTATTTCTTTTTTTTTGCAGGCACAATTTAATGAAGGTGTACAACTGTTATTATTTGATAATTCAATTGAGTGTGAGGACAGACAACTATTCCATTACGAGAGGAGAGGGCAAATATTTCCCAACAATATTCTAGTCGTGCCCGATTCTAACTTCCTGCCCCAATTCAATTTACGTTTATTATCACGTCCATATGCACAAAATGATTAAATTACAGCTGAATGAAAATTTCATTTTGGAAATATATACTTTCAAATTCATCCAATGTAAATGCAATCGAATTTTTTTTCCTACACACACTTTGACACACATTTTTCCAACAATAAAATAACTATCGTATGTTAATTCCTTTACCTACTCGTACCTAGAGAAGAAGAGTATATCAATTTTCAGTAGTCAATTTAATTAAACTAAAGCAAAAACTAAATTAATAATTAAATTGCTATACTCAGTGTAAAGAGTGGTTTGTTTATAAAATTTATTTAACTTTTAAACAAATTTATTTTAATTTTTTTCTACTCATACTAGTATGCAGTATACAAATTAAATTCTAAACCTTTTATTTGATTTAACAGCTATTGCAGTAAAACAAAATGTCTAAGGTTGCTATATTCTAAATTTCATAAAGATTAAAAAATGCAATTAAATATAATAAAAGTATTTTTACTAAAAACGTTTTTAACCGAAAAAATTTGTACTGAGAACATTTTTGCTGAAAATATTTTAACTGAAAACGTTTTCACCCAAAACAATTTTACTGAACACATTTTTGTTAAACTATTCACGATATTTTAGGTAATTTTAACGACATTATTTTAACTGAAAGCAATTTTACTCATAATAATTTTCCTGAAAATATTTTTTTTACAGAAATTGTTTTTACAAAATTATTTTTATTGGAACAAGTTTTACTGATCATATTTTTGTTAAACACACTTTAACAAAAAATTTATTTTATTTTTATTGAAAATATTTTATTGAAAATATTTTTACTGAAAATATTTTAACTTAAACTATTTTTACTAAAAATATTTTAACTAAAAAGGTTTTTACCAAAAATATTTTAACTGAAAAGGTTTTAACTGAAAATATTTTACGTGAAAAGGGTTTTACTGAAAATATTTTAACTGATAACTTTTCACTGAAAATATTTTAACTGATAACATTTTTACATAAAATATTTTAACTGAAATTATTTTAACTGAAAATATTTTAACTGATAACATTTTTACTTAAAATATTTTAACTGAAATTATTTTGAGTGAAAATATTTTAACTGGAAACATTTTAACTGAAAACATTGTAACTAATAACATGTTTACTGAGAGTATTTTAACCGGAAACATTTTGACTAAAAGTATTTTTACTGAAAACATTTTTACTGAAAATATTTTGCTGAAAATATTTTTTTACAGAAATTGTTTTTACAAAATTATTTTTATTGGAACAGTTTTTACTGACGATATTTTTGTTTACTTTAACAAAAATTTTATTTTTAATGAACATTTTTTATGAAATCATTTTCAATTAAAATGTTTTTACAGAAAATATTTTTATTGAAAATATTTTATTGAAAATATTGTTACTGAAAATTTTTTACTGAAAATTTTTTACTGAACGCATTTTAATTGGAAACTTTTTACTGAAAATATTTTTACTGAAAACATTTTAACTGAAAATATTTTTACTGAAAATATTTCTACTGAAAATATTTTTACTGAACATTTAACTGAAAATATTTTTACAGTTTTATTGACAATATTTCGACTGAAAATAAATTTCCTAAAAATATTTTTACTGAAAATAAAATTTTTTTCTGGAAAGTTTAGTAAATATTTTTTAATTTATTAATTAAAAAATATTTTTACTGAAATTATTCTGAGTGACAAAATTTTACTGAAAATATTTTTACTGAAAATATTTTAACTGAAAATTTGTTAACTGAAAAGGCTTTTACTGAAAATGTTTCAATAAAAAAATGTTTACTGAAAACTTCTTTACTGAAAATATTTTTACTAAAATTATTTAAACTGAAAAGGCTTTTTCCGAAAATATTTTAACTGAAAAGATTTTTACTGAAAATATTTTAACTGAAAAAGTTTTTACTGAATGCATTTTTACAAAAAATATTTAATAAAAAAAAATTTACTGTAAATATTTTAACTGAAAACATTTTAACTGAAAATATTTTTACTGAAAATTTTTTGGTGAAAAATTTTTACTGAACGCATTTTAATTGAAAACCATTTTAATGAAAATATTTTTGTCGAAAACATTTTAATTTAAAACATTTTTACTGAAAATATTTTAACTAAAAAAATTTTTACTGAAAATATTTTGACTGAAAAAGTTTTTGCTGAATACATTTTTACAGAAAATATTTAATAAAAAAATATTTACTGAAAATATTTTAACTGAACCCATTTAAATTGAAAACAATTTTAATGAAAATATTTTTGCCGAAAATATTTTAATTGAAAATATTTTTACGAAAATATTTTAACTAAAAAAGTTTTTACTGAAAATATTTTTACTGAACATTTAACTGGAAATATTTTGACATTTTTACTGACAATATTTTAACTGAAAATAAATTTACTAAAAATATTTTTACTGATAAAAGTTTGCAGAATAGATTTTAATGGAGAAGATTTTTTATTGAAATTATTTTTATTGTAACAAAATTTTACTGAGAATATTTTTGCCAAAAATTTTCTAATGAAATTTCTTTTGCTGAAAGTATTGTTCTGAAATTTTAATTGAAAGTGAAAATTATTTATTAAGAATAATTTTATTGAATTTTTTAAAAATATTTTAATAAAAACCTAAATATTTTTAAATCCATAAAAATTTACTACTATTTTAAAGTATGTCAGAACTAAGGTCAGTATGAAATCAGAAAATCAATATTATTATTACGTGAAAACATTACAGGAATTTGCAAAAAATTGAACTTTAAAAGCCGCCTAAAATGGCAAAAACACTGACCTTTTCGATTTCCTAAACACTTGTGCATATATTTAACCTTACAAATGCCTACTTCTCAATACAATAACAACTTTACTAATTCAGGCGAATATTTTATTTTTTTTTTTGTTTTTTAATAACAATATTTTTTTTTTCAAACATAATTTTTATTTATAAAACATTTTTACCTAAGAACAAAGTTCATCTTAAATTAAACGTGCTGCATTGGAGCAAAAACGCAGTTAAAAATTTTAAATCTATCGAATTGTGTGTTGCTTATAAAAATACGTTTATTATTCTATTTATAATTCAAAAAGAAATTTATTTACCTCATTAAGTTTAATAATTAGTATTGATATATTAATTAACAAATATTCGTCTATGCATGTGCTCTCAATTAAGTTCAAATGGCAGCGTAAACATAACGTATTTGCTCTAAGAATAATTTTGTTGCTTTTGTAATGAAGTATAATAAATCCATTTTAATTAACTTCATTTTAAGTCATATTTATACACAAATCAACAATACACTCCTTCGTATGTTCCATTTCGAGATATTTGCCTTAAGCCATTCTTACAATCTAACGTTCCATACACAATCGGGTGGGTGTTAAGATATGAATTGTATCTCATGTAAAATTGACACGACCATACAATCTCAAACGTATATGAATGTATGGATGATATGTGCACGTATATTTTTTTTATTTAATTACAATGTTAACATTTGTTTTGTATATTTCATGGCCTAAAGTTACTTTTCATTTATTGTAGATAAAACCCAAATATCGGAACATTTCCTTTTAAATACATTAACTTTTTGGTAAAATTTCTAACTGAATTATTTAAGAAAATTTCAATTAGTAAATAGGAAATGATAAAGTGTAGTTATTCGAATGTAAACTTTAAAAGGCAAGTACACTCAAAGCTGAATACGAGTACGTACTATGGACGTGCATGGAAAAAAACTGTTTCAAAATCAACAATTTCATTAATCACCAAAGGAATCATATTTTATGACAATCGATTCTAATGAACTAATCAAAATAGGTGAATAAACATGTGTCTAAGCTATTGAAAAACAACTAATTCGAAATAAACTATTTACTCAGTATCGTAATAATAATTCAACAATGCAATTCTATGGACGAGATAGTGTATCTGAACTCGAACTAAAAACATAGCCGATATAGTCCGTGGCATATTTTCACACTACAACCATTGCCATCTATGTGGCATAGTCATCTATCAAGTTCATCATGTAAATGAGGTGTTCCATTAATCAATTCTCAATGGTACTAAATACACAATAATAATGTCAAAGTTTATACTATCAATATTAGTTATGAGAATCAGACTTCATTACATGAAAGATTTTACATTAAAAGCTGTCTACTCTGAAATTATCAAGTGAAGATTCGATTTATGCTAGTATGATTAGCTTTACATTATGAAAATATTCAAGCTAAACTATTTAAAAACGAGATGTTGTTTTTCAATTTGGTTTTTATACATCGATGTAGTTCGACTGGGTAGCTACACATTGGCGTAACCGTTGTTTCCACTTCTTTTCATAGATTGGAATCACCTTCAGCTCCTCACCAAGATGACACCATTCCAAAAAATTTTGTTTTTGGGGAACAAAAAAAGTTACACTGACTAGAACAAAAAAAAGCTAGACCGACTAGATGTGTAGCTACCCAATCGGCGGAACCGTTGTTTCCAATTCTTTTCATAGCAGTTCTGAAAGGCTTCAACTGGTATCACCTACAGCTCCTCACCAAGATTACACCATTCAAAACTTTTTTTTTTAATCTTGGGGAACAAAAAAAAGTCACACTGACTAGATCACATGATCTACATCTTGGGGAACAAACAAAAGTCACGACAACAACTCGATGATGGAGATGGCCATGTGTATCTGCTAGGGCCGATCTGATACACCAAATTTTTTTCTAAACTCATTACTCACTACTCATTAGCATTCTGCTTCGATGTTAAAAATCTCCGTGAGTAAGGTTTGTCTGCCACTGTTTCTCCACTCTCCAATAAATGAGCCATGTGACATGGGACGTTGTCATGGTTGATCATACATGTAACTGCTATTGCCGATCGGATACAAAGAATCCTTTTCTGAACTCATTGCTCATTACTCATCAGCATCAGGCTTCGATATTGAAAATCTCCGTGAGTAAGGTTCGTCTGCCACTGTTTCTCCACTCTCCACAAATGACCCATGTGACATGAGACGTTGTCATGGTTGATCATACAAGTATCTGCAATATCAGATTTGATACTCAGAATCCTTTTCTGAACTCATTACTCACTACTCACCAGCATCAGGCTTCGATTTTGAAAATCTCCGTGAGTAAGGTTCGTCTGCCACTGTTTCTCCACTCTCCACAAATGAGCCATGTGACATGGGACGTTGTCATGGTTGATCATACATGTAACTAATATTGCCGATTTGATACACAGAATCCTTTTCTGAACTCATTACTCACTACTCATCAATATCAGCCTTCGATTTTAAAAATCTCCGTGAGTAAAGTTCATGGGACCCTGTTTCTCCACTCTCCACAAATGAGCCATGTGACATGGGACGTTGTCATGGTTGATCATACATGTAACTAATATTGCCGATTTGATACACAAAATCCTTTTCTGAACTCATTACTCACTACTCATCAATATCAGCCTTCGATGTTGAAAATCTCCATGAGAAAAGTTCGTGGGACCCTGTTTCTCTACTCTCCACAAATGAGCCGTGAGACATGGGGCGTTGTCATGGTTGATCATACAAGTATCTGCTATGGCCGATCTGATACACAAAATTACTTTTTGAACTTATTACTCATTACTCATCAGCATCAGCCTTCGATGTTGAAGATCTTCGTGAGTGAGGTTCGTGGGCCACTGTTTCTATGCTCTCCAAAAATTATTTGTATCACCAAAAGCTTAACAGGGAATTTTCCGGCATATTCTTGGTACAAATTTGGCAATAGAGCATTTTTAGTAATTAAACGCACTACAAAAACACCACTTCACCTATCACGCCTCTATAGCGTCGCGTTGTAAGCGGACGAAATTGAAACTTGCACTGCACGTCCAAGCGGGACTAACGCACAGAAGTTCGCAGTGTTACCAGATCGTTTGAAATGATACCAATCTCATTACTTTCTGCTTCACTTCAACGCATCTAATTGTAGAGTGCCCAATTATACTGAAAATTCGAAGACTTTAACAATTATTATTAAAAATTGTAAAATGTAAAATAAATTTTAAAAAAATTATTATGCAATATTTAACGAAGACTATTTTTACAGTTTAAGTTTTTTGAATAGTTTTTTTTACGATGACGAATTCTGACTTTGTGTCCTTAAAATATTCTACATAACATAAGTCATCTTTTGATTCCAGTAATAGGACGATTTAAGTAGTACAAATTTGGATTTTTAAATTTTATATTTTTAACTTATACTTTTTATAGGTATCTACAAATACCTGCTTATATAAATATTTTTGAATACTGCATATTATCATAATTAAATAAAAAATATTTCCAAAAATAAATTGTCATTCCAAATTTTCTCTTTCGTTATTTTTAAGTATAATAAAATTTTTCTGGAAATCCTTAATTGGGTTTCTGGTTTTTTTTCTGTTGTTACGAGTATATTGATTTCAGATAATCATTTATTTTTTATTTAAAAAAAGACATATTGCTTTACATGAAAATGTTATCGAAATTAAGTTTCTGTTAAGCTTCCGCTGAGACAGCTTTGTTTAAATTTTATCATTTCTCTGATTCGATTTTTATTTGTTTGTCAGTTAGCTATCAAAAAGTGCAGAACTTTTGATTGAAATGTGTTTTTTGATAATTGATCGGTCCCAAAACGGCACGAGAAATCGGCAAATTCCACGTAACTTAAATAAACAACGAAGAACGGTTGAATATAATGTCAAGATTGAAAATAAGACATATTTTTTCAATAAACTGATAGCATTAACTAGCAATCGAAACAATTTTATATGGGATGGAGTTCAATTATCAAACGAAGACCTCGGAGAATGAACATCAATGACCTAATAGCTAGTAGGAAACCATTATTGTCTACTGTAATTAAAAACAACCGTCTACCGTGGGACAAAAAACACAAAACATGTTCTCTACAAGATTGGAAATATATTCTATGTGGCGACCAAAATTTGAGGTTTCTGACAGAAGGTACAGAATCGAATTTAGACATTTGGAGCCTTTCTTAGGACATGCTGAAAGCTTGTTCTTAATATCGGGTTGTGTGGGTGCAAAATCCTCAACTGATGCACCAAAGGCCATTACACCAACCTGACTTTGTTAATAAATAGAATATACACTATTGGGGCACTAAAAATCCTCAACTGATACACTAATGACCACAACATCTTTATGAATTTGTTAATAAATAGAATAGCCGCTATTGGGGCACTAAGAACCATCAACTAATACACCAAAAACTACTACACCCACGTGACTTCGTTAATAAACAGAATAGCCATAATTGGGGCACTGAAAACCCTTAACTGATATACCGAAGACCGCTACACCCTCGTGACTTTGTTAATAAATAGAATAGCCACTATTGGGGCATTGAAAACCCTTTATCTGATACACCAAAGTTCACGACATCCTCGTGGCTTTGCTAATAAATAGAATAGCCGCTATTGGAGTACTGAAAACCCTCAACTGATACATCAAAGACCACTACACCCTCGTGGCTTTGTTAATAAACAGAATAGCCGCTATTGAGGCACTGAAAATCCTCAACTGATACACCAAAGGCCACTACACTTTCATGGCTTTGTTAATAAATAGAATAGCCGCTATTGAGGCTCTGAAAACCCTCACCTGATACACCAAAGATCACTACACCTTCCTGGCTTTATTAATAAACAGAATAGCCGCTATTGAGGCACTGAAAATCCTCAACCGATACACCAAATACCACTATACCCTCGTGGCTTTATTAATAAACAGAATAATCAACAGAATAATCGCTATTGGGGTACTGAAAACCCTCAACTGATATACGAAAGATCACTATACCCTCTTAACTTTGGTAATAAATAGAATAGCCGCAATTGGGGCACCAAAAACCCTCAAATAATATACCAAAGGCCCCTACACCTTCATGGCTTTGTTAATAAATAGAATAGCCGCTTTTAAGGTCCTAAAAACACACAACTGATACACCAAAGACCACTTCACGACGGCATCATTGGTCTATATTTCTTTGAAGATGCTGGAGGCAATGCTGTAACAGTTACAGGAGACCGCTATCGGGGCATGTTGGAAAACTTTCTTCTACTTCCACTAGAATTAGATCTATTAGGCCTACAGAACATGTGGTTTCAACAAGACGATGCCACATCACACATAGCCGTGGCACGATAAAATTTTTGAGAGACATTTTTCCCGGCCGAATAATGTCAAAAAATGTTATTATTGACAGACCACTGATTAGAACCCTCCTGATTTCTTTGTGGCGGGGTGCTTGATGGAAAAAGTATACACTAACAAACCAACCATAACCTTAATACATATGGACAACATTCGAAACGGAATTGATGAAATATCACCAGAAGTCTTCGAAAATGTTATGAAAAATGAGCTCAAAAGGGTTTGCCTTTTCGCCGCTGCCAGAAGCAGACAATTGATCGACATTATATTCTATACAAAATGCTAAAGACGATATAATCAATGAATAAAATATAAATGATGTAAAAGTATTTCTAGTTTTTAATTAATTAAAAAATTTCTTTTATTTGAATATGGAAATATCTTTTTAAATTGCTAGTTTTTTCGTATTTTTAATAAAAGAGCGACAAAACCCTTTCTGATCCGCCATTGTCAAATTTATGGTTCTGCACTTTGTAATTGATATGTTTGATGGGTTTTTGACTTTGCTTAACTGTTCATATCTCCTCTCTTCAAACATTCTAGTATGTGCTTATTTACAGCGGCCTAAGTGTTTTTATTTCAAATTCTTTTTGAACGTGTTGAAAAATTATATACAATATAAATGGTCCCAAATACTACCAAAAATTTTTAGTAAAATTACTGATGAGTGTCTAAACTGTGTACAGTAGTTATTAAGAAAAGGAATTTAAAATTTAAACATAACAAAATATTAAATTTTTTAGATGGGCAAATACTTATTGAGCGGAAGTGTAGTGTTGAATTAAAATTGGTTATTACCAAAATACACGCTTAAACGAAAAACTCCAATCGAACATCTTTTTGAGAATAGGCCAAGTATACACATAGCCAGTATATTATGTTGAAATTATGGTATTTTTATTTGCTTTTAATATATTTAACCCAAACTGAAAGTTAATATAGTAGAAATTTTCAAATAAATATACCATCATGCATCGAACGCATAAATATCTTCTCTAAAAATTATGTTCCAATTAAATGGAACACTTATACCCCATCCTTGTCGAATATAAAAATTTTCCAAATATCTTTCCTAGATTATTGCATGGATTTTACTTTATAAGACGTTGGCATCATTTGAGCAGCTTTGGTCCAAGGTATCCATCCATCCGTCCATCCAGCTTTCATGTACGATGGTGGACATGAACGTGCAGAATTAGAAGCAGAGAAGATAAACTCGGTGCTGTGTACACACTTATTGAAGTTATCCAATTCGTATTCGAACAGCGTTTACACCTTTTTACTATATATTCTATTGGCTTATCGGAATGAAAATAAATTTTCATATTTTCAGACACTGAGGTGAGTAGTTCCGAAACTTACAAAATGATAAAAACTATCTATTTGCCATTTCGTTTTATATGTGGTTTTTACGAATGTACATAATTCGATCGATGGGAATATTATAACATGGACTGTTGTAGTTTAGTTTTTGGTTATTCGCCTATTTTGAAAAAAAACAACCTCTTCAGATTATATATTAATAATATTTTGAGTATAGGGAAAGGGGAGAAAGTTTCTATGAAACTGTTAAATTTTCCAGACATTGAAATGATTAGATACGTTGGCAAAACGATTAAAATTTCTATTTGCTAAAACGTGCACGCATTTCGCTATTAATATTTTTTTTTATAAAGTTTAACAAAAACCGACTATCTTAACTTATGAACAGGTCACTTATAAATTTTGATGAGCTCTTTTTACTTTAGCCACTTCTCTGTTCACATTTTCATAGTCTTTGCCTGATTCAAAAGTATTTATGTATGCTGTCGACTTTGAAGTTAACTATTTTGTGATAAGTGGAAAGGAAGCAATTTCGAAGTCCATAGAAAGTTAGAATATCCAATTCGAACTTAAAGGGCGAACAAAGTGAATACAAATGAAACAGTTGCTCGACTCCATTACGATGTTGTATAATTGCGAATGATGAGCACGGAACAGAAGGAAGGACTTCACTCTTACCATCCGGATTCCACCCAAATCGACTCATGTCGGCTCCATTGAGTTGTGAGTGGGTCTTCCCCACTACCGCCGAGTCATTCGGTCCAGATAGAGCTTGAATTTCTTGACGCAATCACCATCGGATAGGAAATTAAAAGCTTTCATTTCTCGTAATGTCTTTATTTCCCCCGGCGAACGTCTCATAATATCAGTCGGAAATGGCATTCATAAATTTGGTTTTTGGCACACAAGAACCTTACACGTCCTTGCCTAGGATCTTGATCGGTACTAGCCCATCTGGTATGAGTAGTCCGCTATTTCCCCCGAGTTGTCTCTAACCTTCTGTGAAAAATTCGGCCACGTTTTCATTTCTTTCGCATTCCACATTTCGCAATTCCGACAACACCAAACAAGTATCATCTCAATTGGGGATACGCTTTGAATGATGTCTAGACACTCCACTTCTACAAGTAATTTCTTAATGCAATCTAACTGAATTATTTGAAATTTTATTTTCATTTATTAAATTAAATTATGCTGCCTATCATCATCACTAAACAGGACCCAAATGTAGAAAATTCAAACAAAATGTTCATTTCTCTCTTGATTCAACTTCCTTTACAATTATTGTGATCAATTTCATATTCTATAATCACATAGTCACAAAACTATTATAAATTCAGTTAATTAAGATTTTCATAATAATATTAACATTAGTATCGGTAAAATCACAAAATAAGGAATCGAATTTTATGCGTATTGTGCCTCTTCTTATACTCCCCTCCCCCCCTTCCATCTTCCTACACAAAAGTACATTTATGTATATACCTAGTCGTAAATCAATAATGGCACTGTAATAATAATTGAATCCCTTACATAACCCAACATCAGTATTTAATTATTAGCATCGCATATCGTTAAATCGTCGAATCAGCATCGTAGCCACCACCATTTCCTCTTAAAAGCTATCGTCTCTTCCGGTTAATGTGATATGCGAATATGAGGAACTGACTAAATGTGAAATGTGCAAAAAGGTGAGAAAATGTGATTGTGAAAAGGTGAGATTTTCAGAAAAACCCACAGAATACCACAGCCATAGACAAGTTCAAATGTACACCGACACCGATTCAGAGTGTAACATTAAGCTTTTAATGAAAATTTCACTCGTACTATGGTCCTATTCACACAGTCATTATTATTAACCAGAAGATTGTAATTTATTTTTATTGTTATTACCTTAGAATGAACGGGTTAACTATACTATATTTGCCATATAATTAGTCTCATTAATATCAATATAAGTTCATTAATGAGAATGAACTGTCCAGACTATCCAGAGCGGTTAAATTTTTAATGTGTTCGATACAAAAGCGAACGTTCATAGTCAGAGTCCCACATTTAACTATGGAGAAAAAAAAATTTCATTTTAAATCTGCATTGCGTAAAATATTTTCCAATTTATTTTTCTTTTCTTTCTTCACTTTACTATAGATATGATTTATTTAACAAAACCCAAAAAAAAAAAACTAATTTTTACCCAATATCGGATAAGTTTAAATCGGTATAGTCCTTAGAATTTGTATAGTAAGTTCGATTGTGGTAAGGTATCGTTCGTAACTAAGGCTTGTCTCAATTGCAGCGATTCAAGTTCTATAGTTGGTTCGGTGGACGAACAACAATAAGCTTACCAAAACTACCATTCAACCATTCAGAGAACCTTTTAGCTTCTCTAACCCCCTTGCGGCTAGTCGAATGAATCTCAGGCCACATATTGCACATGTCCGTCAAGTCACGTTCCACTAGAAAATCTTCCATTCCCGAATACAAGTAAAAATGAACCTTCTCAGAATTGTACGCAATTGTGGTGGACATATTATCACAATTGAATGGGATTATGGCGCTTTCGAGATTCGGAACCAATACTTTTTTCATCTCCTGCCATTGGTTATTCTCATTTATTACTTTCCGAAATGGGAAAAAGGGAAAAAAAACTGAGCCACTTCCAATGGTATTAGTACTGTTGTTACGGTTAAGTCTAATGAATGAACCCTAATCCGATTCGCTAAATAAAAATCCCAAATTCATGTTATGTTACTCTAGAAATAAATCGAAGCCAAATTGTTCCACATATAATTTTCTAATTATACCTTCTTCCAGAAGATTGTATTAAAAAGAATTTTATTAGTTTTAGATAAGAAATTTTGAACTTTTAATCAAACTTGAACGTGACATTATTTTGTAAAATTTTTTTTTCACGAATTCAAATAAATACACTCAGAAATTATCCAATTTGTGCTTTAAAAAGTAAAATTTACAAAAAAAAATATAAAATACAGAAAAATTGCAAAAATTTATGATAAATCAATGAATTAAAGATTATTTCATGTAAATTTTGGCCACGACTGCTTTATTAGCGAGATACCAACCGATATGCTTGAAAAAGTTAACTTTTTCGAGCATATCGGCTGGTATCTCGCTAATAACACGTCTAATGTTGTCTTCCAAGGCAGCAAGTGACGCTGGCTTATCGGCAAAGACGATTGACTTCACGTAGTCCCATAAAAAAGAGCTGTGTGGCTTGCATCGCCGTCTTATTGAAACCGCATTCTCTTCACGTAGCCCCATTTCACGTGCTGTGTGGCTTGCATCACCGTCTTATTGAAACCGCATTCTCTACGTAAGCTGTACCTACGCTTGTCCTAAAAGATACCTAAGCCATACCCTCTGTCATAACCACTTCCGTTTGGTCATGAAAACGCACATTTTACGCCTTTCTTCTTTCAATTCACCCAACATCACGGATAAGTGATGTCAAGATCCTAAGGACTACCAACAATGTGATATCAAATAGGAAAATCAATCGATCTTATTGGAAAGCGTGCGAAACTTTCCACAACATCTGCACGTTAGACTGCGCCCTAACTGGCTGCATACATTTAAAGCCCACAGCCACCTCGAAGCCTACGCCAATAGTTATGGCCCATTTTTAACGGTTCCTAGGGTCACGCCAATATCAAACCGGTCCACCAAAGAATAAGGGACCCTCAATCCAGAGTTCGTATTTAAAACAGATTACTCTGAATTTTATTACTCAAAATCTTCCTTTCGAGTTCCTGTAGGAACACCTACCAGAATTTCAGGGTTCGCACTCCTAAAGCACTGTTAGACTTTTAGTACCATGCATCATTGGGTGAATCGTCTGAATTGCATCTGCAAAATCACATCACACCAATCAACCTCTTGTATTTTTTCGCTAATTAATTATTTTTCGCTTGGATTTTTTGCTCATATTTATTTCGTTTTTATTTTTCCACTTTCTTTTCACCATTTTTGTGTTGAGTGGTGTAATATGAATTTCATCTGCAAATTTTTCAACTTCGGATATCATTGGGATGATAATCTGGTATATACCTAACATCCCGCCAGATGCAAAAAAGTTCGAAATCATCGATGGATAACGGGCGCCATTAACGGTAACGTTGCGGCCAGCGTCATCTTTAAAGAAATACGGATCGCTGATAAACCGCACCAAACAGTGCATTTTTCTGGGTGCAATGGCAGTTCTTGTTTTGCCTGTGGTTCTTCATCCAAAGTATTGCCCATCGCTAGCCACAACTTTTTTCATCTTTTGGCAGCCTACGGATTCCATGTCAAAAAAACTAAAATTTTTGGTCTCTTCGTAAGATCGGAAGTGCTGCTCAGCCATGCCACGCGTCATCGATCGGAAGAAGTAGTAGTCGGAAGGGGCGATGACTGTAGAATGCGGCGAGTGTGCAGGACGTCCCATTTCAGTATTTTCAGGTAGGTTTTAACTGCCCTAGCAATGTGTAGCCGAGCGTTGTCGTATTGTGGAGGCCGTTTTTTCCTTCAATGCTCGGCTCAAACGCATCAGTTGTGTTCGGTAGCGAGCTCCTTGAGATGGTTTTACCCAGTAGCAACAGCTCATAATATATCACGCCGAGCTAGTCCCACTAAATGAGCTTTGAGCCATGAATGTTTGGCTTGCCCGTCGATATTGATGCATGGCCGCAGTGCCGCCACGGTTCTCTTCGCTTTGGATTATCGTAATGGATCCACTTTTCATCGCCAGTCACAATCCGATGCAGAAAACCCTTCCCATTTTGCCATTGAAAGACCTATTCTCTCGGCTTCAACTCGTATGGCACCCAATGTTCTTGCTTTTGGACCATTACCAAGTCTTTCAAACGATGGGAAATGGCTTGTTGAGTCACGCTCCAAATGAATCTACAAGTTTTTGTTGCGTTTGACATGCATCTTCAATTTTTTTTTTACCGGCCCGGGACGTTTCTTGCCTTCCACGTGGAAATCACCACTTTTGTAGCGTAAGAACCATTTGTGATATATTCTCTCACTAATACAAGCCTCACCATAAGTTTCTAAAATCATTCGACGCCAATTGAAGACAAAAAACATAACTTCTTGCATATGACGCACATTTGGCTCCAATATCGAAATGTTCACGCACAAAAAAAATTATATAACGCCAATAAAAAGTTACAAATATAATGATGAGGAGTTGTTGACAGATGCCTAAGCTTACGATTTGATGTTTGTGATCCGATATTTTGCACCAGAATTTACTGCTGGCGTCATCTATTGGGAAACGTCAGTTTCCCATTTGTACGGCGATTAAAATACATTTTTATGCAAAACTTCTTGTAGGACTCGATCATCTTGAGATAATTTTTTTTGTTTTTGTTATGCTGTGCAGCTTATGCAACTGTATTTTTGAAACTGACCCAGATTAAAACCCTCAAGTTCAAAACAAACAAAAAATTTGTTATTAAACAGATTTGACGGACACGATGTTTTCTTCTTCATTTTTTAAACTATATTGGATATCCTATACTTGTGTATATAGTTTGTAAATATTAAAATATTTACTATTTAATCATGGAAAATATATTTACCACAAATTTTCAAGAACTAAAATCATATTTTCGTAAACTAAAAATCTATTTCCGTAGAAAGAAATACTAAAAAAAAATATGAATCTTTTAATTCTATGATTTTCATAGCTTTTGAAATAGTAAAAGAAAAAAATTTCTCCTAGATGGCGTTAAAACGAATAATTAAATTTTAAGTAAATTTGTTGGATTTTACTTTTGTATTTTCTGACTTGATTATCAGAATTTCAGAATCACCGCTAAAAATATTTTTATTACCCTTGAAATTATCTTCCTTTTGATTAGGAAAAAACCCTCATCAAAATTCAAATGGTGTCGTCATAATAAAAGTCTAACGACTAGTACTACTAAGATCAAAGTAAATAATTCAAAAGTTTTTCTATGAGAAATTGTAGTCTTTTAATTATTAAATATATTTGAATGAGAATGAAAAAAAATAAAATAATAAATTTACATAAGATCTACGATGATGATTTGTGCGCAAAATGAAGCCATTAAGAAATTGCGAAAAATTAAATAATTGAGCTTCCCCTTTGAGTAGATGATGGTAATTAACGTCAGCATATAAATTTTGACAAATCCAAATTTAGAGCAGGTGCTTGAAATTCATATAATAAATAAATAAATAATAGCGGAAACAGTTAAATCCATTCCTCATAGTCAACAATCACTGACGACTAAACCGTTTGTGTCAGCAATCGATCAAAGTTGTTTTGTTACGCCACGCCGGGAATCAATTGTTGCGCGAGTGGTTGTTGTCATATCCTCAACGTACAACAATGCCCAAGACGTACTTTGTGCGAAGAAGATCCTTTTCTGTTACAGACTCCTAATGATGTATCTATCGTATGACAATTGCTAACAGCACTACTTCTACACAATTTCAAACAGAAAATATAGGCAAACACATTTCAATGCAATTCGGCTGCGGTGTGGTGTCTTTCCGTTCATCATTCAATACCAAGGATAATGGTTTATTTTCAAGAGAAAACCTTCATCACCAACCATATTTAAGATATAGCTTAAAACACAGTTTTCATCGTTCGATGTCACCTTTAAACTTCAACACTAAATCTACCATGTTTGTTAATAAATAAACGATTAAAATCATCATCATTTCGCCCATAGGCTGAACATTAAATTTATTCATACAATATATCCACTTTTGGCTATGATACGAGTATATATTTTTATCAAAGAAAATTTCTTTTCTGATGTATCCCTGTACTCGTATATTCACTTTAGCCCATTGGCAAATCGTATTTTCTAAGGCTATAAAAATTACGTTCAAAATGAATTTCAAAGCCGCCACGAATAGGGGGTGTTCTCTTAGAAATTCTATCAAATCATTGCGAATACGTTTCTACCCTCCCATACATAAAATATTCTAATTTTATCAATAAAAAATACTTTTCGTTGCCCCATTTATATAATACCTTACATTTAATAAATCAATTTCTTCAATTATGTCGATAAATATTGATAATGATATCTTACAACAACAAGAAATGGAGAAGAAAAATTGCGCGACAACAAAATTGAATATTATCCAAAACATTGAAATTTTTAATTTATGTAAATATTATTGATTTATGGAAAGAAACAAAATATTTTAATATTATTTTTTATACAATATATTATATAAAAAAAAAATTTATAATAAAAATAATATTTTTATGTTAACATTTAAGAGGAGCCCTCCTCAACCTACGAGAAGTCCGCCACCAAAACGTTAATTGGTTACCTTTAAGTCACTAAAGTGTCGTCCAGGTGATCTAAAAAATTATCTCAATAATTATACCTAAAGTCGAAGGTAACCAACAACTTTACCGCAACAATAATAATCGTCAACGAAGGCTGAGCCTCATTAAAGTGTTGTCGGATAATCATATCCATATAATACGACGTCTGTTCAAAAAGTATCGTGAATTTTGAATTTCCGCGGGTTACGTATATTTGATTTTCAATTTTTTGTGGGGTTATGTTGGTACTCATGTCTCCCACTTATGCGAACAAGTTCGGCCATTGTGAAAGTTTAGTTAATTTTTGACAACTGCTATGCTTGCACGTGTTTTGGCTCGTCTTCCATTTTTGCCCATTCCAAAAAATGGATCAAAGAATCTGTTTCGGGAACAAGAAAAAGTCACAGGGGGCCAGATCTGGGGAATACGGTGGCTGCGACATTATTAGTATGTTGTTTTTGGCCAAAAATTCTCGCACAAGCGACGATTCATGAGGAGGGGCGGTATCATGGTGCAAAAGCCAATTTTTATTTTTCCACAAATCCGGACGTTTCTATCGGATTACTTCGCGCAACTTGTGCATAACTTGCAGGTAATATTTCTTATTGACCGTTCTACCCTGTGGCAAGAACTCATGATGCACCATGCCCCTGCAATCGAAGAAAACTGTAAGCAAAACCTTCACATTCGACCGAACTTGGAACGCTTTTTTCGGTCTTGGCTCGTGAGGCAGCTTCCATTGAGATGATTGAGCTTTGGTGTCCAAGTCATAACCATAAACCCATGATTCGTCACCAGTTATGACCTTCTGGAGCAAATTAAGGTCGTCACGGACAGAGTCCAACAGCTCCTTAGCAATATTAATTGCCCAAGGTAGCTTCACCATATGCCACAGTCAACATTCGGAATGCGTCCGCGCAATTAATGTTGGTTTTCACACAAAATTCGATACAGATTCTTTGATCCATTTTTTGGATTGGCCAAAAATCGAAGACGAGCCAAAACACGTGCAAACAAAGCAACTGTCAAAAATTAACTGAATATTCAAAATGGCCGAACTTGTCGTCATAAGTGAGAGACATGAGTACCAACATAACGCCACAAAAAATCAAAAATCGTATATCATATTTTGCCATGCAAACCAATAGCGCCTAAGTTTGGGTGCCATGTGAAAATGGCAGGAAAACTGACTAAACATGTGTACACATAAGTCGCTGTCGTGCTGTCAGGTGCTTATACGACGCTAAATCATCATTTTTACTAGAAACTGGCGTCCAGTGTAGTAAAGTCGCATAACATGGACTGTTGCCATATGAAAATATGGCAATTCTGACATGTAACGTAACAAAGACGTAGCAGACGCCATGTTTTGGAGCCATACGAAAATCGCCATATACAAGGCATCTTGCCGTGCATTCTATTCTAGATTTACTCTTTAGGATGTTAACAACGTAAAAGTGTATCTTTCCGTCAATTTCAGCGCTTCAGCAATTAAATTACCTTAAATATTATGCATAAAGTCTAACGTAACTAATAACTTAACCGCAACAATAATAATCGCCGAGGCAGCCTGTGCTTCAATGTGTCATATTGTTTAAGCTAGCATTCGGCCATGTTTTTGTTTATATTTTCTGTCATGCGAGTGCCCTTTAGTACGATTGTCATATTTTTCACGGTATTCGTATAATATATAGCATATTTTGCCATGCAGGCCGATAGGGCCTACGTTTGGCTGCCATGTGAAATGACGATATTTAACAACACATGGCATTGCCCACATACCATATATGGCAGGAAAACTGACTAAACATGTGTAAGTTTCTGTCATGTGCTGCCAGGTGCCCATACAAAGATAAGTCATGTTTTTACATTGTAGAAACTGGCGTCCTGTAGTAAAGTCACATGACATGATCTTTTGCCATATGAAAATATGGCAATTTTGACATCTAACGTAATAGAGACATGGCAGAAGCCATATTTTGTAGCCATTCGAAAATTGACATATACATGACATCTTGCCATACATTATATTCCAGATTTACTCATTACGACGTTAACAGCGTCATAATAATCGCCGACGCAACGTAAAAACGTATCATTCCGTCAATCTCAGCGCTGCCGCAATCAAATGTCGTATAACTTATTCATTACGGCGATAACAGCGCACGTCGTTTTTCACGCATAAATTATTAGAATTGATTCTTTATGCAATTGCAGCACACCCATCAGTTTATAAATTAAAATTTTAATTTAATTTGAAATATACACAAATTGTATTATTATTTCATACGATTTAATAAAATAGTTATCAATAAATGTTATAATATTATTAAGTTTTTATTAAATGAATTTTACTTTTGAAAACTCAGAAAACTTTCGAATAGAAATGAAAATTCCTTTTTATTGTATATCAAATTCAAATAAATACAATTAGTTATAATTCATATTGACATAAATGAAAATAGCTTTAATAAAGAATTCTTTCTTATGAATTTATAATTGATTTTTTATGTTTTTGTAAATTAATTTATCCAAAAAAAAAAAAAAAAATATTTAAAAGAATATAAATTGTATATAAAATGATAGAAAAAGAAAAACTAACTTAAAATCGAATATCGTTCAAAATGAATTTTCAAACTCTTTATGTTAAAGAATCCACTTATTGGTTGGGTGATGCTCAGGAGAATACTGTAAGAAAAAAATTCCGGAAAATAAAGAAATAAGGATCTTACCATGAAATGAGTATCCAAGATTGAGGCAAGGATGGGATAGCTAGCGTCTGATAGGCAAGGTCTTTGTTGTGTTTTCTACATGAGCGCCTATTTTAATATCGAAATTTTCTTAGAAACGATGCCAATAAAGTCCAAAAAATGCTTCCAAGTTAAGATGAAATAATAAAAAAAAAAAAAAAACTCAAATCCTCAACGCATTGTATGAAAATAATGAATTTTCGTCGAAGCGGAAGCACTTCGTGATTTTACTCGAATTTCTATTGTTTTACGAAAAAGAACATGACTTTCGCCTCTTCTTATTGCTATTCTTATTTCTTATTCTTGATTTGTTTGCTTCTTTACTGATTCAAGTATATCAAAAAGTTAAGTTATTGTTTCGTAATCAACAACCATTAAGTATAGAATAAATGGAAAAGGAAAATTTATTGCTTTTCGGCTGAATTTTATCCAATATGAATAACACCTCGTTGTCGTTGTCACTGTCATTTAGTATACTCTCGTCTAGTCTAAAAACAGTCTAATATACATAATCTAATAGAGTTAAGTCTAGTCAATTTTAATATTATGCAAAATTTTGTATTCCTTAAATATTTGCCATAAAATAGACAAATTGACAAATCTTACTACTCTAAGATGATAGGCAATACCGTCAAGGGCACAACACTTAGCACCCGTTGCTTAAGTTCACTTTAACGAATCGATAAATTTTTGTTTACAAAACAACCAATTATAATTGCAAATTTCACTGAAAAACGACACATCCAGCTATTAATAGAGGAGTTAATTAGAGCGAACAACAAATGGTCACAAGTTGACCATTTTCCAAACTTCTAATATTTATTACGGGCAAATATATACAATAGCAAATTAGTAGCACGTTCAGTCTTATGACAAATGTTACATTTCCATATATTAATGGTAATAGAATGGCCAGTTGACGTTGATAGGGTAAGGTGGACGTAGTAGTCTCCACAGATATTTGCAAATATTAACAATTTTTCGAATAATATTTTTCGTTTTCTTGGACCTTATCAGCATCATGTTTAGTGTTATGTGTTTATATGTAAAGCTGTACAGATGTGTGCCTTTCTTGCTGTAATTAATAATGAAAAAGTTTAGTGCTACGATTGCTTTTGCTAATTCTGTGGCTATAACGATTCTCACCCATTATAGCTACTGTTGCTCGGCTACCATTCCTACCAGTCAGTTTTTACGAAGACGTCCTTACTCTCAACTAAAGCTGAGCAAACTTCGTGGCTCAAGTTTTTCATAAGAAAGAAAAGTTATCGTCATGAAAGTTTACGGATGGGATGCGTTCACTCGCAATTAATTAAGATATGATGAATTGTTTACTTTGGTAGATGTTTTGTCAAAAGCCTTGCATTTTCCTCTAAACGAAAATTTCCAATACCAAACCCATTCTGTCATCTTTTCTCCTTCTTCCATTCGTCATAGCATCGTATTCATACATTGTTCCACACGCTTTGCAAATGACAGTTATAAATATCCTTGTAACGGATAAAAGAATCGTTCGTATACGAGTGTGTGCACGTTTGAAATTGTGACTTCTAAGAAAATACGAGTACATATTCCTCCTCCAAAATGAACCAAATTTCATGTCCTCCAATAATTTCACTCTAATATACAATGGATAATAGTATTGGTTTGTAATAAATATTATCTTTTTTTCTTATCCTAAGAATCTTATAAATAGTCCTACGCACATATACACACACACACATGCGAACGAATCAATAAAGTCTATTTATTGGTAAGTTCCCATAGAAATTCATGGGACAAACACACTACTCGGGAAGACTCATTTCCAACTCCCCCTCTCTAACATTCGTGCCTATACACACGCTCACAGGATAAGTGCTCTTCGATAAAAATCAAATCAAATTGGAATTTTACTGATGTTCCTCGCAAAAATTCATAAAAGTCAATCAATCAATTTGTTCTTGTTACATGACGAGTACGTACTTACGTGTTTATGATTGGTTTTCTCTCTGATCTGTTGCCTTGCTTTCTAAAAATTATAAACAAAACAAAAACAAAAAAAACTAATAATAAGTATTAAACCAAAAAAAAAAAAAAACAAATATTTTTTTCGACTCGAAAAGTATCCCAAAAAAATATCCACTTCACAAAAGATACTCCGCCGAAATGAGAAAAGTATGGAAAAATTTTCGCAAATTTTTAGCAAAATATTCTTTATCGAAAAATAAATTAACAGAAATGATAGATAAATAATTTTTTTTTTTTAAAATAGTCCAAAAAAAATTTTCAAGATGGTCTTAATGAGTGTAAAAAAATTTTATATTTGCCAAAAGTTTTCTAAAAAGTTTTTTTATCAATTTTCTAAGAAGAAGAAAGGCAGCTAATCGATGCATAAGTTAAACTGAATTTCCAATATAGACAAAAACTATTTGAAAACTAAATATTTCCATTGAAAATTCTCATCTCAATTTACTGTTCTTATTTTTCGAAGGTAATAAAATCTCGCGATTATACAATCAAAACATTCAATGAACACCAATTTGGAATATGTAAAATTTATCCGCTAGAGAATAGAAGGAAAATATTTATTGAGAAAGGGGAAATCATAAACTTACGGATAAAGAGAACACTTTTATTAGAAGCTAAAGAGAGTCTGTTTACGAAAGCTCTGCATGCGCTTGAAAATTGACCTAAATTCAAAAAGAGAATTCTCCCAATTCAAGAGACTGACTGAATTGTTATCTCTCACAATTACCATTCATTCTCTTGCGCAGAGCTGAGGAAATTGCTGAATAAGGAGAAAATTTCACTATAACCAAAATAAAACAAAAAAAAAAGGTCGGACATTTTTTAAATTCAAACTAAACCGAACTGCCGTCCGTAAAAAGAGTTAAAGGCTGAGTATGGATAGGATTCGTCAAATTATTACTGTCAAAGGATTGTTACTGTGTGCGATTTCGATGCAGGTTCTTATCCTTATAGTATAATATACGTAATAGGAAAGCATTAGGGATCAATTCAAGTCTAATAGGCACCTATCAGTTAATAGAATCTGAAAATTCTGTTGAAACATTGTCAACCGTTTACGAAACGCTTTCTTTTTTGTATTATTTTTGCGTTTTTTTTTTCTCATTTAATGTTTTCCAGTTAAACTTTTCTTAAAACCAGAACCGTTACGTTCATCACTCATCCAAGTAACCTTCAGAAGTCATCGTTTTTTTTTTACGTCTTCGTCTGCATTTTTCGGTTAAGTTAAGTAGTTAAGTCTGCACGTCTGCATAAATGTATGAACGGGAAATCAAATCTACATTTTCACAGATTAAGGACTTCTCCAATTCGGGGGGGTTTTTTTTTGTTATTCATTCAACATGAATGGTTGGTAAGATATCCTTTTATATATCTGTGGATGGACAAACCAATGGACGGATAACAATAAAAAGGTTTTATTCAATAAAAATCATACCAAATGCTTTCAAGCACTCAAGCTTATCTTTGTATTTTCTTCTTCTTCTTTTTTACATTATATTACTGAATTTTTTTTTTCTATAAAAATATTATATTCTGTATGCGTTCTTATTAGTTGATCATAAAATTCCTACATCAAAGGACGTGATATGATAGAAAACACCGACAATAATAAGAATTGACGATCATTTCAATATTTTTTAATTTTACTTTATTTTTATTTTAAAAGAAGTTTAATAAAATTAACAATTGTAAACCGTTTACATGCTGCTTTCAATTTGCAATAGTAAAAATTATATGCAAATCACTTGAAAATTTATTAAATTGCAAACTTTTAAGTGCACTTATCTTGAACACAAAACAACATCATCATCGATATTTTTTCAATTAAATTAACTTTAAAAGGAGTTATCAACAACAACAAAAAATCAGTTTCTTTTTATGAGTACTGAAACGTATCGCACTTGATTGTTAAGTTGAAGAGAAAAAATTTCTTTAATAAAAATTATTGATATTTGATAAAATTGATAGAAATTTATTGAACCTTTTAAAATAGGATTAAAAAATACCATTGAAAAAATTCGAATATTTTAATAAACAACATTTCATCGATTTTTGCTTATTATTCAATTTCAAAAAGAAAATCATTAAAAGAGCGGTTAACTTTTCTTGTGTCATATGTAAATACAGGCGGTGAATGACCTTGGTAAGACCTTTATGACATTGATTTACAATATATAAAATAAAATTCACTTTTCCCTAGTTGAAAATTAATCTAAATTATGGCAAATTTTTAAATCTCAAATTTATATCAGCTAAAATATGAAAATATACTTTTCCTTTTAGAAGACTTTAATTTTATTCTAGCATTTTTGATTATTCGACTCTAAAAAGTGAACCGTCAGCCAAACTTTAAATTTGGTTTGTCCGGTAAGTAATTTCGTTTCTTTTTTTTATATAAAAAATGAAAGACGATTTTCTTATACTGAATTAATATTTTATTCAATTAAATATTATCCAGTCTGAACCAACACCATTTGCCATCTTTCTGGCAGTAGCATGATTTCATGCTCATAAAATTTTTGTTCTTTGCTGACAAAAAACTGATCCAAGTGATTTTTGACCGCCTTATTTGAATTACACGTTTTAACGTCTAAAAATTTTTGTAGAGACCGGAACAAATGATAATCAGAAGATACGCTAGGTCTAGAGAGTATAGTGGGTGTGGCAGTACTTCCCATCCAAGCTCTAAAAGCTTTTGCTGAGTGGTCAAACTTATATGTGGTTTCGCTTTATCCTGTTGGAATACTATACCTTTCCTATTGACCAATTCTGGCTTTTTTTTTAAGTGAATCATTCATATTTGTCCAACTGATGATAGTTTACTTCAGAATTGATCGTTGCGTTGCTCGATAGAAGCTCAAAATAAACGTTTCCTTTGAAATCCCACCAAACAGATAGGATAACCTCTTTTTGATGAATATTAGCTTTGAAGTGCTTTGAGCTAATGATGAATATTAGCTTTGAAGTGCTTTTTCACTTAACATTGTTGTAGACAACCCATTTCTCGTTCCCAGTAATGATACACTTCAAAAATGGGTCATTCTCTTGGCGTTTGAGAAGCAAATCACAAACGTCAATGCGACGGCAAAAATTTTCTTCCGTAAGAAGACTAGGAACCCATATGTCGAGCTTTGAGCTTAAACCTAGAAATTTCAAATGATCATGAACGGTCGAATTCGATAAATTTAATCTCTCAGCTATCTCAAGAGTTATTGTGTCTTCATCAGCTTCAACTGGCCTTCCAGTACGTGGTCCATCTTCAAGATCAAAATTGCCGGATCGAAATTTTGCAAACCACTTTTGGCACTGGCGCTCACTTAACACATCATCTCCATACACATCGGATAATTGTTTTCTTGGTTGAACAGCATTTTCAAATTTTCTATAGCAAAAAAGTAAAATACGAGGTCTATTCAAAAAGTATTTGTGTTTTTTCAAAAATTATTTATTTATTCATGAATGTCTATTTTGTCCCCTTCAAAGTAATCCCCACCAGATTTATACACTTGTGCCAACGCTTTTTCTAATCCTCGAAGCACTTCGAGGATAAGAAATAATTTTTTGTGATCTTGTTCAGCTCCTCCTTCGATGCCGTCTTTGTCTCCTCAGTCGTAGCGTAGGGTCATCCTTTCATGGGGCTCTTCAGTTTTGAGAATAAGAAAAAGTCATAGGGGACAGATCTGGGGAATACGGTGGCTGCGGCATTATTAGTGTGTTTTTTTGGCCAAAAATGGCAAAAGCCAATTTTTGTTTTTCCACAAATCCGGGCGTTTCAGGCGAATTGCTTCGCGCTTCTTACAGGTAATATTCCTTATTGACCCTGTGGCAAGAACTCATGATGCACCACATCTCTGCAATCGAAGAAAACTGTTAGCAAAACCTTCACATTCGACCGAACCTGGCGTGCTTTTTTCGGTCTTGGCTCGTTCGGCAGCTTCCATTGGGATGATTGAGCTTTGGTTTCCACGTCATAACTAGAAACCCATGATTCGTCACAAGTTATGACTCTCTGGAGCAAATTTGGGTTTTCGCATACAGAGTCCAACAGCTCCTTAGCAATGTTAATGCGATGCTGTTTTTGGTCAAAATTGAGCAAATATCGAAGACGAGCCAAAACACGTGCAAGCAAAGCAGCTGTCAAAAATTAAGTTAACATTCAAAATAGCCGAACTTGTCGGCATAAGTGAGAAACATGAGCACCAACATAACACCATGAAAAAATAGAAAATCGAATATACGTAACCCGCGATACTTTTTGAACAGACCTCGTATGCCGAAAATGCTGTTTTTCACTTTCCATATTTATGTTAAAAGTGTATCAACCAAAAACTACTGAGTAGAATCAATCGATTTTTTTCCCAAACAATACTTGCTATGTCAGCTATCAAAATACATATGATTATGCAGCTTAAGTGTGAAGTTAATTGTAAAAAAAATGCAATTAAGTCCTCTGTTGGGAAACAACGAAATTACTTTTCGGACAACCCAATATTAGACTGACATTCGATAGTTTGAATATTGTTTTATTTTCTGTATTTTTGAGTTTTTAGTTAAAGTTTTGTTCGGTTAACTATACCTGATTTGTTTTTCTTTAAATAATTTAGAATTTATCATTTGTCTGTGAAAATCTAGGAACTCAAACCGCCTCCCTCCCACACCCCTCATTCTCATTCAAATAGGCAAACACTTATGAATCATTTAAACGTTCGAAAAAAAAGTTGTCACCAATGACATTGGATTAAAATTTAATAGTGGTAACAACATAAATCATTTGGTAGTTATGAACAGTTTTGAGAATATTAAAAACTGAAAGTTTAACAATTTGAATATGATCCTTTTGGAACGTACTACAGATATTGTAGCACTGTTCGGTAAAGATGTGGAGGCAGAGCATGCTCATTATTTCTATTAAAAGAAATATAAAATCAAAAATTTAAAGGATTTAAAATATAATACCTCCCATTCAATAGGATCTAATTTCATGTAACAAGAAATTTTTGACTTTGATATTTCCATACATTCTCAAAAATGATTTTTTTAACCTGCGATATATTCTGCGCTTTTCATATTAAAGATTTAAAATATTGTAATTTCTTGAGTCTTCCTCCCAAAAATTTTAAGCCCTTGGAAATTAAATCTACAATTCTGCGCCTTCCCAATAAAAAAGCTCCTGGTTATGATCTAATAACAGCTCCTATTCTGAAGCAAATTTCCCGAAAAGCTTTAGTTTTAATTACATATATTTTTAATACTATCATCCGCGCAACCTATTTTTCCTTACTCTGGAAATACCATATTCTGTCATTAAAATCATTCCTAAACCAAATAAACCCATTAATTCTCCTTCATCCTATAGACCTATCAGCCTTTTACCAATTCTTGGTAAGATATTCGAAAAACTCCTATGAAAACGACTCTACCCAATTCTAGTTAATGAAAAAATTATTCCTGATCACCAATTTGGCTTCCGATCTGAACACTCCACAATCCAGCAATGCCATTGCATTGTTGATCATATTGCATCCTCTCTTGAGAGGAAGGAGTATTTCCTAGGAGTATTTCTAGATATCTCCCAAGCTTTTGATCGTGTTTGGCATCCTGAACTCTTTTTGAAACTCAAGAGTTTTCTTTCTTCAACATACTACCTTATCATAAATTCATATCTCTCCCAACGATATTTCCAAGTTGCAATTAACTCAGAATCCTCGGAAATATTTCCTATTCTGACCGGAGTCCCACAAGGCAGTATCCATGGTCCCTCTTATATAATATTTATACGCATGACAATCCAGCTTATCCTAATACTATCATTGCTACGAGGGTCGTTCAATAAGTCCTTAGAGAATTCGAGAAATTGCGCTAGTAGTGTCGGTGAAGATTTTTTTTGTAAGTAGCATTATCGACAGGAAAGCTGTTTCAGCTCGATCCATAGCGTAGGTCAATTTCTATCGTCGATTAAAGTCAACGACATTTATTTGTGCATAACAATGGAAAAAAGCGAGTATAGGGCTGTCATCAAACATCTCCATTTGAAAGGCTTAAGCCCGAAAGAAATCAAAGCCGAGTTGGATGCAGTTCATAGCACATCTGCACCTGTGTTTGCGATGGTTTACAATTGGGTGAATGAATTTAAACGTGGCCGTTCATCCACAAAAGATGAACATCGTTCAGGACGCCCAGTTGAGGTGTCTACTCCTGAAATCATCGACAAAATCCACGATCTGATTTTGAACGATCGGCGAATTAAAGTGCGCGAATTAGTTGAGGCCACGGGCATATCACAAGGTACAGTCGCTTCAATTTTGCATGAAAAATTGTCTGTGAAAAAAATTTCGGCAAGAGGGGGCCGCGTTTGCTCTCAGAGGAGAATAAGCGGAATCGTGCAGTGGACTCTGAGGCTATGTTGGCACTCTTTCATCGCAATCCTGCCGAATTCCTTCGTCGATATGTCACTGTGGACAAAACCTGGATACACTACTACACTCCAGAAACGAAGAGACAATCAGCACAGTTGATTTTCAAGGGTGAACGGTCTCCGAAGAAGGCAAAAACTGTTGCATCGGCCGGCAAGGTGATGGCCACGGTCTTTTGGGATTCGCAGGGCATCATTTTTATCGACTACTTGGAAAAAGGAAAAACAATAACAGGAGCGTATTACGCGTCGTTATTGCAACGGTTGAGCGAGGAAATCAAAGAGAAACGCCCCCATCTGAAGAAGAAAAAAATCCTCTTGCATCAGGACAATGCGCGTGTGCACACCTGCGCTGTTTCCATGGCCAAAATTGTGGAATTGAGAATGGAATTGTTGCAGCATCCCGCTTATTCACCAGATTTGGCCCCGAGTGACTATTTTCTTTTCCCCAATCTGAAGAAATGACTTGGCGGACGACGGTTCACTTCCAACGAGGACGTCATTGCTCAAACAGATGAGTATTTTGCAGAACTTCCGAAATCCTATTTTTTGGACGAGATAAAAATTTTGGAAAAACAGTTGGAAGTGTATATAGCTAAAAGGAGATAATGTTGAAAAATAAATTTTTTTTTTTTTAAAAACAGTTTTTTCCATCTTTTTCTAAGGACTTATTGAACGACCCTCGTACTTATGCAAACGATTCGGCCATACTTGCTACCCATTCAAATCCTGACATAGATTCCAACAATTTACAATCCCATATCCACAACCTTCAATCTTGGTTTAAGAGATGGAGAGTGAAGGTAAATAAACAGAAGAGTGCTCACATTACTTTCACACTTCATCAAGGAAAACCTACCCCTTTATACCTTCATAGCAACATGATACCGTAATATGATAAAGTACGTTATTTGGGTCTTTACCTGGACAAGAGACTAACATGGAACCCACATAGTAGATTAAAAAGAGCTGAAGCTAACAGACGTTACCCTACAACTTCTTAGACTACTGGAAAAACGCTCGAAACTAACAATTAAAAGTAAATTTCTAATCTACAATACAATTATAAAACCAATTTGGACTTATCGAATTGATCTTTGGGGTTCCAATTCCTATCGCGTGCAGGCCTTACAATCCAAAATCCTCCGTAAAATTGTTGATGCCCCCTTTTATGTTCATAACAACGTAATACATCGTGATCTAAAATGTTACCTTTGTTCAGGACAAAATGTTACCTTTGATCCTATCATCATAATCCACTTGTGAGAGAATTGTCTTGTACAGCCCTTTCCGGAAACACTCATCGAAGACTTAAGTGACAATGGCCTAGAGATTTTCTAGAGGAATCTAACTTCCATTAGTTGGAGAAACGCCGATGGGTGTTTACTCCCACTTTATGATGCACAAGATTGTTAATTAAAATGTTATGTAAATCTGCTTATTACAATAAAATTGTAGTTGCAGATAAAAAATAAAAATAATTTCTAATAAAATATCACTACTGTCTTATAGATAATTTTCTTAAATAACTATAAGAACATTTACGAACAAAGTTTGTTTTTTTTTCGTCAATTAAAGAAGAAAAAAAACTCCGATGAAAACTTTTTTTTTAACTAAACTTTTTTCTGTATTAAAAAAAAACAGCAAACAATTGTTAAGGTTAAAATACAACATGCTTTATAAATCACTCAGTACATCGATACTTTGAACAGAATGAGAAGGGAGGGGGGGGGGGTTTTGGTCGAGGAAACAATTTTTATTTTTTTTTTACAGTCTAGAATACAGAAACCACCACAATTATAAGTACGATGGTCGACCGTAAAACTTTCTTATTTATTAAGGGCCGTATCATTGAAAAACACAGTTTTCCTTTTAAAATAATCACAAGAATTGTGATTTTCGGAAAATGTTGGTTGGGTAAAGACTTCCGGTCCAGCCTACAAATACTCCAATACCCCCTAAGTATTGGGATCAAATACACGAACTACCATTAGCGTCTGCCGAATTCTTTAATTTATGGATAAACTTTTGATGGTTTATATTTTTATCTAAATTATTTTCATTTCCATTTTCCATTAAATCTTTTATCATGTTTGTTAGCCAAAAAAATTTCAAACTAGAAAAGTAGAAAGAAAAAATCCTGTTTGTTGGTAGATTTTCATTATATTTATTGTGGATGGAAAAAAAATGTTCTTATTTAAATTTAAAAAAAAAAATAAACCCACACACACAGAAAGTTCTGTTGTACATTTATTTTTTTATGTTACATATGTAAACATTTAGTTACTCGTAACTTAATAAAATATATTAGAAAAATTTCAAATGGAAACGTAGAAAAATGTCTATTGCAACTGATAAAAACTCTACCAGGCTTTTTTTTAATTAATTAAATTAAAATATCTACAAACAAACAAACAAAATACAAATTGTTCAATATTACAAAATGTAAAACCAATTTTCAATGAGAAATTCTAAAGAAACATTCTCCAACCCACAAAAAGGAGCAAAAATCAATATAAAACTTTTATTTCGACTTTTATTATTATAAATATTATAGAAATAATGATAAAAATTATAAATTGGATTTAAAAATATCATAAAGATTAGTAGAAATTTTCTTCACTTTGGGGTTTATTTATCGAATTTTGTTCAATAAAGCTTATTTCGGTTATTTATTCATAATTTTACGCTCTTTTATTTTCATCATTTTTACTTATACATATATAAAAAAATTTTATTATTATTATTATTATTATTATTTTAGTAGATTTAATTTCAGTTTATTTCCATCGTGAGTTGTGGTAAATTTACGATCTATTAATAGACAAAATAGCTTTAAGCCCACATAAAATATCCACAAAGAATGAGGAATATTTCCATATTAACGTGTACTAGTTCAGAATTCATAAATAAATGTGGGAATTTTTATGGACTTTTTAAAATGCTGAATTCTACTAAAAGTTGACATTCCAATGTTCATTTTGTGCCAAACGAAGACCAAACTTGAGAATTCCTTGCTTACCTTGCCCACAGGAATACATTCAACGGTATACTACGGACCCGTTCATCCCCTATAACAATATCAAATGTTTTTATAGCTTCTCCAAGCTTAAATTGATATTCGGAATTGAATTCTTATGTCTTGTTCTGTTGACGGCGATTATTCGTTTTATTTTCTTGTATTCAAAAACGAATAATATAAAATAAGTATTCTACTAAAATTTATTGTATAAACATTAACTTTTATAAACTAATACTAAACTTGTATGTATCCTAATTCTTATCCTGGCCATTCTTTAAGTTTTATTTGACTTTTTTTTTTTTATTGTAGCTCATCGTATGGTTTATCTTTTCTCCAAATTGGATTCTTTTTCCAAGGAATTTTCTGGTAACTGATATTAAATATTACCTTAAAAATCGAAAATTTAAAAATAAAACAAGAGAAAGTGAAACACACTATATGAAATTAAACAAAAACTAAAAATCAAGGGTGGAAGAAATATTGTGTTCAAAAAAAAAACGAAAAAGAATTGGAATTGGTGGCCAAAAAAAGAAGAAGAAAAAAGGATAACTTTTGAGGTTAGAATAGAAGACAGAAGCTAAATATACACAGTAATGGGAATAGAATAAAAACTTTTGAATGAACAGCGTTTTCTAAAATTTATGTCGGTATGCCTGAATTATTGCTGTGTAATCCGAAGATGAAGACGATCTAAAAATCAGAAATCAAGGAGCAGCGAGGATAACCGAAAACGAATCGAATCGCAACATAAAAAAGTGGAAAAGCTTTCTGTTTTGTTTTTTTTTTGGAAAGTTCTTTATTGCTTATTGGTGGTAGTCCGCAAAATTGTTCACTTTCATTGCGGACATAAATACATTGTAAAGATGGTCGTCCCTGGGTTTCTGGGATTTCTAGCTCACAGTTTTCTTTAATTAGTTTTATCTGCAGTCGGTCGGTGTCTTCTTGTTCGTGTGCTGCAATAATCGAAGCTTGCAGACGGCCATTCGGTGGAGACTGTTGGAGTTGGGGTCAGTCCTTTGGCAGTGAGCTATCACTTTTTCCTCGATTATATGTCCTTGTATTGCCCAGCATCCTGTCCAATAGGCTCTGTTTCGATTTTCGTTTGGACGCGAGAATTTCTTTGCACAAATCGTGGAATGCTTCAGTAACTTGGCCAACATGTTCTGCAGCTGATACCTCACAGAATTTACACTCAAAATCCTTGGCCAAAATATCACCTTCTTCGAGGCTGATTTGTCTCAAATGGACCATGTCAACTTTATTTGCAACCAATCCCAATGGCGTATCCGTTTGCAAATCAACTTTTGCCTTTCGTATATAGTTGAACGACTGTCTGTCTGTAATGGAATAAACTAATAGTAAACCGTCTGCCCATTGCATCAAATCTGCGGTATTTGGCAAATCTTTCTCTTCTTGCTAAAATTATATAGACAAAAAAAATTTATTTTTCTTTCAAATTTCCATTCAGTTTGCATACTTTCGGGCAAGTATCTAATATCTCAAATAGAACTGGTTCACCATCGACCATCGATTCATATTTATATCGATTTTCTAATAATTAAAAAATAAAAAAATTTTGTTTTTAACAATTTTATCAAGAATTAAAATAGTTTTAGTTTTCATACCAGTTTGATGATCATATTCCCCAATATACCTTTTGGTTAAAAATCGAACAATCAACGCTGTAATAAAAAGAGATTTTTTTTTTTTTTTTTTGTTAAATAAAATTAATGAATTGCATTTTTTATACTTTATTTTTATCTTATATGAAAATTTCGTACATATTTAAAACTTAAATGAGCTTTTAAGGACACAATAGTGTATAAAATGGTATAATCAGCTTAACAAATGATTTTCGGTTAATTTTTTTGGATAATAGATGGCGTTAGCAATCAGATGCGCCATATTGCTTGAATGCGAATACCAGTTACATTATAAAAGAACTGGAAAGACTTCTATATAAAAATGCTGTATAATTTTTTTCGACAAAATTACATTTATAGACAAATAATCTTTCACGAAACACTTTGTATTCCAGAAAAATACTGCCTATTTGCTGTGGTAAAGAATAAAATTATTTATGCAAATTTATTAATTTATACTTACTTGTTCGTTAACTATTTAAAATATAATAAGATTGCACTTAAATGTCAACATTAAGCATAACAAAAGTATGTAAGCATTTCGGTAAGATACCACCTTCATGGAAAATGGCGTGTTTTAAAACTCTCCGAAAGTCTACAAAATTGAGGCGATTGATACAATTGCATATAATACCAGAAGATAAGGAAAAAAATTAAATCTCACCTTCTGTCATGTTTAAATTATATTTTTATTTGGAATAAGTGAGTTAAAATATGGTTTTGGAATTCAAAAAATTACTATTCCAAAAACTAGATGTCAGTGGGTGTCATGTCTACATAAAAAAATCTACATAAATGTATGCATGCAGTATCATTTCTTACCGCTTTTCCAGT
This sequence comes from Atherix ibis, assembly GCA_958298945.1. Lineage (NCBI taxonomy): Eukaryota > Metazoa > Arthropoda > Insecta > Diptera > Athericidae > Atherix > Atherix ibis. The sequence continues at coordinate 121,105,643 of OY282606.1, forward strand.
AATTTAGACAGAAATCTGACGTACGCGCCTATACAGTTATTCTTTAATCTAAGTAGCAACCAGATAAACGTCAAGAAGAGTAAAATATGGCGACTGATTCTGACATAGATCTTAGATTATAGAACTACTGAATAGATCTCTACACAAAAATGCTGTCCAATTACGAGTATATCTGACATGCATTCGTAAGAAAGCACATAATTGCAAAATTACAGATTTTCATTTGTTTGTTAAAAAATTACTGATTCCAGAGCCAGAAGCCATTCCTTAGCGCCATGAACATGAGGCCATTTGGCTTAATAATACTGGTCCATGTTTAGTTGAACTGAGCAATTAGAACTAGTTTTATTTTATGGAGCATATTTGATTATTTTAGTAAGTTTAAAAGGAGACTTGGCAAAGAGCCCCACACTGGAAGGAGACCATTTCAAAAATAAATTTTAGGTTAAATGGTGTTTATTTGAAATATGGGGAATGGTGCGTTGAATACCACAGGAACGGCACGAAGAGGAAATCTTGAGTAAGTGCGGTATGCCCAATCCAAATTTTGAGAAGTTTCCTTGTCCAGAATTTTAGAATGGTTGTTGAGTGGACTCATTTTATGATTTTTGACCAATGCTCCAAAAATTATTCTTCCAGTGTTGGTCCAGTTGATTTGTCTTCGCATGGCTAAGAATGCTAAATAGCATATGATTAACAGACGCGGCAAATTTAGAATTTCAGTGGGAAGAGGACGTTGGAGAGCACTTGGTTGGATTTTTAAGTATATTTTTGCAATCTTTTGGACTTCTGAGAGCTCAAAAGATTGCAAAAATATAGTTAAAATGCATATCAATTACGCTTTTAGAATAAAGAAAATGTTTATTACGAAAACTAGATGTCAGTGGGAGTCATGTCTACACTAAAAACTGTACACATAAATATACACGTTGTTCAATTTATCGCCGCTTGGAGGGAAAATAACGTGAACTTCAATGAAACAGATAACATATAGCAAAGCTATCATAGCACTTTTCGTAAAATAATAATGCTTTTTTCGAACATATTATTTTTCTTAAATAAATGCATGTATAAATAAATTCAATTAAACTTTTTTAAATTTACAAAAAAAAACATTATCCAGAATAATTTTTCGGAATTTATTTATAATTTATTTTCAAGTGAATAACAGAAGAAGACCTAAAGGATGAATAGTGACAATTTTGTTGAGCTAAAGGATAATATTATTAAGAGAAGTTTCTACGATACCAAAATTCAAAATTAATTCGAAGCTGAATTGAAATTAATTTACATCCATTCGAATTTATTATTTATTGAAAATCAGAATATTCGACAAAATTTTGGTATGTTATTTATATAACCTTTGATGGTTTGCAGTTTCAATAATAGCATATAATTATTAAAGAAAATAATACTAATAATATTAAATTGACAATAGTGGGAATATTTGCAATTGAAACGAATCTAGTTGCGCTTTTTGTAGCACTTAAGCAAAATAATGTCAAACTACAAAAATATAAGTAGTGTCATACTTAGCTAATGATGTCCTTTTCCAATTGTGAAGTAAATTTTGGAGAAATATTTTATAATTTTGTGATTTGAATGATTTTTTTAAATATATTTGCAAATCGCTGCACCGGAAAAAAGAGCTTCTTTATCAAATTTTGGCTGATGATGAAAAATGGATTCATTGCGGTTATTTTAAATGGCAAAAACGCATCTGAAGGTGCGAGCAAATTATCAATATCTATAGTAAAGCCCAGTATTTATGGAAAAAAAATTGGGATTTGTATTTTTTGATACTCTGAAGGTGTATACAGGATGCTTTTTATGTTCCAGATCGATAGCCGCTATTGGGATACTGAAAACTCTCAGCTGATACACCAAAGATTATGACACTCTAGTGGGTTTGATAAAAAAAAGACTAGCCGCTACTGGGGCACTGAAAACCCTCAACTGATGCACCAAAGACCACTATACCTTTGTGGCTTTGTTAATAAGCAGAATAGCCACTATTGTGGTACTAAAAATTCTCAACTGACACACGAAAGATCACTATACTCTGCGTAGAATGATTGCTATTGAGGCATTAAAAACCCTAAACTGATGCTCCAAAGACCATTATACCCTCGTGGATTTGTTAAAAAAGGGGATAGCCGTAATTGGGGCACTGAAAATCCTCAATTGATACACCAAAGACCTCTACACTCTCGAGGCTTTGTTAATAAATAGAATAATCGCTATTGAGGCACAAAAAACCCTCAACTGATGCTCCAAAGACCACTACACCCTTGTGGGTTTGTTGAAAAAGGGAATAGCCACAATTGGGTACCGAAAACCCTCATCTGACACACCAAAGACCACTACACCCTCGAGGCTTTGTTAATAAGCAGAATAGCCGCTATTTAGGCACTGAAAACCCTCAACTGATACACGAAAGATCACTACACCCTCGTGGGTTTATTAATAAAGAGAATAGCCGCTCTTGGGGTACTTAAAACCCATAACTAATACACCAAAGACCACTACACCCTCCAGGGTTTGCTAATAAAGAGAATAGCCGCTATTGGGGCACTGAAAACCCTTAACTTATACACCAAAGGTCTTAATACCCTCGTGGCTTTATTAATAAACAGAATAGCCGCTATTGGGGTGCTAAAAATCCTCAATTGATATACCAAAGACCACTACACTCTTGAGGCTTTTTTCATAAACAGAATAGCCGCTATTGAAGCACTGAAAATCCTCAACTTAAGAAAATCCGCAACATGACAGCATCAATGGACCATACTTCCTTAAGGATGCTGGAGACAATACTGTAACAGTTACTGGTGACCGGTATCGGGACATGTTGGAAAATTTCCTTCTACCCGAATTGGGTCAATTAAACCTACAGAATATGTGGTTCGAATAAGATAGTGGCTCATCATACACAGCTCTTGCTACGATGCAAATTTTGAGAGAAATTCTTCCCGGCTGAATAATGTCAAAAAGTGATGATATCGACTGTCCCCCACGATCTTCTGATCAGATCACTGCCGATTTCTTCGATTAAGGGTACTTGCACAGAAGGGTATACACGAACAAACCAACAACAACCTCGATACTTAAGGACAACATTCGAAATGAAATTGTTGAAATAACACCAGAAGTTTACGAAAATATTATGAAAAATGAGCCTTAAAGATCTACAGCATATTTTATACAAATTGCTAAAGATCATACTATCAATTAATAAAATACAAATTGTAAAATTATATTTTATTTTAAAGTTATTTTTTAAAAAAATCAACCTGGAACATAAAACGCATCCTGTACAAATTAAACTGTATCTGCTAATCATTAACGAAAACAAATGATAAAACCTAATATTCAAGAGAATCAAAAATATATTACAAGGACCTTCTTTACACTATGGGAGTTTCTTTACACTATCACTTACACTTCTTTTTCTAAAACTCTATTAAAAAATTAAAAATTGGCTAGCAGAATAGATTTGCTATCGGAAATATTGCAGCTAATACTACAATAGAAAAAATTTCGATATGAATAAAATAAACTTTTATGTTTATGTAAATAATGTCATCTCTCAAAAAGGTACTTAATTTTTCTAAATACTCAATGTGTTATAATAAAATATTAGGACTTAACTATGGATCGCTAGTATACACAGAATTTTAAAAATTTACTATAAATATAATATTTTCTAAATTGACCTGTTTTAAAATTATTCATAATTTGTGAAATATTTCCGTAAATCCCAAAAAACTCTTATTGCTTAGGTTTATTTTTAGTGGATAACAACTTAAGTTTAATATAGAAAGAATCACCGAAAATTTATGAGAAGAATATATTATGGCAAAAATTTTAATCAAAAACTGTCTGTAGATTAAATACAAATATTATTAGCTGGAATATAGTTTTAAAAAAAAACAAGTAAATAAGTTAAAGTAAACAATAGAAATCGATAAAAAATAAAGATCTACCAACGATTTAATCAATAAACGCCAACAAGTATTTCTACCAAGAAAACATTTGCAAAAAAAAAAACTTACAACGAAATTCTTGGCCAAATTGATTTTTTACGAGTTCCAACCACTTTGGGGTTTTCAGTTAATTCTGTGATGCATAGGAGCACTATTGGGGTAAAAAATTCCAATCACTGCCAATAAGATAGATTTTCAATTTTTCAAAATAAGTTTTTCACTAGATTTTAATGAAGTTTTCCCGTAAAGAATTTCATCGACTTTTCGACGGTATTTTTTGTTTTGTTTTGAATATGCTCGTAACTTTGGAACATTTTAAATTCTATATTTTCGTCCAATGGAATTTATGTTTCTTGTTTTATTATTATTTTTCATTTCTCAGGTATTGCGAAGTAGATAATAAGAAAAATGAAAATACAAATTTAGCATTTCAGAAAATAGAAAACATCTGAATCTGTTGATAAGTTATATTACATTCCACCCACGCCATATAAGCGTAAAATTGACGTCAAAGTCCACACTGGCGAATACGCTCGTATTCAAAATTGGAAATGTGACATTATCGTAAGTAATTGGAGGAGGGAGAGAGGATGAATTTTTATTTTTTGACATGGCCAAAAGCACTGATTTAATAAAAAATTATAGTCATCAATTTGTACACGAGCTAAAGACACTAGTAAATAAATGAACAGAAAAATTCCATTGGAAATTATTTTATAAAAGAAATTCTCGCCTTCAAGAATTTCACCAACCCAGCGCAATCGTGAAGAATTCCTGTTGTGATATTCGATTCTTTATGAGAAATGATTGCCGACTTCTTTACACATATAAGTGTGCATATTATTTATGATTTTTCAGAAGATACAAATTCGTTTGTGAAGGGGCCGAACAGAACAAGTGGATCGGTGGGAATGTCCCCTCAGTTAGTCAGGGCTGATTTCTAGCGACAACGATAAAAGCGGATGTAGAATTTTTTTTTAAAAATCAACTTTAATGTTCCCTGTCCTTCTTGCATCTAGTTCAGGGCTTTCTACTCAATGCCAAACATAGCCACCGTGGTCTTGTTGATTGCTATTCTCCTCGGGGTTTTTTTTTTTTTAGAAATCTCTGTCATTCCGTTAAGTATGATACCATCTGTGATAGTGTGTTACACGCCAGACGAACATCAACTCAGATCCAATTTTAGCATAAGACCTAAAACATGCTACATTCTCAAATCTATATGAGAATACCTTCCATCCGCCCATCGTCCGGCCCTTAGTAAAACGTTTTGCTGTTGAATGAATTTCATTTGTCGGTCTAAAACCGTTTTTTATGATTTTATGGCAAATGCTGCAAATGCGTTTTGATATCTGGTGCATTTATACAATTTCATTCCAATCTTTTCAATACAATTTCGCACATTAACATCACATTCATCTCCGTCGATAACTAATTTTAATAAAATTTCACCATTAATGGGATCAGGAGATGAATCCGGATTATACGCCAACCAGTTGAGCCGGAACGTAATCGTTTGAATCGCTCTCTAGAATCGGAAAATTGCCTTTTGCGCTACAAATTTCCAACCAAAATAAACAATCGAATAATGTCTGGTAAATAAAATTTTATTTATCACATTACCATGCACGGCCACTCGTTATTCTGTAAACATCGTAAATTACATAAACTAATAACAACGTCAAGTACGACGTAAACCATCGACAGCAAATAGATAGGATGATGTTGTGAAGACACTCAAAAGTACCTATCTACCTACCCACCCTGTCAGTTAGTTCCGAAGAACTTATCTGATTATCACCCAAAAGGTAATCATTCAGGGCTGTTGCTAGAAATATTATTTGTTACCTTACACGTGAGAATCGAAACCGAACAGCCGGACAGCGTACATTGAACTAATCATAATAGATGCGATACGATAGAGCAAAAGCGTGGATCTAATATTACTTACTAATAGTGCTGACGCGGAGGTGTTACTCTTTCAAATTACCAACTTAACATAGTCATAACTAACTGGCTTGACAGAATGAATTGCTCACCGCTCTTGCCGACACCTGGTGCACCGACAACAGCTATTTTCACTTCGGCTAATGAGGATTTCTTCCTTCGTATTCCTCTCGTTGTCATATTTTTATTCTGCTCCCTATTCAACGGATTCGATTGTATTATACTGTCAGTAGTGGTGTCTGCTTCACAACTCCACCCTAAAATCCCCTTCGCAATTGATTAGAGCCCGTAGAGCTCGTCCGATGAGTATGAGTGGCTATTGTTTGCTTTCAATATTCAAAGACCACTGCTCCCGACGCACTTTTCCTGATTAAATTTTCCTATTTTACCACCTTCAAAGAATTTTTGCCAGTCACTTCACTTTCCTTTTGTTCAAAGTAAATCCTTTCTTTACTATTCTGCCAAATTACTTAAGGCAATTTTATAAGAAGCCACTTGTTGCGATCAATTTTACAAATTCAACAAAAAAAAAAATATTCCGAACAGAAAATTTCACACAAACAAAATTCTTGATATTCTTTTGTCTTAACCAAAGAGTCCTTTTTTTATATTTCACTTTCAATAATAAAAATTGCACGTTCGATTGTTGTTTTTTTTTCTTATTTTATCAAACCATCTCGACGGATGTGATAAGAAATTTGACAACACTTGAAGAATGACCGAAAAGTTTTGTAAGCGTTCGAATTTGAAGAGGTGAGTTTTCCCGCTTGAAAATTCATCTGAAATGAGAAGCACTCCGAGACGTAAATTTCAGTGAACCGATCCAAACGGTGAGTAAAGAACATCGTACTTCGTCCGACTAATCTGTTGGCACTAAAAATAGATTTTGATCTAAAATAAATTTTGACGAACATTCCCGGCGGCTAACAAAACCTTCACGATGCGACGACTCTGTATGCCTCGTTTCTCGAGACAGTAAAATATTTCGAGCATTTGGAACTTGTCTACACCGAAATGGAGCAACAATCAAGTGCACTGTGCCATTATTTAAAAATCCTCCAACTAATATCCACCATCAATGACATCAAATTCGTTTTCAAATTATAATATCTGAAATTCTCAATAAATATTGTAAATCATGTCAATGGAAGATAACAAACAAAATTTTTGCGTCCATTATAATTACGAGTGCCAAATGCCCTTCAGCTTCCACCTATAAAAACCAAAACCCCCTTCTTATACCTATCAACTTATTCTATTCATTCGTTAGGGCTCGTCCCCTTCATTCTAGAAAAAACAAAAAAACAAAATATTTTTCGACTAATTTTCTACCTCCGTCACATAAACGCTATGTAATTATGATCGGATATTAATCGTACATATACGAAAATAAACCCCTTCCCCCCGCAATAAATTTATGTGCACAAAACAAATTCATTAAAATTCATTAAATGGCAAACAAAAAAACACTTGTTTAGCTGTCATAGCCGCCTATCCCCTTTCCCCCATCTAATAAAATATATTATTTGAATTTTGTTAATTATTTTTGTTTGTTTTGATATGTTTTAAAAGCAACAAAAAAAAAACATAAAAATTTATTCTATTTATTATAAAATTCTTAGTGGAAATTATAGCAAAATTGTTGCCAAATAGAAAAACGTCATGAATCAACAACAAATAATTTCATTGAGACAACTTAGAGACAAGGTGAGGGCGTTGATTGAAGTACTTTTGAAATTTTTAGATGCGACTAGAGACGATGCATCGCCAATTCGACGATCGCTTGCATTGTCTCTGCCAACACCTGACAGTCCAAACGGGACTGACAATGCCAGAGAAGAATTTGGCCCACCTCAAGTGCCAACTGATAACAATAATTCATCTTATGGTCAACCCTTCGATTTGAATGCGTTTCTAGCTAATCCGCCACCAATGATCCCACGGGAAATTTCCTCAAATTTGGAAGAATTTTCAAGTGTATGTAAAAATTCTATTATTTTCTTGAAAATTATGCCCGAATAATTATAAAAACATGAACAGATTCAAGGTGATGAAATTTTCGCTATGATGAACTCTCTTGTCAGTCCGGGGCCAACACCGAATATACCAGAAATGTTGCCATTAGAAGTGCAGGCAATCTTACAAAATAATCAATCACAGAATAATGAAAATTTATATCAAACTAATAATTTTGATGCGACTAGCTACAGACAATTTGCGCCCCTAATAAATTCCTCATTGGATTCGGCTACAAACGAGAGGAGTTTAGCGAGCGCATTTGATGACCAACCGAATCACAAACATAAAACGATCAACGAATTTAATAATTATCACGATTATCTGGAGAGAAATGGCGTGCAACCAATTACAAATGAAAATAAAAGTTTTCAAATTCCTTCTGGTGCACGAAAAAAACTGAACTTTAATGAAAATCAACAAGGTCCGGTATCACCCGAAGTTGATAATAGGTTTAGGCAAGCACCACCGCAAGGACACATGCGAGAACTGACACGTTCGGCATCGAAAACCTATTGGGTTGAGCAACTGGACAAAGGACTCTCGAAGCACTCAGCACGCTTTCAACAAGACATTTACTACTTGGATCCGAATAAGAAAAATTTCTTACCACGACACTCGGCTGGAAGTCCTCAAAGCCCCCGGTTTAGACCTACACCACCAGAAAGAAAATATACTCAAAAAAATCAACGAAATACACAAAATACAGAAAATACTCAAACAGCTCGTCAGAGAAGGCAATTTTCCTTACACAATAAAGAAGCGTCATCAACAGCGAATGCCGCCAAACCTGACGAGGATGGACCTCTTAACGAACTTATCGATATAACACTTAAGGGATTCTCTGAAATGGCAAAGACCATCAACAATGATGGCGGTAAGCATTCTAGAATGATAATCATTTACAAACAATTAATTCATTTTCCAATATTTTAGGTTGTCCGCCAATTGCTTCAGCTCAAAGTGATCCACGTAAACTGAGCAAGTATTAATAATACAATTTGTATTTAATTGATAACATTTTGTATCGTAATTTTTTTTTTCAGAGTACTTGCTTGTAAGCTGTTGACCGCAGAGCAAAGCCTTTCGGAATTGCGAAAAAATATGGAGAATATTTTGCTTGAAATGTCTTGTATAGTAGCTGACAGATCTGGCTTGCCAATCAGCGAAATCGAAGATCTATTAGAGGAAATTGGACAAAATTCGAAGGTCCAGCCTCAGCACCCAAGGGGATTAAAAATACCACAACAAAATAGTAGAGAAATCGGTGTCGAATCTTCTAACGGAAGTGATCAATCGGAAAGGCTTCATCACGCCTCAATGGAAGATTTAAATGAATAAATTATTAATGAAAAGAAATCTGTATAATACCATTTTGACCATTTTATATGGAGCACACTGTTCAGAAAAATAAACTTTTGTGCAAGTTTAAAATGCGATGTTTTTTTTTTTCTCTTTCAAAATTAGTATTCGTCGTTAATTGATCAGACAAAATTTATCTAATTTCTATTAATTCGATTTGATTTTGTAAAAAATTTCTTTTTATTTATGAAAATAAATGAATTTAAAAGAATTGAAAGAAAAAATTTTGACAAATTACATTGAAGCTTTTCCGATTTGACATTGCTTAAAAGCGCTTTTCCGAAAGAGCTTTCACATTCAAATGAACTTCATGGTACAGCAAAGACCTAAACCATCAGCCATTGATGATTATTCGATTACAGTGGTGCCTCGGCATACGAGTTAAATCATTCCGCAACCTTGCTCGTATTTCAAATTTCTCGTATCTCAAAGCAAATTTCCCCATTGAAATTAATTGAACTGCCATTAATCCGTTCCAGCCCCTAAAATGTCACCCCAGTTATTTTTGTTACGTGTTTTTAAATAAGAAAAACTGTACTTATAAATGACAAATAATTTAGAAAAACATAATAAAAGAGAATGTAAAGAAATAAACTAGATTTATAAAGTGTTACTTTCGCTTAATTTTCATCACTGCTTTTCTCTTCACTGGTCTTTGCCTTTTTCGCCACGTTTTTCTCACTTCACCTGTAGGCCGTTTAAAAAAAAAAACATGTCCAAGGATATTCAGGAAGGGGAGATCGACCATCGACGGGTTAGAACTCGTCACGAACATCGCAAAGGAAGCCATCTCAGGAAAGAGATGGAAAGGCGGTTCTAAAAAGTATTGCCACATTGTCACCCTGGACATCAAGAATGCGTTTAACTCGGCCCGCTGGGATCGAATCTTGGAGGCTCTTGAGAACATGAGCGTGCCCTACTACCTACGGAGGATGGTCAGATCATACTTCAGTGATCGACTACTGCACTACGAGACCGAGGATGGACCAGCGGAGTATGGGGTCACGGGAGGGGTACCTCAGGGCTCTGTCCTGAGGCCACTCTTGCGGAACGTCATGTACGACGGCCTACTCCATCTGGAATTACCGACGAACACAACACTCGTGTCTTTCGCGGACGACGTAGCGGTTGTCCTTGTAGCCAAACATCTAGAGGAACTGGAAGCCGCATTCTCCTTCACCATCCGGAGCATAAGACAGTGGATGACATCGGCAGACCTGTCTTTGGCGGAACATAAGACCGAGGCACTCCTTGTGAGTATCCGGAAGAAAATGGAGACCATCACCATAAGAGTAGGCGACCACGATATCCAGTCGCTACCCTACATCCGGTATCTAGGAGTGGTCTTGGATGCCAGACTCAACTACAAAGAGCACATCTCCAGCGTCAGCAGGAAGGCATCAACAGTACAGGGCGCGCTTTTGCGGATAATGCCCAATATCGGAGGTCCCAGGCAAATCCGAAGGCGACTACTGGCAACTGTAGTTACCTCCATCCTGCTATACGGAGCACCAGTGTGGGTGAAATCGCTGGAGCTCACAACATACTGCAAGACCATGTCATCAGTCCAGCGGCTCTCAGCGATCAGAGTGGCATCAGCATACCGAACGGTATCACACGATGCGGTCAACGTCGTGGCATCATGCCCACCCATTGACACCCTGGCAGAAGAGCGGGAACGCCAACATCGTAGGAAGAAGGAACAGCGACGAAAGGTCCTCTGTGAAGAGGAGAGACCCGAGAGTCTTCGCCTCTGGCAAGAGATATGGGACAACTCGACGAAGGGTCGGTGGACTCATCGGCTGATCCCAGATGTTACCAAATGGGTTACTCGCCTGCACGGGGAAGTCGGGTATTACATCACCCAACTCTTGACTGGGCATGGATGCTTTCGGGCATACTTGCACAGATTCAAGAGAACTCACTCCCCAAACTGTCATCATTGCCGCGATGTAATCGAAGACGCAGAGCACGTGTTCTTCCAGTGCCCCCTCTACCGTTCCATCAGTCCAGAAAACATAGTGGAGTGCATGCTGAAGAGCCAATTGGCTTGGAACAGAATTGCATAGAACGCGGAATCCATTATCAAGGATCTCCACACAACGTACGAAGAATAGGCCGCGAGGCGTCATAACATCGGGACAGCAGTAGCATCAAATAAGAAAGCCCCGGCGAAGTAATATTTACAAAGAGTGCCGCCGGGGAACCATCGTTCCGGGAGCAAGGTTAGAGGTACAGGTTAGGTTTTAGCGAGGTAAAAATCCCGCATAACTCGTCTGGCAGGAAAAATTTCCAGGCGAGTACCTTTCGAAGGTCTCCCTTTGTACCTCATTAATCTAAACATAAAAAAAAATGTCCAAGGAGGTTTGTTTCTTCCTCCCTTTCAGAATGTTCCGGAAATGAGTTAGGCATGTGTTATTAAATAGCTCCGATGCACGATCAGTTGCAACTTTTTGTCGGTGGTTCTTTTCCACGAACTGTGAAACTCTCTCCCATATTCCCAAGATCTCCTTTATCTCACTTGTAGAAATAACCTCCTCCTCCTCTGTAACTCTTGTATCTCCTCGGTCGTCAGTTCCTGGGTGTGCTCCTCGATGAGCTCGTTTACGTCTCTCTCATCGCCCTCCAGACCCATGAATTTCCCCAGAGATACAATCTCCTCCTCTACTGACAAACCGGGTTCAAATTCTTCGAAGGTTCTTTCGGCTACTGCTTCAGGCCACAGCTTCTTCCATGCAGTGGTCAAGGTCCTCGTTGTAACACCCAGCCACGCCTGATCAATAATTCTGAGGCAAATCACGATATTGAAGGGCTTGCACGGGTAGGTTGTTTTCCTGTAGATATTTCTTAACAGAAGGGCCAAAAACCAAGTTTACCCACTTCACAAAGAACTGCCCATGCCTTCGGGTTTGCCCTTCACATAACTTGCAGTTTTTCTTTTAAAATCTTATGTGACTTAAATGCTCTGGGGTTTGCCGAATGGTATACGATCAGATGCCTGATCTTGCAGTTAAGATAGATTAACTTTAGCACTGTGCGCTAATGTGAGTGGCACATTAGCACACAGTGCTAAAGTTAATCTATCTTTCATGGGTTTGTGGCCTATTCGGCATCCTTTTCCAGAAGAGCCCTGTCTCGTCACAGTTGAAGACTTGCTGGGGGATATAACCTTTGGCTTTTATCAGTTCCGAAAAGGTTTTAAGGTAATCCTCAGCTGCCTTCACATCCGAACTTGCTGCCTCACCATGCCTGTCGACGGAGTGAATGCCGGTTGTTTTCTTAAAGTTCTCAAACCAGCCCTGGCTGGCTTTAAACAAGTCTTGTGATGCCTCACCCGTGGAAGTGTGCGGGGTTTGCTTCAGCAAATCTCCGTGATCGCTCGTGCCTTCTCGCAAATGATGGTCTGCGTCAAGGTAGCTCCTTATAGCTGCTTCTCTGTCACCCACACCATCAGCAGTTTTTCCATATTTTCATGAAGGGAGGTTCGGAGCTTGGAAATTATTATAACGCCCTTAGCTGGCGTTAAACCCTTTATCGACTCCTTCTGTTTAAGCACAGTACATATCATGGACGTACTACGCTCATACTGACTCGACAAGTCAATAACTCGCATACCTTGCTCATGTTTTCCTATACGTTTTAATTCAATACTCATCATCTTTTTCTTAGCATTGAACTTTCCACTAAATTTCTTCAGATCCATGGTAAATGTACAAAAGTCACAAAACGCGAGCACAACTTATCAAAGATACTTTGACAGCACGAGCAAATTGATAACTGATTCTCTGACCGTAGCCGGAGGATTCACGCGGGAAAGCGTGACGCGCGGTTCGTGTGTGACCATGTGTGTGTGATCGTGGCCGACCCGCTTAGCCTATTGCTCGTATCTAAAATTTTGCTCGTATTTCAAATCAAAAAATCGCTCTCTCGACGGCTCGTATCTCAAAAAACTTGCACGTTGGGGTACTCGTATGTCAAGGTAGTACCACTGTAATTCAGTATTTATAAGGAAAAATTTTTTGGAGCATGCGAAAAAGTACTCGTTAATTTTCAATCTGAGCAAACAAGGAAAAATGTTATTTTGTTTTTATTTTTAAGCGGAAAAATCAACGGAAATGATGTGGAAAAAAAGTGGAACAAAATCAATCAAAATCGAATTAGTGCTTATTGAAAAAATATGGATCGATCAAAAGCGGAAATGTTAAAAACTCTTAAATCAAAAGTAAAGAGATTTTCCGACGAAATATTTGCATATCTGGTGTTGGCTAAGGTGATTAGCCCGTGTGTCTGTCGAAACGGGTCTCATTTTGACGAAGAACCGGTTGGAAATGTTACATTTGAGGCTGGAACACCACAACAGCAAACAATGAAAGGTTCAATTAATTCTAATAAAATTTTAAAAGAAAATAAAATGCCTTCCTTTTCCTTGAAAATGTGTACATAAATATAATTTTGCAGAATTTGCTTGAAAGGATTGCGAATTTGTTACGTCAACTTCGTAGTATAGAAAGTGTTAGTTTTCGACGAAATCCTGCCTCGCACTATGGTAGAGGAGGCATGGCTGGACGAAGTTCTGGATACCGAACTGATCAATTAGCCGATCGCAGCCTAAGTCCCGGCTATGTGGAAGCTTCAAATTTACATGGTTTTATGCACCCATCATTATTAAATAATAGCTACTCTCTAGAATCTATTCCAATAGAACAAACTTCTACCATAGATCAACGGAATTTTGAACGATCGTACACAATGGATCATCCAAGTTTTGGGCAAACATATATATTGGATCAGTCTACTCTAGAACGATCCATAAGTCCTATTCGAATTTCGCCTGACAGAACATTTAGTCCAAGCAATTATAAGATGGTGTGTCCATTCCCATTTGTACAAAATGTTCTCATATATTTAATCTTTATCCTTTTGCAGAAAACACTTCAAGATTTGATGAAGCTACTGAATACCTATAGAAGTCTACAAAGTGAAAAATAACAAAACAAATCCTTAAAAATCGAATTTTCGCTAAAATAATGAATTTAGTCAAAGAAAATTGCTGCCAGTGCAATAAAAAACCATTCGTACCCGTTAAATTGTAATTTAAAATTAAATAAAATCATTAGTTTACACCATAAACTTATACGAGGTCTGCTCAAAAAGTATCGCGAACTTTGTGTTTTTTCAAAAATTATTTATTTTATTCCCCTTCAAAGTAATATCTATTCTGTCCCCTTCAAAGTAATCCCCACCAGATATTATACACTTGTGCCAACGTTTTTTCCAATCCTCGAAGAACTTCAAAAAATCATATTTTGTGATTTGTGTTCAGCTCCTCCTTCGATGCCGTTTTTATCTCATCAATCATAGCATAGCATCGTCCTTTCATGGGGCTCTTCAGTTTCGGGAGCAAGAAAAACTCATGAGGGGCCAAATCTGGGGAATACGGTAGCTGCGGCATTATTAGTGTGTTGTTTTTGGCCAAAAACTCACGCACAAGCAACGACGCATGAGCAGGAGCGTTATCATGGTACAAAAGCCAATTTTGGTTCTTCCACCAATTCGGGCGTTTCTGGCGGATTGCTCCTCGCAACTTGTGCATAACTTGCAGGTAATATTCCTTATTGACCGTTCTACCCTGTGGCAAGAACTCATGATGCACCACGCCTCTGCAATCGAAGAAAACTGTAAGCAAAACATTTTCATTCGACCGAATTTGGAACTTTTTTCGGTCTTGGCTCGTGCGGCAGCTTCCATTGGGATGCTCTGGTTTCCAAGGCATAACCATAAACCAATATATCGTCACCAGTTATGACCCTCTGGAGCAAATATGAGTCGTCGCGGACAGAGTCCAACAGCTCCTTAGCAATGTTAATGCGATGCTGTTTTTGGTCATAATTGAGTAATTTTGGAATGAATTTCGTGACGACCGGTCTCACGACCAAATCATTGAAAAAAATCCAATGGCACGAGCCAATCGTATTGTTTAAGTCCTCAGCAACTTCTCTAACGGTTATTCGACGCTTGGCTTTCACTTCATCAATGTTTTCGTCTATTGTTGACGTGCTCGGGGGTCCGGCAAGCTTTTCGTCGTTCACATCTTCTCGGCCCTCTGAGAACATTTTGTACCGCCGATAAACGTTACTTTGGTCCAAGGTGGCTTCATCATATGCCACAGTCAACATTCGGAATGCGTCCGTGCAATTAATTTTGTTTTTCACACAAAATTTGATACAGATTCTTTGATCCATTTTTTGGAATGGGCAAAAATTGAAGACGAGCCAAAACATGTGCAAGCAAAGCAGCTGTCAAAAATTAACTGAATATTCAAAATGGCCGAATTTTTCGGCATTTAAGCCATGAAATCGAATATTCGTAACCCGCGGAAATTCAAAATTCGCAATACTTTTTGAACAGACCTCGTATATTTAAATAAAACTAAAAAATGACTTATTAAATTATTTATAAAAAATCATATATGAGGAAAAATTCTATTTATTTGCGGTAAATAATTTGAATTTTGTTTTTTTCCCACGTTGAAATTGTTAATTATCTAATCTGCCCAATAAATTTTAATACAAACATATTTTTTTAACTAAAAGTACTGCTTATTTTCGATTTTATTTATTAAAACTGATAATTTAGGAAAGTTCTAAAAATAATAAAATTCATTAAGTCAATAATCTGACAGTACATCAAGTTAATTCCAATCACACTAGCATTGATAGTAAATTATTATAGACGTAACAGTGTCAAATCTAGTATGAATATTCATTAATTTTGGCATTTTTATATTTATCGAAATTTTTAAGTTAAATTAACATCTAAATGTATTTATAGAAAATTAATTTTATAGGATCAAGTGTAACATTTCGAAATGAATACTTTGGCGACGATTAGTTCAATAAGAGATCGAGTCATTTCGCTAATGGAGATTGTTGTACAATATTTGTATGAAACTGAGAATATCCAAAGCAGGAATTTGAGTACAATTGAAGGAGGACTACCCATCAATTCTTCTATGTACAATTCTAATGGTGCGATACAGAGATCGCCAACATCTCCAAATAAAGCGCAAAGAGATATTTTTGGTGATTACCCATTGGACATGCATACCAACCCTACTATGGTCAGATAATTATTATAGCATAATCTATATTCCTTAATATCAAAAAATTTCTCTTAGTAGATGTCTACAAATAAACGAAAAGTCTTACTCAAAGGATTTCAAAATATCCTAGCCAATCAATATGAAAATATAATGGAAGATATGAATAGGATTCTGGAGGGTATCAATACATTGGATTCGATCGGTTCGACTCCTTTCCCAATTCGTTCGGATTCTTTAGATATTGGTCGTCGAAGATATACTGAGAAAGAGTCAACCCCTGATCGACATGTGGGGTTTAGAAACACATTGAATTCAATACCATTTCCGAGAACTCAGAATCCATTCTCAAGAGTTTTAATTCCAAAAGATTCTCTTCAATTTACATGTGACTAGATTAGGGCTCTTTATTAAAATTTGTTAAAATCTTTTTTTTTCAGATATCGCTGAGCAACCGGAGGTGTCTCACTCAAACAGCAACATTAATCCAAACAGGTAGAATTGCCTGCAATATTTTTAAAAAAAATTTCGTTTCTAAGTGTAAGTTCTTACAGGACACTTTCCTGCAAATTAGTCGCAACCGAGCAAAAGTTGTTGGATTTGAAGCATCAAATTGAAAATATTCTACTTGATATATCGGCACTACTAACCAGTAAGAGAAATGTATCACTACCGGATATGGAAAATCTTCTGGTTGATGATATTTCACAAATAAGGGCTGAAGATGAAAGTGATACTGTCAGGAAGTTTTGTGAGAAATTATGTCCAAACAACAATAGTGCAAAATCTCAGTCAACAACAGAAAATCGAAATATTATTGATGGAAGTCCATCTACACTAATGAATTTTGATATATTGAATTTATCTGAAGAATCTATAAATCGTTGAAGATAATCCTATTTCACCACTTTACTGTAAAAATCTGAAACTCTTCATTTATGGATTTTATACGAATTTCAGTTACTATAAATTATTTATTACTAAAATAAGTGTGCTATTATTAACAAAAATTATTCAATATTTAGGCGTATTTTTGTGGAAATTCTATATAAGGAAATTTATCATTGAACGGAATTTGAGTTTTTCCTGTGAAATTTAAGAGGTTATCTTCAAATAACTGAAACTATATTTAGAGACAATTTTATGTATACGAGGTCTGTTCAAAAAGTATCGTGGTATACGTATATTCGATTTTCGATTTTTTGTGGCGTTATGTTGGTACTCATGTCTCTCACTTATCCCGACAAATTCGGCCATTTTGAATGTTCAGTTAATTTTTTACAGCTGCTTTGCTTGCACGTGTTTTGGCTCGCCTTCGATTTTTGCCCATTCCAAAAAATTGATCAAAAAATCTGTATCAAATTTTGTATGAAAAAGAAAATAGAGCGGACGCATTCCGAATGTTGACTATGACGTATGGTGAAGCTACCTTGAATCGAAGCAACATTTATCGGCGGTACAAAATGTTCTCAGAGGGCCGAGAAGATGTGAACGACGAAAAGCGTGCCGGACGGCCAACAACAGACGAAAACATTGATGAAGTGAAGAAAATAGTATTGGCCAATCGCCGATTCACCATTAGAGAAGTTGCTGAGGACTTAAACATATACATTGGCTCATGCAATTCGATTTTTACCAATGATTAGGTCGTGAGATGGGTCGCCACGTAATGCATATCAAAATTGTTCAATTTCGACCAAAAACAGCATCGCATTAACATTGCTAAGGAGCTGTTGGACTCTGACCGCGACGACCCAAATTTGCTCCAGAGGGTCATAACTGGTGACGAATTATGGGTTTGTGATTATAACGTGGAAGCCAAAGCTCAATCATCTCAATGGAAGCTACCGCACGATCCAAGACAGAAAAAGGTTTTGCTTACAGTTTTCTGCGATTGCCGGGGCGTGATTCATCATAAGTTTTTGCCACAGGGTAGCACGGTCAATAAGGAATATTACCTACAAGTTATGCCCAAGTTGCGAGAAGCAATCCGCCAGAAACGCCCGGATTTGTGGGAGAACAAAAATTTGCTTTTGCCATTTTTGGCCAAAAACAACATACTAATAATGCCGCAGCCACCGTATTCCCCAGATTTGACCCCTGTGACTTTTTCTTGTTCCCGAAACAGATTCTTTGATCCATTTTTTGGAATGGGCAAAAATCAAAGACGAGCCAAAACACGTGCAGGCAAAGCAGCTGTCAAAAATTAATTGAATATTCGAAATGGTCGAACTTGTCGGCATAAGTGAGAGACAGAAGTACCAACCTACCGCCACAAAAAATCGAAAATCGAATAAACGTAACAAATATAAATTCAAAATTCGCGATACTTTTTGAACAGACCTCGTATTTATGATTGTTTTATTAAGAAAGTTTGGAAATCAAATTTATCACGTTAGTTACTAGAAACCTCGACGGATTGCTTCAATTGTAGTATATTTACCAGTTTTTTTATTGAAATTTTATTCATTATAGTCAAGGAGAATTATTAGTGCGGCGAGAAAGAAGTCCTTTATTTAATTAATATGGTTCGGATTCTCCGATTTGGTAACCTTTTGGCGAAAAAATCGACTAAACTGATTTTTACAATCTTCTCTTGATGCTAAATTCTTATTACTAATGATAAAAAAATATGGTAATAGCTAGGACTCAGCTCGGGACTACAAGGTGGATGCATCAGAATTTCCCTACCAAACTCCCAGAGTCACTAAAGATGTGTGTGTCTATTTATTATGGAACACAACATCTCTTCTGTTGGCCCATTTTAGCCGCTTCTGGTCAATCTCTAACTTCAAAAGGTCCCAATTATTGACAGTAGAGGTCTGAATTTAGTGTTTGGACATATGGAAGCAGCTCATAGTAGATGATACATTTTCCATCCCCCAAATGTATAGCAAAACCTTCCTGACCGTTAGTTCTGGTTTCGCCACCGTTTGAGCCGCTTTACCGCGCTTTGACCACGATCGTTTTTGCACAATATTGTTATTTCTCATCCCCAGTTACCATCCATTTATGAAATGATTGGATTTCGCTCCGTTTGGCCAAGGCTTCGCAAATGGAAATTCGATCCATCATTTTTTTTGCGTCAAGTCGTGTGTCATCTAATCATTGAGCTTCTTTTTTAATGCAGCTTTATATAGATCGATCTTTAGATCCTGGGCAATGCTACGACTGCTAACATGCCGGTCTACTTTATCCACATTTTCGACGAAGGGCCTACCTCTGCGGGGTTTATCTTTAATATCGAAAATACCGGAACGGAATCGACGAAATCAAAATTGCGTGCAATTGGCTTTGACAGTATCGGGACCATAAACACCGTTCAATATTTCAGCTGCCTGGCTTCAATTTTCGCCTTTATCAAAGTAGTGAAATTATAAAATGTACCGAATTTTACTGTTTGTTAACTTCTATCTTTTATACACTATACTTTAAGAGACTACAGCCATCTAGCAAAAAAATAATGGAGTTCTTTTTTCCCAAACTAATGTTCAAAACAAAACCGTACAAAAGTACAATTGTGAAAGTGGAAGATTTCCAAATGTTTAACACCGCATAAAAGTGGTTATGTTTAAAACAAAACTATGCAAATGTGTCATGTGAAAGTGGAAGATTTTCAGCAGTTTAACACCGCATTAAAAATGGTAATGTTCAAAACAAAACCATACAAATGTACAATGTAAAAAGTGGAAGATTTTAAATAGTCAAAACAAAACCTTACAAATGTACAATGTGAATGTGGAAGATTTTTAACGGTTTAACACCGCATTAAAAATGCTCATGTTCAAATCAAAACCTTACAAATGTACAATGTCAAAGTGGAAGATTTTAACGGTATAACCCCGGAACAAAAATGGTTATGTTCAAAACAAAACCTTACGAATGTACAATGTAAAAAGTGGAAGATTTTAAACAGTTAAAACAAAACTTTACAAATGTACAATGCGAAAGTGGAAGATTATTAACGGTTTAACACCGCATTAAAAATGCTTATGTTCAAATCAAACCCTTACAAATGTGCAATGTGAAAGTGGAAGATTTTCAACAGTTTAAAAAACCTTACAAATGTACAATGTAAAAAGTGGAAGATTTTCAACAGTTAAAACAAAACCTTACAAATGTACAATGGGAAAGTGAGAGTTTTTCAACGGTTTAACACCGCATTAAAAATTGTAATGTTCAAAACAAAACCTTACAAATGTGCAAAGTGAAAGTGGAAGATTTTTAACGGTTTAACACCGCAAAACCAGTCTACACAACAATAATTTCGAAATTCTGGGCAAGGAAACTTCTCAGAATTTAAATAAGGCTACACAGCACTCACGCATGATTTCCTCTGCGGTAACAACCTTATCTTTCACGCCATTTCGGTGTGAAAACCTTCCATTATGGTACTCCTGAATTCTACAATTCCATTTTCAAGCACTATATTCAACCTTGTTAAACATCTTAATTTGCTCCACAGAATTTAACAATTTCTGAATTTTCCCTTCAAATAACAATCGACCCAGTTTCATTAGGGAACCTAAAACCTAACATAAAGTCGCCAAATGGAATCATGGTCGTTGCCTCTAAAGCTCTTGTCACAAAGATCTCATAACAAAAAAACAAGAAAAAAAATGTAATAATAAATATTCAAAATAATAGCAAAACGGAAACGGATAATTTAAAAAAAAAAACAACCAACGAGGAAGGAAGTATTTTCATCACCTTTACTGCGGTTTTATTAGACTAAAATAAAATAAATTAATTAAATCAAAATTATGAATAATATTAAACGTATCCGAAATCAATTTGGTAAAATATGATAATTTATAATTCAATTAAAAACGAGTTTATTTTTATATAAAAGATGAGTGCTTTTGCTTTCAAGGTTTAACTTGACCGACCGTTTTGAAGGAAATTTGAAAATTTCCCCCCATAAATTTCAAACACAATAATAACTCATTGATATTGTAGTTTTATTTATTTGCAAGTAGTATATTTAACAACAATATTATAATAACATACAAGTGGACACAACACTCAATAAATTCTCAATTTCAGCTACAATCATATCACTTACATTAGTACGTTTTTAGAGAAATTCTCATGATTAATTTATAATTAGTTACGTAATTAAATATGTTCAGCCCCAAACTCAATCCATAGTAATAATGATAATAATAGTTTTCTGGTCTATACATTTAACTGGTTATGTTAACAAATATTTTTTTTTTACTTTTTATTATCACTAATAGTTTTTTTTTTTTATTACATCTTACATTGGCTATTATTACAATAACACCCCATGTGTATCTATATGTACTTTATTCTAAGAATATGTAATATTTTTATTTTGATTTTTACAATTTTCAATATTGAAATATATTTAATAAAATTTTTATAAATAATTTAAAAAATTATTCTAAAATTCGGTATTGTCGAAAATTGATGATTTTTTTACGATTTTACGTTGTTCCAACCGATTTTTTTTGTAAATTGAATTTTTCTTCTTTTTTCTTTTTTCTTAAATTAATTAAAACTAAAATATTTGTAAGAAAAATTAGTACAGAAAAAACGGAAATTCAAAAATCAAAATAAAAATTTTACAAAAAATATCAAAATTAGAAAACAAAATCCGCAGAAGTGATACGAAAAGATTTTTCAAATTTATTAGTTCAAAAATATTTTGACAGCTGACATAGCAAGGGTTGCTTGTGAAAAATATTCGATTGATTCTGCAAAGTCGTTTTTGGTTGATACACTTTTAAATATGGAAAGTGAAAAATAGCATTTTCGGCATACGAGCTCTATTCAAAAAGTATCGCAGATTATGTATATTAGCAGATTATGTGGCATTATGTTGGTACTTATGTATCTCACTTATACCTACAAGTTCGCCCATTTTGAATGTTCAGTTAATTTTTGACAGCTGCTTTGATTGCACGTTTTTTGGCTCGTCTTCGATTTTTGCTCAATTTCGACCAAAAATAGCATCGCATTAACATTTTAATAAAGCTGTTGGACTCCAAAGGGTCATAACTGATGACGGATCATAGGTTTATGGTTGTGACGTGGAAACCAAAGCTCAATCAACCCAATGGAAGGTGCCGCACGAGCCAAGACCGAAAAAAACGCACAAAGTTCGGTCGAATGTGAAGGTTTTGCTTACAGTTTTCTTTGATTGTAGGGGCGTGGTGCATCATGAGTTCTTGCCACAGGGTAGAACGGTCAATAAGGAATATTACCTACAAGTTGTGAGCAAGTTGCGTGAAGCAATCCGCCAGAAACGCCCGGATTTGTGGAAGAACAAAAATTGGCTTTTACCAATTTTGGCCAAAAACAACACACTAAGCATACCGCCACTACCATATTCTCCAAATGGAACTATTTCTTGAACAAGATGACAAGAAATGATTTTTTAAAGTGTTTTCGAGAATTGGAAAAAACGTTGGCACAATTGCATAATATCTGGTGGGGATTACTTTGAAGGGGACAAAATAGATATTCATGAATAAATAAATAATTTTGAAAAAAAACAAAATTCGCGATTCTTTTTGAACAGACCTCGTATTTTACTTTTTTACTATAGAAAAGATGAAAATGCTGTTCAAGCAAGAAAAAAATTATCTGATGTAAATGAAGAAGATGTGTTAATTGAGCACCAGTGCCATTTTAAGGCAATTTTGATTTCGAAGATGCACCAAGTTCTGGAAGGCCAGTTGAAGCTGATGAAGACACAATAAAGATATTAATTGATGCAAACCGGCGAATAACAACTCGTAAGATCGCTGAGAGATTAAATCTATCCAATATGACAGTTCATGATCATTTAAAATGGCTAGGTTTAATCTCAAAGACCGACATATGGGTTCCTCATCTTCTTACTGAAAAAAATTCGTGCTGTCGCATTGACGTTTGTGATTTGCTTCTCAAACGCCAAGAAAATATTCCATTTTTGAAGCGTATCATTACTGGGAACGAGGAATTTTTAGATGGTAAAACGTTTAATTCAAATGAGGAGGTCAAAAATCACTTTGATCAGTTTTTTGCCAGCAAAGAACAAAAATTTTATGAGCATGGAATCATGCTACAGCCATAAAGATGGCAAAGGGTATTGAATCAGACTGAACAATATAAACTCACTATAAGAAAATCGTCTTCTATTTTCATAAAAAGAAAACCAAATTACGTTCTTGACAATCCAATATTATAAAAAGTTTTAATTACAGAATATTTTTCACTAATTTATAGGAAGCCAAAACGTTACCTTAATCAATGGGTATAATTTATCAGAATGAAAATTTAATGATTAATTTTTGGTCCTCAAATTTTTCTTTCTCGAATAAACACTTTTCTCGTTCGAGATTCTATAGAATTCTCAAAATCCAAACAGTGTCAATTATATCTCAATCTATTTAGTCAATTATTTTCAATTGTAAAACATTTTAATAAAATTAACAAAAATTATCTTTTTTTTTGGTCAATTCTAGTAACATTATTTGTCGACAACGTAAAAGCACAGCGACTATCTACTACCTAGATTTGAACTTAAGAACAAGTTGAAAGTTTTCCACCCAAAGTTTCAATACAAATTATTATCAAATATCCCAAAATATGATCTTCTCCTCAATTTCAATAATATCAGTTTATCAATTGATGAATCCATTCCAATTAAGGACTCCGATTCATCTGCCGCTCGCAAGGAAAGTATCTATTTTGTCATCGACTGTGTTCATATCAATTTGAAATGAGCTTAATATGGGAAAAGCTCTGAAATTCCATAGCGCTCGAAGAAAAATTATTTCAATCGAAAACGTCATTGGCCTTTCCTATCAGATTAACCCGATTTTTTTTTTCTAGAAATAATAATTTTTCAAATTAGTCAAAACAATATGACACGAGTTTATTGTCGTCAGGAGTAAAAACCGATAGGCTTAAAAAAAAACAACAAAAAAATCACCATCTATCTATCAAGGGCAACCAAAAAAAAAAAAAAATCATACAAAATGACAAAGAAAAACAAAAATCAAATTAATACTCATAAGAAATATATGTGATTATTTAAACATTTACAAAATTCGTGCATAAATACAAAATTTCTTTACATAAAATATTATATAATATTAAATAAAAAATTATAAATAAATACACGTTGTAGTTATAAAAATAATGATAGTCTGTTGTTGTTGTTGTTGTTTGTGTTTCTTGTTGTAGAAATAAATATACAGTCAAATAGAAAATAAATACTTTACAAAAATTAATAATTAATCATAATAGTAATTGTAATCATAATAAATCTAAATAAAATAGATACGAAAGAAAAAAATTATAAATAAAACGAAAATAAACTAAAAAAAAAATTGTGATGGGTGTGTGTGTTTAGGTTGCAACCAACATTTTGAGGAACAGCACAAAATTCCGACATTTGGAGAACGCGCCTGCCGGCTCCTTTGTATGGTGTGAAAAGCTCGGTCCAGTGTCGCAAAATAATGCACCGATTATGATGGATGATCGATCGATCAATAATGGTGTCTCTTAACTCTAATCATATTTGGTCCAGTAATAAATATCAAAACAAAATGTACAAAATATAAAAGCGTTCCTAATCTATGTGAACAGTAGTGCCCCATTGGTAAGGGTTGCTGCTCATGCTTGAGGGAGAGTAGTTGGCATTTTAATACGGTGTCTTTAATTTAGAGATTGCATTTGTGAGATGGAGCAGTTCTGTATTTAACTGTCCGATTAGAGTCTCGAGCTTATCGACTGAGTCGAGTGTCTCCACTCGTTGTGTGTGCGGGTTGAAGCGGACTTCGAATGGTCGTGACATGGTCGACACCCATCGTCTGAATTTCTCCTTGGCATCTTCGAAGCTCTCGGCCACATAATAGATGGGCTGGTATTCCTGATCCTGATACGATTGCACCGCAGTCGATGCTGGTTCGAATGCTCTGTGTTCTGGCTTATCGCTAAGAGCGTGCAACAGCTCTCCGTACGATGACAAAAGCCCAGCGCCGTACGCTTTCACCACACCCTTTTCCAAGCACAAACCGAATTCAACTGTGAACCAGTATACCTGTAATGGAAAATTTTTTTATTAAAAATCTCATCAAACTAATGTTTTTTTTTACTGTACAAAAAAAATTCTCATTCAAAATTATTCGAGTCCAAGTATTTACCTTGAAAGGTTTTGGCAAAAGACAATAATGGAAATTTTTCCATAATAATAATGACATAAGTCGAGGTAATTTTTGGTTGAAGGCTTAAATCTATATCGAGAGTGCATTTATATATAAGATCAGAGACCATTATGGTAACTGCAAATAATCGACAGCGAATTAGTTGGCAACCATTCTTGGATTTGTCGAGACCTAATTGGCAGCCGTTTCGATAATGACAGATCGATGCAGTTGACTTTGAGTCAGCCTCGACATCGGCAACGAAGACTCACCAAACTCTTGGGTGAGTCCCCGATATCCATCGTCAATAATCAAGAGTGCGTGTCCAAACGGGCTAATACAAATGTTCATATATGCACACATCTGGAACTTATTTTATTCAAAATAACATATTCGCCTAACAAGGCTAAAATGGCATATAAACAGCAAAAAGTTATTTGCCATGAAACGGCTTTAACCGATTGAGTAATAGTAGTGACACAGTCTGCAGTCAGTCACTGGTTAAGAATTCAAATGGTGAACAGGTAAACGGGTAACCAGTTGTGGTGTTCAGCAACTTACCTGAGTCTATCTAAATTTAGCAATAGTCAGAGATTTTCTGAGGCCTAACGTACAACACATCATAAATGGCAAATTAATTCTGAATACTTACGGTCGATAATTTTTCGATTTCTTCATCGGATGCACCCAAAGAGGCAAGACCAATCTCTTGTGAGAATTGTGCAAAGCTAGGATCGGCTAAGAGTGGCATGTGTCCGAGCAACTCATGAATGCAGTCCCTTTAATAGAAAAAAAAAAAACAAAAAAACAAAAATCAATAAAACTCTTCATCTATGAAAATATATATAATTTTTTTGTCTACTGCTTGCCCCTCTCTAATTTCTAGCCACTGGAATTCTAATATTAAAATGACGACCGACTGATAGTTGGAAAGCATCGCGCAGCACATTTCCAATTATCGTTCGTTCGCAATTCTATTAAAATCTCTTCCATCATCAACTCCTTTTTGCTTAAAAGCAATCAATTTAGAACATAATAGCCCATCGCTTTGTCACAACTAATTGCCAATTATTGGCACATTTCAACTTAAAATCAAATTTTCCAACCTAGACTCTGATGGCATATGCAAAATATTAACCATCAAAAGATTCTCTAAAAAGCGACAATTTATCATATTTCTTTTGTTTTATACTCTTCCCTAATGCTATTTTGTTCCCTTAAGATTTTCCGTTTTTTTTTCTTCTATTTTTTTCTTTTCTTTTTTCTTATGTTAAATAGAGCTTTTAGAAAAAAAGCATAAAAAATGAATATGGAGATTTTCTTTTGGCAAAATGATAGAGAATAAAAGTGAAAATTTCTGTTCTTTACTTACGGTTCAGGTGTGTGGTATGGTGAGTTAACATGTCGAACATATTGTGTACTTTGGAAGATTCTGAAGGCTAGAGAAGCAAGGAAATCACGAGCGGTAAGGAGGCCAGCAGCTGGACGTAGTGTAAAGCCGGTATTCTTTCTTAAGAAGGCGCTCATCTCTTCCAATTGTGGAATGCGATCCTCGACGAAGATATTCTCCTCTTGCAGCTTAGCGAACACGTTGCGGTATTCGATGCAAGCATGCTTTGGCATAAGATCCAGCACGGTCCTGAACACTGATCTCCAGGTTTGGTTTTCACTGTCAGAGTATTCGATGATTGGAATTGGATCTCCGTACTTGTAGGCGAATGCAATTTCGGCGATTTGCTTTCTGCGTTCGCGGTAGACTTTATCAGCGAATCCTGGATGATTCATGTCCAGATCTGGTTCGTATTTGGTCATGAGATGATTGCAATTGTCCAATTCGGAAGCGTGCTTCGGGAACCATGGTGCATTGACGCTTATCTTATTCTCGGAGAGTAATTTAATACCTCCAAATGCGTTCGACTGGCGTAATGTTCGAATGACTTGCGAAAGGTTGTTGCGTGACATATCCACTTGGATGAGGACATCGTGTTGTGGCTTGTCCGATTTTGCCGGACGTGATTCCACATGCAATATGACTCCATGATGTGTTTCGATTGCCTTCAGAATACGGCCAATTGATGATATGCCATCCTTTAGATGGACAACAACAGCAGCACGTTGGATAGCGTTCCCAGCTTCTGGTGATTCTGAGGCAGCATTAGCCAAAGCCACCTCGTCCTCTGTAAGGCCAGCATCTTTAAAAGAAATTAAATAAAAAAAAAATTATCTCTCCGCAATTGACAACACTTTTTCTTAACCCTTTAAAACTATTCAAGGCACGTGCCACATGACATAAATGGGATCGTACCAAAATCTGTATTTGATTGCCGTAACTAAATTGATGGATGAAATGTGTGGGAAGGTAATTTTCACTCTCCATTTACTTTGTGTACGTATGAATTGTATGAATGATAACAATGTCACATAATCGGAGATTTTTATTTGAAAAAAAAAAAATTTGCTCAATTGTGTTTTAGCACCCTTTCAAGCACTTAACCGAAGGGTATTCGGACTAAACCACAAGAGTTACGAGCTTGTATGCATTATTCTTTCATGACTGGTTATGTGTGTAGGAGTTCGTACGATAAAATTATGAACGATGCTCTTAAGTCTGAACATATTCGAGGATGGTGGTACTTGTTCGATTTCGAACTATCACCGTGAAAGTTCACATCTTTTTATCCTACCAACACATTCAAAAAGTGAAGAGCTCCGAATAAGTACCACCATTTCTATTGTGAAAAACATAAATCCAAACTCAGAACACTTACCATCATCAGCTGGCGAATTGTGGTCTTGTTCCTCAATTTCAGCTCCATTAACTTCTTGCTGATTTTCCAACTCAATATTGTCCTCTGTTCGCACAAATATATCAATTTCGATTCAGTTCGTTGTTGCCATTGAAGTTTTGTCGAATATCAGCACCAATTTTACAAATAATTAACGACAATCACATAAACATAGTACGTTTAACAGCAAAAAATTAAAATATGCGCCAACATAAATTCGATATGAAAAATAAATAATAAAACCAAAAAAAAAAAAAAGAAAAAAAACGAAAATTATAAATAAGCACTAATATTTAAAATTGCTATTCGAAGAACTTACCTTGAGGTACATGATGTTCTTGAGATTGAGCCTGAAGAACACAACTTTCTAAATCTACACGGCAAGTACGATAACAACAACACGTACAACAGTTGATTGATAGAACATCGATCATATTGGCGAGGGGGAAGGTGGGATGGAGAAAAAAAAACAAATTAAATAAAAATAAATCCAAATAATAATAAAATTTTTTAATATTTACGGAATTAATTAGGAAAGTAAAAAAATGTCCTTCATGCAAAAATCGGATTTTATTTTTCTTTTTTTTTGGGAATTTTTGATAGAAAAATTAAGAAGAAATATTACCGAAAAGGGGGTGTATATAAGTCATTCCCAGTCTTATACTTATATACTCATTAAGTATTAGTTGGTTATTATTGGGATTTTGTTGTACTTACCGTTTGTACGTTGGCGAGCCTCCTCTAAAACGGATTGTTTCGTCTGTTTGACCACAATCGTCTCGAAACGAGCATCATCTACGAGCGATCGACGACGGGATGGATACCCATTCTATATGTAAAACAACAACAACAATAAAAAAAGAAAAGAAAGAAAAACTTTTAAGTGACGACATTTGATTTAATGGTAAAATTCTTATTCTATTTCTGGTTCAGTGAATTAAGTACATAATACGTTATTTTATAAGATTATGCGACTAGAAATGAGGCTTTGTGACAAGGACATAGAATCGTTCGTACGGGAAAAGAATAAAGTTCACTAGTTAATCGGATGGATATCCCCTTCAGCGTTTCTCTCCTGGTTAATGTGTGCTTTTATAGAAAATCCCCAACAATATCTGGGGAATGTGTAGTGTGTTCAATCATATTTTTTTTCTTTTCCTGTTAACGATGCAAGGAGCTATGTTCACGTACAGTGTACACCACTCAATAGACGAAAAAAGGAAATCGTTACTTCCTTAAGACGGATTTATTGTACGATTCTATAATGCTCTGTCACCGCAGCAACAGTTAAGACATCGCAAATGAAAGGAAATAAGCTCTCACTGCCATCTTTCCTGTCTTCTTTTTCCCTATTGTATTATTCCATTTGCTTTTTGGACTATCAACTTTCTTGCTATCCGTTTTCCGATTCAATCTAATATCTTGAAAATTTTCAACCTTGTCGAAAATCATCTTTGACTCTGACTTTGACTTTGACTTTCGCAAAAATATTTTTTTTTCTCACCACCACCAGATGCTCGAGGACACTACCGATTTGTCCTTCAATAAAATTATTCACAACATGACATAATTATTTTTACAATCAATTTAAATGTATTAAAAATTAATAATTTTTTTTTTTGATTTTTTTATGATCGAATATTCCAAAAAAAAAAAAAATCAACTTATTTATGGAAATTTCCTCTTTTTATAGCTTGCATACCGGAATAAGTTGAAATTTTATAAAGACAGTAAAGCCCTATCGAAGGTGTATTTGGGATACAGTTGTGCAGCGCTATAAAAACTATAATTTTATTTTTTTCTTTTGATTAAAATTTTGTTTCTGGCATAAATTATATGAGATTAGTTTTTGATTTGACAGATGCGATTGGCATTTTGTGAAAGTTCAACGTAGAGCAGACAGAGGTTAAAAAAAAATGTATTCGAAAAAATTGTGGCAAGAGGAAATGCACCGCGAAACAATTCAATTTTGACTGTACTACACTTTCAATGTCAACCATTGCACTGACATTGATAGTCGCTCAATATCAGAAAATAACTGAACATTACTCAACAATGCCTTTTGGCGGCTTTAGGCAATTCTTTCGTAATCACATTCGCTTTTCATTCGCATTGATTTTCATTGACGTTCACCTGCAAAATCGGTGTAGCCAAAGCCGTTTTAGATACAGTTTGCCGAAGCAGCTCATAAACTATTGTAGATAGGCCAACATAGTTAACCTTCTACGTACACATATCTATGGTAGATCTATGCTCGTTTACTTGTGCTTGGAAAGCAGTCGACAGGTACCGCTACTGCACATACGCTTTTATACCAAGTGTTGCTATATTAAAAGATCTATGCTATTCAGACCTTCCTCAATTTAACGTCTCAGTCTGCTGATGGTGGTGGTTATTAAATACAAAACCGCAAAATTGTTAATGATCGAGCAATAAATTGTTAATTGTAAAATTTAACTACTGAGATATGGCATTCTGTTTATTTAGTAAGTTTTATTATATATTTTCGTGCACTCCAGCAAATATCTAATCGACCATTCCTCCCTTTTTAGCTGTTTCTAGATTATTGGTGGTAGTATTTTATTTTAACTGACCATCAACAGGTTAAAGAGTAATTCCAAAGCTTATCAACAAGATCACACGTAAATCTATGGGTAAAATGGCACTTGGTCACGATCAAAAAAAAGCAAGTTGTCTCTCCTCCTCCCCCCCCCCCCCCCCTTCTATTCCAACCACATTTACACCAAAGATTATCTGATCGTTAGCGATTTAGCGCAACTTTAACCGTCGTACTGGAATTTTGTACGATGTCAATGGGTAGATCGCGTGTATGCTATAAAATGTTATTTATACTATTATTATTATTATTATTATTATTATTATTACTATTACTATTATTAATTGGATATCTGGCAATTTGTTATTTTTCGTATGAAATTTAAAATTAGGAAAATATGTCGACGTAAAATTGTTTTGTGGTCAATAGAAAATTTAAAGCCATTCTCAAGAACGTTTATTATGTTCTTACGAAATATTTTATGGCAAAAAAAATTTATTTCTCTATTAAGTAAAAAAAAAAAAACCTAATATTTAGCACACATGGGAATTATTCTATTTTTTATAAAATAATTTATATTAAAAGTCAAAACGGATTTTTAACATTTTAATATCGGAACAGACAGTTTTAAGAGTTTTTTTTAATTATTATTTTGAATTATTATTTTTTTTTTTTTTTAATATTAAATTTAAATAAAGTCGATATATATATTTCTTTTTGGGATTTTTATTTGATGTGGAAAAAGGTGACTTTCACCGATATAACAATATCGATATACTGGATTTTTCCGATATTTTTCTTATCGAAAAGTTAGAGTTTCTTCTTTGGATCATTTTTTTTAAGAAAAGCTTAAATTTTTCCATATATTATATTTTCTTCCATTTTTTTTGGTTTCATATTTTTTTTCTCTCGATTTTATTTAATAATTATTTATATATGCTAACAGATAGAAATCATAATCGTAATAATAATAATAATAATAATAATAATAATAATAACAATAAAATACGATATTTATCTTCCAGTAATAATTTATTCTGATTTTTCAACGTCTTCTTTATTAAAAAAATTTATTTTTATAAAAAACCATTTTTTCTTTATTGGGAATTTTGTAAAGCTACTGAACCAAAAAAAAAAAAAAAATTCATAATTTATTTTCTTTCCATTAAAGTGCATATAAATGTGTTTTTATTTTCTTTTGATTTTCAAATTTTTAAGACCACGAAAGCTTTTTATCTTTTTAACGAAAACTCTTTCATAAGTAAGATTGCACTTTTTCGAAATAATTATATAATATTTTATAAACCATCGATTTGAAGTGAGAAGAAAAAAAATCATTAAAACAAAAAAGAAAACGGTTACGAATTTTATTATTTTTTATAGTAAAGATTTAAGAAATAATTTTTGATTGGTGCTCACCTCAATGCTGTAGGATTTCTTGATGGCGAACATTTCGCGGTTCTTTTGTGCTGCAGCGACGGCCATTATTCCTTTTTTTTTTAAATTATTGATTTCAAATAATTGAATCTCAAACTGTTGATTCGAAACACTTAACAAAAGAAACGCTTGCTTATTTTCCTCCTTGTATATAAGCCTGACTGGGACTATACACTAAATCACTGCTAATTTATTTATTTAAAACTGTTGCTATAGGCGAGAGTAGCGTAACTGTTGTCTTATCGCTTCCTTTCGAAAAAATCTTCCAGTTATTCTTAAGACCTTCTATGTAGTACTAATTTGATTGTTCTAATATAGTTTCCGATGTCTTTTATAGACCACTGGAAATGATAATGCGATGAACGGACCTGTTTGTTTGTCTAACACAAGAAACAATAATAAACACTATCTGACTTCAAACACTTTACGCGATTAATTACTGAAAATTCTATTTTGATTTTAGCACAGAAGATCTCACAACAATCTGTCAGTTTCACTTTTAGTAAATTTTAGCGTCTATTTTATTTAATCGAAGCTAATAATTACGACAGTAACTACTCTCAAGAAGTTTGCCTAGTATGGAGGAAAGCAAATCAATGCATAGCTTCTCTGGACTGCAATCAGTTTAAATACCCGTGAGCACGACGGTTCGAGTGCGCCGCTTTCTGCTCCTACCACAACTTTGGTTCTTTCCGAACCGATCGGCGTTGTGCTGTCGGTGGGAAACTTCAGCAACGTTCGCGATGTGTGATGTCACGCGTGCGTCACAGAATTTCCAGTTTTTGATTGGCCAAACGATTCGGGGGCGCCCCAAAGTCCTACCCAAATGAAAATTTAAATTTTTCACAATGCAATACCCTCTAGCCCATTACTCCACATCATCCACTATCAAGGATACGATTCCACACACACACCTCCAATACACATATGGTCGATAATAACGAATTTAATTCATAATCCCAAAGTTGACCATATAACTTTACAGTGTAGCTAAATTTTTTTTTATTAAATTTTGCCTATATTCTGATAGTAAATTATAAATAAACAATTCCAAATTGCAATACAATAAAAAAAAAAGAGTACAAATGAAACATATTTTGTCAAATATTATCTCTTCTTTCTCTCCATCAGTACTCTTAATTTGTGTATGTAATTTAATTTCAATAGATTTAGAGAATTTTATATTATTACATAGATTTAAGATTGAATTTAATATAAAATTAATAAATATTCGAAAGGTATTCTATGTGTATATAAAAAAAAAACCCATGAAATGAAAAGTTTCGATACAATCTAAAATCTTATATATGGAATTGATTATGTTACAAATTAAACAAAAGACAAAATATGCAATATTTTAATTTAAGATACTATTAATTATTGCATTTGTTGGATAGAAATTAATTAAGCCAATTGAGCATTATTTTAATTTAGACATTTTTTAATTTATCTTATTAGAAATAATATTAATTCTATGTTACGGAGTATAAATTGTAATATTTTTATATAGGAAAGATTTTATTCAGATTAAGATTAATAATAGTAAAAAATATTCTGTTTTGTTTTTTTGTTTTTTTTTGTGTACATGTGTGTATTGTCAATCTTAATTCGAAGGTCATATAGTCTAAATTTTTTTAAGATATTTTCTTGTTAAGATGATTGTATTTAATTTAATCTGTGTGTTGTTATGTTGCATTTTAATATATTGGAGTGTAATTATATTGCAATTTAACAATTATAATATTCGAGATATTGTTTTTTTTTATTATGGATATTTTTGATTATGTTCTTTAAAAATAAATACATGTACTCAAAAAAAAAAAAGTATGTTTCTATAGAAATATGATAAATACAACAGTTAAGAAAGTTTTTTTTTTTGATTTTTATCATAAATATAAGTAATTTGTTTTACTATTACTTTTAAGAGAATCTACATTTCGGTATATAATTTGAGATAAATAATTAAAACAATAAAAAAAACTGCACTTTTATTTTTAAATATCGATTACTGCCTGAATCAGCTTCAGTTCAAAATGTTCGATTTTTTTTAGATAGCTCAAAATTTACTCAGAATAATTTAATATAAAAATTGTTATTTTGTATAAAAAAAAAATATTTTCTTTATAATATTGTATCTATACGATAGTACATTTTCTTTTATAATTTTGCTCAAAATAATTATAATAACAAAAGAATAAGTAAATAAAGCTGCAAGAAATAATCCTGCTAAATGTTTTTCTGGAAACCAAACGGAATCAAAAATGCGCTAATACAGTGTGGGCCAACTTGGACTTACTGATTTAAAATGTATTATAACTTTTTTATTTTTGAAATTTTTTTATATGATCTTTTTTTCAGATTATAAAGAATTTTATAAAATTTTATAATGTCTTCATACTTAGTTCAAGAACGTGCCAAAATTGTTGACTTTTATAGTTTTTTCGGATGAATCTACGAATAAATTTTAAGCATGTGGAGGCTGTGCGCGAAAGTCTCAACAATTTTGGCACCGCCAGAACATCGCTACGACGCATTTTGAAACTTGATCTGAGGATGTTTCCAGACAAAATTCAATTGGCTCAAGAATTATTTGCCGAAGGAGACAACACAACGGCTACAATATGCCAAAAGATTCATTCAGATAATGTCAACTTTTTGAACAATCAAAAATTTGATTTACTAATAAACATAATTGCCGAATTTGAGGTATGGAGAATCCATCAGCGTCAATTACACCCTCTTAGATGCATTGTTTAGTGTGGGATTATGGCCGATAGAGTAATCGGTCCATATTTTTTCGAAGATGTGCGTAAGCATCAACAAACCATCTACGGGGTGATATACCGGATCATATTAGAATTTTTTTACGTCCGGCAGTTTTGATTAACCCTGGCATTTCTTGGAGGAACGGATTTACGAGAACAAACCATAAAACATTCGGTAACAAAAGCAGAATATTCAAACGGAAATTGCAAATTTGTTGCGCTCTAGAAAAAGCCCATTAACTGCCAACAAGAAAAATTGCAAATTTGTTGCGCTCAGAAAACTGACAACAAAAAAATGGAAATCATTTAAGGGATAATATCAGTCCAAGTTGGCCCACTCTGTATGTGTACCGGAGTAATGAACTGTCAAATGGATAAAATTTTATGATTTTTATAAGAACTGTCAAATTTGGGGTACGGAGAATCCGAAATCGTTGCATCAACGTCAATTGTTTGGTGTGGAATTATGGCTGATAGAGTTATGGGGCGATATACCGGACCATGTTAGATATTTTTATACGCTCAGCAGTTCTAATTAATCCTGGCATATTGTTCCAGCAACAAAGAAAGTGACAATAGCGATTCTTCGAGATCATTTCGATGACCGAATAATATCATAAAATGATTTTTTTGTAGGGATTGTTGGAGGAACGGGTTTACGAGAACAAACCATAAAACATTCGAAAACAAAAGCAGAATATTCGATCGCAAAATGCAAATTTGTAGTCAGAAAAGTTGCGCCCTAGAAAGAGCCCATTAACTGCCAACAAGAAAATGGAAGTCATTTAATAGATAATATCTGTCCAAGTTGGCCCACCCTGTATGTGTACCGGAATAATTAACTGTCAAATAGATAAAATTTTATGATTACACAAGCATAACACGTGGTAACAATGTCATATTTTTCTTAACAACGCATTTTTTTTTTAATTTACGATTTTTATTATATAATCAAAGAATTTCATAATAAATTTTACTGTTATATAGTTTTTTTTTATTATTTCTTCTTAAAAGATAAAAGTAATTAGCAAAATCAAGATATTTCGTATTAACTTTTAAAACCTTTGAAATGTTTTTTTTTTCTCTCTTTACATTATTGTGTCGTATTCTAACCTAAAAAGTTAACTGTCAGATTAGACGGTTTCGATGAAATTTCATAATTATTTTTGAATTAATTTTCAATAATCGCTTATAATTGTATTGAGGCAAATAAAAATTACGTGGTTTTTCAAATTATTCTACGTTTTTATATTTAATTCTTCTTATATTTAATTTTTAATACGAAAAAAACCCGAAAAGAAATACTGCGTAAATCTTTCTAATTAATTCAATTCTCTTATTTTATTTGAACAAATTTTGCCAGATTATTTTCTTTAATTTTATTTTATGCGTATATATTTGTATATAATATAATACAGATGTTATTTAATATCAAATTAAATAGAATTTGAATACTTTAATGCATACGCATATATTTCTAATAGTGGATGACATCATATAATAAAAAATGAAGTTTATTAATATATTAACTTATATAATCATCTTTTTAATTTATAAGTTATCTTTTAAGATAATTTTCTATTTTTGATTCGTATTACCATAGTTATTCTTTTTAATCTTGTACAATATATATTTTCTATATGGATAAATCGTTAACTTTTTTATTATACATAAATTAATTTGCTTAACAATATTAATAATATTACTTTGAATATTCTTTACTCAAAAAGTAAATTTTATTATATGTCATTTTATTGTAGAACAAATTCCATCTGAATAGTATTATGGGAATTCCAGAAATTTTCCATATGAATACAGATCAAATATTGTATATACTTTATAAAATAGCATAAGTCTTACAATTCAAAGTAAAATGGAGATGACAAAAAAAAAATGGAGAACATAAGAAATACGTATAGTTTCAACAATATTTCTTTTAAAGATTTTCGAATCTAAATTAACTTCAATTACACAAAACTTAAAGATTTATGTACTCGTTAAATATACTGGTATCGATAGGTGAAAGAATATTGAAATTCAGACAAGACTCTTTTAACATCTTTTATTATTTTGTATAATTTTTGTATATTTTCTATAATGTACTTAATTGCTATGATTTGTTTCGAATTGAATCGGAACTAGTTTCTTGATTATCCTTGATATTGTAATAAAGAATCAAAAAATAATAGTTATTAAAGCAGATTTTGAGCAGAAAATTATTGGCTTCTTATTTTTTGATTGGATTGGATTTATTTTTATTTTTTTTTGGTATAAAAACGAATATATTTCTTTGAAAAAAGTTTGCTTTTGATTTTATTATATATGGTTTATTATTTTTATTACTATTATTATAACGTTCTTGGTTGAATTTATAAATTTTAATTAAAATAATTTACTATCAGTTTCATTATAAATTATTGGAACAAAATTATAAACAAAAGTCATTTATAATTATTGGAATATACGCAACAACAAATCTTCGATATAATAATAATAATAACAATAATACAATAATTAATGCAATCTTAGAAAATTCTATGATTTCATAAAAATGTGATTATATAAAATTGAAGATTTATAGAGGGTAAAAGTGGTGAATAGTAAA
This sequence comes from Atherix ibis, assembly GCA_958298945.1. Lineage (NCBI taxonomy): Eukaryota > Metazoa > Arthropoda > Insecta > Diptera > Athericidae > Atherix > Atherix ibis. The sequence goes on from OY282606.1 coordinate 121,143,364, forward strand.
AATTCATTGGAAGGTTGCGGCGCGTATGATCGTTTTTTTGCTTTTCCGTATCACCTTGGAAAAATATATAAGAAAAAGTAGTGCACTCTTGTTAATTTTAAAGCATAATTTTTTTTTTATTTTTCTTATCATATATTATTTAATTTTTTTTAAATTTTTATTGTAATCTACAATTATATTAAGTGATCATTTTTTTTTCGCATGCAACTTTTTTTATAATAACCTGATTTAAAATTTCTGATTTATGCAAATGGAATTTGTGGGTGAAAATTCAATTCGTAAAGTATTTTAATTACAAGTGATATTCTATAAGTAATATTTGCTTTCCTCATAAAATATTCGAAAGTTTTTACATTAATTTCGCTACTATTCGAAATATATTAAACACAAAATAGAGTATTTTTCGAATAAAAAAAATTAAAATTAGGAGCTATTTAAAAATGGTAGAATTTATGTTGAAATATGAAAAAAAAAAATTAAAGAGATTTGATATTAAAATTTTATATCAAAAATAACTTCAAAAGCACTTTGCAGGACTCGGTTCTTTTGAAGTTATTTTTTAAGAACTCTTTTCACACATTTCGGACTGCAATTTGGCCATTACTTAATAGATAATAGTTTCTAAATGCATTTAAAATAAGACTTACTTAAATACAATTTTTCATTTAACTCTATTATAGGAAATTTAATGGTATCAAATCGTACGATCTTGGACGGCACATATGCGTCCCGAATATTTTTCCCATATAAAAGTCAAAATTTGTTATGTTGTGTAGCTGTTTATACTATTTTGTTAAAATCATATATGGTCCAGACAAAAATATTCAAGTTTAGGCAATAAAAAAAATCGGTAATCATGCAAAAAAAAATGGGCCATTATTTTCAAAAAAATATGGATCAATGACATCTTCAGACCAAAACGCATACCTTTTGCAGATACAATAGCTTCTCCATAATTACTTGTGGATCCTCAAAGCCTTATATACGAGGTATGTTCAAAAAATATCACGAATTTTGAATTTCCGCGGATTACGTATATTTGATTTTCGATTTTTTTTTGTGGCGTTATGTTGGTACTCATGTGTCTCATGTTAACAACAGACCAAAACATTGATGAAGTGAAGAAAATAGTATTGGCCAATCGTCGAATTACTGTTAGAGAAGTTGCTAAGGACTTAAACATATCGATTGTCTCGTGCCATTCGATTTTTACCAATAATTTGGTCGTGAGACAGGTCGCCGCGAAATTCGTACCAAAATTGCTTAATTTCGACCAAAAACAGCATCGCATTAACATTGCTTAGGAGCTGTTGGACTCTGTCCGTGACGACCTAAATTTGCTCCAGAGGGTCATAACTGGTGACGAATCATGGGTTTATGGTTATGACGTGAAAACCAAAGCTCAATCATCCCAATAGAAGCTGCCGCACGAGCCAAGACCGAAAAAAGCGAGCCAAGTTCGGTCGAATGTGAAGGCTTTGCTTACAGTTTTCTTCGATTGCACAGACGTGGTGCATCATGAGTTCTTGCCGCAGGTTAGAACGATCAATAAGGAATATTATCTGCAAATTATGCGCAAGTTGCGCGAAGCAATCCGCCAGAAACACCATGATTTTCGCCAAAAACAACACACTAATAATGCCACAGCCACCGTATTCACCAGATCTGGCCACCTGTGACTTTTTCTTATACCCAAAACGGAAGAGCCCCATGAAAGGATGACGCGACGCTACGATTGAGGAGATAAAGACGGCATCGAAGGAACAAGATCACAAAAAATAATTTTTTGAAGTGGTTCGAGTATTGGAAAAAACTTTGGCACAAGTGCATAATATCTGGTGGGGATTACTTTGAAGGAGACCAAATAAATTTTCATAAATAAATAAATAATTTTTGAAAAAAATACAAAATTCGCGATACTTTTTGAACAGACCTCGTTAAATAATTTTGCGTATTGACGCAAAAAATCCGCCTCATTTTAAACGACTATAATCTCCTGTTAAAGCATAAAACATATCTACGAAAGAATCTTAAATAATATTTAAATATTATTTAGTAATTAAGCAAATTTCAATCTAAATAAATAATACTTTTTTTTGACAGTTGTCAAATAATAGGGCTATACTTTTTTAACCATAAAATCGACAACAGCATTACTATAAAATTGGTTAAAAATTTTATTATATTTTAATTATAAAAGAAAATTTTGATTATAGAATATATTATTTTGTTGTTGTTAACAAAACAACAACAAAAAAACCTACTCTATTAAATAAAGCACTTTTAATTAATTCATGTTAGACTAGCCGATTTGCAACTTTCTAAACTTTACAACTTTTAAAAGACTTTTTCATATCTCATAATTAATTTACGTTAGATTTAGCATGAATTTAATTTATAATCAAATACATATTATTGCTATTTGAATCATAATTATTGATTATAAATATAAAATTTATCTAGAAAATAAAAATAAAAATATTTCTATATAATTACCATATAATAGAATCGTATTCAAGGTTATTGTGCGTTTAAATCATTTCAAATTGGTAGATTGGAAAGTTTTTTTTTCCAAAATTTTCCCCATTAAAAATAATAACTTTGTGGGTTTTTTTTTGTTATCTTATTTAAATATAAATATAAAAGTAGTAGTTTTTTTATCTATTTTAAAACAAATCATTTCATAAATTGGAACACGAGCAGCAACTTTTCTGTTGCTTTCCAAGAACCGAATTCCAGTTTGATTTCTAGTATTTTAACATAATTTTTATAATAAAATTGTTGTTTTTTTCTATGCTTTTTGGATGAAAATTTTTAATATAATTTTTATAATATTTATCATAACCAAATTACAGTTATCTGGGAATGTACAGACTGAGTTTTGACTAGATTCCGGAGAGTGAGGCGTTATCGATAACTTTACGAGCCATTTCAAACAAGTTTCGATATATTTCGATGGCGATTTAATTGGATTCCACACATGATGTGCTCATATAATATTTTGTCAATGTGATATTGACACAATTTGAAGAATTTCCAACTATTGTCATTATTGAATATAATATATTCCCTTGTACGAGTACAATAGTTCACAAAAAAACATATGAGCAACTATTCGAACAGGTATAAATTAATATTCATTTTTTGTTGTTGTAGACTTACTACATCCTTTCCCTCTGCGAATAATTTAATTTTGATTTTATCTAGTCAACCCTCAAAAAATATTGTATGTAATTATTTTTTTTATCATTTCTCGAAAATAATGATCTGCGAGAAAATATATGCGATTTTGTTTTACTGCAAATATTATAAAATCTTGTTGACCGAGAATTTTTACCATTTTTAGAGCAAGGCAAAGTCTATGACTACATGAACGAATTAATTAGCGATTTATTAATTCATTTTTTTTCTTCTTACGAACAAATAAACTATCTAAGTGCTTATAGTATTTAATTGGCAAGATTTGAAATTATTTGTTCCTAGCTTTTATCATTTGCATCCCCACAAAATTCAAAACTAATGACTATACCATCAAATATTGACCATTAGGCATAATTGTTGACGGTCATTTACAAAATCAACTCAATGTTGAGCTAATATTGATACAAATATGGACTAGTTATTTTTGAATATATTAATTACAAAAATTTTTATAAGATGATTTCAATCAATGTCATGTGTTGTAGTAAATGCATTTGATTGACTAGTTCGAAAGAATGAACTTGTAGGAAAGAAAAAAGGTGTTAAGGGTAAGAGAGAGGTAAGTAGTTTAATAAGATAAATTAAAAAAACATAATAAAAATAAATTGAAAATGAATTTATAAATAAATCAAGAATAAGTAAATAACATTTGTCGTGCACGAATGGAACTTTTTATTTATGGCAAGTCTGATTTCAACTATCACAAAAATAATCATAATGGAAAATCTCATGATATCGTGTCATTGAACATACTATAAACTTACTTAACATCAATATTTACATATTAACCCTAATGTTACTAAGTTTACCTAGAGACTATATGATTTTCCTTAGATGACTTTTACTGATTGTAGAATTAGATGAATTGGTACATATACGAGTAATAAACTCCACTATATAAAAGTCAGACTTTAGTTACTTTTCAAATAGAACAAATAGTACAACAGGACAAACTCTACTTCCGGTTAGGATTCCTTATACAATAAGAAAAATATTTTCATTGTACCATCATTTAAATACTATGTAAATTCGATTTTAATCAGTAATCGTGGATTATTAAAAAACATTCTCTATTTCTCTATAAAACATTATAGAAATGTTATAAAATATTTCAAATTATTTTGTTAATTTTTATTGTTAAAAATTCCTTGTTAGTAAACTGATTTTGTAATGACCCAGGTGACATTCATTAGTTATTCAGAATTTTTTAATCCATTCGTACTACAATAGTATCAACCATATCGAAATATATGTATATATTTTTTCTTAGCAAAAACATTCATTCTTGATTGACTTTCTGCTATAAAAAAAATAATATTGTAATAAAAAAATCAAACCTAATCGATTTTAATCACAACCGAGCCAATTTAAATTTATCTTGAAATTTTTATAATCATAATATTATTCAAGTTTTTCATTTTATTTACTTCTAATACTACTACAACTTTTAACTTTTTCTTCTTCTTCTTCTTCTTCTTATTTTTACATCTATTTTTGTAATTATTTTGATTTTTTCTCTTAATTTGTTTTGTGTTTTTTTTTTGTATTTTTTTTTAAGTAAATTGTTCATTACTCATTTGGTATTTAAGTAATAACACCTTCGGAACTCATCAAGCAGAAAATAGTTTTTCCTCTCTTCATATACCATAATAACCACCAATCCACCAACTAACTCTATCCGACCAACTTCCATATTAACCTAACAAATAACAATTACTTTATTGGTGGTGTTTTTCTTTTCTTTATTTCTTTCTAAGAGTACGTTTTTTGTTATTACTAGTTTTGTTTTTAATTAAATTTATTTATTTTCAGTTGTTTTTTTTTTTTTTGAATATTTTCCGGGTACAAAATTAACAATTGTTCATGATTAGAACTAAACACACTTCCTTTTTTTCTCGCATTCAAATTTGATTTCTTTTCTTATTTCCTTAGCATTTTATATTGTTAATCATAATAATTATACTATAATATACTCATACTTAGAAATTTTTATATATATTTTCAATACTTAATTTGTAAAAAAAAAAAATTCATCACGCTTCCTTTTTTCTTCTTCTTCTTCTTTAATGTATTTTTAATTTTTTTTTTTTTTTTTTGGTTTGTTTTATTTAATTTTGTTCGGTTTTTTCTGTCGTTTTTTGTATATAATTAAAATTAACATTCAATCATTGGTTGATATTATTATGTGATTTGTAAAGAAACGGGGTAAAAAAAACTAAAAACTAAACGAGAATGACTAAAAAAATATACTCAAAAACATCCTGAATGCTAGAGGTGACCTCTACTTTGGCTATGGACAATTTTATATTACATTTAATGACAATGGCGCAATAACAACGATAATAGTGTGATCGCGTTCAAGAATATATATGAAAATCCTGTTGAGTTCTATAACAGGTTCTGCAACTTCCTCGGAGATACAACAAAAAAAAAAGTGCAACAATTGAAGAAATCCGTGCGGACTTTCGAGACAGAACCGAACAAAAATCAAAAGTATCTACATGACTTTAGCCAACTCGTCTATGGCCGCCCGTTATAATTCGTAGCTAAATAAAAATTCATATTTTCTCTGTGGCATAACTACAACCAACCATCTATTTTACAGATAGATAGATAGATAAATATCTAATACATGCATATTTATACAAGCATAAATATGTAAATATGTACGAATACACACACACACACACGAACATATATATGAGCGCATAAATATGGCGCCGACGTAGCAAACAGCACCTCATAATTTGCATGACATTGAAATTCGCTATTCAACCAGCTTTTTATCTATAGCCCCATAGAAATAATTAAAAGTACAAGTGTAGGTAAATATTTTTCTTGGAGATTTTATTTGGAGCAATGGAATTTATCAACTATGAATTTCGAAAAAGGCCCGGAGACCTCACTATCAGTATGGCTACGAATCGCACACACACACACACACTCATCTATAGACAAATTATAACAAAATAATTATAGTTCGAAATAAAGAATTTTTCTTTTCATTTACGTTAAAATTAAATATTTGATTGCTAGCTTAAAAATTACGATTACACATAGTCTTTTTGCTTTTTTTTTTTTTTTTTTTAAATCGAAAATTCAAATAGATTTTGTTAAAAAAAAAACTTTTTAAAAGAAAAAACTATTACTGATAAATAATAAATAGATTCTCAAATATTGTAATTCAATAAGTAATCGTGTATAAAAGAAGAAAAAAAAGGCGCACATAAATTTGTTATTTCGTTTTCTTTTTTAAGACTTTCAACTGAAAAAGTTGAACTTTTTCTATCGATCGTCAATGTTGTAGATAAGGTCAGGGTCATGAATATCGCATACAAAAAAAAAAACATACAAAAAAAACAATAAACCTAACGAAATTTATGATTAGAAAATAGCTTGTAAATTTATAATTAATCTAAAACATAATTGCGAGAGTTATGGAGCTTCAAACAATAATAACAAAAGATACTCTGTGAAATTTGGACTATCGCTCGAGCAGTTGATCAGTTGATGTTTTCTTTTTTTTTGGAGGAAATCTTCAACTCTCCCCAATACAGTTGTGTGTGCGAACGAACATACACGCAAACTCACACAATTGTCTAGTATAAATATAGTAAAAAAATTATGTTGGCTTTCATTTAATATTATTTGTCACGTAGTCCAAAATGAGAAACCCCCTTTGGACCCTCTAAAATACTGATAAAATCCCAGTCTATCGATTTATATATCCGATCAATCCGTTATAGATTAAAAGTATATAAAAAATTTTCAAAATTAATAAATATTTACGGAAATCAAAAATCGCATCTCGATCTGAACTTCAACTACTATTCAGTTTGTTTACAAACAAAAAAACCCAACAATGTAAGCACAATTATTGGAGCTTTGTGTGTATGTACATACACATATGTTAATGCCCTGAACACAATTGTGACTTACGACTAGAAAATTCAACATGAAAAAATTAAGAAATTCGTCTATTCCAAATATTAAACATAATTCTTGTGGCAACAGTGTTGAAAGTTTAAATTTCAACAATGCTGCCACAAGAAAAACGACAATAAAAATGTGAAAATGTGTTTTACGCAGTACTACGAACAGGACCTCAAATTAGAGATTAGCCGTCGACAGTCTGTGAGTAAATAACAATTCGTTTTGGTCGATTTTTGCAATTGTGTGCATTCCCATACAACTGTGAAGGTTATAAACATTTTGACATCGCTTTTCCAGTTGCTCATCGCAAGTCTGTTGGCGGCTTTATTTAAAATTTTCACTATTCCAGCTTTGTAAAATCTTTTTTTTAACGAGATTATGGGAATGTCTTCTAAAAACACTATAGTATATCGAACCCTGCAGTGTATGGGATTTTTACCCACTACCACCCACCTTCCTAGTCTCCAAATACGCTTCCACATGGGACCAACGTCGTCAGGTATTGATTCAGAGGACAGGCTCTCCCATACTCTCTAAGCACTTGTATATGCATATGTGTGTGCGTGTGTGTGTTCAGACCTTAAAAATAGAAGCAATCTCGACAATTCACAAGACATCGTATCGCTGATAAGAAAGAAGCTTAGTGACTGCAAATATTGCGGAAAAAAAACCTGATACAAATTTCATAAATGCTCTCAGCGATTTACACAAAAACCCGTTTTCGATGTGCTGCCATTAGTCGTAAAAGAGCGCAGAAAAACCAAATACAATAAGAGCAGAGCGAATGAATCAATTCTCCGATTTGAAGTCTAGTCGACTGCGGATCATCCTGATCGACTCAGCAAGCGCACACATACCAGCTAGGAGATATAGGCAATCCATGTACACACCATCGTAATAACGCCAGTTGGTATCCGCTCAGAAAAATGAAGGGCATTAAGTGTCAGACCTATTAATTCGCGATGATATGGTCGGAAGATCTAAGAAGAGATGTTGCTGGCGGCTGAGAGCATTACTCTTGAATTTGATATTAGAATGGAAATATTATCAACAAAAATTTACGAAAAAATATATTATCAAAAATAACAATAATAGAGATAGTATAATTTTTTATTATTATTTATTATTTGTTTTTATTAATTATAGTACAAAGTTCATTAAAATAATAATTTTTATTAATATTTAAACGGAACCATTTTTAGAAGCAGTTCATATCAGGGCAGATGGATTTATTGAACGCATACAAATTTCGTTGTTTTTTTCTTCTTCTATATTTGATTATTATTTTCTTATTTTTACTATATTTTATTTTGTTTTTTGTTTTCAAAGCTTACAAAGTTAGAAGATTTAATTATTAAATTTAAAAACTTTTTTAAAGTAACTAACAGCAATTAATATGGGAACAAATGAAACAAATTTTATGGTTAAGAATTAGGTAGAGCACGCTATTCAATGCGTGGCTTTGTAAAGTAAAATTAAATAAAATATACTTAAAATTTAGAATTGAATTAAATTTTTTATTAATTATATTACCTAAAACTTGCCATTGTGTGCAAAAAATATAACATTATTTGAATTATTGTCACAAACCTTCTAGCAGGATTTGATCTTTTTTGATGTAATTTTTGATGAGCCTTTCGCAGATCTTTTTTGGCTGTACTTTGGCCATTACTAGATTGGTGTTGGTTTTTAAATCTCTATAAGAACGGTGTCAAAACACATAATCTTTTAGGCTAATTGACCTCACCAAATCAGAAAATTATACATTCTGTGTAGATTATAGCCATCGCCTTGTTAAAGCCACATGTGAGGTTCAGATTAAAATCTTTAAGTTCAGTCCGAAAAAGGTTGGTAAACACAGGGTTAAAGTGCTCAGAATTGTTGGTAACTGTCATTTACAAAGGCACCTTTAGACCAAAATGCATATCAGACTTTTTTGTCACTTTTTGCTGATACAATAAATTCTTCATGATCTCTTGCGAGTCTTTTGAGCCTCATATATAAGTTACCGCAGAGAATTAAGGGTAACGATCTCTCTTCCTCATTCCTAGAGGAATACAGACTAATGAGGCTTTTAGACCAAAGTGAATGTTGTTCGAATAGCTTCTCTATAGTCACTTGTGGGTTTCCGGAGCCTCATATATTGCCATTTTCATTATTGACGTATCTATCGAGCGAAAAATAATCGTCGTCATTAAAAAAAATTTCTTTCAAAAATCAACATCCAAAGCGTATCTTTTAACGCGTTGTTTGATGGTTGAACGCTAATTCTAAGAACATATAGTAGGAAACCAGTATAAATTACGAGATCCATTCACAAAGTATCGTGAATTTTGTGTTTTTTCAAAAATTAGTTACTTATTCATGAATATCTATTTTGTCTCCTCTTCAAAGTAATCCCCATCAGATGTTATGCCAACGTTTTTCCAATCCTCGAAGCACTTCAAAAAATCATTTTTTGCGATCTTGTTCAGTTCCTCCTTCGATGCCGTCTTTATCTCCTCACTCGTACCGTAGCGTCGTCTTTTCATGGGGCTCTTCAATTTCGGGAACAAGAAAAAGTCACAGGGGGGCAGATCTGGGGAATACGGTGGCTGCGGTATTATTAGTGAGTTGTTTTTGTCCAAAAATGGGGAAAGCCAATTTTTGTTCTTCCACAAATCCGGGTGTTTCTGACGGATTGCTTCGCGCAACTTGCGCATAACTTGCAGGTAATATTCATTATTGACCGTTCTACCCTGTGGCAAGAACTCATGATGCAACCTTCACATTCGACCAAATTTGGCGCTTTTTTCGGTCTTGGCTCGTGCGGCAGCTTCCATTGGGATGATTGAGCTTTGGTTTCCACGTCATAATCATAAACTTATGCTTCGTCACCAGTTATGACCCTCTGGAGCAAATTTGGGTTATCGCGGACAGAGTCCAACAGCTCCTTAGCAATGTTAATGCGATGCAGTTTTTGGCCGAAATTTAGGAAAAATCGAAGACGAGCCGAAATACGTGCAAGCAAAGCAGTTGTCAAAAATTAACTGAACATTCAAAATGGCCGATGAGTACCAACATAACGCCACAAAAAATCGAAAATCGAATATACAGAACCCGCGGAAATTGAAAATTCCCGATACTTTTTGAACAGACCTCGTATTAAGGGAAAATATTTTTTAATTTTTATTTAATAAATATTATTAGTTAAAAATTGGATTAATTGTAACAATAATTGTATCATTATTAAGAAGTATTAATGATTGTTAGGACTTGCTATAAAATTTTTAACGGAATTTTGTTAATTTAGAATTTGAGTTCAAAGAGGCTCTGTAATATAATCATATCTATTAGGATAGCAACAAAGTAATTTAAAAATCTACCACCAAATTATATAAAAATTTATTTAACAATAATTAATAAATGTAACTCTTTAACATACATTCCACTACAAATGTTACTAGAAATGACATTAAAGAAAAGAAAAAATATATTCGCTAATTGCAATTTTAAAGTCTTATATAGAAAGTAGATTAACATATAATAATTCATATGAAATTATTTTTAAAGTATGACATAATTTTAGAAACACGCGAACAGATATTATAAAATAGTGACATAAGCAGCTTATTTTGATAATGGCATCCTTCAGGTCTTTCGACCCTAACATCGAATTTCAATTTTAAAAATTTCGGTTTTATAAAGCTCGGATAAGAGACGCTACAATATTTTATTCTGAATCATCTCCTATTAATTCTCTTCATCGACTTAGTTACTATAGAACCCAGTCAAAAACACCAGTGCTAATGTACGGTTGGTAAGACTCTTATCAAAATATTTGCTTTTTTTTGTATTGATTTCGAAAGTTTTATAATATTTATTTCATGTTTATTAATATTTTTTTTTGTTCGATGCTATAAATAATGAAAATAAAAAAATAACAAATAAAACATTTTGTTGAGCAACGTATTCAAGAAAGTATAATAAAATATTTACAAATAAATGAAATGCAACAAAAAAAAAAAACACCAATCATTTAAAAATTTATAAATATTTTTTTTTTGTCAAAAATTATCGATTTTTATTAATTTATAATAAATAAAAATGAGGAGGAGATAGTAAATAAATTTAATTTTGAATGAGAATTAACCGCAACACGATTGAATTTTTATCAGCAATAAAAACCATTTAAAGAAAATACCTTATAAGCGTACAGTATACAGGTAAGTATGTGTTCAAATATGTTGACCTATTGTATTGACATCGATTCGAATCCGATTGCCGAAATAGAATAATTGGTATCGAACCGATGAAATTATATGTAAAGACATAATATGCAAAGGGGAAGAATCCGATATTAAAGTCGTAAAGTCGTCATTAAGTTTGCTGGGGATTCACCTGGCCTGGCCTGCACGTGACATTGTTTCTGTTTTCGAGTCTCGAATACGAAAACAAATCAATTTCGATTTTGATGGAACAACAATCAGATCAGGATGGGCCTCTTGAAAAGTGTCCGATATGTCCATTCCAGACGGGCACAAGCCACTCATCTTCGTAGCTGATCAGCCAACCGTTCTTTCACCTGTTCCACCAACGGTAAAGTATATTCATCCATAAATACATGAACAGATCCATATTTGTATATTCATCGAATTATTGCCCTGACATCATGCCGGTTGTCGTTTGCACTGTTTCTTCTTTCTCATCATGTGATTTCGTATACACAAATAGAGGCTAAAAAACTGGTAATATCTGGTTTAATGGCATTTGTAATTCACAAATCACATGATAAGAAATAAGCTGCAGTAAAACCGCAATATAAAAAATAACAAAAAAAAAATTCGAAATTAAAAAAAAAAACTGATTTTTTAAATTTATTTCAAAATCTTACAACGACACATTGAATAATCCTGTGCACTGTTGTAAGGTTTAAGTTATTTCCAATAATATAATATTATAACACCAATGACGATTTATAAATATATGGTATGCATAGGCAAGAAAATTCCTTCTGGTTGTAAAACTTGATTTTGACCACTAAGAGTATTCATTTCTAATGCGGGGATTCCCTTAGCCATTTTACATAAAACGAGATTTTTAATGATGAACTTTATCTGCATTACAACGCCTTGTAGCCAAACTGAGTCATCCATATGCGTGCCGCTGTAATGAAATCGAGTCCGAACGCATGCATCTCATAACCGACGAGAGTACAAGTTTACCGGAAACCTGTTATTTGATGAGGGAAAATCCAATTAATGTTACCGTATTACTTTAGCCACAAAGATAGATTCTGGCTAAGATTCTATGAATCCACCAGCAACATAGAGTTGGTTTTTCTTTGTTTTCATTTTGCATTCAAGTAACCCGTTTTTCTAACCGCTAAAAAATAAATGTAAATCAAAACACTATTCTTGTTTTATGGGCAAATTTACCTAACCAAAGTGTATTTTCGTATCTTCCTACAAAAAAAAAAAAAAAAAAACTTCGGGACTTGCTTAAGTTGACTGATCCCTATTTTCACTCACGTTTTAAACTGGAGAAGAATTTTCAAATAGTCGTCGGTCAATTAAGTATTGGGATAATTTTATAAAATCCCATCAGTATTCAAATGAGTTTCACAGAATTTTTAAACTTTTCTACAATTTTCACATAATGTACGAATAAGATTATCCATTTTGTAATTTACAGAGTACAACCTTGTCATTTGATTATTGTTTATTATTGAAGACAATTGAAATACGCACTTAGCGATAAATGCGAAATAGATGCGAAAAATACAGAATAGATACTATTCTAGTTTTTATATAAAAATCGTAAAATATACAAATATAGTAGATGCTAAAAAATATAATACATAAAATTAATTTACTGAGCAATATTTTTATGCATGAATTGAAAATTATTAAGATAAAAATGCTATTTTTGCTAAAAGCTTCACATTTTCTTTTTACCAGGGGTATACGTGTAAGCTTAAATCCACTGTTTGGTCATAGATGGCGTGAGCTACCATGGGCACGCCATACTTTTTTTTTATGAGTTTGACATCTGTCAACATTAATCAGTGCACATTGTCAGGAATTTCGTACAACAACATACATTTTTCCTTTGGTAATTTTGTCTAGGTTTGTGCCAGAAAAAGAGCATATGCGAGAAGTTATGCTTTTCTGCTTCAATTTGAAGAAATCGGCTTTCGAATCGCATCGAATACCGCGATTGGTTTCATCGGTTCAAAAAAGGCAATTTTTCCTTGTGGGACAAGAAGCATCAAAATCGGGCTAGGAAGGTTGAGGACCATCAATTGCAGGCTCTTTTGGACGAAGACAATACACAATCGCAAAAAATGCTCGCGGAGCAATTGTGTGTTACTCAACCAGCCATTTCCATGCGTCTGCGTGCCATGGGGAAGATTGAAAAGATAGGAAAATGGGTCCCGCATGAATTGAACGATAGGCAGATGGAGCGACGCCAAAACACATGCGAAAACTTGCTCGCCAGACAAAAAAGAAAGTCGTTCCTGCATCGGATTGTGACAGGCCATGAAAATTGGATATATTTTGAGAATCCTAAACGCAAAAAATCGTGGGTTGATCCCGGCCAACCATCAACTTCTTCCCCAAGACCAAATCGTTTCAAACGGAAGACGATGCTGTGCGTTTGGTGGGATCGACAAGGTATCGTCTACTATGAGATATTGAAACCTGGTGAAACTGTCAATGCCCACCGCTACCACCAACAACTGATTAAATTGCACCGAGCTCTGTGTGAAAAAAGGACGGATTATCAACAAAGACATGACAACCTGATTTTCCTCCACGACAACGCACCATCGCACACGTCAAAAATGGTCCGAAACTACTTGGAGACACTCAACTGGGAGGTGCTACCCTACCAAGCTTATTCACCAGACCTGGCCCCTTCCAACTACCTTCTGTTTTCGTCGATGGGCCACGCGCTCGCTGAGCAGCACTTCGATTCTTACGAAGACGTCCTAAAATGGCTTGATGAGTGGTTTGCCTCGAAAGAGTAGCAATTTTTTTTGGTGTGGTATCTACAAATTACTCGAGAGATGGGAAAAATGTGTAGCTAGCGAGGGCAAGTACTTTGAATAAATTTGTTTTTGCTTTCTATGAAAAAAACATGTGTTTTTTTTGTAAAAGCAACGGATTTAAACTTATACACCTGGTATGTCCCAGTACCATACGATGGAAGTCATGGTTAAAGTCTGCAAAATATTTAGATAATTATTTTGATGCTTTAATAAAAAAAAATTTAAATGTAAGAACTGAAAAGTTTTTACAAAACTGCATTAATTCGATCCTACATTTTTAAGAACTGTATTAAAATAATTAATGTATTAAAATAAATAACGTAGTAAAAACTATATTAAAATAATTAATCTAATAAGTAAATTGAATGAATGTTGCTATCCTTTTGCTCACTTAATATGGGAGGAAATTGAAGATATGCAGCGAGGACTTGATCAAAGGGGATTTTCCCCACTGGAACGAAATAACTGCTATCTTCAGTTGATGAAAATAAAAGTATCTGAATAAAGGAACACTTTAAACATGTTGTAAAAGAAGTTCTTTCCTTAAAAATGTTCATAAATCATACAAACATATTTTTGAGAGTAAACTTTTCGCGCCTTCTACAGCGAGCGGGAAATCCGATTTTAAGCCGCAAGGAAACTGTTTTGCTTTTCAAAAATATTCCCTTTTTTTGTACATTCATAGAAACTGAATAAATCATCGTCATGAGAAGTGGTTTAAAACCAGATATACAGCAATTATTCTTAGTCACAAAAATTACATACACCGTGTTTGGTAGCAATTTGGTATCCTGTGAACACTGTGGATACTGAAAGATTTTACACCAGTTAATATAATTTAATTCTGACTGATCGTCGTACTTTGTTCTGTTTTAAATGCCATACACTGCTTTAGAGGCTTGTATTTTTTTAATGTTTTTTTAATGCGTATAATAAACTATATTAAACATTATTAAAGGTGAATTTTATATCGGATTTATGTTTTATAAAAATAAATGCTACAAAATGGTCAAATCACAAATCAAAATTCTATATGTCAATAGGTAAAATTCTAATATATGAGGCTCCGGAAACCCACAAGTGACTATAGAGAAGCTATTCGATCAAAATTAACTTTGATCTAAACGCCTCATTGGTCTGTATTCCTTTAGGAATGAGGAAGGAGAAACCGTTACCATCAATTCTGGGCACTTACTTTTATATGAGGCTCTAAAATCTCGCAAGAGATCGTGAAGAATCTATTGTATCATAAAAGAATGACTGTCTGATATGCATTTTGGTGTAAAGGTGTCTATGTAAATGACAGTTACCAACAATTCTGAGCACTATAACCCTATGTTAACTAACATTTTTTGCACCGAACTTAAAGATTTTAATCTGAACCTCATATGTGGCTTTAACAAGGCGATGGCTATAATCTACACAGAATGTATAATCTCCTGATTTGGTGATGTCAATTAACCTCGAAGATCGTGCTTTTTGACAAAGTTGAATTTTTGTTCTTATAAAGCTACACAAAATCTCATGTTTACGCAGATATTTTCAAATTTTAGAGCGTTTAATATCAAGTATTGGCCGAATTACAGTCGAAAAAGATGTTCGAAAACTTCATCAAAAATTACCTCAAAATGATTAAGTTCTTCAAAAAAAATTATTTTATTTAATTTTACTTTCCAAAGCATTAAGTTGTTGTGACAAACTTATCCCCCCCCCCTTCCCCTGCGTAGCAAGACATAAAACTGTTATACTGAATAAACACGTATTAGAAGGGATCAAGAAAGCTCACGTTTTATAAAGCATAGCCGTATGCAAATAGCCCTGAACATTTTGTTGTTCTATTTAATTAGAATATCGTGAAGATTGTGAAAGCTTATTGAATTTGGACCATAAATATTGTATAAGAATTACTTTATTCCCCCCTTCCCCTTTCACGATACATTGCCAGAAACTTTGAAATTCTTACCTTTCGAAATTGTTAATGTGTAGACGAATGGTTATACCAGTTTTGGATGGTGGGGTCAATAGACACAATATGCAGTGGACCATTCGAACATTGATTTACAAACAATTATCATAAATTTTTTTTTCTTCAGTACTTAGATTTTTTGTGTTTTTTTTTGTTTGTTTTGTTTTTTATAAACTTGTAGCCGTTTTATTTTCGAAAGGGAAGAACGTCTTTGTTAGTGTGATCAAAGTCGATTTGTAATTGCATAATCCGTGGCTCTCCACTTGTTGATCGTTATTTCGTTTCAATCGAATTCCAATGCGAACATTGTCTTGAACAACTCACTATCCGTACAATGGCACAGCAGCGGAAGAGTTGAAAACCATGGGCAGCAATCACTTGAACTTGAAATTATTTATAAACAGTAGTTCGCACTTGGTTGCCGTCTGTTCATCACACCGACACCGCACCAGCGATCGATTGATTCTTTCAAATGGGAACACCTTGAAATTGGAGTGGATCGAATCGGATGAATTTGAAATTTTCAATAAAACTTGAATTTGTGAATTGTGCTGCAAGCATGAGCAATTCCTCAATGAGCACTTCAGGGACAATAATCAACAATAATTACTAATTGGAAGAGGATCTGACAACACGAACACCTCAAACAATTTATAGTAGAATGCTGTCCTCCACAGTAACTGGTCTTTATTTTGGATTCGGGCAGCACAGTTAAGGTTAGTGCACTGCTGTGCAAATTTGTTTGTAGGTGATTTTAACCGTTTTCCATATCGCTGAAGTCCTTCAATTTTATGCAACATTGCACAGGCGAACACATCCTTGAACCGAAGCAATCAGCGTTCAAATCAATTTTTCATGCACTATACATCAAACAATTAATAATTATTGTCTATGCACCGATTGCAACACAACATCGACAATGCATAATGTACAAATACAAATTTTTTTCTTTTGCAGATCAATTAAAATTGGTGACAAAAAAATAGACATTTGACGACAAAGAGTACACCTGCCTCGTTGGCATCAGTCTCTGCATCAAATAATTATTATAAAATTCTTAACCAATTCTAATTAAAAAAGTTATAATTAAAAAATAATTTGAAATTGAAAAATGAACAAAATCTCAATTAATTAATAATAAAAATTCTATTCAATTTATATGATTTCCAATTATGCTGCATCGTTGAACTAAATGTCGCGAGACTTGTTGTTGATAGCCTTGGAAAAAGTATTTTCTGTCTACAAATAGTCTGGCAACGCATCTGTTTTAGTGAACTTTATCACGATCGACTTTACTACGTGTATTCGTTCACTAGTCGCACTTAGTCGATGATTAATTTACCCTTTATAATTGTACATAATTGCATAAAATTAAATTTTGAAATTAAATCAAAATACACACCCATACACACAAAATGAGTATAGCATAAATGGACAAAGAAATTAGAAAACTAGTTCAATTTTATCAGAAATTATCATTATTTATGCTAATTTTTTTTTTAAAAATTCTTCAAAATAAATAGTTTTGCAATGATATTTTACCCCAAAAGAATTCCGTGCATTTGTACAAGTACACGCACCAAGGATAATATTACGAGCGATTCGTTTCAATATAAAAAAAAAAATACGATCAATTAGGAAGGTAGTCATGGTAAAAGGGAAAAAAATTTCTAATTACTTTGCCATATATCATAAATACATAGTTAATGTCACAATTAATTAATTTTAATTAGTTCATTCCAATCGATTATCACTTAATTGAACATTGATCAAAACACCTGCACTGCAATATTAATTGGATTAGTACAATTGTTATTTGTCACCTTCGCTATCGTCATGGTCGATGAAACGAAAAGGTTTCTGAAAATTGCACGCATCAACAGAAGTCCTTGGAGTGCGTTAGAAATTATCTGAAAGACTGAGATTTCCGGTAAATTATCAGATCTAGTTGTGTTCTATTTGGTCCCATGGTACAGGAAGTTTTCCAGATGAATCCTCTCCGACGAACGGGTATCAGTAAGAGAATGTGCCGTGATCAATTAGCGATCATTCAAAATATCAAAAACAACACAATCGACGAAATCCTTATGACCACAATTTACGAAATTATTTTTTCTAACCACACAGCAGGATCTTCGAAAATCTTATATTCAACCTAAAACTTATAATTGTACTGTATGCGACCATAGGAAAATCAAATGATTAAAACATTAGTAAAAAAAAATCATCATCATCATCTTTTAGTGCTACAGCCCGGAGTGGGCCTTGACCACCTTTACAATCTGTCTCCAACGGTGTCTATCTTGTGCTGCTGATTTCCAATTTCGTACTCCAATAGTTCTTAGGTTTTGTTCAACACTATTTTTGTCTAGGACCGTCCTCTATATCTTATATTTGTTGGTATCGCATTAAAAATATATTTTTGAGCTCTTTCCTGTGGCATTCTGCTTTTTATTCGCATACTTTTTATGAATCAATTTATGCCCTTTCCATCGATTAACTCTAAAAGTTCTGCATTTGATCTTATGGTATAAATTTCGTTTACGTCTAATCTTGGGCCATAGATTTTTCTTAATATTTTACCATCAAATATTTGCAACTTATTTATATCAGCTTGTGTCAATATCCAAATTTTCCGATCCGTATCTTACGACTGGTCTTATTAGTGTCTTGTATATTTTCATTTTACAGGTTCTTGTTAGCAGCTTCGATTTAAATAAATGTTTGTAAGCATAAAAACACCTATGTGTATTACCAGCTTCAATTCTGGTTTGTATACTGCTGTGCATGTTGTTTTTGTTGTTCACCTGTATACCCAAAGAGCTTAAACAGCTGACGCTTTCTATAATACCAGGCGTATAAGCTTAAATCGGCTGTTTGGTCATAGATGGCGTGAGTGAGCGTATTAACTTACCATGAGCACGCCATACTTTTTTTTATGAGTTTGACATCTGTCAACATTAATCAGTGCACATTGTCAGCAATTTCGTACAACAACATACATTTTCCCTTTGGTAATCTTGTTTAGTTTGTGCCAGAAAAAGATCATATGCGGGAAGTTCTGCTTTTTTGCTTCAATTTGAAGAAATCGGCTGCCGAATCGCATCGAATGCATATGGAGGCCTATGGTGACAGTGGTTTATCGGAAACAATGTGCCGAGATTGGTTTCGTCAGTTCAAAGACGGAAATTTTGACTTGTGGGACAAGAAGCGTGAACATCGGCCTAGGAAGGTTGAGGACCATCAGTTGCAGGCTCTTTTGGACGAAGACGATACCTAATCACAAAAAGTGCACGTGGAGCAATTGGATGTTACTCAACCAGCCATTGACATACATCTGCGTGCTATGGGGAAGATTAAAAAGATCGGAAAATGGGTGCCGCATGAATTGAACGATAGGCAGATGGAGCGACGCCAAAACACATACGAAATCTTGCTCGCCAGTCGTTCCTGTATCGGATTGTGACAGGCGATGAAAAGTGTATATATTTCGAGAATCCTAAATGCAAGAAATCATGGTTGATCCCGGCCAACCATCAACATTTTCCCCAAGATCAAATCGCTTTGGAGGGAAGACGATGCAGTGCGTTTGGTGGGATCAGCAGGGTATCGTCTACTATGAGATGTTGAAACCTGGTGAAACTGTCAATGCCCACTGCTACCACCAACAACTAAGCAAATTGAACCGTGCTCTGCGTGAAAAAAGGACGGATTATCAACAAAGACATGACAAACTGATTTTCCTCCACGACAACGCACCATCACACACGTCAAAAATGGTCCGAAACTACTTGAAGACGTCCGAAAATGGCTTGACGAGTGGTTTGCCTCGAAAGAGAATTAATTTTTTTGGCGTAGTATCCACAAATTACCCGAGAGATGGTAAAAATGTGTAGCTAGCGAGGGCAAGTACTTTGAATAAATTTGTTTTTGCTTTCTATGAAAAACAGCGGATTTAAGCTTATACACATGGTATATTCTCCGATTTTCAATGGTTGCAAGTTTCTTCTAGCATTTGATTTTGATAATTTTAAATATTTTATCTTTGTTTCATTAATTTGTAGAGCAATTCTTTCACACGATCTATTAATACTATCGAAACATTCTTCTAAATCTCGGAAACTTCTAGCTACTATTGCCACATCATCTGCGTATGCTCCTATTTGTGTCGCTCTGTTTAAAATATTACCGCTTCTGTGTAGATGTTTGATTGCATAGTGCAAAACTAGATTAAAAATTTTAGCTGATAGGACATCACCCTGTTTTACACCTGCCGTTATTTCGAAAGATGTTGAAACTTCATCTTGTATAATAACTATAGTTAGTGTTTTCTTGAGCGTCATTATAATCAATCTTATTAATTTACTAGGGATACCAATCTCATCAAAAATTTTTGCTCTTTCGCTTCTTTTTATGCTATCAAAAGCCTGTTTGAAATCTATAAAACACATGTGTAGATCCAGATTGAATTCATATGCTTTTTCCATACTATGTTTTAACCAAAAAGCTTGATCAATAGTCGATCGTCCTGGTCTGAATCCGTACTCATAATCTGATATGGTTCTAACCTTTCTGATATAATGCTTGCAAGTATTTTATATTCCGTATTTAGCAACATTATTCCCCGGTAGTTCTCACAATTTAGTTTGTCACCTTTCTTATGTATGGGAATAATAAGTCCCAAATTCCAATTTTACAAATAAGATTATGAAGTCTATTGTAAAAATAATCACTTGTAATTTCTTAAGAACTCCGCACTTATTGATTCTTTTCCTGGAGCTTTATTTCTCTTTAAATTTTTAATATGGCATTTATCATTTCATCGTATGATGACTGTAAAAAATCATTTTCGTTTCTATGTATTTCAATTATTTGTAGTAAAAAAAATATATCTTGAAAACTTCTTTAAGGGCTGTTGGATAGACTCAATTTCTTTCATAGATGCAGTCATCGATGATAACACCAGGTCTTATATATACAGTCAGTGAGTGAGATGGCTCCGATGTCCGTGTATTTCATTGTGGAATCTTCTCTTTAAGGGTAGCTCCATATTACTATGACTAATACGGAGCTACCCTAAAAGAAATGGCGGTACACATGGCAGTTTGCATCCTCAATCATCGTAATATCTATACAAAAATTCTGTCCAAATTTTGTTGGCAATACATTCGTAAGAACAGAAACGGTGTAAATCACTGGGGGCCAATTTTAAACGTCAGTATGCGATTGAAGCGGTTCATTTAAAACCATTTTAATATTTGATGTCATTTATGCGTAAAAAAATCGATAGTGCGGCTTTTTTTTGTTGTACACAATATTTTATTTTAAAATATTATTTATTTATTTATAATATTTTTTTCATTATATTTATTTCACTATAAAAAAAAAAAAAATTGCATGTTATTTGATTATATCAAAACAATTATGTGCACAAATAAAAATCCTATTCCAAAAATGTAAAAAAAAAATGGTAATTTATATATTATGTGCATTTAAATTAAATTAAATTATATATAAGAATATATAAATTCAGTTGACAGTCAAGCTGACAAGTTTGTACGTCTGTCTGCACCACCTGCTATCGGATTTGTTTTTAAGCACTTTCAGAGGGGTACTTTAAGTATTACTTGTACGATATAAACTATATTCATTAAGTGCAGATAGGGTAAATAAATAAATTATGGTTACTTAAAATATTTATTTAGCACATTTGCACTTAATTTACATTAAATTTTCTTAAACACACTTTATTTACGCCGGCACTGAACTATTTTCTGGTAAACATTGAACTGTCAAAATCGGTATTTGCTTACATTTATTGAATAATGAACTTTTCACTTTTTAACCACTTTTTGGACCAAATAAATCATTAAAAATCATTTAAACAGATTATAAACTAAATTTTTGTTAATTTCTTTAATAAAAATGAAGATGTCAACTTATCGAAAGAAAGAAATTCCCGGCAACCCTTTATAAAACACTTTATATTCTAAGATCAAAACTTTCTATTAAATGTTATCAACAATATAAATATTTATTTGGTAAATACTTCAAAAAAGATAAAAACTATACTTTCACTTGCATTTTTCGATAAGTACCAAAATAACAACTTTAAAAACAACAAAAATATGCAAGCATTTTGGTATGCTACCACTTTCATGGAGAATGGCGTATAATAAAACTCTCCGAAAGTATACCAAATTGAGACGGTTGATATTTACAAAATAAATAATAAACCTAAAATACAATTGCATTTGAAAAAAATAAATCTGGCCCTCAGTCATGTTTAAAATGAATATTTAATAAATTTCTATTACGAACACTAGATGTCAGTGGGTGTTATGTCTACATAAAAATATCTATACAAATGTATGCAAGTAGTACAATTTTCTCGCCGCTTTTGCAGTAATTCAGCAAACTTCTGTGTAGATTTTTTCTACGCTTGCATACTTTTGTGTAGATCTTTTTTAAAACAACAAAAATATGCAAGCATTTCGGTATGCTACCACTTTCATAGAGAATGGCGTATTATAAAACTCTCCGAAAGTCTACAAAATGGAGGTGCCTAGATATTTGATTGTTATTTACAAAATAAATAATTAATTACATTTAATACCAAAATATTAAAAAAAAAATCTTTTCTTCTATTCTATTACGAAAACTAGATGTCAGTGAGTGTCATGTCTACATAAAAATATCTACACAAATGTATGCAAGTAGTACGATTTCTCGCAGCTTTTGCAATAATTCAGCCAGAAAATTATCCAGGTATTCTTTAATTTTCTTGAGTGGGCTATTTTAAGGAATGAGTGGGGCCGATTAACAGGCGCGGGAAACTCCCTGTTGCCCAGTGTGTACGGCCCATGTACATAACCAAATGGGAAATAACGCATTTAGTCATTCGTAGGCACATAGATTGGATAAGTAAGGTATTGTTACCTTATCCAAAAAATTTTCGCTAAAGGAGCTTTTATATCCGCCACTACCCATTCCAAATTCCAAGATTCCGTCTTAAAACAAACAAACATGCTCTATAAAATTAAATCCACTCTAATTAGCCCATCCAACTACATTTAAGCCACAGATTATCAGGTCGCCAAATGGCCTCATGATGGTCGTGAGGTTCCATAATGGCCCCGAAAAAAACAAAAAAAAACCAGACCCAGTTAAACACCTTCTAAGCTTGTCAATCGATTTCCATTTCAAATGAGGTAATCTACATAATTACACGCGTACATTGGAAGAGGTGTGATAATTATGTAACTCTGATCATTGCAAACAACTAGTTAAGCTGGCTACTCGTAGCTATTAAGAACATCTGGAATTAAAAGTATAATATTGAGAAGGAGCCGTGCAACTACTCCCACAGAATAGACTACCGGAATAGCCTGTCCGTCCAGGTGGTGGCATTCATAAACGATTAAATTAATTAGAAAGAATTTATTAAACTCCATTAGTTCAATTATGGATGTACTTCTATGCATAAAAGATATTCAAAACCATATCACTTCCATAGAATAAATAATTCATATAGAAAATGACATAGAATCGGCTGTTCGTGCTCACACCTGTTGGCCAGGTGTATAAAATCCGGATTTGAGATGAAAATAAAATCGGATTTGAATTCTTACAAAAAATTTCCATTTCAAAATGCAAATTTTTGTAAGAATTCAAATCCGATTTTATTTTTTATATATTTTCTAATTGCTATACTCGTATTGATAATTAAATAAAGTTATTCTAAATTAACAACATTCCATTCTACCAATTACCTTCCTACCATTTTCATTATTCTTCAATTGTGCAATTATGCATTAAACAATCCTTGTAAATTGATACTTAATATTATTATTATTATTATTATTATTATTGACTCCACAGTCTGTTTACCAACTAAACGATGAGATAATTTATCTACTAATCCAATTCTATTGTATAACGGATAAATTCATTTGGATAAGGTTTACACATGCTCCTGCTATCATCAGGTGCGAAAAGTGCACCGCTTACTTCTGAAAACTTCAACCACTCGTAATGACCAAATAAAAGCGACAAACCTGTTCACACCAAGTTGTTTGCCATATCATTTTTGTTTGCACTTAATCCAAATTTAAATATTCTCAATTCAATTAGACATCTGAATAAAGGTAATGACGGTAATCTTATAATAATTGTCAACCATTAAAATCAAAGCACAATTACAGTCGATAGCATCATTATTCACTTACCACCACTTTTAATTGATGTCATTGCCAATTACCACCTGTCCTAAATCTAGGTAAATAATTTTATTTCTATCGATGCAAAACGTTTTTGTTAGGCTTTTTATTTTGCCAACTTTCCATTGAATGCGAAGAGAGGTTACTCTGTATTAAAGGAAAAAGCCATAGACGGAAGGAAAAAGTAAATATTTTCAATAAACGAAGAATAAAAAACCAAAATAAATAAAAAAAAAACACACAAATTTAAGTTAGTGAATCATAAAAATTGTTGACGGTGTATTCATGTTAAAAGTAATTAAAAGAGAAATAAAAACAAAATGTAAAAAATCTTATGTTAAATGAATAAAAACAAAATGAAACAAAATTAAGAAAATGGAATTGACATGAATCGTGATAAAAAGTCGAACTCAACGAAGGCCGAACGTAATAGGCGAATCGAACTTGTAGCCAACCGACCACCAACCAACCAACCAACCAACAAACCACCTGACACTAATATGCGTACTTGGGGCCAGCTGATTCATACTCTTTGATATTCTCATGTACTATTACTTTGGCCACTGCAATGGTGATACATACACAGTCAAATATGCATCTTTGGTTAATCTGGGAGTATCTATCCATCCATTAAACTTCAAAATAGACAATAACCCCGCCTCGGCGATAGTCCAGGTCCTGGACGGAAAATGGTTTTACCTGTTCAACTAGAAACAAGTTCTAGAAAAAATGAACAATAAAATATTTTTCATTTAATTTTATTATGGTTATTTTCAGAAACTAATTACACTGAAATGTTCATTCTTAAACGCCATAAGAGCACATCCCATTTGGCCATAACTGAAGGGTATCTCCGAAGGCCCATTATCCCTAAACCGGAGCACAACACATATTACCTTCTTTTTTATTATAAAAATTAAAATGTTAAATCTATTGATAGTCAAAATGATAACAAATTTTTAACTAATGCTTAATTAACTGCCTGTAAGAGGAGAATAAAAATAATATAAAAGAATTGTTAAAAGGGGGGGGGGGGAGTGGAGAGGAGTGGGGGTTGGTTGTTCATCAGGAAAAACCTAATAAACTTCTTCGTTTCAGCAGGAAAAAACCTTCCTTATGACGACTGCACTTACAATTGGTTTTAAGTGCTGAAACAAAGAAACCACTTTGAACATTTTTAATTGAAGAAATAACACTCGCCACAGTGTCCAATAACCCTACCCCCTATACTCCATCTCCTAAGTTGATATTAAACACTTTGATTGCCTATCGTTACATATCTTTAGTTTCTGCACAAGAAACCATTTATTTAATGCCAAGTAGAAATCGACTAATTTTCCATTGAAATTTTATTGAATTTGTATTCCTCCAAAAAAGAAACCGAAAAATATTCGTTCCTTCAGGATTCAGTTCTACGAGAATTTACAACCCGTAATAACTGCCATAAACCTTCCTGCTGCTAGTGCTATTTAACAAAAATAATCTCTCAAAATTTAACTACCTGACTATTGATGATATTTGATTGTACCAATTTAATACCAATTTAATAGAAATATTAATGTTTAAGTCAAAATCCAAAAAGGAGTAAAAATATTTGAGGTTAGAAAATCAAGGACAAGTTTTTCTATAATTTATTTCCAGTTCATTCACATGTGACTGCGTGAAAGTATTTCCCTTTAAGATTTATGAACTTTAAAAATATTGGCTATACTAACAAAAGGAGTCAGTTATTGCTTACGGTTAGAAATTAAGGATAACTCACCAAATCCTTTATTTCCCGTCCATTTACAAAAGAAAATTTCCGATTGGACTATATATAAACACTTCACCTTCAGAATTAAACCTAGTAAGTACAATGTGCGTTTTATGTTACAGATCAATGTTTTTTTTAAATACCTTTTAAATTTAATACAATTTTTTAATTTATATTTTATTGATGGATTATATGGTCTTTAACATTATAAAATATTAATCAAATGTCCGCCTCTGGCTGCGGTGTAAAGGGGAGCTCTTTTATGCCTATTTTCATAACATATTTCGCTGGCTTCTGGTGTTATTTCAGGAATTTCGTTTCGAATGTTGTTCTTAAGAATCAAGGTTGTGGTTGGTTTGTTAGTGTATACCTTTTCCTTCAAGTATTCCTATAAGAAGATATCGGGGGTTTAAATCAGGGGATCGTGGGGGCCAGTCGATATCACCACTTTTTGATATTATTCGGCAGGAAAAAATTTCTCATCAAAATTTGCATTGTAGCACGAGCTGTGTGTGTTGTGCCACCGTTTTGTTGGAACCACATATTCTGTGAGACTAATTATTTCAAATACCGCACCTTACACTCTACGAGAGTGTAGTGGTCTTTGGTGTAACAGTTGAGGGTTTTCAGAGCCTCAATGGCAGCTATTTTGTTTGTTAACAAAGCCAGGATAGTGTAATGGTCGTTAGTATATCAGTTGAGGGTTTTCTGTGCCCCAATTGCGGATATTCTGTTTATTAACAAAACCACGAGGGTGTAGTGGTCTTCGGTATATCAGTTGAGGGTTTTCAGTGCCCCAATAGAAACTATTCTCTTTAATTAATACAGCCAGGAGGGTGTAGTGGCCTTTGGCTGTATCAGTTGAGGGTTTCCCGTGCCCCAATTGCGGCTATTCTGTTTATTAACAAAGCCAAGAGAGTGTAGTGGTCTTTGGTTATATCAGTTGAGAGTTTTCCGTGCCCCAATTACAGCTATTCTGTTTCTTAACAAAATTACGAGCCTATAGTAGTTTTCGGTATATCAGTTGAGGGTTTTCAGTGCCCCAATAGCGGCTATTCTGTTACAGTTAGGTTAAAAAACACCTTGTATAAGCTATAACAAAAATATTTAGAAATACCGCCCTTCAAAAGGATCTGATAGTACTTATCAGATCCTTTTGAAGGGCGGTATTTCTAAATATTTTTGTTATAGCAAAAAATTAATGAACTTCGAAAAAATAATAACTGAAAGTGAGAACTATAGATACTACGGACTTTTGTGGTGGCATCCATCAACAATAAAAACTGATGAAAATGTAAAACGAGTGATGACTCTTGTAAGGTCAGATTGTCGATTAACATTGAAAATGACGGTTTTTATATAATTTTTAATTCGTTTAAAGTTATGTACAACTACACATAGTAACAACCAGATTTATATAATAGTAATAATTAACATGAATTGTTATAGGGAGTAAACATCTATTGAAACTAGATTGTTGTGGAGGATAGTTCTTGAACAAGAGAATTAGTATGATTGGAGGTACGGAAATGGAACTTTTTATAACGAGATACAGCCACATCAAAAACAAATAGTACTTTAAGATCACGATAAATAATATTATTGTAAATATAAAATGAATTCGACGGGAATTGAAAGGTTTAGTAGATCCCTAGAGTTCTAGTTTATAAGTCCAAATGGGTTTTATTGTAATAGGGCATTGCTGTCTATAGTAAGTTTAGAACTTTTATCGTGAAGTTGAAGTAGTTGTAGGTATCATCATTTTAGTTCTTGTCTTTTACGTCTTATGTGCAGGTTCCATGTCAAGCGTTTATCTAAGTTTAGTGACTTTAAGACACTGCCATTAAGGTATATGGGAGGATATGTTTTATGGCAGAGAGTATAATTTATGTGGGTAGCTTTATGTTCATTTATTTTTATTCTTCACCTGTTAAAACCAGTCAGTAAGGTTTGAATTTCGGATTGGAGAATTTCGGAAGGATATAAGTGATTTTTGTGAGATGTAAGGCAGGCCGTATCGTCGGTGTATGCAGCAAAAAAAAATATTGGGACA
Source organism: Atherix ibis (assembly GCA_958298945.1). Taxonomy (NCBI): domain Eukaryota; kingdom Metazoa; phylum Arthropoda; class Insecta; order Diptera; family Athericidae; genus Atherix; species Atherix ibis. The sequence goes on from OY282606.1 coordinate 121,171,522, forward strand.
GATTGGAATACCCTGTGGAATACCAGCCAATATCGAAGAGATCGTGGAGAGTTCGTTGGATTTGTTTACTTGGAAGAAAGGATTTGAGGACTAGGAAATACGTAGAAGGAATAATCCTCTTGAATTTGTAAGCGGCGGACGACTTTTTTTCAAAGATTTTTGAAAGGATTGAAAGGAAACTCTATTGGTCTGTACGGAGTGGAGCAGTGAGTCAAATTTGTAAAGAAGAAAAAGGTTCTTTCCGTCAGATCGAATATTACAGAAAAAGCTTCTGCCACACGGACATCTCCATCAAAGAGCTTTTGTCGGAAAAATAAATTTCTATGGTTCTATAGCCACAACTAATCAAGCCCCCCATCCCCCCATTCACCCCACCTTTTTCATCTGATTGTTGTCGGTTGGACTTTTTTTGTTCTACAAGATTAATAAAACTTGAAAGAACGTCATTTTGGTACTACTGTCGATAATATCCCGAATTAGCAGAAGGTGATTCCAGTTAAAGACATCCATGCACTACTACGTTAAGGGGAAAAACGCCTCCACCGATATATAGCTGCCCAACCTATTGATGTACGTAAATAATATAAAATGAGCAATTGATAATTAAGTATCGTAGCAAAACAATAAAAAATTTGTTATCACAGTAAGCAAAATATTGACTCTACAATTGCAATAAATAATTTTCTTTAAATAAAAAAAAAAATAAAAAAAAAACCAGTACATCCAGGCTTGGCTGATAGTTCCCAATATTTTTCAAAAACTGATATCAGATTTCCAAATAACAGTTCGGCTAAAAAGTTTATAAGGTTGACGTCCAAAAATCTACTTAATTATCATAAAGTATCATCCTTCAAATGATTCCTGTCAAAATTTGACAGCAATCGGTCGATTGGTTCGTGAGATATAGCATTTTGAGTGAAGCAACTTTTGTTATTGAAAAAAAAAATGGATAAAGACGAATTTCGTGTATTGATAAAGCATTGCTTTTTGATGAAAAAAAATGCAGTGGAAACCAAAGCATTGTTTGACAAACGTTATCCGGACTATGCTCCAGCTATTTCAACTGTGAAATATTGGTTTCGTCAATTTCGAACTGGTCGTACGAGCACAGTTGAAGCAGAACGCAGTGGACGCCGAAAAGAGGTGGTCACGGCAGAAAACATCAAAAAAATCCACAAAATAATTTTAAATGACCGTAAAGTGAAGTTGAGCAAGATAGCTGAGACTCTGAAGATATCGAAAGAGCGTGTTGGACATATCGTGCATGAATATTTGGGCATGCGAAAGCTGTGTGCAAAGTGGGTGCCGCGTGAGCTCACTGTGGACCATAAACAACAACGTGTTGATGATTCTCAGAAGTGTTTGGAGCTGTTCAAGCGCAATAAACCCGAATTTTTGGGCCGATATGTGACAATGGATGAAACATGGCTCCGTCACTACACTGCAGAGTCCAATCGGCAGTCGGCAGAGTGGAGAGCGAGCGACGAACCGAATCCAAAGCGTGGAAAGACGCAACAGTCGGCTGGCAAGGTGATGGCATCTGTATTTTGGGATGCGCATGGTACGAGTATAATATTCATTGACTATCTCCAAAAGCGACTATTATATAGCGTTATTGGATCGTTTGAAGAAAGAAATCGCTAAGAAACGGCCTCATTTAAAGAAGAAAAAAGTGTTGTTTCACCAAGTCGATGGTGAAAGAAGAAAAAAGTGTCACAAGTCGATGAAAACGATGGTCAAACTCAATGAATTGGGCTACGAATTGCTTCCCCATACACCGTATTCTCCAGATCTGGCCCCCAGCGACTTTTTCCTGTTTGCAGACCTCAAGAGAATGCTCGCTGGCAAGAAATTTAAGACCGATGATGAAGTGATTGCCGAAACTGAGGCCTATTTTGAGTCAAAACCGAAAGAGTACTATAAAAATGGTATCGAAAAGTTGGAAGATCGCTATAATCGCTGTATCGCCCTCGAAGGCAACTATGTTGAATAATAAAAATGAATTTTGCAAAAAAAAATGTTTTTACTGTGTTATCTTATAAACTTTTCAGCCGAACTGTTAACAACTACTCTTATTAAAAGAGTAGAAAAAATATTTGATCAAAATAAGAGTTTTAAAAAATTTTCAAAATTGTCAGTACTTCCGCATTTTTATTATCAAAAGCACCATTTAAGAAAATGCTTTTAAATTTCCAATGTCAATTGATATTTATTACAATAATAAGAAAAGTGGTTTAGTTTCATAACCCCAATACGAGTACAAAAGATTACAGTCGTAAATAATTTATTTAAAACACCTGCTTTTAAAATTACCTGGTATTATTATGAACGGATTCTACAGGTTTTATTCTATTAACAGACTTTTGTGGGGCGCTTTAATTAAATTCCAATATACGACAACTGACTATGTTAAATATAAACAAATAAAAAAAAAATGCCATGGCAAAAGGAAGTTTTTATATTCCTTTGCCATAGTTACAAAATGAATAGAGACGGAGGAAAAGTTTATGGAGGAGAAAGAGAGAACAGAAGGCAATTTTCAAGGCTATTTAACACTAGTCTGAATGTGAACTTTTACACGAAATATTAAAAAGATATTTTGCGTATTATATACGTAGTGCGTTCTGGTTTGAACTATTCTCGGTTACTCCGGAATATTTTTACAGTGAAAAAGAAACTATTTTAATCTGATTGATCGGTGGCTGGTTACTGTACTGTTAATCCCTCTGGTGTGCAGTTCTATTCGAATCTGAATTTGAATCTGAAATGGAAATTAACAAACACGGTATTTTCGGATTACCTTTGAATGAATAACTCTTCTCTGATAGGAACTGGTTCCAGAGACAAACGCGGCCAAAACACTAGCCCTGCTGTGTACGTTATTTTGATCACGTTCTAATAATTCGTAGAACAAAAAATCTACCGTATAGCAACAAAAATCTCGGTTTGGTTGGATAAATGATAAAAAATTTCCATAATTTAACTACAAGAAAAAAAAACGCTTCCACTTTGTAGAAGAAGAAACGCTTCCAGATCGGTTCTATGCGTCGATCATTGCCTGACAAAGACACTGTTCATCTCTCAACCCTTTAAGTACTTAAATATTACCAATTTGAACACGCGACAGAGTCAAATCCACATTGATAGCCGATACCGTCTTTAGCCAATCGAAAATGGGAGGGGGACCTTTAGCTGCTGCTCAAAGCACTCAAGGTCGCCAGGCATTATACAACGAATGACGCTCATCGTAAATCTTCAATCGCTGCCATCGCTTTCTATAGAAAACCATCATAATATCAATAATTACATGAATTGAATCCGCTGGCTGTATTTATTCAACTCATCATCGGTGTAGTTGCCAATCGGTAAAAATGTTGTACTTCCGCTGCTTGGCCGTAATTCATTGACATCTCATGGACACATTAGCTTTTTCGGCTACAAACTAAAGAAGAGCTTGATTTATGATATCACATCATACACACATGAACTTGTACGTATCTTTTCCTTAAAAAAAAAGTTACTTTCTCAAATAATAACTAAAGAGACGAGAGATGAACAGAAAACCAATCAAAATTGTTCTCGTTTTATTCATTTACAAATATTCAGAAAATATTTGATGCCAACAATTTACAGCCATTGCCACTGAATTGGAACAAAAGTAAAATTAGTAAATCAAAATCGAAATCGGAAACAGAATCGCTATTTAAAACAAGGAATTTTCCCGTAAAAATGCCAATGTTCGTACAATCACTTTAGTAGGTATTCCTCGTTATTATAATCGACGAAGATAATTAAGTCGATGATGATGAAAGGAAAGCACCAGAGTGCGGAGAGTGCGCGGGATCGATCGGATTAAAGTAAAATGTAGTGCCAATCTCTGTTGTTGATTTATGGTGATCGTGATCAATCCTATGGAGTGAATGGGACATGTTCGCTTGCAAAACGGTTCAAGGTGGCCGCCACTCTAATCGGTAAGCGGTCATAGAACAGAAATCGATTTTGGTTCCGGTTCTTGCAGCTATTGTGTTGTGTTGGTTGACGGCTTAACTAGAGAACTTGTAAGGAGCAGACGTTTTCGGGGCACAACAGCTTAGTAAATGCAATTTCAGTTCCGCTGGTGCATTCAATGGAAAATTCTCTGTACACTCACGAAAAAACGACAATAATCGATTGCAGGGACACTATATGGCCTCATAAAAATCTTTCACATTCACAACACCTTACCTTCTATCCGCCAACACTATAAGATCTTAGAACCTGTACACCGGTTCGCCATACAATAAAAGCATTTTGGATAGTTTTTCACATTGAAAGCAGCCCACAATTATCGTTTGATAACTGTTATTGAATATCAGATCAAATCGGACAGAGAAAATCTCAATCCTTTTGCATAATCGTGCAATTATCAATACAATAAAATATTTTTCAAAAAAAACTCCTAACACTTAATAATAATAAAAAAAAACCTCTGATAATCAGAATACAAAGTTGTCGACAAGGTCCTAAAAGATTTTACAAACACTCTCCATAACTGTAGTTGGTAACGATCGTGACTACTTTAACTTTGTCTGATGAAGTTTTTATTATCAAGTGTAGATTTGACATTATTTTATAAAAATAGAGGCCTTTCAAACAAGGACCAGTTGTTTTAAAATTTAAGTAAAACAAGTCGGTTTTTTTTTAAATTTACATCATTCAAATAGCTTCCCCGATCAGCTTAGTATGATCGCGTAGATACGAAAAGCTTCATTTTATATTAAAAATAATAAATTTTATCACATATTTTTCCTTTTCTCAGATTTGATTTAATTTTTGAATTTCTTAAAAAAAATTTATTTGTAAAAAAAGAGGCTTTTCAAGGAATCATTTCCTAATAAACTTCTAATAAATCTTGAGGTCACAGTCTTTTTAGTCACCATTTTCTGAAGAAGGGAATAGATAAAAGTTCTCTAACAATTGGATTGTGATAATCGAAAAAAGGGAAATGAAATTTTTGATAATGGGAAGAGACAGGTCCTGCACAAAAGGAACATTGATATCACGATGTATAAAAGGCAACATCAATAATTTTGCGCAGGATCTTAGAACATTTGGTTGAACTCCAAAGTGGATGTCGTGGGTATAAATATTATAAAAAATGAGAATAATAGGATATATTTCTGAAGAGCCCATGATGCCATACACAAGATAGTTTTTATATTCCAGGTTAATATTGTTTGGCCGCCATTTTGGTTTGGATGACATTTGTCTGTTGGTATTTGACAGTTGTAGAGTTGTAGTCTGTTGGCATTTGACAGTTGTGGTCGATAACAGATTATTATAGAGCATCTAACGTCGCAACAACGTGTTGAAATTATTAAAACATTTTATTTAAATAATTGTTAAATTGTAAACACGCAGCAATTATTACGCAACTTTTTTGGTGTTAATCAAATGCCGAGCAAGTCCAGCATTCATTCAGTAATTTTGAGATTAAGCTAACGAGTGACAGTTAAGAAAACATACTTAAGAAAAAAGACCACGTGAACATTATTTTTTATTGTTAATTTTTTTTAAATATTTTTCGACGTTCAAAAATGACAGGTTCCTTTTTATGTTCCAGATTGATTTTGTTTGGCCGCCATTTTGGTTTGGATGACATTTGTCTGTTGTCATTTGACAGTCATAGACAATGGTTAATAATAATTTATTATGGAGTATGTAAGGTCGCAACGACATGTTCAAATTATAAGAACATTTTATTTAAATAATTGTTCAATTGTGAATAAGCAGACAAATTTACGTGACTTTTCTGACGTTAATCATATGCCGAATAAGTCAACCATTCAGTGTTTAGTGAATAATTTTGAGCGAAGACTGGGCGACGATTAAGTCAAAGTGCACCTAAAAAGATTGATATATTGAAGCAGAGTATTGCTGAATGTCCGGGTACCTCTCATCGATGCCGTGTACAAGAATTGGGAATATCTCTAGCATGTTTGTTAAAAATTTTCAAAAAAGGTTTGATTTCTTATCCGTATAAAATTCAGTAGATACAACAGCTGCAGGCAAATGACCATGAACGGCGGAGAGACTGGAGTATTCGAGTACGTTAACAAATAGAATAACTGCTATCGTGATTTTATTAATAAACAGAATAGCCGCTATTTGGGCACTGAAAAGCAGGAACTGATGCATCAAAGACCACAACACCTTCGTGATTGTGTTAATAAACAGAATAGGTGCTATTGGGGCACTGAAAACCCTCAACTGATACACCAAAGACCACTACACTTTCCTGGATTTGTTAATAAACAGAATTGCCAGTATTGTGGTACTGCAAACCCTCAACTGATACACCAAAGACCACTACACTCTTCTGGCTTTGTAAATAAATAGAATAACCACTATTAAAGCACTGAAAACCCTCAACTGATACACCAAAAACCACTACACCTTTCTGGCTATGTAAATAAACAGAATAACCAGTATTGTGGCACTGAAAACCCTCAACTGATACACCAAAAACCACTACATCCTCCTGGCTTTATTAATAAACAGACCAAGCACTATTGTGGCACTGAAAACCCTCAACTGATACACCAAAAACCACTACACCTTTCTGGCTTTGTTAATAAATAGAATAACCACTATTAAGGCACTGAAAACCCTCAACTGATACACCAAAAACCACTACACCCTTCTGGCTTTGTTAATAAATAGAATAACCACTATTAAGGCACTGAAAACCCTCAACTGATACACCAAAAACCACTACACCCTTCTGGCTTTGTTAATAAACAGAATAACCAGTATTGTGGCACTAAAAAACCTCAACTGATACACCAAAGACCACTACATCCTCGTGACTTTGTTAATAAATAGAACAGGCGCTTTTGTGGCACTGAAAACCCTCAACTGACACACCAAAGATCACTACACCCTCCTGACTTTATTAAAAAACAGAATAGTCTCTTTTGGGGCACTGAAAATCCTCAAATGATACACTAAAAACCACTACACACTCCTGACTTTGTTTATAAAAACACATTACTTATTTTCCTAAGTGGATTCGTACTCAAGACCATCGTATCATTAACATCAGGCCACAATCTATAAGATAAAAAAAAATTATTTCATCTAATACAACCGGCTTTTTTTGGTAGCACATTTTTGTTTCTACAAAAAATATATCTATATCTATAATTAATCACTTTCAATGAAATTATTAAAGAAAAAAAAACGAGATATAAAATTTTATATTTGCACATAAAACAAAAATTATAGATTCAATGTCATATAAAATTTATTAACTGTTATAAGCGCAAAAGAATAGCTTTTAATGTATCAATTTTGACAACTTAATATTAGATATAGATAAAAAAATAATATATTTTGCAATTTTTTTATATAGTTTTTTTATTACACTTTGCAAATTGAATATTTATTTATTTTGAAATACATTTGATATGTTAATCGATCTTATCGGAATATCTTATCAGTTAATATGGTGTTTAAAGTGATTTTCAAAATGTCAAAAAAATTGTACCATCCAAGGAAGGTAAAAAATGTGTACCTTCTATCACGTAGCTAAGAAAATCTAACAGTAAACTAAGCTAGTTTAATAGATTATATGAACGCATTCTTCCTGTATTAGTAAATAATACAAGGTAACATAATATATCAGGTTTTTCCATTAAATCTTTTTGACAAAATTTCATATTAATTAAATTATAAAAAGTAAATAAATAAACAAGCAAACATTTTTTAATAAAATATTTACATCAATTTAAATACCATTAAATCAGTAACCTTTTTAAATTAAATTAAAAGCTTTTACCGGCAATCCATTAGCTAAAAAAATACAGGAAGAATTGTTCCGATTTAATAAATTGTATTTATTAAAATCATCTATCCTTGTTCGTAAAGAAAAAAAATATTGTCCAAACTTATTAGTCCTAGCTTTTAATGGAAGTAAAAATGTGTAATTGTACCAATTCAGGAGCTATTATTTTTGTTTAAGTACAAATTTTACTATTAATAGATCTCCTCCATTTAAATCTCCCAATCTCTTTTAACCCATTTAAGACCTAAACAATTTTTTCCGAGTTGTATGTTATTATATATCACACTGTGAATAGTTACTTGAGACTAAAAGGCGACTTTATTGTATATTCAAAACATGAATTATCTAAAACTCAAGACCATCCATGATGCCTCATGACTCATGCAGCTCACTGACTACTAGAAGAAAGCCTTGACGCAGTACACATACGACGGTTTCATTTAATAACTGAGCCCCTGAATTACCCTTTCTCCTATCATTTCTTTCTCTTGTTAAAAAGGGAACATGAAAAAGAGTCTATCTGAACTATTCAGCATATAATGTAAGAGACATATATTACCACGCCCAAGCTGGATTCAATTTAATTTCTATTTATGGGTAGGCGCTTCCAAAACGTCAATACACTTAATAGATGGGATACAAAATCAATCGATAAGATTTAATAGGTGGCAAAAATACTACGGAATAATTCCATAATACTCATTGGAACCGTCGTATTGTCTCCTGTCTTTCGTTATTTTATTGTAACTGGCTAGTTGCATTCCACTCTTACAATTACCAGATGTATAAGCTTAAATCCGGTGTTTTTAGTCAAAAAACACATGTTTTTTCATATAAAGCAAAAACAAATTTATTCAAAGTGCTTGGATCTCTCGGGCAATTTGTGGATACCACGCCAAAAAAAAAATTGCTACTTTTTCACGGCAAACCACGACAAACCACTCAAGCCATTTTCGGACGTCTTCGTAAGAATCGAAGTGCTGCTCAGCGAGCGCGTGGTCCATCGACGAAAACAGATGGTAGTCGGAAGAGGCCAGGTCTGGTGAATAAGCGTGGTGGGGTATCACCACCCAGTTGAGTGTCTCCAAGTAGTTTTGGATCATTTTTGACGTGTGCGATGGTACGTTGTCGGGAGGAAAATCAGTTTGTCATGTCTTTGTTGATAATCCATCTTTTTTTCACACAGAACACGGTGAAATTTGATCAGTTGTTGGTGGTAGCGGTGAGCATTGACAGTTTAACCAGGTTTCAACATCTCATAGTAGACAATACCCTATCGATCCCACCATACGCACAGCATCGTCTTCCGTTCGAAGCGATATGGTCTTGCGGAAGATGTTGATGGTTAGCCGGGATCAACCCACGATTTCTTGCGTTAAGGATTCTCGAAATATATCCACTTTTCATCGCCTGTCACAATCCGATGCAGGAACGACTTTCTTTTTTATCTGGCGAGCAACATTTCGTATGCGTTTTGGCGTCGCTCCATCTGCCTATCGTTCAACTCATGAGGCACCCATTTTTCGATCATTTCAATCTTCCCCATGGCACACAGACGCATGGAAATGACTAATTGAGTAACACCCAATTGCTCAGCGAGCATTTTTTGAGATTGGGTATCGTCTTCGCCCAAAAGAGCCTGCAATTGATGGTCCTCAACCTTCCTAGGCCGATTTTCACGCTTCTTGTCCAACTAGTCAAAATTGCCTTCTTTGAACCGACAAAACCAATCTTGACACGTTATTTCCGATAAAGCACTGTTACCATAGGCCTCCATAAGCATTCGATTCGATTCGGCAGCCGATTTCTGCAAATTTAAGCAGGCAAGCTCTTTTTCTGATACAAAACTATTACCAAAGGAAAAATGTATGTTGTTGTACGAAATTGCTGACAATGTGCACTGATTAGTGTTGACAGATGTCAAACTCATAAAAAAAAGTATGGCGTACCCATGGTAGTTTAATACGCTCACTCACGCCGTCTATGACCAAACAATGGATTTAAGCTTATAATCCTGGTATATAAAAAACGCACATCAGTTTAGCATGAATCCCCCTTTTTGGACGTACTGTAAAGTATAGAGAACCGTTCAATGCAAATCTGGAATATCCTACATCACTCGGATTTTCCAAATAATTTCAATCGACAGCTATTTAAGAGCCTTTATCCCTTCTAACACTTTCCAGACGCACAATTTACCAAAACATTATTGGAATATTCAAAATTCCTTTAGTGTAAATGAATTATAAAAAAAAAATGCGAGAACATTTCATTCCATAGTCGACTGACAGTCCATCAACTGAGTACAAAATGTCACCGCTTGATTATTGATGGCGATAAAAAAAATTCCAAAAATATTTATAAAATATCCATAAATAAAAGAAAATATCATAAAAAAGAGCAAAAAATATTTTACTTTTTTTTTCCTCTACAATAAATGATTGGAAAAATAAAGTTCAATGTACAATATGATAATGACGTAGAGAAAAATACTTGTCCGGATCAATACTGAACGCAGAGCATTTAAATTTTTTTGGAATTTTACGATTATAATTTATCTAGAATTTTATTCAAATACTAGAGATATTATAATTTGAATGAACGAAACAATCAATACTGCTTAATAAACAATCCAGAAATATCTGTTTTAAACAAGATTTCTAAGATATTATCATACAAATCATCGTAAATATAGTAAAGCTCACAAAGGAACAAAGATTAAATTAAAAAAAAAAACATTTTATTCACGTTTTTATTACATCTGAAAACTACATTTTTTTTTTTTAGATCCAAAATAAAATTTTCAGATTATTTTCGATTTGTTGAACTTTTATTTTTATATTATATTAAGTATCTTGTGATCAAAATATAAAATTAAGTCATGTGATCAGGGCCAATATTATGAATTACCAATAACCATATTGAAGAGTATCGGCCCAATTATAATAAATAGATTCCAAACCAACTGTGAATGGCACCCCAACCACGATGATCGACTGCAACGTATATTTCAGTGCCAAATTTTTACATGCGATGTGGTGCATTTGTAGCAGCATTTAAGTGTTAACATTTAACCACAGCTCAAGGGAATCAATAACCACATGCAAGTCTCAATAGATTTCCGTAATTCTAGATTATTTTCACTTATGTACATAGATAACCCTCAACGATTATCGGATTCACATAGAAAAGATACTAGAGGTGTGTTCGCTGGAGGACAAAGCCACCGATCTCGTCTCTATCATGCCAATACACCTGGTAAAGGAATCATTAAGCGCGTGACTGATAGTCGAGATAAATATTTTCACAATTCATTAATCAAAACATAGAAGAAGAAAAACAATTAATTAATTTATAAAAATAAAAAAAAAACCCATCTGATCAGATTTTATATTTAAATATTTATCGGCATTTTTCTTCTCGAATGTTTGCAAATTTCACAAAGATACTATCTTAAAACCATTTAATTTGAAATCAAATTTGCAAATATAAAATTTAATAATAACGACATAAAATTGCGTAAAAATAAAATTGAATAAAAAAAACATTTCTCGCATATGTTTATTATTTCCCAAACAACCCCACACCACACCTCCCACCAACTCAGTAAACAAAATACGGCGCTGATAAGTTCGATTAAGATTATTTCGATTCCAAATATGAATTTTGTCTTCATTTTCTTCTTCTTCTTCTTATTATTATTATTATTATTATTATTATGGTTTTTTTGTCTGTGTTTATTTTTATTTAAAATTCTGAAAATCGAAAATGTTTTTTTTTTTTATAAACAATTGTAAATTTGCGTCTTTGAGAAAATCCAATTACGCAATTTATTCTGAGAATAATTACAAAATTCTTTATTTACACATAATTTGTCCTTAAAAATTGTTGTGAAAACAAAATAATCAGTACGATTTCGTAGAATTTTATGAAAAACAAACTTAGTCGATTTGGAATAAATTTGGGAAAGTCCGAGGACTCTTTGGAGCATACTAGGGATCAGTATCGGATCGTTTGGACAAGGCAGAACTTTTGAAAATATTTAATTTACTGTTGTAGGGTTTAAGACGAAATACGAATTCAAGGAATGATATTTTTTGCTACAATAATTTTCTCCTAAAAACAATAAGAATTTTAAAAATATTATAATTTTTATATTTTTATTAATTAATCTGAATATTAATAGTTTAGTATTACTATCAGTAAAATACTAGAATAATTCCCGAAGATTTAAAGAAATATTATGAAATTGCCATAAATATTTATTCACTGCAAAAATATATATTAATCCTTTCAATTGCAGGAACTTCCGTAGTTATTCCGGTTTGGAATAAAATTGGGAAAGTTGGAGGACTCTTTGGAGCGTACTGGGGATCAGTATCGGATCCGTTATATTATGACGTTTGGACAAGGCAGAACTTTTGAAAATATTTAATTTGCTGTTGTTGGGTTTTAGACGAAATTCGAATTCAAGGAATGAATTTTTTGCTACAATATTTTTCTCCTAGAAAAAATAAGAATTTTTAAAATATGATATTATAATTTTTATATTTTTATTAATTAACTATCAGCAAAATACTACCAATAATATTTTTTATTATTGGTAGTATTTTGCTGATAGTAATTCTTAATTAATAAAAATATAAAAATATATAATTTTTATATTTTTATTAATTAAGAATTACTATCAGCAAAATACTACCAATAATTCTCGAAGATTTAATAGAAATATTATGAAATTCAATAAATTGCCAAAAAAATCTATTAATTGCAAAAATATATTAACCCTTTCAATTGTAGGAACTTCCGTAATATAAAAATTATGAGACATTTCGTTTATTTTATTTCCTAAAGAAAATGTGTCATTTCATACGAGGTCTGTTCAAAAAGTATTGCGAATTTTGAATTTCCGCGGGTTACGTATACTCGATTTTCGATTTTTTATGTTGGTACTCATGTCTCTCACTTATGCCATTACGTGACGTTATGTTGGTACTCATGTCTCTCACTTATGCCGACAAGTTCGGCCATTTTGAATGTTCAGTTAATTTTTGACAGGTGCTGTGCTTGCACGTATTTTGGCTCGTCTTCGATTTTTACGCATTTTCGACCAAAAACAGCATTGCATTAACATTGCTAAGGAGGTGTTGGACTCTGTCCGAGACGATCCAAATTTACTCCAGAGGGTCATAACTGGTGATGAATCATGGGTTTATGGTTATGACGTGGAAACCAAAGTTCAGTAATCCCAATGGAAGCTGCCGCACGAACCAAGACCGAAAAAAGCGACCCAAGTCCGGTCGAATGTGAAGGTTTTGCTTACAGTTTTCTTCGATTGAAGGAGCGTGGTGCATTATGAGTTCTTGCCGCAGGGTAGAACGGTCAATAAGGAATATTACCTGCAAGTTTTGCGCAAGTTGCGCGAAGCAATCCGTCAGAAACGCCCGGATTTGTGGAAGAACAAAAATTAGCTTTTGAACCATGATGACGGCCCTGCTCACGCATCGTTGATTGTGCGCAAATTTGTGGCCAAAAACAACAAACTAATAATACCGCAGCCACCGTATTCCCCAGATCTGGCCCCCTGTGACTTTTTCTTGTTCCCGACTGAAGAGCCCCATGAAAGCACGATGCTACGCTACGATTGAGGAGATAAAGACGGCATCGAAGGAGGAGCTGAACAAGATCACAAAATATGATTTTTTTAAATGCTTCGAGTATAAGAAAAAACGTTGGCACAAGTGTATAATATCTGATGGGGATTACTTTGAAGGGAACAAAATAGATATCCATGAAGAAATAATTTTTGTAAAAAAACATAAAATTTGCGATACTTGTTGAACAGACCTCGTATAAAATTTATAGTTTCCGAATAAAAGAAATTTTTTTTAATAAAATTTTTAATCGTTTTTATTGATGCATTCTCACAATTCAAAATAGTTTTTTTTTTAAATATTTGCACACAAAAAAAAACTAAAGTAAAAAAATATTCCCCATTATAATTTTGTGGTTTTTTTTTTTTAAGCTTCCCAATTTTAACTTGTTTCTATATAAACATTATTAAATTTAAAGTATCTTGTTTTTTACGCATTACCAAATATACAATAAATAAATCTTTTATTTTGAATAGAAAAATTTGAAAATAAATTTTAATTAATAGCATTTTTTTTTCTTCTGGTAGCTAATTTATTTAAAGCATATTAAATAAAAAACAGGATTTTGAACAATGTATTAATAAATTTCTGTTTGATTAAAATTTCTTTCTGATCGTTTTTCCGTTAAAAATTTTCAAAGGTTTAACAAAATTGTTTAGAAAAAAAATCACGATGAAAACGGCTATTGGTAATTGTTTGCTAATAACTACAAATAATTTCTGAATGGTTTACTAAATATGACTAATTATTCGTATTTAAACTTGAATACCAGTAATTGTGCACACGACAGACTTAAATTGAAGCCTACAGCAATAAATGGTAGCTAAAAAAATTTGAATGAAACTTTTTCGATTAATTGGTCGGTAAGCAAATTAAAACCAATAAAGCAGGTGTGTTCGACTGGTTCCTATGCAACTAAATTTAATTTTGTATGAAAATCAAAAATAGAATTTTTCGAAAGCTGCCGGTGGTGAATATAATATTTATTCCCATTGGCTTTTAGTGTATTTGGAAAAATTAATTTTTTTTTTCACTTAATAAAATTGTCCAAATCGAATAAAGTCGGCACAAGCAAGCTAACTATTTTTGCAACATTGTGAAATATGAAAAATGCATTTAAAATGTGAATAGGAAAATAACCGAAACTGGTCTTAACGCTATCATTAAATTAATGGAAATTATTGAACCGAGGACTGGACAGACAGCCGGCTATCATTTCATATCCAGATTGACCCAACACTCCCGATCATACCGCATGCACACCCCCCCCCTCCCCCTCATTGCACATATGTTCGTAATTATTGCAAAGACGAGTATTTAAATATTGTAATTTCATAATATATATGAAATAATTGTTCTTTTACACCATCTATAACAAAACACTGCAAACAACCAATAATAATACACTTTAAACTTTGAGGTTAGGTCTGGATTTTTGAATTTCAACAATAATTGAAATATATTTTTTTGTAGCTATTAAATTGTGCTTACTATCTAACATATGAACGCACTGGCTGATATTGTTCTCAGAAAATAAACTATAATAATAAAGATGAAGGTTTCAGAAAATTGAAATTTTTTTTTTTTTTGTATTTTCTGTAAATTGCAGGAAGCAAGCCGAATGAACGCCCACGCTTTGTTGGTTTTTTTCTGCAACTCGGACTGCAAATTTACTCGTAAATGCCAATTCGAAAGTAGTGATAACATTGATCAAGCAGGTAAATTTGATTTTTTCTTTCTTTTCCATAATAAATTTTTGGTAGATGTTGTTTCCTTTTTGTTCGGTATTTTACCGCATTCAAGGTTTCTTTAAGCTGTTTTGTAAAATCGTTAGATTACACACAGTATGCACATTTGAAAACTTTTCCAAATAATATAATTACGTTCGAGCTGCACTGAAAAGTGTAATTAAATTACGTTTCTGATATTTTGATCATATTTAATAAGCCGGTTTATATTACCTTCATTTCATGATATCCGGAGTTGTACTCGTAGATGGTTGAATCATTTTTCAACCTTTTTAGTAGCAATTAAGCAATATTTTCAAAGGGGGCAGTTACACTTTATGTTTACATTTATCTCTTGTTAATTTTTCATTAAATATTTATTTTCCAACTTATTTTATAGTCTTACTTTGTACTTTTACAAATATAACAACAGCAAAAAAATCCTCAGTTTAACTAAAAATTTTAAATCCCATATTGATAAAACATTATAAATAGTTAGAAAAACTAGAATTTTTAAGAAGAATTATTTAAAATCAATAATAAACAAACTAAGAAAAAATAGAAAATAATTTTTTTAATTATGTGAATCTACAATATTTAAAGATATTTTTATTTTTGTTGTAAGAACATACGAGGTCTGTTCGAAAAGTATCGCGAATTTTATGTTTTTTTTTTCAAAAATTACCATATTTCTTCATGAATATCTATTTTGTCCCCTTCAAAATGGTTTCCACGTCATAACTATAAACCCATGATTCGTCATCAGTTATGACCTTCTGGAGCAAATTTAGGTGGTCGCAGACAGAGTCCAACAACTCCTTAGCAATGTTAATGCGATGCTGTTTTTGGTCGAAATTGAGCAAAAATCGAAGACGAGTCAAAAACGTACAAGCAAAACAGCTGTCAAAAATTAACTGAACATTAATTTTATAAATACTAACATGACGCCACAAAAAAAAATCGAAAATCGAACATACATAACCCGCGGAAATTCAAAATTCGCGATAGATTTTGAACAGACCTCGTATATACTATTTGGAGTACAAATGGGAAACCGTCATTTTTTTCAAAATTTGAGACTTTATTTTTTTTTAAATTTGAGTCATTATTGTGCAAGCTACAACCTGTTCCCTTTTTGCATACGGATTCCATTCCGAAAAAACAGGCGCATCTTTTTGAGACGATTCACGAATTGATCGGAAGGGCTACTCAGCCAGGCCCCGCGTCTTCGATCGGAAGAGGAAGTATAGTCGGAAGGGGCGATCTCTGGAGAATACATTGAATGGGTCAGGACGTATTATTTCAGTATTTTTCGTGCCTTTATTCGTGTTGTGGCCGTTTTTCCTTCAACGCTCGGCACAAACGCATCAGTTGTGTTCGGTACCGAGCTTCTGCTATGGTTTTACCCGGTTGCGATAGCTCTCCGAGCTAGTCCCACCAAATACATAGCATGATCTTCGAGCCATGTATGCTTGGCTTTGCGTCAATATTGATGCACGGCACCTCCACAATTTTCTTCACTTACGGTCCAGTCATAATACGATGCAGAAACTCTTCTTTTCTGGCCTTTGAAGCAGATATTTACACGTGAACCCTACCTTTTTTACCGTTTGATGTCTCTCGGCTTCAACTCGTATAGCACCAAATTTCCATGCTTTTGGATTATTCTGAAAGCTTTTAAACGATGGGAAATGGCTTGTTGAGTCACGCTTCCAATGAATCTGCAAGTTCTTGTTGCGTTTGGCATGCGTTTTCAAACTTTTTCACCAATCTAGGACGCTCCTTGCCTTCCCTGTGTAATTTCACCATTCGCAACACGTTCTCTCACTAATACAAGCTTCATCATAAGTTTCTACAATCATTCGATGTGTCTCAGCAGCAAATTTTTTCAAATTGATGGCAAAAAGCATGACTTCCCGCAAATGACGCTTATTTAGCTCAAATTTCGGCATTTTTACCCACACAGAAAATATATAACACCGATAAAATGTCACAAATGTAATGATAAAGAGTAGTTGACAGATGCCTAAGCTTAAGAATTTACGTTACTGATCC
Organism: Atherix ibis; assembly: GCA_958298945.1. Classification (NCBI taxonomy): domain Eukaryota; kingdom Metazoa; phylum Arthropoda; class Insecta; order Diptera; family Athericidae; genus Atherix; species Atherix ibis. Next base: position 121,188,783 of record OY282606.1, read on the forward strand.
GATATTTTAGGACCAGCATTTACTACTGGCGCCATCTATGCGAAAATGAAGGTTAAAACACATTTTTATACAAATTATTTCAGCAAAACTTCTTGCATAATTCGATCCTTGTTACGTAATTTTTGTAAAAATTTTCGTATATTTGGGTCTGTCATGCGATCATTAAATAATTGATTTTGTTTTTTAATATTAAAAAAAAGGAATAGTGACTTTATTGAGACTTTTTTGACGTAAAAAAAGGGAAAGATAGTAGAAAGAATAAGATCGTTCTTGTTCTGTTGGAATTCAAATTAAAAAATTTCTACTACTCGATTTTGTTTTAATTTTATTTAAAATTATAGGGAAAAAAATGACGGTCGTATTGAAGTTCCCAAAACGTGTTATTTCGATGTCAATTAATCTCCAGGATCGTGCGATTTGATGGTGTTGGATTTTTTCTTTTGGTGCTACGCGAAATGTCGTACTACTGTAGACAATCCTTACACTTAAGAGCATTTCAAAACTAATATCCGTCAAGCAATGAGCAAATTACAGCCGGAAATATTCGAAATAGTCATCAAAAAGTCATTTAAAAGTCACACGAAAACTTTTAAAGGTATTTTATTTAACCTTATTCTGATTTAGTTATGATTTTAACAGTAAAAATTTTACTCATATAATTATTTTACAAAATAATAGTAAATATCCAATTATTACCATATTAAAAAAAAAATTTTATTAAATAAAAACTTTTGAATCAGAATAAGCGTTTTTTTTATGTTTTCCAAATATTACAAAAGAATGGTGTCTCCATTGAGACTTTTTTAATATGGAACAAAGAGTAAGAAAGCAAAAAGAAGAAGAACAAATTTATTATGTCAACGGTAGCCATTAAAAACGTTCTTATTCCGTTAGAATTCAAATTAAAAAAATTCCACTGCTCGATTTTGTTTTAATTTTAACATTTTTACCCAAACAATTTATAATTTTTCTGATTTATCTTTCGTCAAATATTAATTATTGTTTCGATTATTTAATCGGATTAAGCGAATATAATTTCCTTCCGAACAATTTTGACCTTAAACACTTTTAACGAATCAATGCCGATGAAGATTAATATTAGCTTTTACTTAAATGTCAATAATTTCTTATAAAACAAGAAATAGTTTTTCTTAAAGTTTTTCTCAATTTTTTCAGTTTGCTGCATATATGTACACCCCCACAAAAGGACAAGGTTTCCGATAAGGCCAGATGCCGTCGATCGTTAACGAAGCAGAATTGAAAGTGTTTACAAAACAAAGGAATCCCCTATGATTTGTAGCACCTTTTAAACTATGTGATTAACTGGAAAAGCAGTATTTGCAAATGGGATCAACCAGCAATAGTGTTTCACGGCAATCTCAGCTATTCGACTTACTGACGTCAAAGTTTATTTCACTCGTCAAATAAAATAAAGTCCAAGGATTCAAATTATGCGATTTGTCATCGATGGTGTTCACCAATCGATTAAATTAATTGTAATTTGAATTTATTTGCTAATTTTTGATGAGAAATTCATTAATAAATATGACATAAAACGACTGCCGTAACGAAGCCACAACAAAATCGATTTCGAAATAAACCGCCAACGTCAATGCAAATTCTTCGAGATTTCCCCAATTTTGACAATTTTACTATTGAGACTGAATAAAAAATTTCTTTACGATTTTCAGATTGAATCAGTTTTTAAATACGAAACCATAAATTTTCAAAATAATACAAATATTTTGGTTTTTTTTTTCTCCAAACATTTTTTGTTTTTGTTAAAATTAACTGATTATATTATATTTTTTTATTTAATCAATAGATCAGATAATAATAAAATAATAATAAATTTATCATAATTTAAAAAAAAAAAAAAAAATAAGCAGTTTTTTTTGTGAACGCATTGAAAATGTTGCTGCGTGCACCAACGTTTGAAGTCGAATTTGCAGTTTTGGTGTGCACGTCAAAGTCAAAGTCCATCGCCGCACGTTAAATAAATTGACACGCCGTAAATCATTAACATTTGAAAGGTTTTTGTTTTAATATGAAAATTTATATAAAACCCAATAAACAATTATAAAAAAAAAATTAAACTTGATGTTTTTGTGTTGTGTTCTTTTTGGTATAAAAATTTTATAAATAATATAAGGATTTTTTTTTAACAGCAATAAATTTATATATAAAAAAAACTATTACTTGGAAGAAACACTGAATTTTTTTTCCAATTTAGAATAAATGTTATTAAAAATATTCACAAGCAAATTTTTTCTCTCCTCTATTTTATTTCTTAAAACCAATCATAATAAATTTCTTTAAAACCAATCATAATTGATAAATTTTAAAGAAATTTATTTTATTATTGCCTGTCTTGAAGCAATTTCTTCTTCAATATTTCCAAATAACATTTGCATGGAGTTTATTATAATGTATTTACGTAAATTGTGTAAGAATTCTATAAGAAATATATAATTATTATGGTCCTATTTAAATATTCATTATAAATGCATTTAAATTTATGCAATAAAAAAATATATTTAATACCATTTCGATGAGAATTGCATATAATAACAAACATTTGTGAGGTTTAATTGTTAATTGTTAATTTTTTCATGTTTTTCTCCAAACAAATTTGAACGCTTGCACAATAATTTTATTAAGAAAGGGAAAAAAAGATTGACTAAAGAAAAATAGTTTTTTTTTTAAATAATATTTTAAATACAAACACAAACGTTCAAACGAAAACAATAAAAAACGACAAAAGTTAAGAGGATTTTGTGTATCTTCGCACCTAGGCAGACAGATGTCACAAAAAGTTGACCAATATATGACAAAAATATGTGAATTGACGATGAACCTTTGTGGGATTTCGGAGTCAAAAATGTGGCCGGGACTATATTAAATGAAATTTTACAATTATTTAGACCCAAATGTGCCAAAAACACCAACTAATATATTGTGTCCGATGTCAAAAAGCCCATTTGTCAACAATTCACATATTTTTACTCTATACTGGTCAAATTTTTGTGACAATTGGCTGACCGGATTGTGTGTGCAGTTGTTTTTTATGACAAAATTCATACCAACAATAATGACACAAATTTTCGACATTTTCTTGTGATGAAAATTTATGGTTTCCTTCGAGGCGCCATCGAAGTAATTATTTGCACAATTTTTTTATTGAGAATTTTTAATAAAATGCCAAAAATAATCAATAATAATTAATCTATTCTATACTAGAATAGATTAATTGATGTAAACGGGAGTGCTCGGTAATTGCAATCATAAATATTGTTACAAAAAGTTACAAAAAAAGTAACAATTTTTATGATTACAATTACGAGAATTATTTTCCGCCCGTTTGTAATGCGAATTTAGAGGAAAATTTCCATAAAGTCCACTTTTTAATGTGATTGATATACTCTATTGCCGATATTTAAGTGAAAATTACAATAAATAGAATAAAAAAATTTAATTTTTGAAATGTTTTCGATCAAATTGCCAACAAAGCAGACGATTTTTTACAAAACCGTCATTGTTTCTTAGCAAAGCGTCACACCATTTTTTGGCCGAGACTCAGACCATATATTATAGACACACTAATTTAAAAATTGAAGCCAAATGAATGTCTTTTTTTAAAAATTTAAAAAATATTTTTTTTCCATAAACTTTTAAATAAAATTTATTAATTTCTAATTAATGAGTTCTTTTTCTCTTTTTATGTCCTTACGGAAGGACAGAATTCTTCATTTCTATTTGTTTATTTGGTATTCTTGCGGAATAATTCTTAAAATTAGGGTTATGTTGACGAAACTTACGTAAATTTTTTAGTAAAAATTATTAATTTCTAAATAATGAGTTGTTTTTCTCTTTTCACATTCTTATGAAAGAACACTTTTCTTCTATCGTCTCTGTTTATTTGGTATTCTTGCAGAAAAATTGCTTAAAACTGGGTTATGTTAACGAAATTTAAAAAATGTAATAAATATTTTATTTTGCGTAAATTTTTTTAATAAAAATTATTAATTTCTAAATAATGAGTTTGTTTTTCTCTTTTTATATCCTTACGGAAGAACAGTTTTCTTTATTTCTATTTGTCTATTTGGTATTTTTGGAGAAAAATTGCTAAAGTTGGGTTATGTTAACGAAACTTAAAAAATGTAAAAAATATTTTATTTTGCGTAAATATTTTTAATAAAACTTATTAATTTCTAAATAATGAGTTTGTTTTTCTCTTTTTATATCCTTATGAAAGAATACTTTTCTTTATTCGTCTCTATTTTTTTGGTATTCTTGCAGAAAAATTGTTTAAAGTTGGGTTATGTTAACGAAACTTAAAAAATGTAAAAAATACTTTATTTTGCCTAAATATTTTTAATAAAAATTGTTAATTTCTAAATATTGAGTTTGTTTTTCTATTTTTATATCCTTACGGAAGGACAGTTTTCTTCTTTTCTATTTGTTTAATTGATATTCTTGCAGAAATAAATTGTTTAAAGTTTGGTTATGTTAACAAAACTTAACTTATCCCAAAAAAAAAATTATAATTTGTAATAAAAATTAATTGTTAACTTATTTTGCTATAATATATGCTATGATTTTTGAGTATAAAATGTAATTTAAAAATTTTTCTTTGATAATATAAGAAAAATGCACAAAGAACTTCTGGAAAAGGATTCTCAATTTTTCTGTTCCATGATATAAAATTGTAAATTTTTTATTCGATTGAAATATTTATAAATTGAACTTCCTATTAAAAGATAATAAATACATTTTTTTCTAAATTATATTTATTTGTGTTAGAAAATTTTTTGAACCACCAAATTCAATATTAGTTACAGTGACCACGAATAGATGACTCTGTATGTAATAACAATAATAATAATTTTCTTGCTGTCCAGACATGTCAATATGTTCAAAATGGCGCCTTAATTGTCAATTTTATCGAAGAAACGTTTAAACGTGAAGTGATTTTTACGATTTGTAAACGATTTTATCGAAACGTGGACTATATTTAACAAAACGAATTGTAGACAATTGATAACGTAATCGTCATATTGAAATTGTGCAAGTGATAAGTGTTCGGGTGTGTTGAGAAATTGTGATTAAAATGCAATGTTGTGGTTGTCGTCGGCCACTCTGACATGTCAAAGTGGTGTTGTGTCTCCATTTAGAATCGTGTTGCGCGAATTATTGTTGAAGATTTATTGGATTTTTCACAGTCCTCATAATATAAGGCTAGCCGCCCAATTCCAACCGGCCTGGATAAAAACAAGGGTGAGTACATCGACATAGCATAATCGAACCGCCAACAATTACAATCGATAGTAAAATCGGGTTGTTTTTGTGAATGCCTCGCAAGTATGTACCTAGCCATGTCGTGTGTGTTCGCCTATTAAACGAAACCAGACGTCGGTCAGACCCTCCCAATACCTTCACAACTGATATGTCCGTCGTACTGTACGACGGGCTCTTGTGTTGTTTTTGTTCTTTTTTCACGGTTCCACGAATGTTTTTGTTTCAAGTTGGCTTTAATAAAATTTGTAGCATGTCGCGTTCGACCAAAATAAAATAAATAAAAAAACAAATAAAAAACACCTTCCCCCAAAGGTGGAGTAAACGAGAGAGAAAGTATGTTGCGGCTAGTTTTTTTTTTCTTCTATTTTTGGTACACTTTCTTTGGCTGCTACGCATAAACTGATTAAACACGCCGTCTTATCACAGACATTTTCCTGTAAAATGCACCAAATCTTTATGTTTTTTGTTTCTTTTCCTTTTTGATGAATGATGGTCTTCGTAAGATTTTCCCAGCCATTAAATTCGCTAGCCGGAAGCCGAAAGTCATTGTCAAAAGGATTTTGTTTTAGCCGCTAATTATCGGAAATTTCTTTTGTTAAAAGTTTTTGTTAAAAATTTGGTTTTTTATTTATGAATTCAAAAAAAAGGAAAATCTCCATGAAAACAACAAAAAATTTTCCCTTAATAGTAATTTTGCCTCTGTGTGTTCCCCTTTAAATTTTTACTTATCTGAGCAGTTTTCAGCTTCTCCCAAAGTGTGTAGAAAAGCTCACCAAACTGACAGTTGTAAGCAAATTTTTTAATTTTTCTTTTCTAAAAAATATAAAAAAATATATATTGCACCTGTCTTACGAATAATGGATTTTGGTTTTTTACGTTTGATGAATAAAATCTTTTTCTGTATCGGAAATAATCCCATTCTACTGAAAAGATCTTGTCAAAATGTTTATCAAAATAAAGGAGGGTCTGATTGCCTCCAGCATCCTTAAATAAATATGGACTAATGATGTCGCCGGCCCAAATGCCGCACCATACAGTTACTCTACAAGGGTGTAGTGACCTTTGGTGTATCAGTTGAGGGTTTTCAGTGCCCCAATAGCGGCTATTCTGTTGATCCACAAAGCCAGGAGGGTGTACTGATCTTTGGTGTATCAGTTGAGGGTTTTCAATGCCACAATAGCATCTATTCTGCTTATTAACAAAGCCTCGAGGGTGTAGTGGTCTTTGGTATACGAGTTAAGGGTTTTCAGTGCCCCAATAGCAGCTATTCTCTTTATTAATAAAGCTAGGAGGGTAAAGTGATCTTTGGTATACCAGTTGAGGGTTTTCAGTGCCACAATAGCGGCTATTCTGTTTATTAACAAAGCCACGAGGATCTAGTGGTCTTTTGTGTATCTTTTGAGGGTTTTCAATGCCCCAATAGCTGCTATTCAGTTTATTAACAAAGCCAGGAGGGTGTAGTAGGCTTTGGTGTATCAATTGAGGGTTTTCAGTGCTCTAATAGCGCCTATCCTGTTTATTAACAAAGCCACAAGGGTGTTGTGGTCTTTGGTGTATCAATTGAGGGTTTACAGTGCCACAATAGCGGCTTTTCTGTTTATTAACAAAGCCAGGAGGATGTAGTGATTTCTGGTGTATCAGTTGAGGGTTTTCAGTGCCCCAATAGCGGCTATTATGTTTATAAACAAAGCTACGAGGGTGTAGTGCTCTTTTGTGTATCTGTTGAAGGTTTTCAGAGCCTCAATAGCGCCTATCCTGTTTATTAACAAAACCACAAGGGTGTCGTGGTCTTTGGTGTATCAATTGAGGGTTTTCAGTACCCCAATAGCTGCTATTCAGTTTATAAACAAAGCCAGGAGGGTGTAGTAATCTTTGGTGTATCAATTGAGGGTTTTCAGTGCCCCAATAGTGGCTATTCTGTATATTAACAAAGTCAGGAGGTTGTAGTGGTCTTTGGTGTATCAGTTGAGGGTTTTTAGTGCCCCAATAGCGGCTATTCTATTTATTAACAAAGCCAGGAGTGTGAAGTGGTCTTTGGTGTATCAGTTGAGGGTTTTCAGAGCCCCAATAGTGGCTATTCTGTATATTAACAAAGCCAGGAGTGTGAAGTGATCTTTGGTGTATCAGTTGAGGGTTTCCTGTGCCCCAATAGCGGCTATTTTGTTTATTAACAAAGCCTGAAGGGTGCAATAGTTTTTGGTGTATCAGTTGAAGATTTTTAGTGCCCCAATAGCGGCTATTCTGTTTATTAACAAGACCACGAGGGTGGAGTAATCTTTGGTGTATCGATTAAGGCTTTTCAGTGGTCTTTGGTGTATCAGTTGAGAATACCCGGACATTAAGCCACACTCTGCTTCACTGCATTAATCTTTTTAGGTGTACATTGGCCTAATTGTCGCCCAGTATTCGATTTATCTCCCAGTTTATGGATATTTTCAGAACTTTCTATTACACACTGAATGGTTGACTTGCTCGGCGTTTAATTAATACCAAAAAAGTCACGACATTTTCTCCCCGTATTCACAATTGAACCATTATTTAAATAAAATCTTTTAATAATTTCAACACGTTGTTGCGGCGTTAAATACTTCATAATTAACGACCACTCGATCCAACTGTCAAATACCAACCGACAAATGTCATTCTAAACCAAAATGGCGGCCAAACAAAATCGATCTGGAACATAAAAAGCACCCTGTACTTTTTGAACATCGAAAAATATTTTAAAAAAAATTAACAATAAAAATAAATGTACACGTGATCTTTTTTTTGCCCACCGATTCTGGTTGAGGTATTCTAATTGCTTTTGCAAGTCAACAAAATTAAGAGGAAATTGAAAGATTTCTTCAATCCATCAACTAAAAAAAAAAAAGAACAATTTTTTTTCCAATAATTATTTTTCTTTTATAAAAATCCTTCCCAAAAACTTATTAAATTCAATCTCAAATTTCATATTTCATGTCGTTGTTAATGTGGAATACTTAAAATGCAATAAAATCGAAATAATTCACAGCGAAGACATAAGATTAATTTTGATGGAAAAAATATCGGAATCAAATTTTAACTCGTTTAATCATAAAAGTGTGATGTTATCTGGTGAAGAGCAGAAAGTTTTTTGCTGATTTATATTTTTTTAAAATTTCTTCTCCTTAGAATCGGTCAATTTATTTTCAAAAACATACTTAAAAGTTACGACAATAAAATGAAATGTTAAAATTGAACATACAAAAATAAAAAATTACAAGTTTTTAAAAATAAAGTTTCGATTACGATTGTGAGTCATTGAGGTGTGTCCGACCATCGGAAATGGTTATAAGAAAATTATCTGAAACCACTGTTCCCAAAAAACGAAGTAGTGGGTTGGGGGAGGAGGGGGTAAGCAATGAGACCCCCGTAAAGGATCAATAAACGCTGCTTTATACACAAAGTGAAGAATGAAATGTAAAAACTGCTTTTGACTTCTTCACAATCCGAATAAGAAGAATTTAACAAGAAATTCTCGTAATTATAAATAAATTACTTTTGAAAATCAAAATTACATTAAAAAAAAAAACAAAACAAAAAACGGGACAAGCGATAAGAAAACAAAGGAGGAGAAGAGACTTGTGCAGCCATGGGGCTCCCCCTAAAGGCATTTTGGGAATTTCGTAAATCTTCGAAACGTGTTCAAGTGCGTTTCTTGACATTTGTTTATGGTTTTTATCTGAAGAAATTCTTTGGCTAATTATTGCCTAATTTCGATATTCAAATTTGTTTTCTTATTCGAAATTTAAAAATCTTTGTTCTTTTCACATGCGAGAGATGTTCAGGCGCTTACAGCCAAATTTTGAAGTCAGCCTACTGGCTTTACTGGCCTTTCATGTTAAGTGATTGGAAAAATTGTATAATTATTTGAATTTTTGATAAAAATAAGTAAACGCGTTTATTCTCAAATAAGAAGCAATAAAATAAAAATGCAAAAAAAAATTCCGACGAACCTGCACGTTATCGCATTGAACGAACATCATCGAAGGTCGGAAGCTCATTTTTGCGATGTCTTAAAATTGTCTCCTTTGAAGTGGGTTTGGCCATGTTTCAATATATGATCTTATATTGCCCGTGGAAGTGGAGTTTTCAATTAATTTCCATTATAAATAAAAAAATTTCCTAATCTAAGAAAAAGAACGTGTCAATAACAATTTATTTAACGAGGGAGCTCCATTCCGATGCTCAGAATAATTTGTGGTTCATCGATATAATTTCATATTACTTACTTAGGAATAAGATTGTTTAATTTAATTTGGATACCGGGTAAAGTTAGAACATTTGGGATCAGAAATATGCTGGACAAGTTGTCTGAGGAAACGTCCAGTCGTCCTGTGGTCATAATTATTCCCAAACTACAACGCATACTAATAGAATGGCAATAAATACTTTTAATATTTTGTAAACACGAAGATTGGACAAATCGCGGGGTTGTTTTTTTAAAAAATATTTTGGATACGTTAGCTGATCAGAATCCCCATTAGAGATACTGCACTCATCCATGTTGCCTTTTTGATCAATGGCTCGACAACAGGAATCCCAGTCTGTGTAGGCTAGGTTTATTAAATCAAAGAACACCAACCAGTTCCGAAGAGACAATCCCAGAACGGGCAGGATTGTGGAAGCTTAGCTCTCCATAATTTCATCGTTAAACCGGCTGCGGAATCCAGGCCGCCTTAGAATTTCGGGGTTTGTGTAGAAGAATAAATGGTCCTGGTTAGACGAATGTCCTGTACAGCAGTGGCTTCTATAATATGATTTTGTTGAATTTTTTTAGAGCAAATTGATACGTTTTTTTTTTGTTAAATCTAGGAACTCGTTGAATCAAGGAGCTCATCTTGCCAAATCAACTACGGGGTCTGTTCGAAAAGTAAAAAATTATTTATTTATGAATATTTATTTTGTCCCCTTCAAAGTAATGCCAACGTTTTTTCCAATCCTCGAAGCACTTCAAAAAATCATTTTGTGATCTTGTTCAGCTCCTCCTTCGATGCCGTCTTTATCTTCTCAATCGTAGCGTAGCATCGTCCTTTCATGGGGCTCTTCAGTTTCGGGAACAAGAAAAAGTCACAGGGGGCCAGATCTGGGGAATACGGTGGCTGCGGCATTATTAGTGTTTTGTTTTTGGCCAAAAATGGCAAAAGCCGTGCGTTTCTGGCGAATTGCTTCGCGCAACTTGCGCGAAACTTGCAGGTAATATTCCTTATTGACCGTTCTACCCTGTGGCAAGAACTCCTGATGCACCACGGCCCTGCAATCGAAGAAAACTGTAAGCAAAACCTTCACAATCGACCGAACTTGGGGCGCTTTTTTCGGTCTTGGTTCGTGTTTTCGACCAAAAATCATTGGGATGATTGAGCGTTGGTTTCCACGTCATAACCATAAACCCATGATTCGTCACCAGTTATGACCCTCTGGAGTAAATTTGGATCGTCGCGGACAGTATCCAACAGCTCCTTAGCAATGTTAATGCGATGCTGTTTTTGGTCGAAATTGAGCAAAAATTGAAGACGTACCAAAACAAAGCAGCTGTCAAAAATTAATTGAACATTTAAAATGGCCGAACTTGTCGGCATAAGTGAGAGACATGAATACCAACAAAACGCCACAAAAAATCGAAAATCAAAAATAGGTAACCCGCGGAAATTCAAAAATTCGCGATACTTTTTGAACAGACCTCTTAAATTCGCTCTATTCTATTTTGCCAACTACAGGCCAATTTCGTTTAGTAAACTAAAATAAAGACGTCCCAAAATGATACCCTCTTTATTGTGACACCATAAAGTAGCCAATGACACATGTCTCAGAGACCTTACTTATAAACAAATAAACAATTTGGTTGAACGTTGAAAAATGTCGAAGCTTGTAGTCTCGAGAATCGATTTAGGTACCCAAAAAAAAATTATTATTTTAATTTCCGAAGAATGCCAGGGCAGTGTCTTTATTTAATGGCAAGCACTTTTGAGTGGAACATTTCCAATTGACTCAAGAAAAGGTCCCGGTTGTCTGCTTAAAAATTGTTTTTCGAAAATATCGATGAGAGCACTTTTATTCTTCAAACTGGTGACTATGATTTGTTTAGTAATAATCTTGCCAATATCACTAACACTGTTGTTATCTGCGTCATTGTTTTATTTAAGATTTGAATTTTTTTCATTTCGATCAAGTGTAAATTTTTCTGTAAAAGTAACAAAAAAAAAATATAGAAAAATTGTAAAAGTTTTTTAAAATGTTTTGATGGAAATGGTCGCCACGATTACTTTTTAAGTGAACCACATTTTCGATCATTTCGCCTGTTATCTCGCTACGAACACGTGCAACTTTGTCTTCCAAGGCTGCAAGTGATGCTGGTTTATCGGCATAGACGATTGACTTCACGTAGCTCCATAAAAAGGAGTCTAGAGGGGTCAAATCGCACGATCTAGGCGGCCAACTCTCCGCAGATAAATTGCTCACCGAACTCATCTATGAATATGTCCATTGAATCACGTGCTGTGTGGCATGTAGCACCGCATTGTTGAAACCAATTTCTCTACGTACGCTCTACCTACGCTTGTCCTAAGAGGTACATAAACCTATTGCCCATATCCTCTCCTCATAACCACTTCCGTGTGGTCATGACAGACATTTTACGACTTTCTTCTTTCAACCCACCCGCCCCCATGGTGAAGCTACCTCGTGGTCGGGAGCGCCCCATACTTCGGCGGACCAGTTTGATATTATCAGGACCCTAAGGACCACCAAGAATGTAGATTCAAATAGGAAAATCGATGGAACTTATTGGAAAGCGTGCGAAACTTTCTACAACATCTGCACCTCAGACTGCGCCTCAGCTGGCTCTACACAGTTAAAGTCCACAGCTACCTCGACGCCTACGCCAACAGTTAGGGCCCATTATTTGCAGTCTTTAGGGTCTTGACAATGTCAGACCGATCCGGCGAAGAATAAGGGCCCCTGATCCCGAGTTTACATTTCGCATGAATTACATCTGCAAAATCACATAACACCAATCAACCTCTTTGGTTTTTCGCTAATTAATTATTTTTGGCTTGTTATTTTTCGTTCATATTAATTTCGCTTGTTATTTTTTCGCTTGTTTTACTCTATTTATATTTTTTTCGCCATTTTTATATTGAGTGGTGTTATATGAATTGCATCTGGAAATTTTTCACTGTCGGATATCTACGTTGCGGACAGCGTTATCTTCAGAGAAAAACGGATAGATGATAAACCGCACCAAACTGCATTTTTCTGGGTGCAATGGCAGTTCTTGTTTTGCCTGTGGTTGTTCATCAGCTGAAATGTGACAATTTTGCTTATTCACATACCCATTCAACCAGAAATGACCTTCGTCGCTGAACGAAATTTTTTCAAGTTGTTCTAAGGCCCACTCACCGAAAATTCGACGCTTTGGCAGGTTGTTCAGCTTCAGTTCTTGCACGAGCTGTATTTTATTCGCTTCCAGACCAAGATCCTTGCGTAAAATCTTCCACATCCTAATTGCTGTAACACAATCCCAATTTCCGTGAACGGCGACGAATGGACAAATCTCGATCGTCACCAACACTGAACGCTCCTGTACGCACTCTACGCACACGGGTTGGTGGTTTAATGTCCAATAGCGTAAAATTGCTGCAAAATTTTGTCACTATGGCCTGAATTGATTTCACAGTAGGTCATTTATGACAACCATAGAATTTTCGAAGTGTGCGAAACACATTTTTCACAAAGCACGAATTTTATTATTAATAATAATACGGTATCTGTTAGCAACTCCAATTTAGTAGACCTTAAAATTCATATCTTTTGTGTGGCCCTAGACAAATCCACTAAACTAAATCCAAAAAGACATTAATTAAAAAAAAACAAACAACGAATCACATCAAAACTATGTTTATTATTAGTATTTTGCGAGGGGATTCTTTCATCAGCGACCACACCCATATCAGCCCCAAGTCCAATTTAATTTAATAAAAGACCAAACACACAAACAAAAAAACTGCCCATAATTTCAGCTTAAATCTTAAATGACGTTTTACGATCTTGTTATTGTTTATGAAAATGAATCTATTTTTATAGTGACAAGAGAAGCTGCTGAGGGAGACCGACACTCTAATAACAGACCAGACAAATAAACAAACTCTTTTTCTCTCTGTTATTATTTTCACTTCGACCTTGCCACTGTGTATATGGTTGCGGGCGAGGTGGAGCGGGTGATTGGTTGGCTATTAATTCACTGAAATGTCGATTTGTTCGATCTTTGTAAGACATTGAAGAAAAGTGGATAGGGAAGTGATGACAAGAGTAAAAGGTCCATTAAAAAAGCGTTCTAATAATCAATAAAATCTAATTTCCAAAAGCTAAAATTACGGGGGACAGAGGGGGTGGGTTGGTTAATGTTAATCAATATCGAAGTTGTTGGAAATTCTTTTTTTTTTAACAACAACAACGGTTGAGAACTACCCAATATCTAGAGTCTATTCAGCAAAATTAACACGGTTGGGAACTACTAAGTGTCTACAGTCTATTCAGCAAAATTAATACGGTTGGGAACTACTAAGTGTCTACAGTCAATTCAGCAAAATTAATAAACACGGTTGGGAACTACCAAGTGTCCAGAGCCTATTGAGCAAAATTAACACAGTTGGAAACTACCAAGTGTCTAGAGTCTATTCAGCAAAATTAATACGGTTGGGAACTACCAAATATCTAGAGTCTATTCAGCAAAATTAACACAGTTGGGAACTACCAAGTGTCTAGAGTCTATTCAGCAAAATTAACACGGTCGGGAACTACCAAGTGTCTAGAGTCTATTCAGCAAAATTAGCACGGTTGAGAACTACCAAATATCTAGAGTCTATTCAGCAAAATTAGCACGGTTGGGAACTACCAAATATCTAGAGTCGATTGAGCAAAATTAACTACTAAGTGTCTAGAGGCTATTCAGGAAAAGAATGGCGTTTTTTAAAATACTCCGAAAGTCTACAAAATTGAGGTGCTGAATATTTGATTGATATTTACAAAATAAATAATTAATTGCATTTAATACCAGAAGATTGGAAAAGAAATCTTGCCTTCTGTCATGTTTAAAATATATTTTTTGCTTGGAGTAAATGAGTTAAAATAAATATTCAATAAATTTCTATTACGAATACTCAGTCAGTGATAAAAAAAATCTACAGAAATGTATGCAAGCAGTACGATTTCTCGCCGCTCTTGCAATAATTCGGTTATAAAATTGTGTATACATATACGAAAATCTGACGTACCGGCCTATCTAATTCTCCTTTAATCTTAGTCTATATCGATGTGATTGTTTGGTGATTCTGAACGTGGTTAATCAGTTGAGTGTACCATAACAAAATCCAAAAGTTTATAGTGGAAAATATGATGGTGACGAATCTCAGAGCACACTAATACTAATTTCATTTTATATCCTTGACAGTTCTTCCGCGTCCAAATAAAACCACCTAATAACTACTCCTCTGATTTCAACTTCGATGAATCGATTTCAATAACTGTCAAAATAAAATTGCATGGCCTATTAATTTGACATTTGCAGGTACAATTCGTAACAGAGCTGCCAACGTAAGAAAATAAAAATATTTGAAAAATATTGCCAGCTAGTGGTGAATTTCTAAAACTTTTGGTAGTTGGAAGGCTACTCCTTTGAATGCTATGGACAGTACCCACTATGATGACATCCTTTCAAATGTTTTTTGGTCTTGGACCCAAAACTCATTGATGTGGAATGCCGTCTAATTGGGGGCGTTGTCAAACTGGATCATTTAAACTGTCTAATCAGACGCGAAGAATCCATTTCCTAAACTTATTACTCACTGTTAATAGGTCAATATTAATCGATGGCCTGACTTCACAAGAACAGTCGTTACTGGTTCCACACACCTCTGAGTGAGATTCGTCTTCTATTAATTTTCGGTCCCCGAAAATCCGTTTTACTATCGAAAAACTTCTGCTCTTAATAAGGAATGTTCGCTACACACTCGTTGCAACTTTTCATAAGTCAAACTCGTGCATTTCCTTAAATACAAACTCCGAAAAGAAGCAAACATAATTTGATCACATTTAAAATCTTAGATCCTGTCTTAATTAGAAACAAAAGAAATTTTTTATTAACTTAACCGTGATCCGCCGCCATTTGAACGTGAAATTGAAAAATAATTTGAACGTGATCCGCCGCCATTTTATATCGGGGCCACGTGTGCACGGAAGTGAATAATCCTTTTTTACAATTTCGTATATCAGTAAAAACTAATAGTCCTAAAACGTAGTAAAAAATTATTTTCTAAGTAGACACTCTTCAGACCATATGTGTACAAAAATTTCATTGATTTTGGACCGTAGAGAAGATGCGTTAAAACGGTTTGCATTCATTTTTCGTATTGTCTTTTTATTTCTGGTCATTTCTCATAATTTTTGTCAATAGTGCAACAACTTAGGTCAATTGGTGTCCACTATTTCACTTTAAAATCCCTTAAACTGCTAATCTAATTAATGAAAAACAAACAAAAAAAAACCAAACTATTTTCTTTCTTATCATAAACCAAACCTGCCATCATAAATTTGGGCAGTTATATTTCGAATGTGGACTTAAATTTGAATATTTTAAATTTACTTGCATTTATTTATAAGCGAATGACGCACCCACAACAGATTTATTTGCAATTACAAACAGACAAAAAGACTGATGGTCATACTGACGGGCGGATGGACATGATAAGAATAAGAAAAAAACACCCAAAACTGACAGCAAACCAACTCCATGCGAATTAGAACAGCGGTTCTCAAATTGGCGCTGATGACGTTGTTAACGATGGCGTTAGTAAAATTACTGACAATTTCGATCAATGCACTCAAAATAATTACCAATTATTTTTTGAAGAAGAAAATTTCGATTGCGATCAAAAAATTAGCTTTGAATTTAGCAGAGAATATGTTCTCGCTTGAAATGCATTCGATTTACTTGGGAAAGTAATTTACAATTGAGAAATGCTATAAAATGCGGTGACAGGAATGTGAATAGCAACAGCGGCACAGAGTAGAGACGCTAATTACTGTGATTACTCGTATTGTCTACATCAGACGATTTGTTAATTAAGGGGAAGTGAGTTAGAGGAGGGTGCGAATTGGTGGAACAACAATTGAGTGGCCAGAGATCATCATTCACACAATCGACCAGCAACGGGGTCATCGGCGGGCAGGAAAGTGCATTGAAACGCAGTCCTCCGGTTCTCAATTGATTGTCAAGGCGAAATCTGGTGTCGTTGTACGCACACCGTTGACCCGAAATTCCATTCGTACTTGCTTGCCACTGCACAGAGCAGCAGCACACTGTGGCATCCAACTGTCCCGGCCCACTATCGGTTCTCGTGCGATATCGCATAATGTGCAGCCGAAAGTGCGATTGGCTTTTCGTTTGTTGTCCTCAGCGATGCGACTCGCCTGCAAGCATGCGAGCGGTCGGACATTCACGGCAGCTGCACTGACGTTTCTCTCTCTCTCGTGTGTGTGGCTACGGAACAAGTGGTTGATATAAATTGGTAGGGGCGGTGATGTAAATTGTTAGTCGCCGGCACAATAGCAGCGACGATATCGATTGTGTGTGTTGCAAAGAAATTTTATTTGGGAGCGTGTTTTTCTTGTTCTCTTCTCGTCGTCTTCTTCTGTTATTGGCTTGATAAAAAATGCAAAAAGAACAATTTTCGTATTGAGTGTTCTCCCTTCAGATTCTGTGGAATGGCTATGAGGATGGGAAAAGGAGCAAGTATTTAGTTGGTGGTTGGATTGGTTCCTAGCTTCACGTTGCACACACGTGCTACCACCTGCAGTCCAAAGTCGACATCAATCCAAACGAGACTTTAATTTGACTTAATTCAATTCTGCCTCTCGACGGGCAATCATCAAATCAACGTTTACCATTTCTTGTTGATTCTTCTAGCAGATAATTTTTTTCATTATTTTGGAAAATTTATCTCCTCAATGGCCACAATTTGTCATCGTCATAAGCGACTTCGCATTGGCCACAACTACTCGAAGCATTATCCTCTTCAAGGATGGTGTGTGATTGAAACGCTGTGCGTGTGTTGATAATTTCATTGTCGGTTAGTTGATTTTTTTTTTTCGCCTTTAAATGATAAAATGTGCGATCGATGATGAGAGGTGGTGGTGGTATTATGAGTATCACGTAAAGCGGATCATAGCTAGTGTACGAGACTCAGTAGCGGTATTGTGGAATAGATGAACTGCTGATAGAAATAGCAGCCCCTCTAAATTTATATTCCGTCCGATTCTTGTGGAAAGGATGGCCTGGCCTGGCCTGGCCGGCTTAGCTATGACACAGCGTGAAGGAGCAATTATTCCTGGAATTTTGCGGCATCCAATCATATTTGAATTTATTTTTAGCCAAAACAACGCAACTTTGAATTTGCGTGGTAGATTATGTCCTAATTGTAAATTGGTCGATTTAAATCGTTCAGATTAACCATATCCTGTTGAGGATGTGTGGGCGAATGAATCGGATCCTGAAAGAAAAGAAAATCGAATTCTGAAATTTGTTTTGGCCGATTTTACGCATACATTTTTGCCTTTCCAAATGTTATCTTTTTCGTATTCGACTGCTGGTCCCATTCACACTTGATTTGATTCGATAGTAAAATAGGAATTTTCGAATTCATTCATTCCCTGACATAAATGACGTTATACTCGTCATTAGAGGGGGTGTCTGTTTTGCATTTTCTTTCAATGTGTTCACATTTATGTGTGTGTGTATGTATGTGTGGAGATACTAATTATATTGGAATAATTTTGGTTTTTTTTGTGCCTATTTTTTTTTTTTTTTGATTAGATTAACAACAATGAGTCAAGATTTAAGCAGTCCAATCGGTGTTATAGTCGATCCGATGATCATCAAACAAGAAAGTTTCGATGCAAGCGGCGATATGAGCAGTTCAGCAGAAAACGATGAGTCCGGAAGTGAAATGGGATCTGTCAAAATTGAGGGATGCGACGATTTGCAAAAGAAACTTTATTGCATCGATAAAAATTCAAGGTAAGTGAAAAAAAAAATGTTTTTCTTTAACAAAAACTATAAAATTTAAAAAAAATTAATTGAAAAAAAAACTTGTAAAATTCAGCGTTATTCTATTGGCAAAGGGAATAATGAAAAGATAATGTGAAAATGCATTCTCTGCAAATGCACGTGAAATTTATTGCAATATCACGTGAGGTGAACTGAAATTATGATTTCATGTTTTTCTATAACTTTTCTGTGTCATTTCTTCGCGAAGCTTGATTACTTTTGTAGCTCTTATTCGTATAGCAAAAGGTCGCCGATTTTTTCTTTTCATATTTCGTAGTTAACAGGTGAGAAATTTTTTGGAATTTTCAAGGTTCCAAATGGGGAACATCTTATTTACTAGTACATACGGGTTACGTATATTCGATTTTAGATTTTTTGTGGCCTTATGTTGGTACTCATGTCTCTTACTTCGGCCATTTTGAATGTTCAGTTAATTGTTGACATTACGTTCGGCCATTTTGAATGTTCAGTCAATTTTTGACAGCTGCTTTGCTTGCACTTGTTTTGGCTCGTCTTCCATTTTTGCCCATTCCAAAAAATGGATCAAAGAATCTGTTTCGGGAACAAGAAAAAGTCACAAGGGGCCAGATCTGGGGAATACGGTGGCTGCGGCATTATTAGTGTGTTGTTTTTGGAAAAAAATTCGCGCACAAGCAACGATGCGTTTCCAATTTTTGCCAATTTTTGTTCTTCCACAAATCCGGGTGTTTCTGGCGGATTGCTTCGCGCAACTTGCAGGTAATATTCCTTATTGACCGTTCTACCCTGTGGCAAGAACTCATGATGCACCACGCGCCTGCAATCGAAGAAAACTGTAAGCAAAACGTTTACATTAAACCGAACTTGGCGCGCTTTTTTCGGTCTTGGCTCGTGCGGCAGCTTCCATTAGGATGATTGAGCTTTGGTTTCTACGTCATAACCATAAACTCATGATTGGTCACCAGTTATGACCCTCTGGAGCAAATTTGGGTCGTCGCGGGCAGAGCCCAACGGTTTTTGGTCGAAAATGGGCAAAAATCGAAGACGAGCCAAAACACGTGCAAGCAAAGCAGCTGGCAAAAATCAACTGAACATTAAAAATCGCCGAACTTATCGGCATAAGTGAGAGATATGAGTACCAACATAACGCCACAAAAAATCGAAAATCGAATATACGTAACCCGAGGAAATTCAAAATTCGCGATACTTTTTGAACAGACCTCGTATCCCGCTTAATGTTCCGTACAACGTTTTATATATAATTTGTTATTTAGAATTTCATGTAATTCTGACCACCTTTCTCTATTTAGAAATTCCTTTATTTAAATAGAAATGTTTTTTTTAATTTTAAAATTGTTTCTTCTCAAATTTAAATTGATTTCGTCCACACAGACTCTGAACATAAAGATTTAATTGTAAGTTTTCATGTCTGCATGGGAATTGAAAGTTTATTAATTTTTATTCCCTGATTTCGGAGAAAAATTCCCAAATTCAATTTAATGACTTTCTATTTGGAAATTTATTGTCACTTCAGGGAAATTTCATCTTTGTCAAATAAAACATTTTAAGTAAACAAATTGATAGTTAGTTGATAAAAATTGTTTTTTAATTTCAATACTTGGTATGGAAAGTTTTGTTGTTAACTCTTATTAGAGTTTGCAGAATATTTTCGGAATAATATAGTCAAAAAGAAATTGTTTATTTTTCTCATATTTCGAAAATGTTTTTTTTGGCAATTAAATAAATCAGAAAAGATAATATGAAAAATTCAATTTATTTTGTAAGGTGATTTTTTGTGTTAAAATATTTTTGTATTTTAAGTCGTCTTCGAGTGGCAAATTAATTTTGAACTTGCAACAACAATATTCTTTGTTCTAATCATTATTAATATAATCTTCATTAATATTTTCTCAACAAACAAACAAAAAACAATAAGAAAATATTTCTCTTGAAAATTTTGAATAAAGGTGAAAACAGATTGAAATTTTTTATTGTAAAAATTTATTTTTTCTTTCAAAACTTTCTCCCAACTAACCCAACTTCAATAATTATAATTTTGTTTAATTTGATTATCAAATTAGAATATTGTGTGATGGTTTGTTTGGTTCTTTTTGTAAATAATCAGCAAAATCGACAAAAATAGACAATAATTTTCTAGAAAATTATTATTCAAATAAAATTAACCAAAATAAGAAAGTTTGTAAATAGAAAACGGACCAACAGGAGGTGGTACTGACGGAATGGGAAAGGAAGTGCTTGAGTTGAACATACATATATAAGAAGAGACATGCTTTTTTCTTAGGATTATTATTTGTTGGTAAAGTCGTAGTTGTTTATCTCCCAAAAAGTTGAGCAAATTACTGAACAACAAGCGAGGACAAATTTTTATGGGTGTTTTGAAAGCTTTTTTCTATTTCCGTTTCACTATTTGGTTAATACTATTTATATCCTCAAAATTTCGTATTTTTGTTCATAACATTTTTCCTATGCTCTAATTTATAAACAATTGTATTGAGGACATTTCGTTTACATGTATTCTAAAAAAAAATAACAGCATTTTATGAAATTTCATAATGAGATCCTACTGGATTATTTGTAATTGTACGAGGTGTGTTCAAAAAAGATCGTGAATTTTGAATTTCCACGGGTTACGTATATTTGATTTTCGATTTTTTTTGTGGCACTATGTTGGTACTCATGTCTCTCACTTATGTCGACAAGTTCGGCCATTTTGAATGTTCAGTTAATTTTTGACAGCTGCTTTAATTGCATGTGTTTTGGCTCGTCTTCGATTTTTGCTCAATTTCGACCAAAAATAGCATCGCATTAACATTTTTAAGAAGCTGTTGGACTCCAAAGGGTCATAACTGATGACGGATCATAAGTTTATGGTTGTGACGTGGAAACCAAAGCTCAATCAACCCAATGGAAGGTGCCGCACGAGCCAAGACCGAAAAAAACGCACAAAGTTCGGTCGAATGTGAAGGCTTTGCTTACAGTTTTCTTCGATTGCAGGGGCGTGGTGCATCATGAGTTCACGCCACAGGGTAGAACGATCAATAAGGAATATTACCTGCACCACGCCCCTTCAATAAGAAAATTATGCGCAAGTTGCGCGAAGCAATCCAAAAATTTGTCAAGAAAAAAAATTGGCTTTTGTCATTTTGGCCAAAAACAACACACTAATAATGCCGCAGCCACCGTATTTTCCAGATATGCCCCCCTGTGACTTTTTCTTGTTCCCGAAACTGAAGAGCCCCATGGAAGGTCGACGCTACGCTAAGACTGAGGAGTTAAAGACGGCATCGAAGGAGGAGCTGAACAAGATCAAAAAAAATTATTTTTTGAAGTCCTTCGGGGATTGGAAAATATCTGATGGGGATTACTTTGAAGGGAACAAAATAGATATTGAGGAAAAGAAAACAAAATTCGCGATAGCTTTTTGAACAGACCTCGTATATGTTTTACACAAAATTGAGCTTGAACTGAATGCACTTAATAGTAAATAGCAAAAATAGACAAACTTTTTAATATTAATACACGCCCTCAGTAGGTAAGGTAAATAAAGCCCGACCCCACAACTCTCACGAGAACGAGTATCGATAACTCAAATCGATGTCAAAATTTATAAAATCTTCACTATCTTATGTGAGTGCACACAATTCCGACAAGCGACCAGAACCAGAAACGATTTACTCACGGAATTAAGTGATTTTTGATAATTTTTCGTTCTCGTTGTCGTAGTAATGCCACTCGAATTTCAGTGTTTGGTTGGTTATGTGGCAGCATTGTTTGTTGACAGTTGAAATTGAATTCGAAATAAGTTTGCATTGTATTTATAATTCAATGAAGTATGATATAATTTATAACCATTATTTATTTTTTAGTATAATTTATAAACATTAATTATTAACCAATGAGACAACAAAAAAAAAACTCTGAATCAACTGATCAGATGACGTTTTCTTACTCGTTGGCAATTGGGTTTGAGTTGTTAACTTGATTTTAGTTATCCTAAGTCGTTCTCTTCCGAATTGTGTTTAATAAAGCTTTTTGCTTTTACACAAAAAAAGAAAAATGCTAACGTTCACAAAAAAAAACTCATACTTATTTGTAGATTAGAATGAATGCTATTTTCGCTTATCATTAAAAATGGAAAAAAATTGAAGACAAAATAATAAAAAAAAAACTCCTCTCATCGATGGTATTTCTTATCGGCTAACCAATATTCTAACTATTTTTATTATGTAAAAACTATTATTAATTTTTTTTTTGGACTTTTAAGTTAATTGTTTTTTCCTCCCTATTGTAATCTTGTACTTTTTTTTTTTTAATAATGCCAACAATTTAAAATATTTTCTAATTAATAAAGTTCAAAGACTGCATAGAAATTTCCGTAATTTTAGAAAATGTAAACTTATCGCTTGGAAATTTTTATTTTAAAAAGGAAAAAAAATGAATAAAGAGGAAATTGGTTTTTTTTTCTTTCTAAATGTCCCAAAATATATATTACCCGACAAACTTTAGTCTTAGTTCCCCCTCTCTTTTTCTAAAGCAATTATATTTGAAAATTATTATGATAAGAAATTAGAAATTTAAAATTATTGTAAATTTTCTATATTAAAATGCAATTATGATTAGTTAATTTACTTGTACCAAAAAAAAACAACATATTTTCTGAAAAGGAAATTGTCTAAATATTTTCTCAAAACTCTGTATTATCAAAAGGTACTGTTCCTAATCAATAAGAGAGCCTAATTGACTTAATCCTCTTAGAATTTATAAATCACGATTAACAACAAGGTAATCTCTTTATTCGATCGCTACTAAAAAATCTGCTCTTGATGCAATATTTAAATTAGTTTGTATTAAAATATCAACACATAAAAAAATGGGAATATTTGGAAATTTTCTATTTTTTTTTATATAATTGGTTTAGTCAAGTCAATATTTTGAGGGAAATTCTTTCTAAAAATATACTCGAACCGAAATTACAATAAAATTTCAAAAATGTCCTTTGAGAGATTCTTTCTTCATTTTGGAGTAATTTTAGTTTTTCGTCTTATTTTTTTTTTTTTTTGAGGAGTTTCTTAAATGTTTATTTGTATCGCATCAACACGCAAAGGCTAAAAAACCGCCACATCAACAGTGGTTCTTATACTCGTATTACTAACACTGATCCATGCTGATTAATGTCTAAAAATTGGCAAAATTCGACAAACGATAATAAAATTTACTCCATACGCACGCACACACATGTGCATTCCGAAACTCGAATTCAATTGAAAAGCTTTCGGAAAACCATAATCGCCAATGGGAACTGCGCGGAGCTTTACGCAAAGTAACGGGCTGTGGTGTGTCGTTTCGTAGCTGCGAGTTTTGTTTTATAGTCGTTGGCGGTAGAAAGTTTGTGTGTGTGCGTGTATGGCCCGAAGTTTAACGTATTTTGGGTATTTGGGGATGGATGTATGAGAGACCATTGGAGAGCAAAGATAAGAAAGTTTTTGCTGTATTTTATAGTTGATACGGAATGATAAGAACAGGCCAAGCAGACGGTATTTTTAATGGAGAAAAATTGTTCGTAACGTATGCACAGTGAAGCTTAAAAATATTAGTCCATCTTGAGAATTGATGTTCTATATTTTTATGAGTTATCTTTTTTCTATTGAGTCGTACAAGATGTCATGTTATTATAACATCATTGAATAAATTGGGGGATAGAAGAGGTCAGTTACTTATAAAATTAGTGTTAAAGGTGTCTCGGAACTCTAAGGTTTCGTCATAATTTTATATGAAGAAATTTTATTTTTCTGTTATTTGTATAGTCACGATACGATTGATATAATTTTATTGAAATGCTTATGATTTCAAAAGAAATTTTAACGTTAAAAATATTGGGAAAAAAAACAAATATTTCTAACGTCATAATTTTGCTGACAAGCCAAGTCGACTTTCCCGAATACTTAAATAATTAGAAAAAATTTAGACCATTTCTCAAATAAAGCCGCTAACGCACGCAACATTGATCGACTTTTAGAAAAACAAAATTTATTTTTAATTAATTTTATAGTTAGTCGTTTTTTAAGTTATGATGCTATTAGACGGTCAACCAAATTGGTGCTATTAGACGGTCAGCTAACGTGAACAATAGCATCCGTTTCAAATTTGGCTGATCATCTAATAGTCTGATTTGTGATGTTGTCTGGCATGGCTGATCAGTCAGCCGGATCAACTTTGACTGACAAAGTGGCTGACGAAACAACCAATTTTGACTGAACGTCTTATATGACTGACGTCAGTCATATTTAGGCTTGTCAGCTATTGTCTGATGTCAGTCACGTATGTCATGTCGTTCTGTCGTTGTATTCGTTGTATAAAGCAAGTTGTTACGTTCTGAAGTGAATAATTTATTATTGTGTGTGTACCATTGTGATGACAGGAGTGAAATGACTGAAGATGATTTGCATTCGCTTTTGGGCACAGAATCGCGGCCAATTGACCAGGAAGACTACGATAACGATATCGATTTCGTTCTGCTCAACACCAAAAAGGCGAAATCGAAACCGAAGCCACGCCGCAGGACAGTGCAACACGAGTGGTCGCACGAACAAATTGTCCATTTCATTTCGCTCGTGGAAGACCATCGCAATCTGTGGGATGTCGGCTTGGAGAAATATACAATGTCGCGATCGGACTCATGGCGCGAGGTATTTTTAATTTGTTTCGATTTGTTCGTGGATTTTGCTTTTAATTTTTCGTTTTCGCTGTCATTTTTCATGTAGGTGATTGATGCGCTTGCATGTGATGCCATTGATGTGGACGAGGCGAAAACAAAATGGATGAATCTTCGCGCCACGTTCAAAAGAAATTTGATCAGTTTGCGTTCGAAAAAATCGGCACCAGGTACGAACGAGTCGACCGGCGTTACCTGGAAGTACTTTAACCGAATGAAGTTCTTGGCAAATAACGACATCGCAAAATCCACTCAATCTGAATCCACCATAATAGACATAGTATGTAATTTTGTTTCGCTCCGCTCGTTTCGTGTCGTTCGATTATCTTTATTTATTTAATTCGATTTTTACAGCCAAATGCCACAATCGATCAGTCGGTTTTCGATAATAATACGACCTCATCGGCGTTGGTATCGACATCATCAATAATATCGACAAGCCAACGCCGTAAAAAAAAAACACCCACGCCACTACCGCCGATGTCGCCGACTCCATCATCCTCTACATCTAGCGGATCGCAAATTGTATCGTCAATAATGACCACTGCGGCGGCACCCCTTTCAGACCGGAACGATTCTCACGGCGTCTTATGCGAGTATTTTGCAACCCAATTGCGAACCCTTCCGCCAGATCAAGCCAATGATTTGCATTTCATTCTGATGCAGGCGTACATGGGTTTTATGCAAAAGCTTCGTGCACAGCGGCAACCATCACCGATTAATACTAAATCCACATTGCACGAATATTAGCTGGTTTAACAATAATATTAATATTAATTAGAAAAAAAAAAAATAATAATAATAATAAAAGAAAATTAATTGAAACACTAATTAGACGAGGGATATGAAGGGTATACAAATATGAAAAAAAAAGGTAAAAATTTAAAAGAGAAAAAATAAAGAAAATGTATTAAAAAAATTGATTTTTAATATAAAAAGTTTTTAATCAAATCAATACAAACAATACAGCGAAAATTTTTATTTTATTATTTTTCTGTACTAACACCCCCCCCCCCCCCTTCTCGTCGACCCGCAGCGTCAACAATAATTTCATTGTCTAAAAGCGGGAATTTTTACGCCTGCCACTTTGGCTAATGACTTCGGCCTATTTGGCTGATAGCGCCTTTAATCAAATGTCTGACCATATATACGACCTTGGCGCTCCCATCGTTCCGATTTGAGTTCTGTTAAGTTGGTACATCTGTTGTTGATATTCCCTCTAAATTTTAACGTCATAGCTTGACATTTGCAAAAGTTACGTTTTTAACGTGTGTGTTGGCGATTTTTTACAATTTTAGAAATGGATTTAAATTTGCAACAACGAACTTGTATTAAATTTTGCGTAAAAAATGGATTTAATGGTGCGCGAACGTTGGAAATGTTGGAAAAGTGTTTCGGCAACGATATAACCGCAAATTAACCATCAGAGAGATAGCGGAGGACTTGAACATTGCCTATGGATCCGTCCAAGCCATTTTGGTTAAAGATTTGGGTTTCCGTCGTATAGCTGCAAAGTTGCTGCCAAAAGACCTCTATTTAATGCCAAAAAAGAAACCGTGGTGACGTCGCAACAGAATCCTATCCCACATTCATCAAAAAGATCATTACTGGAGACGAGACGTGGGTTTATGAGTACGACACGCAATCCAGACATCAGGCAAGAGAATGGCGTTCACCAAATGAGCCGAGACCAAAAAAAACCACGTCGTTTTCAGTCAAAAAAAAAGGCTACGCTCACGGTTTTCATGGATTGCAACGGTATAGTTCATCATGAATTTTTGCCAGAAGGCCGGACAGTAAACAAAGAGTATTATTTGGGCGTTATCCAGAAAACTCGTGGATTTTGCACCATGATAACGCACCGTCGCACAGTGCCATCATTATTCGTAATTTTTTGACGAAAAACCCAACAACCACCGAATTCACCTGATTTGGCTCCCTGTGACTTCTTTCTGTTCAATCGAGTTAAAAAAATCATTACGGGGAACGCGTTTCAACAGCCGAGAGGAAGTAATGGAAAAATCGCAGGAAGCACTGATGGACATACCGAAAGCCGAATATAAAAAATGTTTCGAGGATTGGATCAAGCGGTGGCATAAGTGTGTTAAAGTCGATGGGGATTACTCTGAAGGGGACAATATAGATTTAGATGAATAAATTCCGGTTGATCAAGGTGGTATTTAAGAAAAATTTTAAAAGACAAGACGAATGATTTATTAGGAAAAACAAAGATTCAAAAGTGTCAAAAAGTAGTAAAATTATTGTCTCGAAGCACTAAAATTTGCTTTGGAAGTTTTCGAATTTTTTGGGTATAATTGATGATATTGAGAAATTGTGGGAAAACATTTATTGCATACGGTCAACTAATTATGGCCAACACTGTTTTTGTATTGGCTTAAACGTTAAGCTTTAAAGTTTGTTATTATTCGCTTTTCTTCGTTTCAATAACGAGCATATCAGTATTGAGATAATATTACAGTATGATGTGTCCTTGTAAATATGATGGAAATGCGTCGTCAAGTTAAATCGAGAATCACAGAAGCCCGGGATATTTGTAATTCTCTGGCAAAGCCCCTACCAATATTTTTGTCAGCTTGCTCCCATTTAATATCAATAATAATAAAATATGATAATTGTTGATATTTTGGTGGTTTGATTGGTTGATATGGTATTGACTGATGTTTGAATGTTGGTTAAGGAGTGGGGGAAGGGGGAGGGGTAGAGGGGTTTTGTTGTCTATTTGAATTTTAGGTTTCGTTTAAATAAGCTGTCAACAGAATTGCACGTTCGAAAATATTTATTATCATAAACGCGGCACGGCGTTGAGACGAAGGCACTCACTCACACGCTAACGTGCGGAACAATGTTTATCATCGTAGGACGGACGACAAATACACGTACGACATATGCTCGCTCGTACGTTTTGTTGGACGAGATTCGGTTGATTACGATTCTAAACGATTCGATTGGAATTTGTTAAAGTTTTATTAAAATTCGCGCATTCATAGCTGATGGATGAGTGTTTTACGTGCGTGTGTGTTTGTTTGTATACATCTCCTTGCACATGTTTAACGCACACACGCTGACAATTAATAAACTCACATAGTGAAAAGTTGGGCCATTTCCGTACGTGAAATTTTGTTTTGAAGTTAATTTCTAGTGCGCGCATATGAATATTTTGCTACTGCGGCCTCCACAAGTGTTTGCTCCTCTAGTGGAGCAAATCGCCCTGTGTAAGAATTCGGCTGCCCAGCTGAATACAAACAGTTGCCATTATGGTAACAGTGCTAGTCGCTGTTTTGCCAGAGAAGGTAATTGACAGTCTAATCAGTCCGTCCCGAATTATTCAGTGCATGGGTATCCGCCTATAATGCGAACACAACCCAATTTCCGGAATCGCTTCAAACCGAAAAGCTCATCCGTCAATAATCGCCGCGATGAGGAAGCCGCCAGCTACTGGCAGGATGTTGTTCAGTTCAGCTTCAGAGCAAACCGTTGCCGATAGTCAGTAGTGTGTCGCGCATCTAGTATGAATATCTTATCGCGACTAACAGAATTCGTATTTTTATTTTGTATATTGCCCGCCGGATTGTAGTGCGTTCGCTTGTCCGTGCCCGTACGATTTATCCGCAAAGAAATGCTGTTTGCTGCCGTGTTGCGCCGCGATACCAACAAATTGTCAACGAGAAAAAATTACAAAAAAATCACAATTGTTTTTACTATAATTTGATTGAAGTTTGGTATTTTATTTGTGTCATCTCGGAAACAATTAATTTGAATTTCTCGCAATAACAGCAAGAAAAACTTGTGTTTTCGTTATGATCGAAAAGAAAAACAGGAATAATCACAAAAATAATAATTAAGCAAAAAAAAAAAAATTACTCTTTGAGGATTTACTTATTTTTCCTTTATCCGTTGTAAAACGTTAATAGTTTTTACTAGTGAGTAATTTGTCAAAAATAATTTGATTAAAAAATTGTGGAGAAAAAAAAATTAAATCGCAATTAAAAATTATATAATTTTTAAATATAAACAAATTATTAACAAAATTCATAATTATTGATAGTGATTTTGTTGTTTTTGTGTTTTCTGCTACTAATATACGCACAATTGATAACAGCAAACTTTATTTAGGAAAAGAAAAAAAGAGAACCGAATACAAAGAGAAGACTATAGTATTTTTTTACTTTTGTTTAAGGGGTGGGAGGGGGTGAAGAAGGAAATAAAACAACAACAAAAATTGACTTTATTCTGAAACATTTATTAATTATAGCGCTGGCAAAATTCTTAATTCTTTAAAAATATTTTTCGCTGAGCGAATAGAGCAAACAAGGTATAAGAGAAAAAAAAGATAGCATGCGAAAGGAAGAGGGAGTAAAAGAGAGAGAAATGATAGAGAGCTAAGAATAAATCCGCGAAAAGCTAAATAATAAAGCGAAGAATGAATGGCTTTTTTTTTGTGGTAAAATAAAAGCACAAATTCAAATGAGAATGGTCATGATAAATCCATGTAAAGACATCTCTACGAAAGTGTAAATTTATAAATATATATACTACCATAATAATATTAAGTGAATTTATTAATATTATTGTTGTTTTTTCTGTCATTATTGGAAGTGCTTTTGGTATTTTGGTTAGTAAATTTTACCAAGAAAATTTTTTTTTCTATTGTAACTGGTGTGATTGGCAAAAGTCTTGTCGTTGCCGTTTCGTTGCCGCGATTACTAGTCGTCGTCGTCGTCGTTATTCGTCATCATCGTCGCTATTCGTCGGTGTAGTGGTTATTCTCTCCACACGATCATTTATAGTCGATTTTCGGTCGGTTTGTCGCTTAATCAGCCTCTCACACACAAACGCTCAATTGCTCAAAGTTTATTTAAAAACATTGGCATTTTTTTTTTTGTCAACATTATTGTGGTGCGCAGCTTTGCAGTTGCTGTCTATTTTTGTCGCGCTGTTGAATATTCATTCATTACAACGACGAATGAAGAATAGCCATTAAGACTTTTTTCGCTATTAAAAAAAAATGCGCGCAATTAAACAACAATTGTAAAATATCATCTAACAAAAAAAAAAAATTCAACAAAGTTCAATTAATTTATGCTAATTTACAATTAAATTAAAAAAGTTATTCTAATAGATTAACTTTATTATTTGCGTAAATAAATGATTTTTTTCTTTTTTATTTCTATCAAAGGAAAAATTATTACCAATTAATCACTTAAAAAAAAAACGTCCAAATACAGAAATACATGTAATATTATATTGATAAAATATAAAAAAATACCAAATTGTTAAATAAAAAAAATGTAAACAAGAGAACATGTCAAAAAACTAAAACAAGTAACATTAAATATTGAAAATATGAGCCTATGAATTTAATGTGAAAAAAAAAAATTATAAAAAATTTAATCAATTAAACAACGAATTTTTCTTCTTATTATATTAAAATAATTGTGATCGTAAATCGGTTTCTCCTTTTATACAGCATAGCATAAATTTTACAAGAATCATAAAAGAAAAATTTAATAACATCCCCTAGCTAGGATAGTTATGATTATTAATGAAACAAATAATAATATTGATATATATAGTTATATATACATATTTAAATATTTATATAGTTTATGGAAATAAATTATATATTTTACATATAATTGTATTTGTGTATCCATCTGTACATGAATAAATTCCTAGATAAGTCATCATAACAAAAATCAAAATTTATTAAATAATCATCCCGTATATATATATATATATAGAGTATTATATGTATGAATATAATTAATTATGCAAGATATTTGTGCATGAATGAAAATAGTAATAATAATAATAATAATATAAGCGCACAAATCTAACGAAAATACATAAAATTATTAATAACATTAATAAAAAGAAACACGAAGAAAAAGAACACGAAAAATTGCTGTTTGAATTTTTCAAAAGAGAAAAACGAAAGAGAAAATTGCTAGGAAGAAGAAAATATCGTCAGAGATAAGGAAATGAGAGAAAAAAAAACCAGTTATACTCTTTTCGCTTAGCGTATGGAAATGAATACAATTCATACACAGAGCCACCCACACAACTCATCCATCCACATTTGATAATAATTAAAATATGAGCTTTTTATCATCATATGTGTATCAATATTTGTATACAATTTAATGCATACGAGTAACGGCGAGAGATAACAATAACAATAATAACGTGTACTATTTGTACTTTTAATTTTTTCTTTTTTTTCTATTTTCTCTTTATTTGTAAATGAATTCAAATGGTTTGAAATTAATTAAGAACTTTAAACGATGAGAAATAATAGAATAGAAAGAGAGACGAATAGAAGAGACTACCAATAATTACGAAGAGTTTACGCGCAAAAACCTCACTTATTGTCTGTCGTCGCGGAACAATTGAAGTTCATTTTTCGTTCTCATCAAGAAGTGATCGTGTTGCATTGAAGTGCATTCATTGCGTTGCGTTTTACATTCATTACGTTACCGGGACGTTTTACGTTCTTTCTTTCCATTCTTGTAGTTGGTGTCGATGCATCGGATTGCAATTGGAAAGAAAGCTTTTTCCTATATAGTAGTACTTATTTAAAAATATTCAGTTTATTTACTGCTCAGTTAAAAATATTTTTTATATTATCCTAAATATTATATAAAAAAAAAAAAAAAAAAAAAAAAATAATTCAAAATAAAAAGCAAGAATGTAGGTGAATGTGTTTTTTTTTGACTTAAAAAAAAGCGATTTTTTTAATCAAGTGCAATAAGAGTGCAATAAAATTATAAGTGCACAATATTAGCAGGAGTTTTGTTTCTTAAAATTCCTACTAGAAAAGTGCATAAATGCATCTGGAATAAATGAAGTTAGAATATTTTTTTTTTAATTGTGAAATTAATATAAGTGAATATTCGTTGTGCAAATAAACGCGAAAATTTCTTTAAGTTTTTTGTTGTATGTTGAAATATTGAAAATTAGCACAGTTCTAGTCGTGTGAATTTTTGTTAAATATTTTTTTCTTTTAAATTTTAATTCATTGTTAATATTTTAATTAGAATTTTTTTTTTAATGATGTGCTCCTTTTACCCTAAGTGCAATTATTCGAATGCATCAAAAACCGTCTTATACAAACAGTAAGTGTGTCTCTCATACACGATTAGGAAGAGTCAAATTTTTGTTGAAAATAATTTATTTTCAGCACTCTCAGTTCTTGGTGGTTTTTTTTCCCGTTGTTATCGATTTTTATTTGTTTTTCTTGTAGAATTAAAAAAAGCTACTAGTAAAATATTTCTAAGAATTACAGAATAAAAAGAGCTTTCACATTTAACTGTTCTACACATAAGTTAGTGGAAGCTATTTACATATTTGTATGGGGAACAAAAATAGATAATAAGTAGCTGAGATAGTTTTGGAATTACCATACTTGAGATGGTGTAGATATCAAGAATACCGCCTTGAAGAACACCAGTTTTAAAAGGGGATATTTTAGGATAGTCAGTATTATTTGCTAATTAGAAATGATGTTGGTAAAGTATAATTCTTAAAATAAGAAAGTATGTGGAAAAAAAGGCGGTCTTAAGTTACTAGAGCAGTCCAGGATGCTATACACGATCAAAGGCATGTCATATGTCTAGGAGCCCTCCTGGGCAAAACCGATTTAGTTCAAGAGAGGATGTAGTGTAATCAACAACGCGTTTACATTGTTAGATTGTGAAATGGTCTGATCGAAAGGCAATTAAATTTATTAAATATGAAAAATTCAAAAAAAATACTATTTCTCTTTAGGTTTTTAAGTCTTTAAAAAATTTGTACTCTCAAAGATTCGTATGATTATAACAATAAGAAAGCAACTTTCTGTTATGTCAGGTGTATAAGCTTAAATCCGTTGTTTTTAAGTCAAAAAACACATTGTTTTTTTCATAGAAAGCAAAAGCAAATTTATTCAAAGTACTTGCCCTCGGCTAGCTACACATTTTTCCCATTTCTCCGGCAATTTGTGGATACCACGCCAAAAAAATTCCTTCTCTTTCGAGGTAAACTACTCATCAAGCCATTTTTGGACGTCTTCGAAAGAATCGAAGTGCTGCTCAGCGAGCGCGTGGCCCTTCGACGAAAACCGGTGGTAGTCGGAAGGGGCCAGGTATGGTGAATAAGTGTGGTGGGGTAGCACCTCCCAGTTGAGTGTCTCCAAGTAGTGTCGGACCATGTTTGACGTTGGCGATGGTGCGTTGTCGTGGAGGAAAATCAGCTTGTCACGTATTTGTTAATAATCCGTAATTTTTTCATGCAGAGCACGGTGCAATTTGATCAGTTGTGGGTGGTAGCGGTGGGCATTGACAGTTTCACCAGGTTTCAACATCTCATAGTAGATGATATCCTGTCTCCAAAACACATACGAAATCTCGTAAACGCACAGCATCGTCTTCCGTTCAAAGCGATTTGGTCTTGGGGAAGATGTTGATGGTTGGCCGGGATCAACCACGATTTCTTGCGTTTAGGAGTCTCGAAATATATCCACTTTTCATCGCCTGTCACAATCCGATGCAGGAACGACTTTCTTTTTCGCATGTGTTTTGGCGTCACTTCCATCTGCCTATCGTTCAATTCATGCGGCACCCATTTTCCGATCTTTTCAATCTTCCCCATGGCACGCGGACGCATGGAAATGACTGGTTGAGTAAAACCGAATTGGCTCCGCGAGCATTTTTTGCGATTGGGTATCGTCTTCGTCCAAAAGAGCCTTCAATTGATGGTTCATAACCTTCCTAGGCCGATTTTCACGCTTCTTGTCTCACAAGTTAAAATTGCCGTCTTTGAACCGACGAAACCAATCTCGGAACGTTGTTTCCGATAAAGCACTGTCACCATAGGCCTCCATAAGCTTTCGATGCGATTCAGCAGCCGATTTCTTCAAATTGAAGCAGAAAAGCAGAGCTTTCCGCATATGATCTTTCTCTGGCGCAAAACTAGACATGATTACCAAAGGAAAAATTACGTTATTGTACGAAATTGCTGACAATGTGCACTGATTAATGTTGACAGATGTCAAACTAATAAAAAAAATTATGGCGTGCCCATAGTAGCTTAATACGCTCACTCACGCCATCTATGACCAAACAGCGGATTTAGGTTATACACCTGGTATTATTAAAAAATTCAAACTTAAATCAATAGATTTGATTTAGGGATCA
This sequence comes from Atherix ibis, assembly GCA_958298945.1. Taxonomy (NCBI): domain Eukaryota; kingdom Metazoa; phylum Arthropoda; class Insecta; order Diptera; family Athericidae; genus Atherix; species Atherix ibis. The sequence goes on from OY282606.1 coordinate 121,223,110, forward strand.
TAGAACAAGTCTCTCTGGAAATCGAAGATTCCGAGTTCGAATCCAACTAATCGAGTGGAATAACTTGGTAGGCCTTTAATTGGTTTCGACACTGAAAACTGACAAATCCCAATAAAAGTCAATGTTACAATTGGAAGAAGAAAACAAACAAATTCTAAAATTACCATTTTAACGGGCAAATAGTTTACAAGCAAAAAAGTTGACTTAACAAAAATTGCTCATTTTACTTGTCAAAATTTTCAACATAAAAATGAACAAAAACAAAAAACAACATTCAATTTCATGCTAATCGCAATAGTTGGCACCAATTCAATCAGGCGTGACCGTAGAATGAAGTGCAAGGTCACCATGGCCATCGGTCAAGTTCATTTATGAATCGGATTGTTTTTGACAATGGCACGCAATGTACTTAAACTTTTTTCTGGTCCAAATATCTCATCTAACAAAAATATTCTTTATAAATTTAGTTTTTTTAATAAAAAAACAATAATTAATTTAAGTTTGGTAAAAAAAAAAAAATTCTTTTGGTTGATCTTTTGATAGAATATTCTACCTGAAACTAAGGTAAAAAAGAAAAGTTATGTTAGACATAGAGTAAAAGAGATAAAAACAAAACTAAATAAACAATTAAAGTCATAAACAGCGTTTTACTAAAAAAAAATTTGTTTGACTGCTTTCCTTTTGCAATGTGACATTTTCCAGTTTGTTTGGGTTTTTTTTTCTCTGCCCTGCGATACCGAAAAAAAGCTTTTTCTTTCATTTATTTCTCTTTTTCGTATAATTAATATTTATAAGTAAAGGAAACGCGCTGAGGAACTTTTATGAATGAGAGGAAGAGGATGATTAATGAGCACAATGTGATTGGGTGCTCGTGTGAAACGTTAAAGACAGCGAAAAGAAGAGAAAACTTGTAGTGAAAAAAGAGATTTCGTAAATGATGATCATAAATACCAAAAGTGAATAAATAAAAACAAAAGAGAATTTCATATCATGTCATGTGTCCACGTCGCAGCTTTGATTAGTACGAAATGTTTGTGTACACTTGAAATATCGCCAGCCCATATCGATGTGTGTGCGATGTTATTTGCATTAATATATATGCTCCCATCTATGTGCTTAACAATTAAATAATATTGACCCCCTTCAATCCAAATGCTCTCTCCCCGTTTTCCTCGAATAAAAATTAAGACTTTTGCATCTTTAATATAATAATTTCTTGCAATCGCCTTTCTCCAATACCAATAATTTTGATTCGATTGGAAATTTGAATTTTTTGTTGTTTCTTTATTTTTTTTATTGTTGATTTTATTTGTTGACAAAAAAAGATAACAATTTTTTTATAAAATTGAAAATTTTACTCAATCAGCAAAATGGTGGTAAATTGAGAAAAAAATGAATAACCCGTTGTGTATTTATCTCTTTCTATAATCGAAAAATTGCTCTCTTCGTTTATTTGCCCACAAAAACACGAACCCAATCAATCGCACATAAACAATCATAATACACTAGCATACAAAGTTTACTGAATTGATTAATGATATTTTTAAAAAGTGGATTTTTATTGAGAAGAGATTTTTTGAAAATTCAAATACCAATTAATTAATACAAGTAGTAAGAAAATTGTCATGTTTTTTTTTTAATAATATTTTCGGAAATTATTTCGTAATTTATAGTTCGTTGCAAAACTATTATTATTAAACGACACACGCTCATAATCGAAGAAAATGACACCTCGGTTCCGTTCTTCATTCCTTCTAAACTACCTTCTCTGAGTTGCTCGACTTTGGTGTGATTCATGGAAAAATTTCTTAGATTCAAAATTAAAATGGGGACTACTGCACTACCTAAATTTTAACTTCAGAAAACAGCGCACTAGCCACAGTCCACACGATTATTACGTAATTAATAGGTGTTTATTTTAATTGAAATAAAAATATTAAATTTATAAACTTATCGATAACGTTAATAATTAATATTCATCTTATGGGGAAACTTTATCGTAATTGGTTCAGATTATTTTTGCCCCAAAACTACCTGAATTATAAAATAATTTCTTAATGCGATAAAAACATGATTAAAAGTAGAATTCTATGTGCAAATACCAATAGAAATTAGTTAGCATAGAAAAATTGTATTTTAATAGAGTTTAAAACATTTGCTTTTGTCCATCTCCAAAGAAGATGTGTACGCTTATATTTTCCAAATACATAATGACTATTTATCTAATAGACCAGACCGTACGATCTTATGAGTATAGAAATATGGGTAAATCTGTCCAAAAAGACGACATAATTTCCGTATACAATCACAAGAAAACTAACTCTAAATTATCTTAGAATATCCATACCCTAATTGAAGTGAAAGATGAGAAAAAATCACTTCAATTTTGGTCATAAAGCTCAAAACACTTTCAATAGCGATTTAGTATTTTTTTGAAATTATTTTACGAGGTCTGTTCAAAAAGTATTGCGAATTTTGAATTTCCGCCGGTTACGTATATTCGATTTTCGATTTTTTGTGGCGTTATGTTAGTACTCATGTCTCTCACTTATGTCGACAAGTTCAGCCATTTTAAATGTTCAGTTAATTTTTGACAGCTGCTATGCTTGCATGTGTTTTGGCTCGTTTTCGATTTTTTGCCCATTTGCGACCAAAAGCAGCAACGCATTAACATTGCTAAGGAGCTGTTGGACTCTGTCCGCGACGACTCAAATTTGCTCCAGAGGGTCATAACTGATGACGAATCATTCCAATGAAAGCTACCACATGATCCAAGACCGAAAAAAGTGCCCCAAGTTCAGTCGAATGTGAAGGTTTTGCTTACAGTTTTGTTCGATTGCAGGGGCGTAATACATCATGAGTTCTTGCCATAGGGTAGACGGTCAATAAGGAATATTACCTGCAAGTTATGCGCTAGTTGCGCGAAGCACTCTACCAGAAACCCCCGGATTTGTGGAAGAACAAAAATTGGCTTTTGCCATTTTTGGCCAAAAACAAAACAGTAATAATGCCGCAGCCGCCGTATCTGGCCCCCTGTGACTTTTTCTTGTTCCCAAAACTGAAGAGCCTCATAAAAGGACTACGCTACGCTACGATTGAGGAGATAAAGATGGCATCGAAGGAGGAGCACAAAAATTGATTTTTTCCGAGAAGCAATCCGCCAGAAACGTCCGGATTTGTGGAAGAACAAAAATTGGCTTTTGCACCATGATAACGCCCCTGCTCACGCATCGTTGCTTGTGCGCGAATATTTGGCCAAAAACAACATACTAATAATGCCGCAGCCACCGTATTCTCCAGATCTGTGACTTTTTCTTGTTCCCGAAATAGATTCTTTGATCCATTTTTTGCAATTCAAAATGGCCGAACTTATCGGAATGGATTCTTTGATCCATTCAAAATGGCCGAACTTACCGGCATAAGTAAGAGACATGAGTACCAACTTAACGCCACAAAAAAATCTAAAATCGAATATACGTAACCCGCGGAAATTCAAAATTTTCCTCGTATATCAAATAATCTCTAATAAATTAGTATAAAAATAATTTTTTTACAGTAATTTCAGGAAATAGTTTATTTTAAAAAAAAGTATTTGATTAAAGACCACTGGAAAATTTGCCTCTCTCAATACTACTGTATACATGAATACAACATACAAAAAAAATCCCTATATCTTATAAGAATAAAACTAATGAAATAATAAATGTCCTTTCTCTTTAAGATACGAATATATACTGGTAAATAGTCAATTGTCAAAGGAATTCTTAAATTAGAACAAACCAATTAATTTAGAGAAAAAAACGCTAACAAAAATAAAATACATTTAACAAATACAAATACAGTCTCTATTATAGAGATTTTGTTTAAAAACTATACAATTAATAAAACAGTTTCATTTTAAATTGGGCATTAACGATATTTTTTTTTTGCTATAAAATTTCTTCTAAAAAGAAATGGAAGAAATTTATAGCAACAGAAAAAAAATAAAAATATCGTTAATACCCACTTTAAGTCTCTATAAAAAATAATATTTTTATTTTTTTTCTGCAATTTTTTAAAATAATCCGTTATCGTTAAAAAATACCATAAAAACGAACTCTTCGATAAGTTCAAATTGGTATCGATTAAGATCGATCGAAGAATCTTGTTTGGATTTCGAATTAGCAAAACTTGCAGGAAACTCTCCGAAAAGTGCAATAAACTCTCAAAACGATTTTTTCTGCTGCTCTCGTCAATTTCCCAAAAGCGCCTCTTCTCGCTCGTGCACATACACATATTTTTGTATGCCGCTTTTTTGACAGTCAACTCTTCGCTCATTCTCCGATTCCTTTCGCCTAAAAAACACGAATTTATTTTGTTCATTTTGAATGCAAATTTTAAAAAAATGAACGTGGATAATAGCGGTGCGGCGAATTTAAAAAAGAAGAGAAAAAGATTAACTTTTCTTACATTTTCTGAATATTTTGGTCATTTTGGTATTCTTTTAGAATGGCAAATAAAAATAAAACCAAAACCAAAGAAGATATTTTAAGAATTGGCAATGCACAGAATTCCAGATTGTCTTCGTGTTTTATATTAAATGGGAAAATGGTATTTTTTTCTTTGGTCATTATTATCGCCATTGATGTGAATATTTTTATATTTTTTATTCTGTCATTTTTATATTTAATATTTTTTTTCTCCTTTTTTTTTTTTTTTTTTTTTTTGTCAAATTGTTTATACTAAAATGAAAAGCACTGCTGCAAATTAGCTACCAATTTGAAGAGAAAAAAAACCATATTATTTGTAAAGTTTTGTTCATTATAAAATTAAGAAGAGATTTAGAATAAAGAGAGACGAGCAAACAGTACAGTCTAGGCAAATAAATTAACTCCTTTCAGAGATGAGGTGTGGATAGATGGAATTCTTTACGCTGATTTATAAGACATCACAGACTCATAACTTATCTACACACATATTTAGCTACCAAGCAGTTTGTAACTGTTTATTTTTATCAATTTGAATATTTATGTATAATCGACATAATAAAATTTTATTCTATTCTTGTTAATATTTATTTTTTTTCGACAATTTTTATTATAGTTTTTTTTTTTAAATTCTCATGCAAATATACTGTTTTGTCTGTGATGGTTCTATATATTTTTACATTACGGAGAACACCTACTCCTTTGGTAAATGTACAAGGTTGTTACGATTCAAAAAAAAAACTATTGACATTTTACAATATGAACTGTGTGTCAACAATAATCTTCTAGCTTTTTTCTTTAGAAGATAAATATTTAAAAAAAAAAACAGTCTAGAACTGAATAACCTACAAAGTCTTTTCAATTCTTCTACAATTTTTTTTTTTATAACTACGAGGATAGATACCTGATACGAGTATGTTCAGTTGGTTTATGCCTACAGTAAAAAATATATATTTTTATAATGAAAATAAATAAAAATCTTTTGGGATTAGCTTCAAACTATATGAATTAAAGATTAACAGTAATCTGAATTTCGACTGTCAGTTGGTTTTGATGAGCTCTGAGCATTATTATTGTTACGCTTAATTTTTTACATTATAATTTGACGAAATAGCCGCAAAACATCTTTTTTACCGAAAGTTTCAGTGATTTTACATTCGGCCTTATTTAAATAGCTTTTTAACAATTTCTACTATCAAAACTGACTTAAAACCATTTTTTTTGCTAAAAATTACAAAATTAGCAATAAACTCAAAGATTAAAAAAAGTATTTTCTTTAATTTCCACATGATCTAATAATAATTTTTATTATTTTTGGAATAGTTTCAGTCTATAATAAAATCAATAATTGATTGTAACTTTTGATTCACGCTGTATATTAGAAATTCTAGTATTTGACATTTACAAATTTTGACTGTCAGTTGGTTTTGATGAGCTGTGAGCATTATTATTGTTATGCTTAATTTTTTACAATAAAATTTAACGAAATAGCGGGAAAACATTGCTTTTGTCTTATTTAAATAGCTTTTTAACAAATTTGGAATTATGGGTATTCTACTGCCAAAACTGACAAAACCATTTTTTTTCGCTACGAATTATAAAATTATCAATAAATTTAAAGACTAAAAAGAGGATTTTCTTTTTATTTAATTTAAAAATAATTTCCACATGCTCTAAAAATAATTTTTATTATTTTTGAAATAGTTTTACTCCAATAAAACTATATAAATAATAAAATCAATAATTGAATGTAAAACTTTTGACTCACGCTGTATAAGACAGATTCTAGTATTTGACATTTACAAGTTTCGACTGTCAGTGCTGTGACAGTCGAAATTTTGATGAGCTGTAAACATTATTATGGTTATGCTTAATTTTTTACATTAAAATTTGACGAAATAGCCGCAAAACATCTTTTTTACCAAAAGTTTCAGTGATTTTACATTCGGCCTTATTTAAATAGCTTTTTAACAATTTCTACTATCAAAACTGACTTAAAACCATTTTTTTTGCTAAAAATTACAAAATTAGCAATAAACTCAAAGATTAAAAAAAGTATTTTCTTTAATTTCCACATGATCTAATAATAATTTTTATTATTTTTGGAATAGTTTCAGTCTATAATAAAATCAATAATTGATTGTAACTTTTGATTCACGCTGTATATGAGAAATTCTAGTATTTGACATTTACAAATTTTGACTGTCAGTTGGTTTTGATGAGCTGTGAGCATTATTATTGTTATGCTTAATTTTTTACAATAAAATTTAACGAAATAGCGGGAAAACATTGCTTTTGTCTTATTTAAATAGCTTTTTAACAAATTTGGAATTATGGGTATTCTACTGCCAAAACTGACAAAACCTTTTTTTTCGCTACGAATTATAAAATTATCAATAAATTTAAAGACTAAAAAGAGGATTTTCTTTTTATTTAATTTAAAAATAATTTCCACATGCTCTAAAAATAATTTTTATTATTTTTGAAATAGTTTTACTCCAATAAAACTATATAAATAATAAAATCAATAATTGAATGTAAAACTTTTGACTCACGCTGTATAAGACAGATTCTAGTATTTGACATTTACAAGTTTCGACTGTGTGTGCTGTGACAGTCGAAATTTTGATGAGCTGTAAACATTATTATGGTTATGCTTAATTTTTTACATTAAAATTTGACGAAATAGCCGCAAAACATCTTTTTTACCAAAAGTTTCAGTGATTTTACATTCGGCCTTATTTAAATAGCTTTTTAACAATTTCTACTATCAAAAACTGACTTAAAACCATTTTTTTTGCTAAAAATTACAAAATTAGCAATAAACTCAAAGATTAAAAAAAGTATTTCTTTAATTTTCACATGATCTAATAATAATTTTTATTATTTTTAGAATATAGTAGTTTCAGTCTATAATAAAATCCATAATTAAGTGTAAAACTTTTGATTCACGCTGTATAAGAGAGATTCTAGTATTTGACATTTACAAACGGTGATGATAGTGAGAAAAAGAGGAAAGAGAATAAAATATTTGTCCGATTTCGCTTTTATTATGGAAGTCACTGTAAATTTAAATAAATACCAACAAATGAGACGGAAACATTATTCAGAATAGAAAATAACAAGTTTACCTCATTTAGTATCGGCTAGATGAGAACAGTGGCGGTTGTTTGTTTGTTAAGTATGGATGTGTGTAGTTACATATGTGTAATAAATAGCCTCTCATATGTTAATTCGTCTCTACGTTATTTGAATATTTTTTCTCTTTTCGTTTTTCAAAAGTAGTTGTTGGCTCCCTCTACCAGAGTCTATTATCGGTTTAGTTTGGTTTATTTTTTTTATTTAATTCTAGTATGTGTGTTGTCAATGCTGATGAGTACACACACGGTAGCTGTGTTCGCTTATCATAAGTTCTCTCCTATTTATATCAGAACTCAAGAATTAATAGAATAAGGCGGACCAAATCCTACTAATAACCAATTCGTTAGATGAAAAGGCGAAAAGAGCATAAAACTCCTCTCAGCCTAGGCTCAAACATATTATTTTGTTTATTGTTCAGTTTTGAACTTATTTTTATATAATCAAAAACTATTAGTAAAAATTATTTATTTTTCACCCCATTTTTTTTATGTTGTTCATTTTTGGTTTTGTTTTCAAATGTACATACACGTATACAAATGGGCAGGCGAAATTTTCTGTCACTGTTGTTGTTTTTGTTGTTGTTGGTTAGTATTTGCTTCTTGCATCAGATTTCATCTTATCTGCGAAAGACTGAATAATAGAAAGCTAACGAAAACACTTTCGAAATAAATACTAACGAATAGACAAATATACTACGACTATAATATAACTTTGTCTATAAGTAAATAGAATATTAGATTTGGTGGCTAGTATTAGAATTTTTATATGATAAACGAACGCGTTCAAGGACTTATTCTATGCGACAGAGATTCCTATATACGCACACATTCATCCACATGAATCGGTGCTTGTAATGTTATTCATTGAGTGAAACGATGATAGGCCGCCAAAGAAGATAAGCTTGTACAAATAATAATAGACTGGAGAGAAAAGAACCAACAACAAATATTTTTTTTCCTACTCACAGAATTGATATTATAGAAATTTACGAATACACACATCGAAAGATTTAAATCTTACGTAGTTGTTTATTTATTTATAATTTGTCAATATAAATCAATAAAACAACAATCGAGAAAAAAATTCTATTATAAAACAAAAAAACTAAGCAGAATGCCTAGAACAATCTTATTTAAAAGTATCATAGCTAAGCATGTATGTGTGTGCGTATAGATATGAATATATTTTTTAATTAATTTTTTTTTTCATAGTTCTTTTTAAATATACACATAAGGATACAATCCTATTCTTTTTTGGGTGAAATATTAAAAATATTAAATTGAAAAAAACTCAAGTTTAGAAAAGAGCCCAGTAGATGTGCAACACACTCAATTTGAATTAATCCTTCTCTATTAGGCGACACTAGTAAAATTAGTCAGTTAAAAGGATAAGAGTATAATCTCTTTTAGGACTTTACAAAATTTTGTGAGCAACCGATAGCACGAATTTGCGTCAGAAAATTCAGGAACCGTGTTAAAACCGGAAGTTCTTATTTCAGTTTTTCGAAATAAACGATGTAGACCAAATAAACCCCTCCTCCAGTTGGTGCGCTACTGATATTGATGATTCTTAACCCCTGCGTACATGCGTTCCAACTGACCCTATAGCGTTCATTTAACATTGTTTTCGCTCAATTGCGTTCGGATATTTTCGAAAACATTAAGAATAAATAAAAATAAAAATATGATGGAAAGTAGAAAGAAAATATCATTTATTCCTTTTGAATGACCTTGTGCTATTATAAGGATATAATCCTATTCTTTTTCGGGTGAAATATTAGAAATATTAAATGGGAAAAACTCAAATTTAGAAAAGAGCTCAATTTGAATTAATCCATCTCTATTAGGCGACACTTGTTAAATCGGTCTGTTGCAAGGATAAGAGTTTATGTAGACCAAATAACCCCCTCCGCCGGTTGGTGCGCTACTGATATTGACGGGGCTTGTGTAAATCCCTTTTAGGACTTTATAAAATTTCGCGGAAAACCGATAGCACGAAATTGTGTTAGAAAATTCAGCTACATTTAACTGAATGTCGCCGTTAAAAAACCGGAAGTTCTAATTTCAGTTTTTCGAAAAACCTATGTAGACCAAATAAATTCCTCCCCCGGTTGGTGCGCTACTGATATTGACGATTCTTACCAATAAATAATATCCCTGCGTTCCAACTGACCCTATAGCGTTCATTTAACATTGTTTTCACTCAATTGCGTTAGGATATTTTCAAAAATATTAGGAATAAATAAAAAAAAATATGATGTAAAGTAGAAGGAAAATACGAGGTCTGTTCAAAAAATATCGCGAATTTTGTGTTTTTTAAAAAAAAAATTTTTTTCATGAATATCTATTTTGTCCCTTTCAAAGTAATCCCCACCAGATATTATACACTTATGCCAACGTTTTTTCCAATCCTCGAAGCACTTCAAAAAATCATTTTTTGTGATCTTGTTCAGCTCCTCCTTCGATGACGTCCTTATCTCCTCAATCGTAGCGTAGTGTCGTCATTTCATAGCGCTCTTCAGTTTCGGGAACAAGAAAAAGTTACAGGGGGCCAGATCTAGGGAATACGGTAGCAGCGACATTATTAGTGTGTTGTTTTTGGCCAAAAATGGCAAAAGCCAATTTTGGTTCTTCCACAAATTCGGGCGTTTCTGGAGGATTGATTCGCGCAACTTGCGCATTTCTTCCAGGTAATATTCCTTATTGACCGTTCTAACCTGTAGCAAGAACTCATGATGCAGCACGCCCCTGCATTCGAAGAAAACTGTAAGCAAAACATTCACATTCGACATTTTCGTCGTTCACATCTCGGCCCTCTGAAAACATTTTGTACCACCGATAAACGTTGCTTCGGTCCAAGGTAACTTCATCATATGCCACAGTCAACATTCGGAATGCGTCCGCGCAATTAATTTTGGTTTTCACACAAAATTTGATACAGATTCTTTGGTAAATTTTTTTGGAATGGGCAAAAATCGAAGACGAGCCAAAACACGTGCAAGCAAAGCGGCTGTCAAAAATTAACTGAACATTCAAAATGGCCGAACCGTTCGGCTTAAGTGAGAGACATGAGTACCACAATAACGCCACAAAAAATTGAAAATCGAATATACGTAACCCGCGGAAATTCAAAATTCGTGATACTTTTTGAACAGACCTCGTATCGTTTATTTTTTTGTTATAATTTCAAAATTTTCATTCACAATCACCTCATCTGTCGTTTATCATTTTTACCAAAAGATATGATGAAAACAAGTTTTTCCTGTCCGAGCAAACAAGAAAAAACCGGAATACCCACAAGTGAGCCTAAAATCTAAAGCTTAAAGTTACCTAATTTTTGCAAAATAAAATTCGTTTCTTTTTAGAATATATTGAATGATGATTTGCGAAACTCCGAAAATAAGAACTACTTTTTTTATAACATTTAATTGTTGTTCGAATATAAATTATCGAAAAGTTCAAAGAAATAATAAAAGAAAAAAAAAACGTAATTCGAAAAAAAAGGTGTAGGCATATTTTCGCAATTTATTTATTTACATTTTTACAATTTGGATATTTTGGTTTTAATATAAATTTTTTTTGTATATAATATGTTCAAATTTTGATATGATTGTATTTTTATTTATAGTTTAAAACTAAAATCGAAAGTAGGCCAAAATAAAGATAGTTTTTAAAAAATGTGAACTTTTTTTTTGTTTTAAACATTTCAAATTTGTATGGGTGTGCCCCTGTATTTGAATATATTTATGAGTGGTAGTGTAAGTTTGTACCTAAAATAAATTGTCATCAATTTTCGAATTTCGGTCAGTGTTTATATAAAAATTCTTTAGCGATAATAAAGAAGAAACAAAATTTTTGAGGGTGAAAATTATACAAGAGCAAATATTCAAAGCTTATTTACGAGCATTGTCTGAACATAGAGATTTATGAACGATTGCCCGCCTACATCCCTTAAATATTGCCGCCATAATTCCCACCACTTCTCCATCCCAAGTTTCTATCGTTAGTACAAAATTCTTAGTGATTGGATTAAAAATTAAAATAGGACTTATTTCAGATCATATTTTCAGTGCTCCATAAATTATAGGATTTTCTGTCTGCTGCTCTAGCTTATTTTCTTGGACTAGTGAGTGGGTGGTTAGGTAGATAGGTCAGTTGGTAATTTAGTGACAATGAAAAGAAAGACGTTAAATTTACATTTTTATATGCTCTCTCCGAATAGTTTTAATTTTATTTTTTCATATATCCTCTTTTCATAACATCCAAACATCCTTTTCCCAATATTATTACAAAATCGTAACTAACCACCAAGAACTGAGAGCGCATTTATTTGAGCCTTCAAATTTTTTTTTTCACCAAATTTTATTCAATTTTTCTTTAATAGTATTTATTATATTTAATAAACCATGTAAACTATTTAATAAAAAATAAAAAATAAACTTTTTTTTGTGGAAAAAAAACAACGACAAATTGAATAATAAAAATTTAAAAAATAAAATAAAAATTAGCACACAAAATTTTATTGAAAAAAAGAAATTACAATTTTTATCGAATGTGCAAAAAAGTGTTTTTTAGTGAGTTTTTGAGTTCGAATTTGAAAAAAAATATTAACGAATTAACGGGGGAAAAATTTGTAGAGAAAATAATATCATGTTCGTTTGTAAGTAAGGACTTTTTATAGTTTTGTGAAAATATCAAGAGAAAAAGACACAATAAAACAAAACCAACAAACTGGATTATACCAAAGAATGGGATTTATACAAAATTATGGATACCGAACATACAGACAGTATGAACTCATCGAACTATTATCCTGCATTAAGTAGTCAAATGACAAACGGCGGCTGCTATAATAATCAGGGCTACCCTATGGCAACAGGATGCTATTCGGATGAGTCCGGTGAAGAGGGCTCAGTTGCCAATTATCCGATTTACCAGCAGCAACAACAGCAACAGTCTCAGCCTCATCATGAACTGTCACATCTGCAGCAGTTGCAGATGCAACAGTTCCGCCCGCAGCAACAGTTCCAGCAACAGCAACATCAGGAGCTGGATCGGCAGCAGCAACCGCAGCAGCAGCCGCAGCAAAATTCTCCATCACTTTTATACTGTGATACACCATTTCAGCCTCCCTCTACTTCATACTATTCGTCAAATTACTACCCGAGCACAAGTGCAATAGAACCGAGCCAATCTTATCCCAGCTCCATTGGCCAAGTGCCATGGTACCAACCACCAATAGCTGCCCAACAGGATCAAATGATGAACATGCTGCACTTTTCGAACAGGTAATTTCCGCCGATCGAATTTAAACAGTTCCAAATGCTCAACGGCCATTCATCGCAACTAAATGCGCTTAAAATTCAAATTTCTTGTGTTAACAAATTGACCACATTTCCAAAAAAAAAAAATATGGCAACAAATTGTTCCTTTATTATTTTTTTTATTCTGTCAATTTTTAAAAATTATTGAAAATTTTATTGTACAATAATTTACATCTGCTAGAATTTAAAGAAAATTCAACTATCAATCAAGTACAAGAAATTGTTTCAATAATTAAAAAAAACCAATGAAAACTAGTAAGGCCTACAACATTAATGTTAAATCATTTTATTATTAAATTAATATTTATTTATTGCTTATAAATAAATTTGAAAAAAAAAATGACAGCAGACGGCAAAAAGTCACGTTTTTCTTCTTGATGTTTTCCAATTTGACATTTTTTTATCGATATGATAGTTGTCGATAAAAAAAATATATAAACAAAATAACTAATTCTCTTTTATTTAATATTTTCACATTTAATTTTAATGGATTTATGCACACCGATTGATTTATTAGCCGCGCATTGTTAGTCGATATTTGCAATTACACAAATTCGATTTCGTTCGAAGCGATCACGTTGCCTGCAATGTTGCCATGACCACATCACACCACACTGCACAACATGCTACACACCACAAAATATTGTAGTTATTCACCATCTTTCATCATTTCCACCATTTTCCACCGCTTCGGCCATATTTTGGCTGGCAGACGAGAACCAGCGCCACTACTAACACATCAGCAGCTGTCAGAATTCATAAAGTTACCATCATAAAAATTGCATTTGTTTTTATTTCTCTTCTAGTATTTTTTGTTTTTATTATTATTATTTAGCTAATGCGGTTAGCGTTTTATTTTTTGTGTTAGTTTTTAATAGGAAAATTCACGTGTACAATCCGCCCGAGTGGGTTGCAAAACGAATTGATCTGTTTTGCAATAAATCGGCGGACCTAGAATACTGCAAATTTGAAAACGTAAAAAACTTAGCTATTTTGTTTATGTCACGTAAAATTTGTTCCTTTTCTATAAAGTTTGTTGCCTGCTTTTTAGTCTGGCCGGTTGTATAAACTCAAATCCGCTGTTTGGTCATAGATGGCGTGACTGAGCGTATTAAGTTATCATGGGCACGCCATACTTTGTTTTTTTATGAGATTGACATCTGTCAACATTAATTAGTGCACATTGTCAGCAATTTTGTACAACAACATACATTTTTCCTTTGGTAATCATGTCTAGTTTTGTGCCAGAAAAAGAGCATATGCGGAAAGCTCTGCTTTTGTGCTTCAATTTGAGCAAATCGACTGCCGAAATTGGTTTCGTCGGTTCAAAGACGGCAATTTTAACTTGTGAGACAAGAAGCGTAAAAATCGGCCTAGGAAGGTTGAGGACCATCAATTGCAGGCTCTTTTGGACGAAGACGATACCCAATCGCAAAAAATGCTCGCGGAGCAATTGGGTGTTGTTCAACCAGCCATTTCCATGCGTCTGCGTGCCATGGGGAAGATTGAAAAGATCGGAAAATGGGTGCCCCATGAATTGAACGACAGACAGATGGAGCGATGCGAAATCGTGCGCGCCAGACAAAAAAGAAAGTCGTTTCTGTATCGGCGATGAAAAGTGGATATATTTCGAGAATCCTAAACGCAAGAAATCGTGGTTGATCCCGGCCAACCATCAACATCTTCCCCACGACCAAATTGCTTCGGACGGAAGACGATGCTGTGCGTTTGGTGGGATCAGCAGGGTAACGTCGACTATGAGATGTTGAAGCCTGGTGAAACTGTCAATGCCCACCGCTACCACCAACAACTGATGAAATTGCACCACGGTCTGCGTGAAAAAAGGACGGAATATCAACAAAACCATGACAAGCTGATTTTCCTCCACGACAACGCACCATCGCACACGTCAAAAATTGTCCGAAAGTACGGTGCTACCCCACCCCGGTTATTCACCAGACCTGGTCCCTTCCGACTACCACCTGTTTTCGACGATGGCCCACGCGCTCTCTGAGCAGCCCTTCGATTCTTACGAAGACGTCCGAAAATGGCTTGATGGGTGGTTTACCTCGAAAGAGAAGGAATTTTTTCGGCGTGGTATCCATAAATTGCCCGAGAGATGGGGAAAATGTGTAGCTAGCGAGGGCAAGTACTTTGAATAAATTTGTTTTTGCTTTCTATAAAAAAACATTTGTTTTTTAAACTAAAAAACAACGGATTTAAGCTTATACATCTGGTATATAAAAACTCCTTGCTTCGCTCTCTTAGAAGCATCTGTACGTAAATAAATTATCATAAAAGTAACGTCATCGACAGCAGCCATTAAATTGGAAAGTAATTTCGTTTCATTATCCTTTTGGAACACTATATCTCTCCTATTGACCAATTCTGGGTTTTTTTTCTTTAAGTGAATCATTCAATCTGTCCAACTGGTTATAGTACACTTCAGAATTGATCGATGTCTTGCTCGGTAGAAGCTCCAAAAAACGATTTTTTTTAATGAATATTGACTTTCAAAGTGCTTGGAGCCGGTTCATCTTTCCTACTCCAGGATCTTTTGCGCTTAACATTGTTGTAGATAACCCATTTCTCGTCTTCAGTAATGATAGGCTTCAAAAATATATCATTTTCTTGGCGTTTGAGAAGCAAATCACGAACGTCAATACGATGGCACAAATTTTTTTCCGTAAGAAGATGAGCAACTTATATGTCGAGCTTTGACATAAAACCTAACGATTTGAAATGATCATGAACGGTCTAATTCGATAAATTTAATCTCTCATCGATCTTATGAGTTGTTATTCGCCGGTTTGCATCAATTAATGTCTTTATTGTGTCTTCATCAGCTTCAAATGGCCCTCCAGAACGTGATGCATCTTCGAGATCAAAATGCCGGATCGAAATTTTGCGAACCCGTTTTGGCACTGGCGCTCACTTACCATCGGATATTTTTTTTCTTGCTTGAACAGCATTTTTATCTTTTCTATAGTAAAAAAATAATATATGCTTTTCATATTTAAAAGAGTATCAACCAAAAACTGCTTTGCCGAATCAATCGAATTTTTCCACAAACAAGCCTTGCTATGTCAGCTGTCAAAATAAATATGATTATGCAGCTTAAGTGTGAAGTTGGTTGTGAAAAAATACAATTAAGTCCTCTGTTGGGAAAAAACGAAATTACTTTTCGAACAACCCAATAATACGCAAAACAGATAAAAAAAAATTCATTTTTCAAAATTCCCAGTTTGCAATTTGAACATTTTTTTCCCATACATGGCAAAATGCCTTAGGTCGTCATTTCAAAATCAAAATATTAATAAAAATAATCATTTGAAAAATTGATTTGTTCATACAAACTATGCGGGATTATTTGAATAGTTTCCATCTCACGATTCGATGGAACGATCAAAATTTGAATTTCGATTAAATAACAATTTGTGCTAAATTTAAGTAAATCAACCAAAAATATTAAGTTTATTTTTTAAAAATAAATGTTAAAAAAAATCGAAATAAAATGTTTTGACTCGAAACTGAACAGCTTTTTTAGCTAATTTTTAAAAGATCAATTTTATTTCGAAAGCTCAATTTTCTTACCAATTTGTAATAGGAAAAAAAAGCATTTCAAATAAAAATTTCCTGTTAAATTCGAGGCAATTTTGAGGATAATTTTAAGATGAAATTTTTTTTGAATTAGGAAAATTAAATTTCCAGAAATTAGTACATTTTAAATTTCTTAAAATTGAAACTATTTAAGAGGAATTTTTAATAAAACAAAAAATTTTTTGAGCAATATTTCTAGCTTCCATTAAACCAGCTGGAAGAAAATAATTCTAAGTCCAAATTGGATTTTTTTATACAACGCCTAAAGTTGTTAATATAAAAAAGGATGAACGCGTTTTTTTTAGCTTGGCTTCCCATTGAGTTCTTCTAAAATGTCCGCTTGAAAATGCCTAGATTTTTAAAAAAAAATATCGCATTACTAAATTATGCGGCATTGTTAGTTTTTGTTGTATCTTTTGTATAAGAATTTTTTTCAATAAAATTTTTCACTATATTTTTATGATGATTAAATATAATCAATAATTATTATCAGTTGTGAGACTGGTCGTAAATATTTTCTTTTACATTTTTTATCACAAACTAACGATTCTTTAGACACAATTTCTGAGGATTCTTTCCGACAATATCTATCTGATCAATAGTTTATTCACATTTGCTGATTTTTTTGGGGAATTCTCCAAAAAAAAACTCTTCTGATCAGAATTCATATTTTTATCACTGTTTTTTTATTTATTTAATTTTTATTTTTAGTATCTATATCAAAAAAAGTATAAAATGTAAATAAAAATTTACATTTTATAAAAAAAAACTCTAGCCTTTTATTTCAATTTTTCTAATTAATAAAATTTTTAAAAAGGTAGATGACCTTTTAAAACATTTTTTATTTTTCCAAGTAAAAAACCAACCAAACCCAAACTGAATTGAATATAAAATGACCAAATTAGACTTTTAGATTGTGTTGTTGACGTTTTTAAGTAAATTTTAATTTTAAAGAAAAACAAAAATTTTGATATATATATTAATTTTTATGATAAACATTAAATTTGTTGTTATTGATTTGTGAATAATTGATTTGGATTTATTGAACTTTTTTTTGTTCTGTTTTTTTTTTTTTTTTTTTGAACGAACATGTTGTTTAGCAAAATTAAACTCGGTTGTTTGTACGCGTGACGAAATTTCCCTTTTTTCGTCTTATTGACTTTTTAATCTAGAATAGGTAGCGCAATGGGAATATTGGATAAATTTTAAGAAATTTATTCTGTTTTCGATACATCGCCTACCACTTTCTACCTGCCTACATAATTTATCTGTTTCTGATCCATGATGGTATTTAAGACGTGATGTAAATCGACAAAGAAATATCACACAAACACAAGACTTGATCAAAAAATATCCTATCCCAGCTAGAACTTTTGATAATTTTTTTCTAATTTGTTGATTTTCAAAATAAATTTCAGCAATTTTTTTGTTAAAAATAACAATTTTGCCTTTTTATTTTATGAAAAAAAAAATAAATTCAAATTTTCTAGAAAGTAAAAAAATTAGCATATATCAAATGGACGGTACAATGGCTAATGGAATTATGCAGTAAAATTTTCGAATTAATAATACCAGAATTGGTTTTTTTTAAAAAGAAAATTGAAGAAATTTTTGCAAAAATCTATTCTGCGGCGAATTTGTATATTATCTTAATAAACATCTACTGATAAATACTTCTCTTTTAAAATGAATAAATTAAATTTGCAAATTCTTTTAATTTAAAAAATATGTGTATATATATCTTTGCTTTTTTGTTTGTACGAGGTCTGTTCAAAAAGTATCGGGAATTTTGAATTTCAGCGGGTTACGTATATTCGTTTTTCGATTTTTGACAAGTTCGGCCATTTTGAATGTTCAGTTAATTTTTGACAGCTGCTTTGCTTGCACGTGTTTTGGATCGTCTTCGATTTTTGCTAATTCCAAAAAAAATGAATCAAAGAATCTGTATCAAATTTTGTGTGAAAAACAAAATTAATTGCGTGGACGCATTCCGAATGCTGACTGTGGCATATGATGAAGCTACCTTGAACCGAAGCAACGTTTATTGGTGGTACAAAATGTTCTAGCAACGTTTATCAGTGATACAAAAAAGCGCGCCAAGTTCGGTCGATTGTGAAGGTTTTGCTTACAGTTTTTCTCGATTGCAGGGGCGTGGTGCATCATGAGTGCTTGCCACAAGGTAGAACGGTCAATAAGGAATATTACCTGGAAATTGCGCGAATCAATCCGCCAGAAACGTCGGATTTGTGGAAGAACAAAAATTGGCTTTTGAACCATGATGACGGCCCTGCTCACGCATCGTTGCTTGTGCGCGAATTTTTTGCCAAAAATAACACACTAATAATGCCGCAGCCACCGTATTTCCCAGATCTGGCACCCTGTGACTTTTTCTTGTTCCCGAAACAGATTCTTTGATCCATTTTTTGGAATGGGTAAAAATCGAAGACGAGCCAAAACACGTGCAAGCTAAGCAGCTGTCAAAAATTAACTGAACATTCAAAATGGATGAACTTGTTGGCATAAGTGAGAGACATGAGTACCAACATAACGCCACAAAAAATCTAAAATCGAATATACGTAACCCGCGGAAATTAAATATTCGCGATACTTTTTGAACAGACCTCGTATATTTGTCAAAAAAGAACTTATATTATAGAATTCGTAAGTTTGAATTTTTTCTAAAGAAATTTTACCAATCGGAACTGTCCGGTCGACAGTTTCAAATTAATTCGAAGAATTGAGGTAATAATGGTAGTTTGATCCGGGATTTTCTAAGGGGAATGATTTTTGCTATAAACCAAGTCACTATCAGTGATTATCCTTATCAACATAGTCACTGTATGATTAAAGAATAGAAATCCCATCAAGGATATTCGACATATTTTATCACCACAGTTCCCTTCTTACTACTGCTCCTACCACATCTACGTTCATGGATTCTGACACTTTTTTTTTTATATCTAAAAAAAAATGGCTTTCATTTTCTAGGTAGCAACAAGTGCGATCGCTATGAACCATGTTTAGCAAAATTAGTTTAATTTGCCAATAAAATTGTACAAACATAACAGCAAAAAAAAATTTGTTGATTTTTAAATAAAATGCACTAAAAGAGAAAAGTTCTGCGAACTCGTATTTGAACAATTGTATAACAGAAAAGGGATATCCGTTTGTTCTCTATTCTTTGCACATGGTTGACGTCTTCGATTGTAAATTGTGGGCATTTTCTAAACGTAGAACAACTGAAACAGTTTCACTATTCAAATCAATAATGAAGAAAGAGACAGAAGGAGAGGGAACTAAACAAAAATGCTGTCGAAATTTTGTTGGCAATACATTCGTAAGAAAGCACACACTAGCAAAATAACAGAAACGCCGTAAATCATTGGGGGCCAATTTTAAAAGTTCAGTATGCGATTGAAGCGGTTCGTTTAATACCATTTTTCGCATGTGATGTCATTTATCCGTAAACAAATCGATTTTTTAATATTGCGGCTTTTTTGTTGTTGTTTGATGGAATTAGTTTTGGAAATTTGCAATAAAACACAATATTCTATTTTAAAATATTATTTATTATATATTTTTATTGTATTTATTTCACTATAAAAAAATATAAATTGCATGTTATTTGATTATATCAAAACAGTACAAATAAAAAATCCATTCTTAAAAAATGCATAATAAAATGGTAATTTAAATAGGTATGTGTATGTGCATTTAATATAAATTTTAAAATAAAGCATTAATTCAGTTGACAGTCAAGCTGACAAGTTTGACGTCTGTCTGCACCACCTGCTGTCGGATTTGTTTTTCAGCACTTTCAGAAGGGTACTTTAAGAAGCCAAAGGACTTGTACGCTATCAAAATGTTTGATGTGAATTCTTCTTCTAAAGCTGAAAGACAGTCTTCGCTAGCTAAAAAACAATAAAGCCTGATATGTATTCGACCATTTTTTCACTATATTCATTAAGTGCATATATTGTAGGTTAATAAAAAAATCATGGTCGCTTAAAATATTCATTTAACTCATCTGTAATTAAATTTTCTTACACACACTTTACGTACGCCGGCACTGAACTATTTTCTCCGGTAAACATTGAACTGTCAACATCACATTTGTTAACATTTATTAAATGATGAACTTTTTACTTTTTAACCACTTTTTAGACAAAATAAATCATTAAAATCAATTTAAACACATCACAAAATAAATTTTTATAAAAATTAAAATGTCAACTTACCGAAAGAAATAAATTCCCGGCAACCCTTTATAAAACCCTTCATTTATTCTGAAATAAAAACTTCCTATTAAATATTATCAACAACATAACTATTTATCTAGTAAATACATCAAAAAAGATAAAAACCACACTTTAACTTGCACTTTTCGATAAGTGTCAAAATAATTACTTTAAAAACAACAAAACTTGGCAAGCATTGCGGTATGCTACCACTTTAATTGAGAATAGCCTGTTTAAATACTATCCGAAAGTCTACAAAATTATGGCACTTGTTATTTACAAAATAAATAATAAACCTAAAATACAATTGCATTTAAAAAAAAAAACAAATCTTTCCTTCTGTCATGTTTAAAATGAATATTCAATAAATTTCCATTACGAACACTAGATGTCAGTGGGTATTATGTCTATATAAAATTTTTTTCACAAAATTTTGTGTAGATTTTTTCTATGCTTCCATATTTTTGTGTAAATTTTTTTTTAAAAACAACAAAAGTTACTTTCATGGAGAATGGCTTGTTTTAAAACTCTCCGAAAGTCTATAAAATTGAGGCACTTGTTATTTGGTTGTTATTTACAAAATAAATAATTAATTGCATTTAATACCAGAATATTTAAAAAAAAAAAAATCATGCCTTCTATTCTATTACCAATACTAGATGTCAGTGAGTGTTAGTCTACATAAAAAACTCTATACAAAAGTATGCAAGCGTTACGATTTCTCGCCGCTTTTGCAATAATTCAGCCAGCAAATTACGTATACATATACGAAAATCTGACGTACAGGCCTATCCAGGTATTGTTTAATCTAAGAGTTTTCTAAAGCTACGATGAGACCATTCGAGAATGCTCGAATTTTCGAAAATGTTGGACGAACACTTTCTCCTCGAACAAACATATTCGGGACGAAGACAAAATGGAAAATCCTGACATCTATTATCTGATAGCAAAAGCCTTAAAACATTTACACATTTTCAATGATCCATTTTTTATTTACTTTCTGTTCGAATCAATATTTTTTCTTATTCTATTCGACATTTTGAAAAAAATTCCTCTTTACTCTGAAAATTATTAAAAATATTCTTTTCATAAGAAACGTAATAAATTAAAATTTCTTTAAGAACAACTGTACAAATATTTAAAAGCTTTTAGCCTTTTTTGGTGATGAAAAAAAATTCAACAACAGAAAAAAACATTATCAAAATTTTTATTTTAAAAGTAAATTAACCTCAATAAAATATGTGTTATGATTAAAAAAAATTAAATTTAATTTAAAAAAAAAAAAAAAAAAAACGCATTTGCTTCTATTCAAAATAAATGCCAATTTTTGTTGATTTAAAACGCCAAAGTACGCTTATTTTTTGATGAAATACGAAAGTAAAAGAAAAAATTATTAAATCGATTTTTGATCATCCATGGAGTTTTTTTTTAATTGATTCGTTAAAAGGGGGAGGAGGTAGTGATTGGGTAATTATAAGTAAAAATAGAACCGCTGATGATGACAAGTTTGGTTAAAATGCTATTCCGCATATTATATATAACCTTGCAGTGTACAATCAACTTTTGCGTGTTCAATTTTTGTGCTAATTTTGGTATTATTTCGGGTAATTCTCAACTTACCGGCAACCGATGCCGTGATTCAACTACCTTTGATGTAGTCTCCTCCTCATAATTACTTCCATTCGAAATGCTACGTAATCAATTCAGAAATGGAATTTTGCATAAATACTTGTTCCGATCGATTGTTTTTGTTTTTCTTCAACAATTTAAATGATCAATTCAGCTGATTCGATAAAATTATTCACTAAATAAACTTTAAGTCTGAATAGAAATTTGTTTTTGTCGTCAATCGGAATATTTGATGGAGAATTTATGAAAATTTTCCATACCTAGACAGTATTATTTATATACTTAACTATTAACGATATTCTTTTATATTCAATAAAATAATAAATATCTTTGTTTAATAGTCAAGTTTTCTTTAAAGATGGGAAAATCGAATTTAATTGATCTCCCGCCACCCTCTAGCAAATTTGTTTGCTATTTTTCATGTTATTTCTATAAATAATAGCATTAAAACAAGTGGATTTATAATAAATATATTTAAAGGATTTTTTTTTCCTTCTTCTTATCAGTTGATTTCCCTAAACGACAACAAACATTCGTACAACTACAACCCTCACTATAATACCAAAAAAAAAAAAAAAAGTATTTATTTTACCTGGTCTAAGTCATCAAAATAGTCCAAAATAGAAATTATTTACTCAATACTTCTTTGTATAATTAGCCTACAAAATTAAATTCGATCAAAATAATATTTGCAACAGAAAAAAATATACACTAAATCATCAGAAGAGCAATTTGTTAAAATAATCGCAAAATATTTGCCAAATATTTTGGGTTTTTTTTCTTATTCAAATATTTCAATTAATTAATAGACCATATTTATTATTGATAAAATTCAAATTCGATTCGGGGTTAATAACAAACAAACAAAAAATGATTATTTAATAAATAAAAGAGAATGTGCATTGAGAGAAAATTTACACAAACATATAGCCTTGACCGTATATAACGAGAGTATTACGATCAGACAACCTTATTAAATATGTTAATTAATTGAGCAATTGAATTAAAATGAAATTTTTGGGTAATTTATTGAAATTCCTCAAATTATGTGAAATTAAAAGAAATTTGCAAACGGTTTAGAAAAGAAATTGATACCAAATGCAAAATAGAAGGCTAAGCGAGTATAGTTGGTGATAAAATATGTCGAATGTCCTTGATGAAATTTCTATTCTTTAATCATACAGTAACTATATACTAGGTGTATGAGCTTAAATCCACTGGTTGATAATAGATGGCGTGAGTGAGCGTATTAAGCTACCATGGGCACGCCATACTTTTTTTTATGCGTTTGACATCTGTCAACATTAATCAGTGCACATTGTTAACAATTTCGTACAACAACATATATTTTTTCTTTGGTAATCATGTCTAGTTTTGTGGCAGAAAAAGCGCATATACGGGAAGCTCTGCTTTTTTGCTTCAATCGGCTGCCAAATCACATCGGAAACAACGTGCCGTGATTGGTTTCGTCGGTTGAAATGCGCTGATTTTGACTTGTGGGACAAGAAGCGTGAAAATCGGCCTAGGAAGGTTGAGGACCATCAATTGCAGGCTCTTTTCGACGAAGACGATACCCAATCACAAAAATGCTCGCGGAGAATTTCGGTGTGACTCAACCAGCTATTTCCATGCGTCTGTGTGTCATGGGGAAGATTGAAAAGATCGGAAAATGGGTGCCGCTTGAATTGAACGTCAGGCAGCTGGAGCGATGCCAAAACACATGCGAAATCTTGCTCGCCAGATCAAAAAGAAAGTCGTTCGTGCATCGGATTGTGACAGGCGATGAAAAGTGGATATATTTTGAGAATCCTGAATGCAAGAAATCGTGGGTTGATCCCGGCCAACCATCAACATCTTCCCCAAGACCAAATCGCTTCGGACGGAAGACGATGCTTTGCGTTTGGCAGGGTATCGTCTACTATGAGATGTTGATCCTGAACTACCACCTGTTTTCGTCGAAGGGCCACGCGCTCGCTGAGCAGCACTTTGATTCTTACGAAGACGTCCGAAAATGGCTTGTTGGGTGGTTTGCCTCGAAAGAGAAGGAGTTTTTTTTGGCATGGTGTCCACAAATTGCCCGAGAGATGGGAAAAATGTGTAGCTAGCGAGGGCAAGTACTTTGAATAAATTTGTTTTTGCTTTCTATAAAAAAAAGCATGTGTTTTTTTGACTTATGCACCTAGTAGATAAGGATAATCACTGATGTTGACTTGGTTTACAGCAAAAATCCTCCTTGTAGAAAATTCCGGACCAAACTACCATTATTACCTCAATTATTCGAATAAATTTGAATCTTTCGACCGGATGATCCCATTGGTATAATTTCTTTAGAAAAAATCCAAAACGAATAAGTGGAAGTCATTCTAAAAACTGAAATAACCTCAGAAGCGAATGAAAATCCTTATGGAGCATGTAAAAGAAAGTCGATCGCAGTACGGTAAGTAATATCGAGTCCAAAACTCAAACACAATTGCAACGAGAAAGAAACTTCATCTGATCAGCTGATTTATAGTTTTCGACTTAGATTATAGAAGAACTGGATTCTGTTCAAATTTTGTTGGCAATCCATTCGTAAGAAAGCACACATTAGCAAAATAGCAGAAACGGCGTAAATCACTGGGGGTCAATTTTAAACTTCAGTATGCGATTGAGGCGGTTCCATTTTCATATGTGATGTCATTTATGCATAAACGAATAGATTTTTGATATTGAGGATTTTGTTGTTTGATGGAATTTAGTTTTGGAAATTTGCAATAAAACACAATATTCTATTTTAAAATATTATTTATTTATTTATAATGTCGTAATTCCTGAGAATACCCGATGCTGCTGCCACAATCCACTTTTTCCTCAACCATTTATTTTATGGAAACATGTAATGTTAACATATGAATATGCGATCGTTACATTTACTTGTAACGATCGTATATTTCCGACGATCGTTACAAGTAAATGTAACGATCGCTTGCATACATTTGTTGTTTTTTAAGGAATTCAAAAAATGTCTATTACGAAAACTGGATATCAGTTCGTGTCATGTTTACATAAAAAAATCTACACAAAGGTATGCAAGTCGAAGGTTTTCGACTTCGATTAAAGAAGAACTGGATAGGCCGATACGTCAGATTTTCGTATTTGTGTACGCAATTTTATGTCTGAATTATTGCAAGAGCGGCCAGAAATCGTACTGCTTGCATACATTTGTATAGATTCTTTTATGCAGACATGACACCCACTGTCATCTATTGTAGTATTTGTAATAGAAATTTATTAAATATTCATTTTAACTCATTTATTCCAAGCAAAAATATAATTTAAACATGACAGAAGGTAAGATTTTTTTTTTCAAATGCAATTGTATTTTAGGTTTATTTTTTATTTTGTAAATATCA
Source organism: Atherix ibis (assembly GCA_958298945.1). Lineage (NCBI taxonomy): Eukaryota > Metazoa > Arthropoda > Insecta > Diptera > Athericidae > Atherix > Atherix ibis. The sequence continues at coordinate 121,248,899 of OY282606.1, forward strand.
ATTGCCTCAATTTTGTATACTTTCGGAGAGTTTGCAAACACGCTATTCTCCATTAAAGTGGTACCTTACCGAAATGCTTGCATACTTTTGTTGACATTTAGATACTTGTCGCGGAGTGAATGTTTAAATACGGTTTTCGTAAATTTTAAATAGTTTCCGAACAAGTTAGTATAAAATAGGCAGTTTTTATTCCAGTGTTCTTACGAATGTATTCTCAAAGGAATTTAGAAAGAATTTTTGTGTAAAGGTCTTTCCAGTTCTTCTATAATATAAGGTTTTCGAGGAAATTGCACTCTGCGTGTTCCCTCACTGTTCCAACAAGTTTTTCCCTTAAAAACACTGCACTTTTATTTTTTTTTAAACCAATCACTTATATATTTATAAATTATACTTTATTCAATTATTAATATAAGGCAAAATTGTGTATTCATTCACTTGGCTTATTTTCGACTTAAATTTGATTATTATTTTTACTATCATTTAATTTTTTACAGAGCATCAATAATTTTGTTTTGAATTTGCTTAAATGTACTCTCTTTAAAAGGACATATATTGCTCCTTTTCAGCAACGATATATAGGGTTTTCCAAAAAGAGTGATATGATTTCTTGTCAAAAAAAAACACACTAATTGTTAAGGATATTCAAATGTTTTTTTATTTAATGTGAAGTACAATCGATACAATTAAGTTGTGAATAAAAAGTCATTCAAATTGCCTCCACGACTTCTTTTGCAGGAACAAATTCGATGAACCCAATTTTCGAGCACTTTTTCCACTAAATCAAGTCGTATGTTATGAATAGCACGTTCAATATTGACTTCTAAAGCTTGAAGAGTCTGGTTTATTGCTAAAGACCAATGACTTCAAATAACCCCACAAGAAATAGTCTAATGGTGTTAAATCACAAATTCTTGGAGGCCATTCAATGTCACAATTTCTTGAAATAATCGAATCTCCAAACTTTTCTCGCAATAATTCGGTTGTTACACGTGCTGTGTGGCACGTAGCCCCGTCTTGTTGGAACCAGATGTTGTCAAGATCAACTTCTTCCAATTTCGGCCATAAAAAGTTGGTTATCATCGATCTATACCGCTCTCCATTGACAGTAACAGTGTTACCAACTTCATTTCGAAAGAAGTACGGACCGATGATTCCACCAAACTAAAAACCACACCAAACTGTCAATTTAGGTGAATATAATAGGTGTTCATGAGTAATTTGTGGATTTTCTTCGCACCAGAATCGACAGTTTTGTTTATTTACCGCACCACTCAGATTAAAGTGAGCGCACGAAAAGTTGCAATTGGAGAACGATTATTTTGATAATAAAATTGAATAATTTGTAAACGTTGTTCTTGCGTATATCTCTCCATGATGAAATTGTAAACATTACTCAATATCATGACATATTACAAATGGCCGAAACGTCACTTAGAAATCATATCACTCTTATTGGAAAACCCTATACTTATAACCGATATCAATTTCTATTGCACAATCTCGCTAAGTAGTAATTGGTTACGAATATTTGCTTTTGTTCGTCTATCAGAAGAGTTACTATTACTAATCAAAAATAAATTTAAATTGAAAATAATTCTTCTTTTAATCAAATAGGAAGAAAATCAAAGAAAAATTAGTTATGCGCAAAAAAACCTTTTCAAAGGGTCGTCCCGCTTCCTCCTCAAATCGATTATTTCCAAGGTCCAATCATTCTTTCAAGGTTGTCCTAGCTCTATTATAATCCCGAAAAATGACAAGATAATTAATATTGGAGAAAAAGTTCTAACAAAAATGTGGAGAGCGAACAACATTAACAGACAGAAATAAGAATACGTTAACGAAGGGTGAAACGGAAGCAATAAAGAAATAATCATAAATTATTGGGGTCACCCTTAGATTAAAGAAGTACTGGATAGGCCTCTCCACAAAAATTCTGTCCAACTTTTGTGGCAATACATTCATAGAACGCACACACATGCAATACAACAGAAATGGCGTAAATCATTGGGGGCAAAATTAAAAGTTCAGTATGCGATTGAAGCGGTTCGTTTAAAACCATTTTCATATGTGATATCATTTATGCGTAAAGAAGCAGATTTTTTAATATTGCGGGTCTTGTTGTTCGATGGAATTAGTTTTGTAAATATGCAATAAAACGCAGTATTTTTTTTTTAAATATTTATTTATTTATTCTATATTTTCATTTTATTTATTTCACTGTATATTATTTATTCTTGGGAATACCGGATGCTGCTGCCACAATCCACTTTTCCCGCAACCATTTATTTTGTGGGAACCTGTAAAGTTAACATATAAATATACGATCGTAACATTTACTTTTTCAATTAAGAATTAATAGAAATTCACGTATTTTTTGCACTATTAAAAAAAATTCGGTTCCTTAAACTTTCTTACACACACTTTATATACACCGGCACTGTACTATTTTATGGTAAACATTGAACTGTCAACACCGTATTTGTTTACATTCATTGAATGCCGAACTTTCCACTTTTAAACACTTTTTGCACAAAATAAATCATTCAAAACCATCTGAACACATTATAAACTTTTTTTTTTTTAATTTCTGAAGTAAAAAACAAAATATTAACTTACCGAAAGAAAGAAATTCCCGGATTCCTCATTTTGTCGGTTGAGCGGCAATTCTTCATAAAACACTTCATTTTCTGAAATAAAAAATTCGTATTAATTTCTAGCAACAATATAACTACTTATAAATATACTTACATTTTCGTAAATTCTTCCAAATTGATAAAAACTACACTTTCACTTGCACTTCACTATTTGACACAATAACAACATCAGAAATGATAAAGCTAACCCCCCATTCTCCACTTTCATGGTGAATTAAATTTTCAAACTCTCCGAAAGTCTACAAAATTGAGGCGGTTTATATTTGATTGATATTAACGAAATGTTTAATAAACCTAAAATAGAATTCGATTTCGTATCAAAAGATTGTACAAAAAATAAAAATGACCTATCGTTGTATTTAAATTATATCTTTGTTTCCAGTAAGTGAATTAAAATAAATATAAATTATGCTTTTGCAATTAAAGAAATTTACATTACGACACATAGATGGCAGTGGGTGTCATGTCTACATAAAAAGTTTTTGACACTCGTATCCCCCCAGCAAATATTTGTACACAAAATTGCGTATACATATACGGTAAGGGCCTATCCAGGTATTCTTTAATCTAAGGGGTCACCTAATATGTCCACATCTTATTGCGTATTTGTAATTTTCGCACTCGTTCGTATTTTCAGAGAAATTCCTCCCATCCCAATACTTTTGACTCTCATCTTCACATTAGGCGTGAACAAATCAAAATTCTCACGAATACACACGCACTTATAATTTGTTTTGTACGAAACTATTTCACGATAAATTTGTGCGTATATTCTGCGTTTAAGTTTGTGCAGATGTTGGTCAGCCATGTAGGAATGTGTCAGTGTTTATTCGGATGATGTCGCGAGCCCCTAAATCGATTGAGTCAAGCAAGCTGCTCCACAATACTCTCACAATTGATGATTGAGTTTGTTTACATTTTTCACAATGAAAATTTGTTATTTAAAATTTTTGGTGGACACATTTTAGAATCGCCTATCAGCCCCATTCTATTTGTTCGATGAAAATTTTCCATCTCTTCCGGAAAGAACTTGATTTTTGAATAAATAGGCGGAAATTTTTTACTAACAACGCATTTCTGATAAAATCCAAACTGATTGGCACGGTTTTTTTTTTATATTTTTCGATAATTTTAGTTTAATAAGTATTTAACAGTTAGACTTGGTAACAATTGCATAAACTTTGCGGATTTTTCTTATAATTAGCAAAAATTGAGAATATATTTGAAAAGTTTTTTTTATCATTAAGATGGGAATAAATTTGTTGTAAAGCTTATTTATTGAATAATAAAAACTTATATAAATGTCGTCACGTGTAATTGATTTTTTTTTTAAATAAAAAAAATCTGTTTATTATATTGTATTAAATATTGACAAGCCATAGTACGAATGCGTAAATAACTTTGCCTTGCCGGTTTGAAATCGAAAGTAAAGCGGACTTTTTTATACGGATTTTTACCAAAAGTAGCACAATTTAACAATTATAATGTGCAATTCATTTTATGAAACTAATACTTGACGACAACTTATAAGAATAGATCAAAACGTACTTTTTTTAGTTTTAATCCCATGGTAAGATCGCTTTATTATAGGTTCGTGAATTGTTATTTTTTTGGTTTTTTTTGGACTGCAATTACTTTTATAAGAGACACTTTATTTTTTGCAAAACCAAATACTTCCACATTTGTCAGTAGATAATATTGAAATTCTAATTCTAACTGGGGCTTAAGCTATTAAGTAAAGGCACATTGTAAACTAGATTATCAAAATATTGGTAATAAACCAGGCAAGCATAAAGTGCTGGGAAACATAAATGATATAAAAAAAGTTCATTATTATTATATTTAAACAAAACAAAAAAAAATAGTAAAAAGCGCGATTAGAATGGTTGGAAGCAGTGGGGGAAGGGAGGGGGCGTTTTTACCTATGTAAGTGTGATCAGTCAGTTCGTTATGTTCGCATTAATATTCGTTCTAAGTTTAGGCTATTTAGTGAAAATTTTCCATTAATTATAATCTCTCTCTCTCTCTCTCTCTCTCTTTCTCTCGCCTTAATTTTTTTTTCTCTTTTTTTGCACTGTTTATTTTCGAATTTTTCTAATATAATTCTAGCAAGAGAGAAAGTTATTTTCGTCGAAATTTCGAATATTTTCCATTTATTTTTTTATCACAACTTAATGTGTTCTCTTAACACACTCTTTTTTTTGTACTTTTGCTCTTTAATCTTTTTTCTTTAAAAAAAAAAAAACAACAATAAACGAATAAATAATTATGAGAACAAATGAGAAAGAACTTCAGTACAATTCCATTCGAGTGAGTGAAATAGATACAAAAAAACAAAACTTTTCTCGTCTCTGTTAAAATTTAGTGTAGGAAATATTTTGACCTTGAAATCGACTCACTCTAGTGAGACAATTCAAATGTCTTCGCTTCTGTCTCTTGCGAAAAAGTATTATTTTTTACTCTCGCAAAAGTTGTCTAAGGTATGATGAGTAAATTGCTTTTGTGTGTGTGATCACTTAGATTTTTGGTCTGAGGAGATGCTTGATGACAACACCATGCCGCCAACCGTCACCGACCAGTTAAACCAAATCTAATCCTACTTACATAAGGCTTAAGAAGATGAGTTGTTGTTTTTGTTATTCTTCCACATTCGGGGAGATACGTCAGCTTCTAATACCAGTCGTGCCACTGCCAATAGTTCCGGTCTCGCTCACATTCGATTAATTGTTGGCTGATCGATTCGTAGTCTCGCTCATTCGTTCGCCTGTTTGCATACTCAACTTTTCTCTCAGTCTCAGCAGCGGCATTATTGCCCGACTCCCACAGTCAGTCGGCACGGCACTTGTTCCTGACCTCAAATAACAATTTCGTTGTTAGATTGGATATGTGCACATACGTAATAGGATGTTTGTACCGCCGGCATATGAATGCAAATCCCTTTCCGCACTACTACTTTTGCTTAAATGCCTTACGTAATCGGTCACAATGGACGGCTATTGATCTTTTCGATTCTTGTCACATCTAATTTTCCAGCTTTTCTCCCCACCAATACTGCACTGATTGCTGCTGCATTCACTCTCCCATCGCTGTTAATTCATTCACAAACCTTTTAGTCCCTAGCAATCCTCACCAATCATGACTGAACAGAACGGAAAATACAAATTGCCCTCTTAAAATATATTCAAAAAAGAAAGAAAAAAATAATAAGTGAACTAAAAGTAAAGGAAAAGCTTTTTGCGTCTTAATTTCAATTTATAAATAACAATAAAATTTGATGGGAAAAATAATTCTTTCTATTTTATTGCCATTTAGAATTGTAAATGTAAAAATATTGCCATCATATACGAAAATAATATATAAATTTTTTTTTGTTAATAAAATTTAAAAATTAATACAACAGAGAAAAAAAACAACAAACAAATTGAAAAAATGCAATATTTTTACATCCAAAATTCACAATATTTTCAAATATAATAAAAATGACTAAATTTATTATTATTATTTTAAAATAAGGTTTTTATATTTGGATATTCCATGTATTTAAGCATTAAAAAATTCAACAACAAAAAAAAATTAGTAATCATTTTGAAAGAGGACTTTTATTATTAGTTATTTCTGTATAGCATCTGAGGGAGTGGATGAGTAGAAAAAAGCCCGAGAAGCAAAAAATTTATTAATATTCATAAACCTCACTGACACAAGCTGTTATAAGGAGGCAAGAAAATCCATTATTTGGTCTAGAGTGAATTTTTTAAAAATAAATTTTACAATTTGAAAAAATTCCCAAACGACTCAAAAATGAGTTTCTAGTCATTTTTAGATTAAACCATTATAAATTATTGTATTTTTCAGAATTTTTTATTAATTTTAATAGATTTTTAAAAAACCAAAAAAAGCACGACATTTCAAAATAGAATTTTACAAATTCCTTTTGATAAAAAGTCTTCAAATTAACAAGGATTTTTTTTTTATAGAAAAGAAGGGTTAATGCATACTAAAATGGAAATATTGGTTAGTCGAAAAAGTTAGTAGCGTTTTTTAAGTAAAATAGAGACGCCTAAATCAGAGTGTTAAAATCTATTTATTCAAGCCAAATATTCTGTGTTATTATTGACAATGTTTCGGTATTTTTCAGACAGACCCATGATTCTATAACTACAGAACTTCTGTGGTTTCTGTTTGAAAAACTGAATCACGTGGTGTGCACAGGCCTCCCTTGAAGTCAGCTTGATTCTATTAAGAGAGTTTTACCCATTTTTTACGTCATTTATAATTCGCGCGATTTCATTGTTATAAGGCAAGAAAATCCATTATTTGGTCTAGAGTGAATTTTTCAAAAATAAATTTTCCAATTTGAAAAAATTCCGAAACGGCTGAAATGAGTTTCTAATCATTTTTAGATTAAAGCATAATAAATTATTGCATTTTTCAGAATTTTCTATTAATTTTAATAGATTTTCAAAAAACCAAAAAAAAGCTCGATTTTCACAATAGAATATTGCAAATTCTTTTTGATAAAAAGTCTTCATATTAACAAGGATATTTTTTTTTATAGAAGAGAAGGGTTAATGCATACTAAAATGAAAATATTGGTTAGTCGAAAAAGTTCGTGGTGTTTTTTAAGTAAAATAGAAACGCTTAAATCATAATGTTAAAACCTATTTATTCAAACCAAATATTCTCCGTTATTAAAGACAATATTTCGCCATTTTTCAGACAAACCCATGACTCCATTAACATAGAACTTCTGTGGTTTCTGGTTTGAAAACCCGAATCAAGTGGTTTGCACAGGCCTCTTTTGAAGCCAACTTAATTCTATTAAGAGATGTTTACTCATTTTTCATCGCCAGTCATGATTGGCTTGATTTCATTGCGCTTCAGCAGCGTATCTTGTTTTTCAAACTCAATTCATGAGGCACCCAAATATCGAATTTATTTTTCGAATATTTCATCACCTTTTTTCGGTAATTGCCCGGCCAGAACAGAATGAAAGCGATCAAACCATATCCGTGATGCCAATTATGATGCAACACTTTTACTATAAAGTCTGGAACTTGCGTATAAATTGTTGAACGAACAATTATCCCCGCAACCAGTTCATATCAATTCGCTTATCGAAACCATCACTCCATAAGTCTATCATCCAGTTACGTAACCTGGCGTTTGTTGATGTGTTTATTTTTCTGCCCGATAGCCAATCGTCTAGTCAATAAATTACAAAACAGCAAAAATAAATAAACAAGATTTATTGTACAATTCGTATTAGCAACATTGTATGCAGTTGACGGAAATGGAAATCCTAAAAGTTCACTAAACAAATTCCTGTCAAGCTTAAATTTTCAAGCCAACTAACCAATCCCAATAGTTCAATTTAGAAAGTGTTCATCACCATTCAATGCATCGCATATATAAGAATGAAAACCGCCTTGGGGGGTTAGTTCTGGTCGCATCCAAATGATAACAAACCTCCACAGTATACGACGTAAAACGATTTACAATCTTTTTAGTTTACAAAGTTGCAAATTGATTTTCATGAATGCGCAATTCTATCGAATATAAAGTAAATAATAATAAAATCGCATTAATGATAATAAAATCACTGGGAATAGAGATCAACAAAAACAAAAATTATGTAATCAGGCAACACTTCACATGGAGTGGGGAATACTGCTACAATATTTCTGCTTTCAGTTTATCGTTCGAAATCTAACTACAACTTTTAACTTTTTACAACAAAATTAAAAGAGAATTGAAAACTAAACGAAATGAAAAAAATACGAAAAGAAAAGGACGTAATAGTCTGTGTTGCCTCATTTCTAAAAAAAAAAACTAGATCTTCTTGTAAGAGGAAAGTTTGCGTGGTCATTTCTTATCACAACAGCTTCCTTAACTTTATTCTTTTTCAGAAATTCTAGACTCAACATTGATTAGATTATTCCGGATGATAAAAATCAACAATTTTCCTTTCGGTTATTTCGATTTTATTTTGAACTTTACATTTTCCCACTTTAATGTGTTGCACGTTTTATTTAATTTAAAAATGTTCTCTATTAAGTTTTTGTAACATTCTCTTTCGAAAAAATATTTTTCAAAGGACCTCTTCTAAACTTTGAAGGAAGAATTATTTTCATTACATTTTAATTATAAAATATTTTGTTAAAAAATAAAATTTTTCTTAAAGCAGTTTTTTTAAATGTTTTTTTTCTCATTTCATATTTTATTTTCACGTTCTCAGTCCCATCCAATTACAAATGATGATTTTTATATTATTTTTCTATATATAGGGTTTTCCAATAAGAGTGATATGATTTCTAAGTGACGTTTCGGCCATTTGTAATATGTCATGATATTGAGTAATGTTTACAATGTCATCATGGAGAGATATACGCAAGAACAACGTTTACAAATTATTCAATTTTATTATCAAAATAATCGTTCTCCAATTGCAACTTTCCGTGCTCTCACTTTCATCTGAGTGGTGCGGTAAATAAATTAAACTGTCGATTCTGGTGCGAAGAGAATTCACAAATTCTTCATGAACACCATTATATTTACCTAAATTGACAGTTTGGTGTGGTTTTTGGTTTGGTGGAATCATCGGTCCGTACTTCTTTCGAAATGAAGTTGGTAACACTGTTACTGTCAATGGAGAGCGGTATAGATCGATGATAACCAACTTTTTATGGCCGAAATTGGAAGAAGTTGATCTTGACAACATCTGGTTCCAACAAGACGGGGCTACGTGCCACACAGCACGTGCAACAACCGAATTATTGCGAGAAAAGTTTGGAGATTCGATTATTTCAAGAAATTGTGACATTGAATGGCCTCCAAGAAGTTGTGATTTAATACCATTAGACTATTTCTTGTGGGGTTATTTGAAGTCTTTAGCAATAAACCAGACTCTCTTCAAGCTTTAGAAGTCAATATTGAACGTGCTATTGATGACATACGACTTGATTTAGTGTAAAAAGTGCTCGAAAATTGGGTTCATTGAATTCGTTCCTTCTAAAGAAGTCGTGGAGGCCATTTGAATGACGTTTTATTCAGAACTTAATTGTATCAATTGTACTTCACATTAAATAAAAAACATTTGAATTTCCTTAACAATTAGTGTGTTTTAAAAAAAAAAAGAAATCGTCACTCTTTTTGGAAAACCCTATATTATGAATAATAACGAATTCATTACAGCTTAATATGCAAATATTTCAAGTGTTTGTTCAGTTCTCTTTTGAATATCTCAATTTTATGGTAAAATATATATTTTTTTTGCAATTTTTACAAAGAAAAATATGAATTTGTTTAGCATTCGAAAACATCACCAATAGATGGCGTTAAATTCTAACGGAAAACTTCTTGCTTTAATTAAAACGCACCGAATACAATTATGGCCGTGCCCAAAGTCCTCTAATCAATTCGAATAACTATTATTTTTGTAATGTAAAATTATATAATTAATTTTTCGTATTTAATGATCAATAATATATATAATCAAAGCTTTATTTATGATTAATTAATAGAACTAAAGCCGGTTTTGCATTTAATCCCAACTCTGTTCGATCAATTTGCAAATAAGCAACCTAAAAGAGTAAAGAAAATATGAATTTTTTATTTTGACTTTGGAATTTTCAATTCCTACGTGAATTAATGATGAACGTCTTATAAAAATTATATTTCAATTCAATGGCAAAATCTTAATACAAAAGTGCCATAAAAATTTAATAGTCTACCTGGTTCGGAATACTCTTCAAATTCCCCATTCTAAGCGTATGATTATTGAATAACTAATTATGATGATGCGATTTTTTATTTATTTTATTAACTCGCCGGTGTAATTATTCGGTTCAACTGGGATATAAATAACTATGCTTACGTTTACACCATACTTGTACGACCTAATTTGTAAAATAATCCAGTTGGCATTTTTCGCTTAAAAGAAAAACAGTTTATTTATGCTTACTAAGAGAAGAACCAGGCGAACGGAAATTTCACCATGAACTTGGCTATGAATCGAATGTTCCATTTTCAGATCGTTTTTGCAAGGGTTTTCAATTGCAGATGTTTATTTTTAAGTTTAAAAACAAGAAACTTTTTGCAAAAGTATTTTTTAATGTCTATTGAAATGGCAAAAACAATTTATTAATTTATATTAAGTTTTAAACAGCAAAAAAAAAGACAAACCCCTTTTTAATTTTCTAGAACACTGTTCTAACTGAGTAGAAATGGAAAAAAAACTGAGGCTTAACTTTAAAATTAAACTAAAGTGGTTACTTGAAATTTATGCAAATATCGAATAATAACTCCTTTCGAAAAAACGGTAAAAACCAACATAATAAAATGATTTCGAATAAATAAGAACTAGAAAAAATATTTTTTTTTTATTTTCATTTAAGTAGAGCATTAATTATTTCCATGTTACTTGTACATATTTACATAATACACTCTATTCTCGTTTTATGCGGTAGAAGCGGTCCATGGAAATCCTCACATAAAAAATCGCACACAAAAAGACATTTTAAAAAGACATATTTTCCAAATACATAATGACTATTTATCTAACAGACCAGACCGTACGATCTTATGAGTATAGAAAGATGGGTAAATCTGTCCAAAAAGGCGACATAATTTCCGTATACAATCACAAGAAAACTGACTCGAAATTATCTTAGGTTATCCATACTCTAATTGAGGTGAAACAAGAGAAAAAAAGCATTTCAATTTTGGTCATAAAGCTCAAAACAATTTCAATAGCGATTTAGTATTTTTTTGAAATTATTTTACGAGGTTTGTTCAAAAAGTATTGCGAATTTTCAATTTCCGTGGGTTACGTATATTCGATTTTCGATTTTTTTTGGTGTTATATTGGTACTCATGTCTCTCACTTATGCCGACAAATTCGGTTATATTGAATGTTCAGGTAATTTTTGACAGCTGCTTTGCTTGCACGTGTTTTGGCTCGTTTTCGATTTTTGCCCATTTGCGACCAAAAACAGCATCGCATTAACATGGCTAAGGAGCTGTTGGACTTTGTCCGCGACGACACTAATTTGCTCCAGAGAGTCATAACTGGTGACGAATCATGAGTTTATGGTTATGACGTGAAAGCCAAAGCTCAATCATCCCAAAGTAAGTTGCCGCACGAGCCAAGACCGAAAAAAGCGCCCCAAGTTCGGTCGAATGTGAAGGTTTTGCTTACAGTTTTCTTCTATTGCAGGGGCGTGGTGCATCATGAGTTCTTGCCACAGGGTAGAACGGTAAATAAGGAATATTACCTGTAAGTTATGCGCAAGTTTCACGAAGCAATCTGCCAGAAACGCCCGGATTTGTGGAAGAACAAAAATTGGCTTTTGGCATTTGTGGCCAAAAACAACCCACTAATAATGCCGCAGCCACCGTATTCCCCACATCTGGCCCCCTGTGACTTTTTCTTGTTCCCGAAACTGAAGAGCCCCATGAAAGGACGACGCTACGCTACGATTGAGGAGATAAAGACGGCATCGAAGGAGGAGCTGAACACAAGATCACAAAAAATAATTTTTTGAAGTGCTTCGAGGATTGGAAAAAACGTTGGCACTAGTGTATAATATCTAATGGGGATTTCTTTGAAGGGGACAAAATAGATATTTATGAATAAATAAATAATTTTTGGCTTTTGCACCATGATAACGCCCCTGCTCACGCTTCGTTGCTTGTGCGCGAATTTTTGGCCAAAAACAACATACTAATAATACCGCAGCCGCCGTATTTCCGAGATCTGGCCCCCGGCGACTTTTACTTGTTCCCGAAACAGTTTCTTTGATCCATTTTTTGGAATGGGTAAAAATCGAAGACGAGCCAAAACACGTGCAAGCAAAGCAGCTGTCAAAAATTAACTGAACATTCAAAATGGATGAACTTGTTGGCATAAGTGAGAGACAGGAGTACCAACATAACGCCACAAAAAAAATCGAAAATCGAATATACTTAACCCTCGGAAATTCAAAATTCGCGATACTTTTTTGACAGACCTCGTATATACATTGAAAAAAATTAAAACAGCTTGCCTATGTTAAGAAACTCGATTTATGGATTCCTCATCAATTTAAGGAAATTCATTTCACGCAACGCATTAGCATCTGCGATTCCCTTTTGAAACGCAACGAAACGGACCCATTTCTGAAACAACTGATAACTGGTGACGAAAAGTGGATAGTTTACAAAAACGTTAATCGGAGAAGATCGTGAATCCAATATTAAAGATTATGCCTATTTTCCAGGCTTTAGAGAAGTAAAAATTGTTGATGCAGTGAATTAATATTGCAACTAAGGGGACGCAAACTCTTTTGCGAAATCTTTCTCAGCATAAAGTTCAATATATTATCGATGCCGGCAAAACTTTTTATTATTTGAAGTTTTTTATTAAAGAATAGAGTGTGTTTTCGGATATAAACATGTGTAGAGGGCTGGGATTGCTTGCACTGTTATCAGTGCTGAATTCAGGGATAAGAGTTGGGGTGTTTGATAAAAAGAACTGGTGACCTTGATCGTTTACGGGAGTTTATAGAGGTGAGTTTGAACTAGAGTTGTAAGGATCTTTATAAAACGAGGCAAAGTTTTTAGAAATATTAATTGTACCGGCTTTTATTTTGCGGTCGTTATTATTGGTGACCTTCGACCGGTGATTGCCTAAAGCTGCTTAAAAGCATCAGGATCTGTACGTACTTTTGGAAGTCGTTCAAGAAATTGTTCATTAAAGTGTTTGCTAACTTTATTGCGTATCAGAGCTGATATGTAATTAACCTGTGCCTCTAAGAGACGATAATCTGAGGATGGAGCGTTAAGTTCTCTCCGAAAAATCCGTTTCATTTCTCAAATCCAACCATTTTTCAACCAATAAATTTTCTTAATGTCCCTAATCGCAACTCCCTAACATCAGTTGTTAAAGTGCATCAAAATAACTACGAGCAGTAAACAATTTAATATGATCACAAAATGCATTGCAGTTTTTGGTTATTGTTGAGTGTGCATTATAAAATATCGTCCATTTGGCAAAGTGCCTTCTCGCATTTCCCTAGAATTGAGTAAAAAAAAATTGATGATGCATTTGGAAAAATTGAAATAAATAACTTCTTCCTTAAGTTGATGATTTCTCGATGACAATGCAATGTGCAGTGTCCCATTTCAGTAGAATTCTTAAAATTTGCTTTGTTTATGGTAGAATTTTTTCATTAACATAAATTTCATAATCAAATTCGAAAAAGTAAAAATAATCGCTTCAAAAGCATATCTTAACTATGGTGTGAAACTGAAATATGACCGCGACTATTGTCGCCATTTTTGCTATTTTTGTATCCCGTCTTAGCCCTCTTAGTTTCTTATGCCACAAGTCCCACATTCAAATTTCAAAATCATTTTAATACAAAATTATTGATTTTTCTTAATCTAATTATTATTACCGTTAAAAGTTATCTTTAAAATAAATTATTGAAACGAAATTTCGATTGAATTTATTATCAGTTAATATAAAATTATTGTTGTTTGTTCGTCCTTGAAAACTGTTCTCGGCCACCATTTACTTATCTGTATTGTTATCAGATTTGTTTCGTAATTGATACTGAAATATTACTTTTATCGTTTTTATTTTTACTATTTTTTTATTATTGTAATTGTCGTCAAAAGAGATCTAAAAAATTTTTTTTTAAAACTAAGCTTATCGAAAGAGAACATTGCATTAGAAGAAAAAACATATCATCAAAAAATGAGCAAAAACGCTTACGTCTTTCTGTCTCTCTCTCGAAAAAAAAACTGTACGAAAGCGATAACGATCATGATTCGAAAAGTTTTGCCGCCTATTTGCATGCAAGTGTGAACAGTGCGATTGCCATGATTATGATTAAATTTTCTCAATATTAGCTTTGTTATTCGTTTCACTCGCTTACACTACTCTTATGGTACTTGGTACTCAAATACTGTTCGCGTTGCTAGTGCAGCATTAGTAATTAATCCATTACACCAGTGAATATCAATATTTTCTACAAACAACTTTTTTTAAATATATTGTATTTTTCGTTTTATTTGTAAAAAAAATATCGCACTTAGTTTTTAATAAATTACATTTTTATTATAGTTTTTTGAATTAATTTTAAATATATCAGGTGTTGTAATTAATTCGTAGCGTTTTTTTGCAAAGTTTCGTGGTTTATTATGACAGTATAATTACAGAAGCGTTATTCAAAGTATTGTTCTTCGTAATCCACTACTTTTTGTCATCTTTCTGGTAATGCTCGGATACCGCGTCGAAAAAATTCGATGAAAGAATCGATCCAATTTTTGGTCATTTTGTAGTTATCGAAGTGCTGCTCTGACAAGCCATGTGCCATGGATCGAAATAAATGATAGTCAGATGGGGCAATGTCTGGTGAATATGGCGGGTGAGGCAGAACTTCTCATTTCAGCGTATTTAAATAAGTTTTCACGACTTTCGCAACATGGGGTCTTGCATTGTCGTGGAGCAAAATTACTTTGTCGTGTCGATATTTATATTGCGGCCGCTTTTCTTGTAATGCTCTGTTCAAAGGCATCAATTGTCGTCTGTATACGGCCCCAGTGATGGTTTCACCCGCTTGGAGGAGCTCATAATAAATAACACCCAGCTAATCCCAACAAATACACAGTAAGATCTTCTTTCCATGAATATTCGACCTGGGGGACGATGTCGATTCATGACCGGGCAAGCCCCACGATTTTCTGCGTTTGGGATTGTCGTAGAGTATCCACTTCTCAGCACCAGTGACGATTCGATGCAGAAATCCCTTCCTTGCCTGCCGTTGGAGAAGAATCTCACAGATGACTAAACGCCGTTCGACGTCCCTTGGCTTCAACTCATGTGGAACCCACGTTCCCGGTTTTTGTACCATTCCTATGGCTTTCAGGCGTTTTCCGACCATCGAAAAGTCGACTCCAAGCGATGTGGACAACTCCCGGAGTGTTTGGCACGGGTCTTCATCGAGCAACGTCACCAAATCTTCATCTTCGAACTTTTTCGGCTGTCCGGGACGTTCCATGTCTTCCAAATCAAAATTTCCATTTTGAAACCGCGCAGAACACTTTCTGCAAGTTTGCTCAGCAAGAGCATGTTCACCGTAGACATCCACTAAAATACGATGACTTTCCGCGGCACTTTTCTTCATGTTGAAGTAATGGAGTAACACTCCTCGCAAAAACGATTTTTCAGGCACGAACTTCGACATGTTTGACACTGTACAACAAGTACTACTGACACTATAACAAAATGTCATATAGTGGAAAAGTTGCGTTATGTCAGTAGGTTCTGGGAGAATATTTACTTTTGTATGTGTGACTATGGATAGTTGGCTAACGCCATCTTTTGTAAAACGCTACGAATTAATTCCAACACCTGGTAATTAAAATATATAGTTTTTAACTTTTAATTAAAACCATATTTAAGGGTAAAAAAAAATCCTAAAAACTGCAATATAAAAATAAAATTTGCGAAAAAAATATATTAATAAGAAATAAACTTGAATGGAAAAAGATCCTCTATTTGGTAAATGTCAAATCGATCTATTAAATTGTTGTTTTGGTTTCTTTGTTTTTTGCTTCTTCTTTTGTTATTGCCAGGTCAGGCATTTACATATTTAACAGGAATAATAATATAGAAGCAGAAAAAAATACTTTTCCATTCGATTAGCCAGTAGATTTATGACTAAATTTATAATACATAAAACGTGTTTGTATTAAGTTATGGTACAACATAAAATTTTTAAGTAAACAAATCGTTAAGCACGACTACTTTTAAGATAAGTTTTCTATTTTGTTGTTTATTTTCTTCTTCTTTTTTTATATTCGATTTAATATATTTTGAAATGTTCGAATTTCATTGTGTGATTATCTATTATTTTTTAAAGTTTCTATTTTGAAAAATTGTTTTTAAGATCCTTTTTGGTACTCACTCAATACATTCATCAATGCTCTGAAATATACGACCTTTTTGGATTACGTAATTTTTTGGGAAGTTTTTACAAATATTCTCAAAAAGTTATAGTTAAACAAGCGAAACAAAATGAGTGAAATAAATATTAATTGGGTGGAACGAGAATGTATATAAGTGTGAGATAACAACAGGTGGGCATTTTCCATTAAAATCAAGTTTAAAATAATAGCTTGGCCACCCTGTCTAGATGGTCGTTAATGTTTGTTTAAAAACTGATGTAAACAAAATGGAAATAACAACAAAATAGTAGTTGTTGTCGAAGTAATTAAACGGGTTCCATTTGTGCGGGCGCTGTGGTTACGGGTGTATAACCGTGACAGCCGACTTGGAAATTTCTCCTCATCACAGTTGCAACGCTAAGAATGTGGCTAAGCAGCTTTAAGGTAGTAGCAGAGGTAGAAGTTCGGTGCCCTTAAAGTTGATAGAAAACCTTACATGAACTTTGCACGGTACGCGCCAACGGTTATTTTTCGTCAAAACGCAAAATGGAAAACAGCATCCCACAAGGATCCCTCCATCGACTGTCTTTCCCACCTCCTATCATCCTTCAACCATTATATACGAGGTCTGTACAAAAAGTATCGCGAATTTTGTGTTTTTTTCAAAAATTATCTATTTATTCATGAATATCTATTTTGTCCTCTTAAAAGTAATTCCAATCAGATATTATACACTTGTGCCAACGTTTTTTCCAATCCTCGAAGCACTTCAAAAAATTATTTTTTGTGATCTTGTTCAGCTCCTCCTTCGATGCCGTCTTTATCTCCTCAATCGTAGCGTAGCGTCGTCCTTTCATGGGGCTCTTCAGTTTCGGGAACAAGAAAAAGTCACAGGGGGGTCAGATATTAAGAACACGGTAGCTGCGGTATTATTAGTGTGTTGTTTTTGGCCACAAATTCGCGCAATTTTTGTTCTTCCACAAATCCGGGCGATTCTGGCGGATTGCTTCCCGCAACTTGCGCATAACTTGCAGGTTATATTTCTTATTGCCCGTTCTACCCTGTGGTAAGAACTCATTATGCACCACGCCCCTGGAATCGAAGAAAACTGTAAACAAAACCTTCACATTCGACCGAACTTGGCGTCCGGCACGATTTTCGTCATTCACATCTTCTCGACCCTCTGAGAAAATTTTGTACCACCGATAAACGTTGCTTCGGTCCAAGGTAGCTTAACCATATTCCACAGTCAACACTCCGAATGCATCCGCACAATTAATTTTGTTTTTCACACAAAATTTGATACAGATTCTTTGATCCATTTTTTGGAATGTGCAAAAATCGAAGACGAGCCAAAACACGCGCAAGCAAAGCAGCTGTCGAAAATTAACTGAACTTTTCGGCATAGGTGAAAGACATGAGCACCAACATAACGCCACAAATAACTCGAAAATCGAATATACGTAATCCGCGGAAATTCAAAATTCGCGATACTTTTTGAACAGACCTCATTTATGCTGACAATATTTTTGTACTTGTATCTGGTGCTGATCGTCAACATCAAACTAATAACGCCATCCGCAACATCAACACTTGAATCTGTACATCAATCCCACCTTGCCTTCATGTTTGCTGAAAAAAAATTGTTGTGTATCTGATTCGTTACTGAACCCCTTCCCTTTTGTTCAGTAACGAATCAGATACACAACAATTCAATTGCCCGTGGAGGAGAATTGAATCTTCTGATTAACAATGCTGTTGATAAAATTAACACCATTCTCCGAATGATTAACATTTTAGTTAGTAGCAAAAGTAAGGTAAGACAAAGTGAGGCAATTAGAGTAACCAACGCCCTTTTCGAGGGTACCTTACTCTTTTTCCTCACTATATGTGTCAGTGTGCCAATAGCAGGGAAAAAGGTAGTCGAGGCAGCGGTAAACTGTTGCATTAGACTCCGGTGGAATCCACACTCATAGAAACTGGTCGAAAACCTATCTTTTTCTATCTTCAAAAACCTTCCAAATTACTCCCTCCACATCATCTCCCCCAGTTCAAAAAGAAATTAATAATCGCTATCCTTATTAATACCCCACAATGAAAGCAACTCATTCATTCAAACCCCCCCCCCCCCCCCCGCCAATTCCCAAAATTTCCTTCCACAACCCAGATAGGAAACCGTGGTTTGGAGCAAAGTTGAAAATGACTGCTTCTCTTTACAGGTTTAAAAAGGCTAGTACTGTGATCCGTCCACATATAGGAAACTTTTCCTTAAACAGTTGGACGGCTTAAAAGATCATCGACTGTTGTTCACAGATGCCGCCACTGAAACCGATACTATATCTTTTTCGGTCGTCGAAATTTTTGGCTGCATCACCCGCGCACTATCTTCTGGAATCGTTCTTTATTACTGGAGGGCAGCTCCATATTACGGGGAGCTGTGGGCCATCAAAACGGCAATTGAAATTGCGACCAATATTCCCAGCCAACAGAGCGTTATTATTTTTAGCGACCGCCTTGTCGCCCTTAAAGCCATTTGAACTTAGCGCAATTCGTCTTAGCCTAATTAGCAAAAGGAGTGTCGAGTTGCAGCAATGGGCGCCGGGGCATGTGGAAATTGTGGACAATTAAAGTGCTGACAAGTTGGCTTTAGAAACACTCCGTCGACCAATGATCACAGTCACTCCCAATTTGCCTTGCCTACTAACAGAACGGCAGTTAACACTATTAGCCATCCGCAGACACGATGACTGGACCAATAGCGACACATTTTTGTCGACTCATTGGATAACCACCAATAAACCAGTCTATTCAACATCCATACCGCAATTCTGGGCGCGGAACCTCCTCAGAATACGGATTGGACCAATTGTCCCTTACGCCAATCCTATAGCACGCATCTCACTATCATCCATATTCTACACGAATGCCACAAAACCAAGAATTGCTTCGCGAGCAGCTATGAAGCTCCTGGATCCAACAACTTCATTACCTAGTCCCCTATTTAAACTTCTACAACATATTAATCTGCTCCAAAAAATATAACAAAATTCTCAATATTCTATACTACAAACCACAGATCAGTGTCTCTTTCAGATAACTTCCCACACGTACTATGAAGTCGCCAAATGGCCTCACAGTCGTAGTGCTATGAAGTGTACCCTGGCACATGTCTAAGGGACCTTACATGAAGTGGTATTTTCCGATTTTGCAATATTCTTGAATGATTCAAACGAACGCTAATAATAAGCCCGAATATATTTTTTTTACTATTTGTATTTTGAAATTCTCCTCAACTTCCATAAAATATGTTCTCTCTTTATTGGTTAATATTTGCATACTCGCAACTCCGCGCCAGAATCGATAGTTCTAATTGCTCCTCATTCGATAGTATCGTAGACAGTTAATATTCGTAATTCTACCTAAGAATAAAAAACTTATTCAATTGATTCTCTCTGCTTCACAAAACACGCGGTGGAGCTGGAGGGTGTAGTGTTTGTCCGAGACTGTGCGTGAACTTGCAGGTGACCGTCAATTACGAGCGATGAAACGTCAGTCATAATAGAATCATAAATTGAAGCTTAATAGAGGCAGCGGGGTGGATTGGATGCCTCCACAAAAATGTCTACAAAAGAGAAGCTTATTTGTAGATTAGCGCTTATATAATGTCATGCCGTTTAGATGTGACCGTGATTAGTGGAAGACGACACTCGATTGCTGTGTACACCCAACACTAACCTGGACAATATAAAAAAACTAAAACCAATCATTGGAAACCGTACTTGAACAATCACTGATCGATCGATTCATGGTCATTTGTCTCATGTTTCTCCATTGTGCTTGTTGTTTTGCCTTTTGGCGCTTTCAAAACGAACTCATCTACGACTTCAGTTCTGTTTTCTTTTTTGTTATCTACTGATCACACGACCAAATAGACTACAATTACACTTAGTTGAGGATAATTGTCGTACTAGACGCTTTTTTTTAAATGAAATTTTAGTGACCTTCTTGATTGGTTAATAAGAGACTTTGAACTTTTCTATTATTGACGAAGTACTTTTGATGAATTAATTGAAATTCTGAATGACAGAAATTATGGTGCGAATTTTCAGTATTTAGAATACTTTTTCTACTTGTTTAATTGTTATCTTAAGATATCCAATAGATGGCGTGGCGGTTAGTAGGAAGTTAACTTCTATTAGAAAAAGTTGAAAAATTATTTCATTCCAGATCTGCTAAATGTAAACTTAAACTTGATTGGTTAAACTTAAAGGCTTCGAGCTTTTCTATTGTTGACGCAGTACTTTTGATGAATTAATTTAAACTCTGAATGACAGCATTAGTTGTCATCCATTGGGAAAATTTTACTACTCACTAGTACTTCTAGCTACTCGCAGTTACTCTTGCTCATACAAATGAGTACTTTGCATGAGTAGTTACGCATACAATTTACGGTAGGGGAATTTTAGTTCCCAAAATGAAAATAGGTGGCTTAGCGGGTTCTTTGGTTATGTTGAAGTGTCATATTTTTGTTTTTATTGTTTATGTTTACTTTATTCGTGCAGCAAAAGCGAAAAAAAATGGAATCAAATATAACTGGAGTATGTTTTTACATAAAAAATAATTACAAATTTATTTACTGACCGCTTTACAGGTTTTGACATATATAAAATATCTTAATTTAACTTATTTAATATATTTAAAAGTATAGAACGAGTTTCAGCCCTATCATTTTCTTTTTTGGTAATATATTCTTCTAATAATTGAAGTTTTTTATATTTTATTTCTTATTTATCTGCGTAATATTTGCTTTTAATTTCTAACATTGTCATACAGTCGTTTTTCCTTGCTTTTCGTTTAACCTTGTGGTAATTTTCTACTCTCACAGATACTGAATGTGGTGATGATATTCCTGGGTCACTCTGAAATATTTCCTTCATTTCACTTAGGTATAAAAATTTCGAAGCACTCCTCCCTGTACCTCTGTCTTTCGCATTTTTGAAGGCCCGATAGAGACTACGCCATTTCACTTCTACATTTCGCGTTGTTGTTGGAGTCTCCTTTAAATAAAAGTAATCTGGTTATCTGTACTTGCGGACAATAAAATTAAATGTTTATTATTACATACCAGAATATTGAACACCTCTAATCTGTCAGAATGTTTTCCCAAAAATGTTTCTTATTTCTCCTTTTGAAATATTCCTCTTTTCGGTTGGCATAAACATTTATCAATGCTTTGCCCTCATTATAGGTCCAATTTTTAGATATTACGAGTATGTAATATTTATCTAATTCAAAGATTGTACGAAACAGCTCCACTTCACGTTGACAAGCTGAATAAACTCAGTATTGTTGTTGACTATTTTGAGGTTATATTTTACTTCTGTCAGTAAACTCTGCGTTCCATTGGGCGTCTACTTCCAAGTACTTGTGAGTAGCAAAATTGTCCCAATGGACGGCAGCTATTATGGTGCGAATTTTCAATATACTAAACCATTTTGTACATATTGAATTGTTATCTTAAGATATCCAATAGATGGCGTGGCGGTCAGTAGGAAGTATCATTCATCCTCTTTTAATACCACGATTCAAATTTAAATACCATGAAGTGAATGAAACATTGTTTATCATCGGTGTAGATGAGTTTAGAGTTTATTTACTCGTAAAAACGATAACATCGGCAAGGAAAAACTAACTTTATTCAGGTTTTTCGCAGAAAGTAACAAACTTTAAATGTCTCCGAAATCCAAAGTTCTGAAACAAAAATAAATCACTTCAAGAAACTCTCTTTAAAGGCAAACTAAATTACGGCAAATTATTACAAAAGCAAAGCACTCAATGGAATTAGAATAATCAGTTAAGTTAGACAAATATTTATCTAAAATTTTAAGATTTTTTTTATTATTAAAAGCAGTTATTTTGCCATTCTGCATTAATTTGGCTTCGAAATGAAGAAAAAGCTTAAAGAAAATGTACATGAATAATAAAAAATTCAGAATATTCGTTTAAGAAGAAAATAAACGACGAAATAGTCACCATATTATAAAATGCCATTAATATTATCCGTTGTCCGCTCGTTTTTATTAAATGCAATTGTGAATATTTATGTTATTTATTACTAAAAATGAACAGTTGTTGTTCTCCCTACGCGCTCGCTTTTGACCATGTTTTTTTAAAAAGTATTTTCAATTGAAGCTGATTAAGTCAGGCGACATTATTGGAAATCTCCTCAGACTCAATTACTAATTATGATTTTAAGGGAGTTTTTCTTAAAAGCATGCAAAAGTCATAAGTTAGTTTACCAATTTATTGCTTACCATTAAGCAAAACATATACAAGATGTTGATTATTGCTAAGTCCTCTTGTATTATTTGGAATCTTCAGTTTTTTGGCAGGAATTATTGGGAACTGGTAGCCTTATTCGTTACAGCTTCTCCAGTTGCAAAATTGGTCCTTTTAAATCGTATTATTTTGGTAAATTGTTGTCAGTATTCGGACGCCCACAGAACCAAAACAAGTTCCAAAATTACTTTTGCATTTTTTCTGGACAAAATTATTTCTCCATCAACATTCCAAACTCCTTTCGAAAGATTGTAGTTTTTTTCTCTGTTTGGAAAATTTTCCACTTAAATTTGTTTAATAATAAAAATAAAAAGAACTTTTCCTTTTTTTCATCAAATCTAAAATCAAAAAAATCTTTGGTATTTTTAGAATTTGCCAAAGAACAAGAGAATCCTTTATAGAGAATTCTTCGAATCTCAAGGTGAACGACATCCAAGCGATTATTGTCAATGTGTCGAAGCACACGTAAAAATGATTTATTTGAAACGAAATTTCAGGAAAATCATAAAAAGTCATCCGAGTTGAATGAATTCATAGTGTGTCTTGAGCATGTATGGGAAAACATATCTTCGTGTAATAGGAGACATTCTTATCCCGGCATGTCCGCCCACACAACAAGACTTTGAACATGAAAATTATCCTAAAGAAAATCGTTCGTTCTTCATTTATTATTGGTTATGTTTTTCTCTTTTTGATCAGTGTATGAGCACAAACACATTTGCTTCGTATCCCGGGCCATATTCATGTCAGGATGAAGGACACACGAACGGTACGAAGCGATTTCTTTATTTCATATTCGATTAGTGAGGGAGCATCATCAGTGCACCCAAAAAAAAAAGTTTTCGCCTGTTGCCTAGGCAATTAGATGTGCGCGAAAGAGTATCGCCGAAGCCTAGGGAATTGCCTTGACACAATTTTGTTATTTGAACAAAACATGTTATTTATCGAACGCGCCCAAATTATTTATTCCTTGCTTCAGTCCTCTTGACAACGCTGTTATCGGGACAATATTGCTTGATTGAATGCGAAGTAAACTTTTTTGAATTCGTTGAGAAGTAGGACAAGGATCCGTCGAATATGCACACGAACCCGATAGGCATAAGAGTCCATGATGTACGCTATGTGATGGTGTTTTATCCCATTCAAATAAGGGAGGATATTTTATAATATCCTTGAGAGCATTGAAATGCTCATCATTAGTGGTTATTGAGAGAGCCGCCATCTCCTATTTTGAGTATTTTGAATGCCAAACAACATAATAGCACGTAATTGAGAAAAAAGGATAAATAACCAAAAAAACAGACGTGCAAACAGGTGTGTGCCTGCCTCAGGACAGTGCCAACACGGGATAAGCAACTTGAAAATTTCGAAACACAAGGACTGAAAGGCGCCACGAAGCTTTTATGCGTGAAGCAATATGCGCGAAAAATTCAGCGGAGAAAAATAAAGTTGCAAGACGCTAAAAAAGTATGTTTGCGGCAAAAGAATGTATCCTCCAGAGACGAGTAGCAAATGAGTTCCGTGCGGGTGTGGATACTACCGTCACGCTTCAGTCTACTTCCCCTGCTTTATTGATTTTGCCAAATTTAGAAACAGTCAAGGTCAACAAAGACAACATCAGTGCGCCCCCACCTACAGCACAATTTTTGTTCCGATGTTTTAAGTTCAAATTAGGCACGTTGAAAAGTTGGGCATATACGAACGAATACGTGTCCCCTCGCATTCTTACAACAAACCTCAAGAGATGAACTACAACAGCTCCAAACGGCTAGTGGGGGTGAGACGTTCACGTTAATATTGTGCATTCCCATTTCGTATCGAACCACAATGTATGTCAACACATGTTGAAGGCGTAATTAAGTCCATTGCCATTGAGAGTCGTCGACAAACGCAATTAAAAATTCCGACCGAATTGGGGTCGGCAACCGAATTGGGTTCCTTACAAAAAATTGAAAGAATCTCCAGAGAAACAATGGCTTTCGTTATCCTTCGGCGAACATAATAAACAACTGCAAGGCAAGAAGTAACAAAACACAAATGCAACAAAATCGGGCACGTACTCCTCGTATTTCCATTTGTTCAGACGGGTTTCTCTCTCCCAAAAGGAAAAAAATCCACCTTACCACATAGGACACCAATTCAACCTCTTCAGCTACACCCACGAATGCACGCACATTGTACATGCTACCGAACTACACGTATTGTACTATCAATAGCAACCGCACTAAAAATAAATGCCGTCATTTTATTGTTAGAGCAAGCTTTCTGTCTTCTCTTTCGCTATACTCTGATTTAAAGAGCAGAATTAAAAGGCGACGGTGGCATGAGAATTTCCAATTTGATTGAGAGCAAAAAATGAACTAAAAGAAAGTACAAACAAAAAAACCAAAAATAGACAACCCCCAAGAGATGAAGGATGGCCGGCCAATAATTGACTGTTGATAGAAGAAGAGCTCCATGTAATCCTGCTGTTTGACTTCGAATAATGCAACAACAAAAAAGAACAAAAAAAATCAATCCTAATGAAAGTTCTGTTTTTCTTCTCCTTCTCCCTTGGTAACTAGATTAGAAAATAGAAGAGTGGAAGGGCGGTAGGTAGTAGCCGAATATTCAGTAAATTGTTCTGCCTCTTCGGCGTGAATATTCGTTTGTGTGCGTGCTCATCTTCATAGCGTTTTGATTGATTTACAATTTTTCTCTCTACCATATTTCCGTCGCTCGTTGCTATACTCTTTATTGTGTGGCTGTCCACTTGTGTCTGCTTAAAAGCAAAAAAACCCGCAACTAAACTTGTTGTTATTTTACATTTCGTATCTCTTTCCCTGCCTTTCGTTGTTTCCTTTTCTCCTTTTCAACAACAACGGATAAGTAACAATCAAGAAATTTTCTTTTTTATTTCGTTCATATTTGAATACGATTAAAAGAGAAAACCAAAAAGGACGGGGCTATTTCTCTTCGTCTTCCCTCATACAGGATAGCAACAATTATGTGTGATTAGTATGAATAGGAGGAGTATTATTTACGATCTATTTTCATTTTTATTTTATTTATTTTGTTCTGTTTTTTTTTGCTTCGTCCATTCTAATTTAGTATTGTTTATTTATTTATGCAAATACAAGTGCTTTTATTGAAGATCAAATCTGAAAGGAGTATTTTTTGTTTGTTCATGTTTAATTCCAGCAATGGAAGAGAAGCTAGAAATCGAGCAGAGAAAAATCGACGGGATAAGCTGAATGGATCTATTCAAGAGCTGTCGACGATGGTGCCCCATGTGGCGGAGTCCCCGAGGCGCGTGGACAAAACAGCCGTACTCAGATTCTCAGCACATGGCTTAAGGGTTCGTTACGGTAAGTTGACGTTTGCTGTTGTTTTTGTAATGGCGCTCCATCGTATTGGCAAATTAGCATTATTTGAAAATTGAAAACGTTCCACAGTATTCGGAAAGGCATTAAACTCTCCACCGAAGGCCAAACCACAAATCACCGACTCCCTAATGAAGCTGCTGGATAGCTTCTTATTGACGATAACGTGCCGAGGACAAATCGTACTCGTCTCCCCAAGTGTGGAACAGCATCTTGGACATTGCCAGGTAATTTATTTTTAGAAGTGAAAAATCTTACTTTCGAAATTAGAAAATAATTTTTTATTGCCATCGTTTTTTCAATACTGTTCCTTTACTGAAAAGTGCATTCAAAGCAATAGCACTCAACTGAGCTATTTCGAAAAACACAATTCTTTGAATTCCAAATTATTTGCGGCATCATTAAAACCAGTCTGAAGCTAAAACTATTAAATTTACTTTTTTCGATCGTAAATAATGGCTTATTGGTGAGCACAAATCGTTACATTTTCAGGAAAAGTTCAGTCTCGACAATGTTGCAAATTTTATTAATTTGGCAATCGTTATGTCATCGCACGGCTTAAAATGGAATTCGGTCGCATCTACCACTTCACCTAATAATAGCGAAGTGGCCACCCAGCCAACAGAGAGATTTTGTCGCAATTGGCCACCAACTGTTGTGAATTATTGCAATTAGTCGAGAATGGTTGTTTTACATGATTGCGGAATAAATGTCGGCCAACAGATATTAATAAAACTAAATTTGTTTTTGGGGTAGTTTGGCCAAAATGTGGCGGAATAAAAAGAGCCCCGATTTAGTGCAGTTGTCAACGCGTACAATGTGGCGATTTCGGTTTTCAGATGCATACCTGAACTTTGAAACGTGGGTGCTACACGAGACACTAAAGGCGACCTCCAAGCCACGGAGACATATTTTCTAGCCCTTGAACAGATTAAGTGCAAACTCTGCTCGATTTCGATCCGCAAAGTACGTGAGTTTCTCTGGTAAACAATTTATGCCAGTTCGTGATTTCGTGCCGATTCCATCAAAATGGAAATATTTTTGCTGCAATGTTTGTTATTATTGCGATTGCATTTATTTATTATTATAATTCGGCCCATTGAAATGCATTTATTTTCTGCAGTGCTTGCAATCAACTCTTTGCCGTTCTGTTCTATCAATTCAACTGCAAATGCACATTGTCCCAGTTCACTCTTCTTCCCCTTTTCCATTTTGTTATTAATTAATTTTAAATGTTTTTTTGTTGATGCTTTCTCATAGTTTTGATAATATTGAAATTTTATTGTTTATTCGTTCGTTTTCATTTTGTTTTTACTCACCATAAATTTACAATGTTTCAGAAATATTTTCTTCTATTTGGTTTGCATATTTTGTTGATTATTTGCAGACGGATTTGTTTGGACAGAACATCCTTCACATAACACATCCTGACGACCATGCACTCCTCAAGAAGGAAATCATTCCGAAAGACCTCGAAACATTGTTTGATATTCAACCAGAGGACGAGAATGGTGAGCAACGTTCAAGGACACAAGAGGAAGAAGACGAAATCGATTGTAGATTAAGGGAGGATAAAAGAAATTTTACATTAAGGTACGTTTAATAATTATTTATAGCAAAAAAAAAAGGAAAATGAACAAGAAAATATTCGTTTGTGAAGTCAGTAATTGGAAATTTCTCATCCTATTTTTGGGATATATTTTTTCCCATTTTCTATAAGCAAGATTTCAGAACAATTGGGCTCTTAATTCTCTTTAGTTTTATTTCCTTAAATAGAACTGAGCCGAATATTCTGAATTAAAATTATAAGCACGTACAATTGTTAAAATTGAGTTGAAAATCATAAAAATTAAACTTCTATCATCAATTAAATCATTCAAAATAAAAAAAATAACAAAAACTTGAATATATTTTGTTTAATACAAAATTTGAACTTGGCGGTCTCGCAAACTCCGATAAGGTAACTGAGTGAGTGACTCTTATGCCATCACAGTTTGATAGGAATGACTCTCATAATACGAACACTATCACTTGTGCCGTTTATCGTCTAGCACGGACTCACCGTGTCTCAAACAAGAGCACAGTTCAGGCAACGCCTCTACGAATCCACTTAAATTTTTTTACTTTCTTTAAATTTTAGAAATTTTGATTCTGCAAAAAAAATTTAAGGAAAAATCATTTTTTTTTCTAATTTTGCTCTGGTCACACTAACTCAAGTCCGAAATTACTCAAAAAATTACAATTGATTTCCTATACAAGTGAACTAAAAGGGAAAATTTCAAAAAATTGACATTACTTCAAGAAGAAAGCATTTGAATCGATTTTGTAAACTTTTTTGCAGACTTGCCCGAGCTGGGCCCCGTTCAGAACCAACCACATACGAAATAGTAAAAATTGATGGCTGCTTTAGACGAGCTGACTCTGCGCCGCGTGGCGTTAAAGCGAGCACATTCCCCTCAGGATTGCAGCTGATTAGAAGAGCCCGCGGCAGGGATGATTCGGTTCCACTGCACACAATAAGCGGAAACGACATTGTAAGTGGTTGTAATAAATGGAATTTTCGAATTCGCTGATCTTAAAGCTGAACTTTGTTCAATTTCCGTTCTTTCGAAAAAAAATAGGTTCTTGTTGCCATGGCGAGGATAATAAAGCCTCCGAAAATATGCACGCGAATATTGGAAGGCAGCCAATTTGAATACAGGACGAGGCATTTGATTGACGGGCGAATAATTCAATGCGATCAGCGAATATCGCTTGTCGCCGGCTATATGACCGATGAAGTTAACGGCCTTTCGCCATTCACATTCATGCACCAGGATGACGTCCGATGGGTGATTGTAGCGCTGCGGCAAAGTAAGTAACGGTCAATCCGATTTGTGAGCACTTTTTTTTTTAAAAGATTCCCTCAACCCTCGTTTTTTTCGAATTTTGTTCAGTGTACGATTGTAACAGCGCCTATGGAGAGTCGTGCTATCGGCTGTTGACGCGAACAGGCAAGTTTATTTATCTAAGGACGCGTGGCTACTTGGAGATCGATAAAAGTACGAATAAAGTGCACTCGTTCGTGTGTATCAACACGCTAGTGAACGACGACGAGGGCCGACAGCGTGTGCGCGACATGAAGAACAAATTTTCAATAATCATCAACACAAAAATTCCTCAGTCGGCGGTGGACGCACCCGCAGCCGATAATCCATCGCAACTGGAACGTGCCATTATCTACTTGATCGAGAATCTACAGAAATCCGACCAGACCGACGAGGACGGCGAGTCGCACGAAACAGACTCGTCCAGTTACCCAAATCATCGGCTGCAGTCGGGTCGCCTGACGAAGTCACCGCCGCTGGCCATTATACCGCCGAAGCCATGCACAATAAAACCATCGATAACACGAAGCATAACCGTTGTGAATTGCACCGCTGCGAAGTATCTCCAAAAGTCGCGCTCCATCAAATTGAGTGGCTCTCCGCAGGGCGAAGACAGTGAAGAGAACTCTCGAGAGAGCTACAATACCGACGAAAACCAATCAAGACCTTCCGTCCTACACAAGAGCGACAGCTACTCGACCGACTCGAACGGTTTCGATGGCTGCGAGACAAGAGTGCGCGAAACGGTCGTTCAGAAGGACGGAAGCTTCAATCTGCTGAAGGTCAAGCAGGAGGTGGATTACGATGAGCCGCCTAGTCGAGTGCCTAAACTGCCGACCTCCAGGGGATATTTCGACGAAGTTGACTATAATCCAAACAGTGATCATAACCAAACCCGCCATCTATCTAGTCCCGGTAGCTTTATTCAAGACACGGTATCAAGTCCGTCAGGCAACTACGGGTACAGCGAGCCGAATTCGAATTATCGTCACACGTCTGTGTTAAAGCGGAACATTTTCCCGGACAAGTTCGGTGATCCCGAAACAGTCGGCAGCATACCGAAGCGGCGGATGATGTCATTGGAGGATGAGAATTTTATAGCCTCATCCATTCACGAGCTAACAGATCCGGAAACAGGTAAAATTGGTGGAGTTTTTTCATTACGAACTGCAAACATTTCTTAATCCTCCGATTTTTGAGCAGATTTAACGCATGTTCTCCCGAGCTCATTTGAAGCCATCGACCGTTCCTTAACAAACATCGAAAATGCAGCGTCCGAACTTAAAGGTCAGTGCAGCACGTACGCGGTGGATCCGAGCTCACAGCATCAACTGGACGAGATTATGGTGAGTACCATTCGATTAGGCGTGCGCGACATTTCAATTCTCTTTTTTATTTTCGTTTTTGCCTTCGTAGGAGGAACATCAAGAGCAGAGGCAAATGCTTCAAAATATTCAACACGAATTCCAAGCGCATATTCAGGGTGCTGATGTGGCTGTTGGTGTTGACGTTGGCGTTGGAGTCAGTGTTGGTGTCGGGGTCGGTCTTGGATTGGATTCCAGCCTCAGCGAATCGGCCACTAGCATTTGCAATCGATCGGACAGTGTAAAAGGGGTTGGAGCAGGTGGAGGAGGCACAGGTAGCAGTATGGACAGTGTTAACAATCGCGGCGCACCAGACTTCCGAGAAGGTACATCGTTTCACCTTAACAAAACACAATTGAAGCCAAGATAAAATTAATATGCCCCAGCTGTGCGTTGCTATTAACAAAAATGGCAGCCCGCTTTGACAACCGCAAACGACCGACCAATAATAAAATTTTTACATACACCATACACCAGCACGCAGACGCATTTCTACCGAAAATACGTCCGTCATTAAACGTTCGAATGCAGATGGAATTGCAATGAATGTGGTGCAAGAACGACGGAAAACGTCAGTTCAGCTGTTGCCAAATTTTCACAATTTGATGCGATACGTCATCAATTCTGAGAGTTTGTTCGCATCAAGTTTGTCGCAACAACAGCAGCTCATTTAGTCATTGTCATCTCACTGCTTTCGCCTTAAATGCGCTGAGCTTGGCGGAATGCTGTACAACGTCTATCACGCACCAATGGTAAAGTTGCTGTACATAACAAACGTCAAAATTCCAATTAACGAACTGATCACACCACGTCGTAACGAACTGAACACTGGGGCATTATGTACTTTAGCGCTTATTTCAATAATTAATTAATTATCGATGCAATATTTTCTTTTAATTCTTTCTTTTACAATATTAACTTTTTTTTTATTACTATATGTAAATTTAAGTTACGTCTATGTTAATATTATCAATTATTTTATTTTGTAGTTTTTGTAATAGTTTTTAGTTATTATTTTTAATTGATTTAAAAGAAAAAAATTAAAAAATTAAAAAAAAAAGAAACTATAACAAAAAGAATAATAAACAAAAGTTTATGTAAAGAATTAATAATAATAAATTGTTTCCCTAGTTTTAAGAGAAGTTATATCATTTTAGTTATATAATTTAGAGGTTTTTATTTTTTTTTAATAATTTTAAGAAATTTCACTGTTATTATTATTTAAGTTGAGATTTTTTGATCTTAGAATAAGAATGAGAAAGAGAGAGAGAGAGAGAAGTGCTTAGGGAGAATCAGATATATCAAACGAAGAAAATTGTTGGTATTTTTTTAATTAGATTTTTCGCTGTCTTTCCTTTCCAGTCTCTTTCTTTGGCATAACAAAAAAAAAACACTAAACAAATTTTGTGTTTTATAAAAATAAAATTTTAATCAAAATTCAGTTTTAATTAATTTTTGTTGAAAAATTCAAAATTCAAATAAATTTCTTTTTATTAGCAAAAATGCAATAAATACAAACGAAAGAAGGCGAAAAGTTACTATTCTTAAAAATGTTCTTCTTTACCGAATTATAAGAAACAAACAAAAACATTTTATGTATAATATCGAAATTTATTAATAATATTATTTATTATGTGTAAAAATTTCTATAATTAAAATTAATATATTTATTATTGATAAATTGCTAATATTAATTATTATAATAATTAAATTAGTTTACATTTAAGAAAATCTTTTAATTTTTTAAGTCGACAAAATTTCTTTGTTTTGTTTCAAATAACGTTTAAATTTGATTGAAAACAACCGAATACAGTCAAATTAAATTTAATATTATAAAATATATAAAAAACATAAAACTAAAAAAAAGTCCAACATTAAGACGAGCAAATACAGAAATTTCGAATGATTTTTAAATAAGACCATTTGTAATATTCATTAAAATAAGAGAAACAAAAAATCAGAAAATTTTTGTCTTTTGTTTTCGAATTTTGGAATTGATTCTTATAATAATTTGTTTGTTTTTTTGTCAATAAGAAAAACTGATCCGATTTTCGCTATCCGGTTCATAGTTGATGAGCTCAAAAATACTAGTAAGTTAAAAAGACGAATTTAACAATTGATTGGGTATGTTTCCGAAAAATTCCAATTATATAAAATTTAGTTTATCAAATGATTAACTATCCAGAGCTTTTTAAATCGAAAGGCAATGATGCTACAGATTTTTTTTTTAAAGAAAATCTTAAAAAGAAGAACAAAAGTCAATTAAGAGGAAAATAAAAAAGTAAAAAAAAAAAACTGCCCACAAAAAAAAAAGAATAAAAATCAATAAAAAAAAATTGGGCTCTTTTTTTTTTGGGCGCTTTTTAATTTACTAAAATCGTCTAATTCTAATTTTTAGTATTATCTGAAAATAACCAATCAAATAAAAAAAGAGGAAAAACAATACCAAAGACCAACGCAGTAAAGTCAGAATCATGAAACCGTAGTCATGATCCAACTAAGGGCAATGTTTCTTTAAAAAAAAAAGGCTTAGAGATGAAATTGAGTAGGAAACATCTTTGTTTAATGGTCGAAAAGAAAGAATCATTTTGTAAGACGTAGCTAAATTTAAACATTTTGTTAAAACTTAATAATTAGTAAAATTATTTGTTGATTAATAAAGCAGAAAGAAGGGTTTCTGTCCGATCAATCTTATTGATTTGTAGGGAAATACTATAGAAACGACATTAAGACGAACAGGAAAGTGATTTTTCGCATTTTCTTTATATGGAAGGAATGGTATGGTATATATTAAAGTTTTTTTTTTTGTTTTTTTTTCTAGTAAAAAATTTTTAAAAAAAAGTCAAAGTATATTAGTAAAAATGGAAGTGGAGACAAAGAAATAGAAACACATTAGGTAAAGGAATTGTGGATAGGCCATAAATCAGAATGAAAGGTTTGAGGATATGAGTAATGGAACGAAATATGCCATTCTTAAGAGAGTAACTGGCAAGGGCGGAGAGTAACTGGCAAAATAAAAATGACAGCTCAGAATCCATCCAGTTGGCAGTACGAGTGAGTGAGACACGCGCAAATATCTCTTCTAGTCGCATATCAAATGGGTATTATTCTCTCTCATTCTGGAACGAGAATATATTCAGTTGTACTATTATAGGGTTTTCCAAAAAGGAGTTTTATGATTTCTCTTTAAAAAAAACACACTATTGTTAAGGAAATTCAAATGTTTTTTATTTAATGTGAAGTACAATCGACACAAGTAAGTTCTGAATCAAACGAATTCGCCGAACTCAATTTTCGAGCACTTTTTCCACTAAATCAAGTCGTATGTCATGAATTGCACGCTTAATATTGACTTCTAAAGCTTGAAGAGAGTTTGGTTTATGCGCTAAAGACCAATGACTTCAAATAACCCCACAAGAAATAGTCTAATGGTGTTAAATCACAACTTCTTGTTGGCCCCGTCTTGTTGGAATCAGATGTTGTCAATATCAACTTCTTCCAATTTCGGCCATAAAAAGTTGGTTATCATCGATCTATACCGCTCTCCATTGACAGTAACAGTGTTACCAGCTTCATTTCGAAATAAGTACGGACCGATGATTCCACCAGACCAAAACCCACACCAAACAGTCAATTTAGGTGAATGTAATGGGTGTTCATGAATAATTTGTGGATTTTCTTCGCACCAGAATCAGCAGTTTTATTTATTTACCGCACCACTCAGATGGCAAAAGCGCACGAAAAGTTGCAATTGGAGAACGATTATTTTGATAATAAGATCGAATAATTTGTAAACGTTGTTTTTGCATATATATTTCCATGATGAAATTGTAAACATAACTGAATACAATGAAAAAAAAAAGACAAATCATGACATATTACAAATGGCCAAAACGTCACTTAGAAATCATATAACTCTTATTGGAAAGCCCTATACAAAAAGAGACTAAGAGAGAGAGAGAGAGAGGGGAAAAAATGCAAATGTTTCTTTAAATAAATAAATTCTTTTCTTTTCTTATTATTATTCCTATTATCCTAATTAGTAAGCATTAACTGGGAACGTGAAATAGTGAAATTGTTTTCAAACAAAAAAACCAATGAGAAGATATTTTATGAATTGTTATAAATAAATCAATAATGACAAAATAAATAATTAAATATAATAAAGCAAAATGTTCATTATTATTATAAAATTTGTAAATAAAATTCTATTTATCTTATGTTATTTATATAAAGAAAAGAAAAAGAGGACATTTCAAGAAGAAGAAAAAAACAATAGTACAGAAAGAGTTCTTTAAGTCGATTAGTTTTATTAAGTTGAGTTGTACGTGTAAATTCTGAGCTACAATAGAGCAGAACCGTAAAAAAGAATGAAAGGAAAAGAAGTTTTTTTCCTTTTTTTTTATTTACAGTTTTTGTGTTTAGATTTTTTCCAAATTATAAAATTTAGTTTAAAATACAATATTTAATATAAAAGTAGAAAAATGTAAACTTTTCATTTTAAATTTTATTGAAACTAGAAAACAATAAAAAAAAATCGAATGTTCGAAGGCGTTAGTTACTTTTTGAACAGAATTCAGAAGAGTAAAACTGTGAAATGAGCGAAGAGGAGAAACAATCAAAATTGCAATTATTAGTTTTTATATTCAATTTCAAAAATTAATGCAAAATAAGCAAATGATAAATATACAAATTTACGAATAGCTTGTAAGAAGAATTGATAGAGAAACACATGGAACAAAAAATAGCAACTCACTGTTAGCAAAAGGGGAGGAGCAGAGAATAAAAGAGAATAGAAGTAAATTAAGAGAAAAACTAGTGCATAGACGAATCCACAAATATATATTATATTCTTTATAGAAATATACAGAAACAAATAAAGAAACAAAAACAACACGCGTACGTATGCATGGGGGGGGGGGGGAGGTGGGATGCGTACTGTGTCTGTAAATCCATTGATAAAGACTGCTTGAAATTAATGAAGAAATGTTAATTATTTTACAGTTTATAGATTATTGTCTTGAAATTTAGTAAAAAGAAGAAAAATGAAGAAAAAATACTAGTAACGTAAGCGAGAAGAGATTGTAAAATTTTAATTAAATATATATGTACATACATACTTAGCTATAAAACACATTCACGTTTATGTAGAAAGAGAGAGAGAGAGAGAGATAGAGAGAGAAACGATTTACTCGTTAACTTATTAGGGAAAATGGCGACAACAAATAAGAAGAAAATTCTTCCGCGTACAATTAATGTGCGCGTTCCGATTTTAAATTAATTCAAAATAATAAAAAAAGTTTTATTGTAAAAAATTCTATTCAAAAAAAAAAGAAGGAAAAAACAAATGAGAAAACAAAAGAAACTTTCCTTAATGAAAAAAATAATGAAAATCATATACACATGCATATAAACTGATATTAAATAAATTAAAGAAAATTGTAATAAAAAATCGATTATTTCATAAATATAATTTCAACAAGTAACAAAAAAAAAATAAAAATTAACAAATTGATTTTTATTTTATTTTTGAGCTTTTAGTTTTTGTTTTTTGGCCCTTTTTAAAAGAAGAGAAAAAATTCCCCACGTTTGGGAGATCCTAGGCGTTTTCCTTTGGACCAATTTTGCTACTAGTCGGTAGATGACCAAAGGAAGGCCAAATTCTAAATACTAGTAGAAACATAACCTCAAAACAGTCAGAAAGGATACTGAGTTTACTCACACATAAACAATAAAAACAAAAATATGACTCTTCAACATAACCAACGAACCCGCAAAACTATCTATTTTCACTTAAGCAACTAGAATCCACCTAACGTAAATTGTATGCGTAACTCCCAGTTCAATGTGCTCGTTTGTTCGAGGTAGAGTAGATGATGACAGCTAGAACTATCGACTAGTAGCAAAATTGGTCCAAAGGAAAACGCCTCCTGTGTACTGTGCGATCCTGAAATTTAAGGTCAACATTTAACAGAAAAAATCATTTTTTGATAGAAGTTTGTTAACTTTTTTATTTATTAAAATTTTGTATTTTTTATTTGTCCGACTTTAATGGTAAATTATGTTTGCCCAAATTAAAGGTCTGTGTTTTTAAGAAAACAAATTAATCCTTAGAAGTTTTTGCTATTCATTCCCGAAATGCAAAATCAATTTTTACCAAGAAACCCCTCTGATTTTTAGTCCATGAAATTAACAAGTGTATAAGATTAAATCCGCGGTTTTTTTAGTCAAAAAAACCCATGTTTTCTTCATAGAAAGCAAAAGCAAATTTATTCAAAGTACTTGTCCTCGCTAGCTACACATTTTTCCCATCTCTCGGGTAATTTGTGGATACCACGCCGGAAAAATTCCTTCTCTTTCGAGGCAAACCAATCATCAAGCCATTTTCGGACGTCTCCGTAAGAATCAAAGTGCTGCTCAGCGAGCGCCAGGCCCATCGACGAAAACAGGTGGTAGTCGGAAGGGGACAGCTCTGGTGAATAAAGGTCTGTGTTTTTAAGAAAACAAATTAATCCTTAGAAGTTTTTGCTATTCATTCCCGAAATGCAAAATCAATTTTTACCAAGAAACCCCTCTGATTTTTAGTCCATGAAATTAACAAGTGTATAAGATTAAATCCGCGGTTTTTTTAGTCAAAAAAACCCATGTTTTCTTCATAGAAAGCAAAAGCAAATTTATTCAAAGTACTTGTCCTCGCTAGCTACACATTTTTCCCATCTCTCGGGTAATTTGTGGATACCACGCCGGAAAAATTCCTTCTCTTTCGAGGCAAACGAATCATCAAGCCATTTTCGGACGTCTCCGTAAGAATCAAAGTGCTGCTCAGCGAGCGCCAGGCCCATCGACGAAAACAGGTGGTAGTCGGAAGGGGACAGCTCTGGTGAATAAGTGGGGTGAGGTAGCATCTCCCAGTTGAGTCCAAGTAGTTTCGGACCGTTTTTGACGTGTACGTTGTCGTGGAGGAAAATCAGCTTGTCATGTCTTTGTTGATAATCCGTCATTTTTTCAAGCAGAGCACGGTGCAATTTGATCAGTTGTTGGTGGTAGCAGTGGGCATTGATACTCTCACCAGGTTTCATCTTCTTATTGTAGACGATACCCTGCTGATCCCACCAAACGCACAGCATCGTTTTCCGTCCGAAGTGATTTGGTGTTGGGGAAGATGTTGATGGTTGGCCGGAGTCAACCCACGATTTCTTGCGTTTAGGATTCTCGAAATATATCCACTTTTCATCGCCTGTCACAATCCGATGCACGAACGACTTTCTTTTTTGTCTGCCGTGCAAGATTTCGCTCCATCTGCCTATCGTTCAATTCATGGGGCACCCATTTCCCGATCTTTTCAATCTTCCCCATGGCACACAGACGCATGGAAATGGCTGGTTGAGTAACACTCAATTGCTCCGCGAGCATTTTTTGCGATTGGGTATTGTCTTTGTCCAAAAGAGCCTGCAATTGATGGTCCTCAATCTTCCTACACCGATTTTCCCGCTTCTTTTCCCACAAGTCAAAATTACTGTCTTTGAACCAACGAAACCAATCTCGACACGTTGTTTCCGGTAAAGCACTGTCACCATAGGCCTCATTAAGCATTCGATGCGATTCGGCGATTTCTTCAAATTGAAGCAGAAAAGCAGAGCTTCCCGCATATGCTCTTTTTCTGGCACAAAACGGTTGTCGCAAGGATTTTTTTAGAACGGTTGTCGCAAGGACTTAGACAGCCACCCAGGCCATCCTCGAGTTCAACATCAGGGCCACTACATTCTCCGGTATCAGAGAGCCGCCAGCGCACTTCGAAGTGTTTTGTTCGCATTGGATCGGGCTTAGCTCTCCACCATCCCGTCACAAGGAGGGCACATTTGGCTAGAATCTAATTTACAATGAAATTGCTAAGCCCTAAAACATCCGTATCCCGTCAAAAATTGGGATAGGTAGTAACTAACAGCAACGATTTTGCCACCTCCTCTTGGGCTCTTTCTTCTGTATGAGCGTCGGATCGTGCCACAGTGTCACACCGACAGCATCTGCTAGTATTTCAGTCGGTATCATTTCGGTCACAACATTAATCGTCTCGTAAGACACTGTTCGGAATGGGCAGGCCATCCTTAATGCGCTCCTACAATAGACTGACACAACTCCACGTGTGTATGTTGCTCTAATCAACCCATCCGTCCATATTGGCGCAGCATACAGCAGGATTGACCCGATCACTGTCGCCAACAAGGTCCTCTTGCTCTGCCTGTGTTCCCAAATATTCGGCATTAAGCACGCTAGCGCCATCAATATTCAAGCAGCCTTTTCACCAACGTATAGTAGGTGCTCCTGAAACCGCAGCCTTGCGTCAATCATCACCACTAGGTACTTTAGGGATAGTCCCGATATCACCTCATGTTCGCCAATCCTAATGATGATATCTCTCTTCTCTTCCTGCCCGTGATTAGGACTGCCTCTGTCGTATGGATCGCAAGGCTAAGATCAGCTGCCAGAAGCCACCTTCGAACTGAAGCAACCGTCTCATTACATTTCGTCTCATCGAACTGAAGCAACCGTCAGCAAATGCAATGATTCTCGCCTCCTCTGGAATATGGAGCCTGATAACATCATCAAACATCACATTCCACAACAGAGGGCCCAGAACCGATTCCTGACAGACCCCTTTCGTGTACTGTATGATCTTTCTCCACACCTCGTCCAGTACAACAGAATTCTACTGCTTACGTCTTCTATTATCCTTATATTGTACTCCGGAACACCCATTGAGCCCAGGGCATCAAGAATACGATCCCATTTTACTAAGGTGAAGGCATTCTTCACATCAAGGATTTTAATGGCGCAGTATTTTATGGAGTCTCTTTTCCACCTTTTGCCCTCGATAGCTTTACGCGCTATTCCAACGACCAAATCAATCGCATCTAAGGTGGAGCGTGTCCTCACAAACCTAAAATGGACTGAAGATAAGTTCTTGTGTCCCTCGGATTAGAATCGATTGCACCGAATGCATTCGAGAATTTCACAAGCCGTGTCGAGAAGACAAATTAAGCGGCATAACGAAGGGTCCCCAATTGGCACCTTCCCTTTGGTAGTAGCACCAGACGTTGGCTCTTTCAAAGTTGTGAAAAAGATTCCACACTCAGATAGGTATTAAAAAACTTCGAAAAATAAATTATGGCTGCTTTTAGTGTAACAGGGGCTATGGCATCGGGTCCAGATGCATTTTTATCACCGATTTTCCTGCATGCCCGAAAGAGTTTACCTTGGGGGTAATTTATGGGACGTGAACGCTGCCAGGCCTCGAACTACCCCCCTTCCATATAGTTCTTGGTTTCTGGGGAACAGTTGGTGACTATTCTGTCCAGCAGCCCAGGGCAGGTCGGAGCTGACATAAAAGCACCCCTCAGCGTCTTCATAACTACCTTTTTTTGTGATGTCTCCTTTTTTGGGTATTGGACAGATAATACCAAGGTGCCAGTCATCGGACACTGATTCGCTATCCCACACTTGGACCATTAATCGTTTGGAGCAGTGTATCGCTTACGTACTTAACCTGTTTGCTGGGCGACTTGTGGTTCTTCATTTGACGGATCGCTTTTATAGTTTCCTCTTGACGGCAGCATGAATTCTTCAGCTGGCGAGACCTCCCACTCGTGTTCTGACTGGTGAGTGTTTAAAAGTTCACCAAAGATCGCCTTAATATACCCATTTGCTCGGAAATCAGATTACCCTCTTTGCTGCGTCATGATGAGCATCACGGTGTACATCGTCTCATCCAGCTGAAAGTTAGGTAAAACTCCCGCGCCTGATTATTTTTCGATTCCACAAGAATTCTCTTCTCTGCTCTTCGCAAGTCATATGGTTCGATATGCAGCATTCTTTTGTTCTGTTGCTCGCTTGCATTCGTTGTCAAACCGGCCATTCCGACTGACCTTCTTTTGCGACCGTACCACCTACTCCCAATTAGAATATGGGAGGACATATTTCCTTCACTAATCGATTTAATAATTAATGGCCAACTTGTCGAATTATCTGACTAATAAAATAAATAAATAAAAACAAAACGCAGTCCATCAATCATGGAAGCGCTGGGGCATTATTAGAACCTCATTCCTCATGAGTGATTATCAAATTTGCCTTTTTTTTTAAGATAATAAAACAAGAGAGACAGATTTTATGTTAATACTATTTACAAGATTTATTTTGAAGACAATCAATCCATTAACTTAGCTTAAAAATAATCATTTTCTTATGAATTTATCACGGAAAAACTAAAGAAACAACAACGAATAATAATCATAATATTTTTTATTATTTTTTTTTCATTTTAAGAATAGTTTTTTTTTTGTTAATGTTAGTATTTTTTCTATTTAATTTGGTTTTTTTTGTTTGTTTGTTTAGAATTCGTTTTATTCCATGTCTCTAGACTCTCTTTGGAATCTTTTCAACGAATAAAAATAGCAACAAAAAAATACTATCTACTCTAAATACTTGTTTTTTAATTAAACGATTATTTATGCTATTAGTTTTTAAAAAAATTAATAATACTGTCAAGACGGTTATTTTTATATTGTTTTTTTTTTTTGAACTAACAAAAAACCTTTTTTAAGAAAATGAGTGAAAATTCAAAATAAAAATTAATTATCAGATCGAAAGGGAAATAAAGTTAATTAAAATTTTATACGTAAAGGAATTTAAAAAAAAATATATATATGTACAGGGTGCTATGTCCTTTTTGATAAGCATTCTTTAGGGAAATTAGTTTTGTTCAGTCAGTTTTTATCGAGAATTAAAACCATCAAAAGGAATTTTTTAAAATGGTTAAACTTTTTCTAATAAATTTCCTATCGGGATTATTATTAGTTTGTGGTTTGTTTGTACTTTGGTTCTAAAAAGCAATTTTTAAGGGCTTCACGTTACCAGTTATCTTACGGGTATGTATTTAAGAGAAGAGAAGTTTTTATAGATCGTCATTAGACATAAAAATGATATTAAAGTCCGCCCCCATCCGTATTCGTGTAATCATCTTACAACGTTGAGACTGCAAGGCCATTTGATAACTTCATGATACGTGTGGTTTGAGCCTAAATGAGTATTTTTGTAAGTCGATTATCTCAAAGTGTAGGAAATTTAATCAGTTTTAGTGCATTAAATAAGTTCTTAAAAACAATACTTAGAAAATTGGGAGCGCCGACAGCTACTGTGCCGACAAACTCAGACATTATCATTTGCACAGTTTTTTATGCTACTGTAAGAAGTGTTATAGGATGAATTTCTTGGACCAGTGAATTGTCAAATAAGAAATTTTCATGCTTAACATTTTTTCTAGCAAATACATTTAAATGCTTAACATTTGCTTTTAAAAAAAGGAAAAAGAACTCAGTCCATAAACTGAGTTCTTTTTCTTTTTTTTTTGTTGATTTTGTTGTTTTTTTTTTAAATTTCATATTAAATTTTTTTGTAGTTAAATGTTTAATAAAAATACAATAGAAAAATGCAGAACCGAATTAAGATTTTGTTTTTAAAATTATTATAAAAATAAAAGTTAATAAAATCTCGCCCATTCGCAGTGATAGAAAAAGTTGTTCCCATAGAAATTTAAAATCGTAATAATACAGCATTGGTAACACTAATTATTTTGACGCTACTTCAAATTTGTTTCCGCCTAATAAACAAATATTATATATTCTACAGCGTAGATGTGATGCGTAAAAATTGTCCGATTTGATCAAATATTCACTTTTTGGCATTATAGTTTATTGGCATTTAAATGGTAACTTCATAATGCCTCTCTTATAGAAGCCCTGGTCGCTTTTGGGGAAAAATTCGATCAGGCAATTTTCACAATCTTCCCTTGATGCCTCTAAACTTCCCAATCAAGCTACCAGAGTTTCTGACGAGTCACTCTAGACGTGTGCGGCCTGGCGTTGTCCTGACGGAACACAACACCTCTTTTGTTGGGTAATTTTGACCGCTTCTGGTCAATCGCTAGCTTAAAACGGTCCAATTGTTGACACTAGAGGTCCGAATTTAGTGTTTGCAGAAATGGAAAAAGTCATAGTAGATGATTGCTTTCCAGTTCCATCAAATACACAGAAAAACCATCCTGGTCGATAGTCCTGCTTTGGACACCGTTTGAGCCTCTTCATCGCTCTTTGATCACACAATATTGTCGTATGTGACCCATTTCCCAAGTCACCATCCGTTTAAAAAGTGGGTCGATTTCGTTCCGTTTGGGCAAGGCTTCGCAAATAGAAATTCGATCCATCAAATTTTTTTGCGTCAATTCGTGTGGGATCCAATCATTGAGCTTCTTTTTTAATCCAGCTTCTAGCAAATGGTTTAAAACTGTTTTGTGGTCGATCTTTAGCTTCTGAGGTCCAATGCTAGGACTACTAACATGCCAGTCTACTTCGATCATTTACATGATTTTATCGAAATTTTCGACGAAGGTGTATCTTTAACATCAAAAATACTGGAACGTAATTACGCCCCATTGGCTGTGACAGTATCGGGACCATAAATTGCCTATGACAGTATCGGGCCTGGCTTATATTTTCGCCTTTATCAAAGCAAAAATTGTACCCTATAAGTCACAACTGAATTGACAATTAAAAAATGGTTTTTTTTAAGTACGAAATGTCAGTTTTCCAACGAGCTCACGTCTAAACTTGTTTTGATAAATATTTTACGAGACTAAAGCCATCTAGCGAACAAATAATGGATTTATTTTTTTTCCCAAACTAATATTTGATTGTAAATAAATTTTTGTCACTGAAAAATATTCAATTAGAATTAACATGAACAATTCCCCTTACTCCATAAATGTAAGTATTTTTTTTAACGGCGAATATAGCCAAGACACTCCTGTCTGAATGGTCCCAACACAATTGCAGGAGCGACTGAAAAAGAGCACTGTCAAACATTTTAAAACCATCACAATCTTATTCCGCCCCGGTGGCGGGATGTTAAGTACGAGGTCTGCGCAAAAATAATAGCGAATTTTGAATTTCCGCGGGTTACGTATATTCGATTTTCAATTTTTTGTGGCGTTATATTGGTACTTATGCCGACAAGTTTGGCCATTTTGAATTTTCAGTTAATTTTTGACAGATGCTTTGCTTGCACCTGTTTTGGCTCGTCTTCGATTTTTGCCCATTCCAAAAAATGGATCAAAGAATCGGTATCAAATTTTGTGTGAAAAACAAAATTAATTGCGTGGACGCATTTCGAATATTGACTGTGGCATATGATGAAGCTAATTTGGACCAAAGCAACGTTTATCGGTGGTACAAAATGTTCTCAGAGGGCTGACAAGATGTGAACGACGAAAAGCGTGCCGGACACTCGACCTTACAGTTTTCTTCGATTGCAGGGGCGTGGTGCATCGTGAGTTCTTACCACAGGGTAGAACGGTCAATAAGGAATATTACGTGCAAGTTATGCGCAAGTTGCGGGAAGCAATCCGCCAGAAACGCCAGGATTTGTTGGCTTTTG
Organism: Atherix ibis; assembly: GCA_958298945.1. NCBI lineage: Eukaryota > Metazoa > Arthropoda > Insecta > Diptera > Athericidae > Atherix > Atherix ibis. The sequence continues at coordinate 121,292,905 of OY282606.1, forward strand.
CACCATGATAACGCCCCTGGTCACGCATCGTTGCTTGTGAGTGGATTTTTGGCCAAAAACAACACACTAATAATGCCGCAGCCACCGTATTTCCCAGATCTGGCCCCCTGTGACTTTTTCTTGATCCCGAAACTGAACAGCCCCATAAAAGGACTACGCTACGCTACGATTGAGGAGATAAAGACGACATCGAAGGAGGAGCTGAACACAAGATCACAAAAAATGATTTTTTGAAGTGCTTCGAGGATTGGAAAAAACGTTGGCACAAGTGTATAATATCTGATGGGGATTACTTTGAAGGGGATAAAATAGATATTCATGAAAAAAATTTTTTTTTTGAAAAAACACAAAATTCGCGATATTTTTTGAACAGACCTCGTATTTTCCTTCTACTTTCCATCATATTTTTTTTTATTACTATTTTAGCTAAAATAGCTAAGAAGGGGCAAAAGTAGATACGTGGCCGGTAAATGTGGTATTAAAATTCATAGTAATGATGGTGCATGTACAATATAGATGAAAAAAGAAAAGGAGTGAAGTAGAAGAGGCAGAGAAGAGGGAAAAGGTCAGGAAGTTACAAGATTGCTGACCACTGCTCACTGAGCGGCGTACAGACCTAAAGTAATCTAATCAAAAAATTGGTATCACGAGATTCGAGACGCCCAACAGAACGAAGTTCAAAATATTAAATAGATCTTTCAGGATTATGGCGTTGAAGCTTTGCATAGCTTTCATGCATAGTTGTAGTATTTGCTTGTATGCTAATGCAGGTGGAGTCGTACCTGTTTGTTCTACAATATATAATATGATGAACTAGTTTTGTGCTCGATTATTGGTGAGGTGCTTAGGCATTCACGTGGTGGCTGTGGTTGACACCTATCATATATCGCGGGTATGATCTTCGGATCGCAGGAGGGAGATAACTGACAAATGTAGTAATACTTTTTGCAATTATCTCAGGTGTTGTCACTGCTGATAAGTGATAACCTCGTCAGCATTAGTTGACGAGGTTTAAGGTAGACCTCGTCAGCAGCAGTTGAGGTGATCAGCTTGTAAGTGATTACTTACTGCTAAGTAGGCGACTGGTGCTATAACATCCAAAGATGCGGTATAGCACCATTAAATATAAAGTACATAATCACAATCTTATGGGAATGTCTACAATCTCTAATTTTTCGCCCTGTTCGCAGTCATGCCAACATAAAATGAATATTTTGATAAGTCGTTTCATGTGGCAGCTTTGTTAAAATTAAAATCAAATTCTAGCTAATTGTATGTTTATATAATATTTAGTAAATTTGAAGGGAAAAAAATTAATTAAGCACAATATAACTAACTGATTCGAACCGACGAATTTCTTAAGCGTTTCAAATTGAACCTAATGTGTATCCGGTAGTCGGCCATATTTGTAAATTTAACTACCAAAAATCATAGCACCCCTGTAATTGTATCTTTTTATACTATATAGGGAACTACATATATAGTTATTATGTATATATTTTGTGTATTTATATAATATATTTATTAATATAGTTTTTTTTTTTTTATTAAATTTTTTTTTGGTATTTTGTTATTCTTTAATTTTACTTTTGCCATGTGGTCTTTGCGTTCTGTTCCTTGTCATCTGTTATTCTATTTTATTTTTAATTTCATTTAATCATTTCTTCTTAATTAAATTAATTATATATTTGCCTCATCTTCTTTAATTACTTATTTTTTTATATTAAATTATTTCCCCTCGTTTTCTGTTGTTTTTTTTTAATTATTATTTTTCAATACTGATTTTCCTACAAAATTTATATAACAAAATTCAGTGTTTCCATTTTTCATTCATTCAAAATTGTTTTCATTTTTTTCCCCTAGTTTTATATTTTTGATATTTTCTTTTAATTATTATTAATATTATTATATTTTTCATATTTTTTTTTTATTCATTCAATACTGACAATTTATTATTTGATAATTAGCTTTCGTTTTTTTTTTGTTGTTGGAATTTTTCCTTTAATACGAGTAAATATACATGAAGTATGTACTATATAATATTATAGAATATTAATGCTGGTAAATTTTTGTATGTTTAATTGTTTTTTTGTTTGTTTTTTAATCGGTAATAATAGTAGTAGTAAAAATAATAATAATATTAACAATAAGAAAAATTGTTTCCGAGTTATTTCTAATAAATTTATTGGTTTTTCTTTATTTGATATTTTATCCTGTCTGCGCGCTCGTTATGAATTGTTGATTTTCATATTGATTGATTATGAAGTTTTCTTTTAAAGAATTTTTGAATTTTTTTATATCTATAAAAATAATTTTTTTTATTTTTTTATTTATATTTTAATACATAATAATTTTATATGTAAGTATTTTTTTTTATATATTTGATTTTATATTATATCATTTTGAATTTATTGTATTTAAATTTTGTTTCTTATTTTAAATAAACAGCACTTCATTCAAAATAAAGCAGCCTATAACTATGCAATTCGCACGTTCCTATCTCCCCATTTACTGTACCAAAAGAAAAATTTTGCGATTTTCTCTCTTGCTCAATGTTTTTGGTTTGTTTTTACACTTCGAAAGAGGAAGAAAGACGAATAATTAAAGAGAACTTTTTATAAATATGGATTGTCTGTAAAATTATGTTTTGTTTCATCTGCTCTATGTTGAGATTCAATGTATTCAAAAGTAGTCTGTCCGCTCTTTTTTTGAGCAAAGTAGTGTTCTTTTCACACTTGTAATGATTTGCTTATGCTTTCGCTCTTATTTAAGTTGGTTGAGAATTGTTTTACCAATTTTTACGCTCTCACCACAAAAAAATGTATTTTATTTTTGGTGAAAATTGACCAAATAATCTTGGACAACAACCGCATAACTCTTTCCATCCACCGTGTTGCTTTTTAAAGAGGCGCACGCACGTGATTTTTTTTTTGGGTAAACAATTTTCTTTTTTAAAATAACCAAAAACGGAAGAGGTACGCACGTGATTTTTTTTAGGTAAAAAGTTTTTTTTTTTTAAAATAACCAAAAACGGAAGAGGTACGCACGTGATTTTTTTTAGGTAATAATTTTTTTTTAAATAATCAAAAACGCAAGAGATACGTACGTGATTTTTTTAGGTAAAAAATTTTCTTTTTTAAAATAACCAAAAACAGAAGAGGTACGCACGTGATTTTTTTAGGTAAAAAATTTTTTTTATTAAAATAATCAAAAACGCAAGAGATACGCCGGTGATTTTTTAGGTTAAAAATTTTGTTTTTTAAAATAACCAAAAACGGAAGCGGCACGTACGTGATTTTTTTAGATTAAAAATTTCTTCTTTTCAAATAACCAAAAACGGAAAGGGCACGCACGTAATTTTTTTTAGGTAAAAAATTTTCTTTTTTAAAATAATCAAAAACGGAAGAGGCACGCACGTGATTTTTTTTAGGTAAAAAAGTTTTTTTTTTAAAATAACCAAAAACGGAAGAAGCACGCACGTGATTTTTTTTTAGGTAAAAAATTTTTTTTTTAAAATAATTAAAAAACGCAAGAGATACGCACGTGATTTTTTTAGGTAAAAAATTTTCTTTCTTAAAATAACCAAAAACGGAAGAAGCACGCACGTGATTTTTTTAGGTAAAAAATTTTCTTTTTTAAAATAATCAAAAACGCAAAAGATACGCACGTGATTTTTTATGTTAAAATTTTTTTTTTAAAAATAATCAAAAACGCAAGGGACACGCACGTGATTTTTTTTTAAGGTAAAAAATTTTCTCTTTTAAAATAATGAAAAACGCAAGAGATACGCACGTGATTTTTTAGGTTAAAAATTTTCTCTTTTAAAATAACCAAAAACGGAAGCGGCACTTTTTTTAGATTATAAATTTTCTCTTTTAAAATAACCAAAAACGGAAAGGGCACGCACGTAATTTTTTTTTATGTAAAAATGTTTTTTTTTATAAATAACCTAAAAATGTTTTTTTTTATAAATAATTAAAAACGGAAGAGGCACGCACGTGATTTTTTTTAGGTAAAAAAGTTTTCTTTTTTAAAATAACCAAAAACGGAAGACGCACGCACGTGATTTTTTTTTAGGTAAAAAATTTTTTGTTTCAATTAAATTTGAGTTTTCTAGAATTTTCTTTTTAATTTTAGAAAGAATATTTTAAAGAAAGTGCGTATTTATTAAATAAGTTTAACGATGAAAATATTTTGATCAAAATGAAATCTTCTTGTTTCTTTGTCAGATTTTATGGGACTTCCCCTCTAATTGACAGATGGATGGATGGATGATTTTTTTGTGGAGAACAGGACTACGCGACTACTTTACTAGCTGGATTCGAAACTCAACACCACTGCGTACTATATAGAAGCAGATGTCCCAGTCATTCTTATAGAGGAGATTGTTTTTTTTCTTCCGCCTCATAGTTCTTATCCTTTCACAATTCTAGTATCTCGTTTAGTGCGAATTATAAGTAAATAATTTGGTTTTCCTTTGCAAAAATGATATTGTTATAATTCGTGCATAAAAGCATCACAAAGAAATTGCACTATTCTTTTAATATTAACAATTTTTTTTTTAGTTATAATATAATAATGATGATAATATACACATTTCGTCAATTTAATTGGTTTTTTTTGTGTGTGCTTTTAAACGAGTACGTAAATATTTGTTTATATAATACAATATTTCGTCCTTTTTTTTAGTATTTTTAGTTTTTTTTTTTTTTTGATTACATAATTAATATTAATGCGTTAAATATTTAACATAGTTTTTAGCATTTTTGTTTGTTTGTTTATATCTGTAGTTTTTTATTAAATTTTTCTTTCTTTTGTATTTTGTTCTTTTTTTTTATTAGTTTTGAAAGTCGAGTGTTTTGGTCGAACCGAGAGGAATTAGGGACTTGATTGTCAAATGTGCCTCTGATTTTATAATTATTTTTTTTTATCTTCGGTCCGATTTATTTTTCTTCCTCCTTCATTTTAGAAAAAAAAAATCTTTCATCATAACTCCAAACAGTTGGGGAATTTCACAATTTTTTCATTCTCAATCATAATGTACGATTTTGATGAATTTTCAAATAAAAATAATTATTCTTTGTAATAGAAATTACCATCTCCAAAAAAGAAAAAAAATACAAAATCAAGTAAATATTCTATTCGAAAATCTTATTTTTTTTTGAATTATTGCCATTTCCTAAACACACATTCACATAGTTTTATTGATCCCTTATTGCCATCCTTTTCTGCGTACCATTTTACATTTTAACAAAAAAATCTTCGCCAGTTCCTTTTTTTGGTTTTGTTTTTGCACTTAATCACAAACACACGAACAACTAACACACACTCACATCATTTCTATCGCAGCCCATAGTGACTGTATTGGAATATTGTTTTTTAAAAATTATTATTTAAATTTTAGTGAATGTTTGTAGTATGTACATGAATGCATTAGCTTAGATCCTTTCGTCCTTTTTCGCTATAGTAGTATTCAAAAAAAAATCTTTTTTTGCCAGTTTTCTACAATTTTCCATTCCTGCTTTACATCCCCTTAGCCTGTGCAATTTTTTTTTGCATATTTCATTTTTGTTCCACAGAAAAGTTCTCTTAAATTTTAAGCTTATCTATTTGTAAAAGTCTTGTGTGTCTGTGTCATGTTATTAAAGTTTAAATAAATTAGTTTTTTTGTTATTGTTGAAATTTGCTGTTGTTTTTGTTGTCCATTTTACTCAATATAAATATCCTCGATTGGATATGCGGTCTCAATGAACTTCTGATAGAAACGTTGAAAGGCGCGCCTAAAACGAAAAAAATTCTCTTTTGATTTTTGTTTATTTTATTTTTTTTTATGAGAAAATGTATTTGCTTTTCTTGGTTGTTTTTATTACCAAAATTAAAGGAGCTCTTACCCTACGGCTTCTGCGACTGGCCTAGTCGATTCGTTTCCCTTAAAAACGTGACAAGCAAAACGCTGAACAGTCGGATGTTTGGTTATAAAGCCGATATATCGGTGATCACGGGGATGAAATGCACAGAAAGATACATTTTTGAGCGAATAGAAGTAATCAATGCATGGCCTCTTATCCTTTTTGATCTGGCAAAGTCATAGGAAAATAGAAGGAAAAAAAACCATGAAATTAGAGAGCGCACAAACGGACGAATTCGGATAGGACGATTTACTTTTGTCTGTGGCCGAGACCTGTCCACCATTCGTAATCCTTGGTCAGACACTTCCAAAATGCACGGTTGCCCGCTAGGCGAGTCACCATATTCGCCGACGATTTTTCTCACCGCCTGACAGACGACACCGGTTCCCTTGTGGGAGAGTGTCTCAACAGATCCCAAATAGCCGAGAAGGTATCGTTCCTTTTTGACTTGAACCGTGCAAGGATCGAAGTCGTTATAGTCCAAATCGACTGCGTACGCTGACGGGAAGATGCCCTGGCGTCCTGTTCGGAGATTCACACCCTCACACCAAAGGTCATCAGCCTCCTTCTGTACGTAAATCGGATCGCCGATTTCCACCTCGATCTCGTCGTGATGTCTGGGATTGAATTTGTGCAGACCTCTGTGCGTGGCTTCGAGCATCTCCAGCTGGCTGAAGGGTACACCCCCGAATGGTGGTGGAAATGGTGATTGCGAAGTTGGTGAAACTAACTGCGGCGACATGCTTTTGAAGTCGTTAGGCGAATGAGCTGTACTATGTCCGCTGTCGACATCGCCTAAGCTCTGTAACCGCTCTGAATCGGGACTAGAGTCCTCGTCGAGCAGATAGCCGCACTTTAAGGTTAGGATCGTCTTCTGGGAATTTGCAGTCATCGGAAATGGTAAAGGTCCCTTTCCAGCTGATATCATCTCATCAGCTAGGGAAGTTTGGCCACAGAGGAGCATTATGGAAGCTGCAGAGAGAAAAGATCGTTCGTTAAATGAGTCAACCACAAACCGAACACCAACATTTTTTATTTTTTGGAATTTCAGGAAGCTTTCGTCTACGCCTCTCACCACCTATGAATGGCACTGAAGCCGTCCGCTCCAAAGGCGGATGTTGCGTCTGCCCTTGTTTCTGACAAACTAAAGCTGTTTTGAGACCATCACCGATTTCGTCGTCTTCAACCGAATTAGCCGTCGACGTCTTATTACTACAGCTGCTATTATTCGAGGTTGACTCTTGCGACTGACGGTCACAGCACAACGTCTCCACATTTAGATCCTCTTGGTCCGAAAAGTCACTCTTCGGCGATGGTGACTCCTCCAAATCGTCAAAACCAGGTATCAGCCTAAAATCAGGTCACATACAATTTACGTTAGTTAATCATCGATTAATTAAAAAAAAAGTAAATACAAAAATAAAAATGCCAAAAAATCATTGAATTCCCAAAATCCCAAATCACAGCAGAGTCAGTAAGTGGCCTGTTCACCAAATTATATGAGTACACGTGCACATAAAGGGATTTGCTCCCTTTTTGCATAACAAAATTTAGCACGCACACTGACACTATCGTTTCCTTCATAAAAGGTGAAAGGATGAAAGTTCTGAGGAGAAAAGCAAAAATAATAAAGATGTGAACAACACATTCGCAAATAAAAATAGCACAACAACACCCACTCCCCCCACATACGTGTACACGTCACCATCTGTCGAATCGGTTTAGAATTTCAATCAAAACTGAAAAACGGAAATGGAACAGAAAAAAACAACACAAAAACAAAAACAAAAACTAACACTTTTTGTTTGGTTTGCAATCTAAACGCAGACTTGGAAAACTAAAATTGGAAATTAGCAAAACAATATTTCGGAAACACTGCACAAAAGACGTAGCAACTGCACTGGTGACGATGATGCGTTTGTTGCGTTTGTTGCGTTTTTCAAAGGACATCATCGGACTAGCAGTTGTAGTGGGTGGTAGAATGGTGGTCGGATTCGGTGATTTTCACAATATTTTCGGTAAAACTGAATGGAAATCAACTCACGAATAAAACGGTGCTGGTGTCTTCGAGTTTGTTGGAAGCTTCTCGAACGTCCTGCGGAATTCCTCAAATTCCGTATCAGCCATTTTCGTCGAGAAGTTCCAGCAGCAAAACCTTGTACTCGACCGACTATGTTTTCACGATATCGATTTTGCCTGAACGTCACCGCGCAGTAGAAGGGATGAAGTCCGTATTGAATGGTGGTGAACGACAACACTGGCGACGGGGTAGTAAAAGTACACACCAACGGTTGCGTTCGTACTTTCCACTCAACTTAATCGAAGAGGGTTGCACAATAGCTATTTTGTTGGCCGCCATTATAAGTCATTTGCAGCCAACTTAGCAGCATTGGAACGCACTCGAAATGATAGTATCGAAATTCCGTCGAAATTGAATTTATTTCGCTTTTCACCTCATCGAATGTTCAGTTTTGACTGATTTTATGTTAAGGAAAAAAATATTATTCACTCGAAAATCCGGAAATATGTTCAATGTCGAAATTTTAAAATTCTTCTTCCACAATTTCTTCACAAAAAGTACCGAATTTTTAAAAATTTCTCAATCAAGATTTTTTGTTGTTGATATTTTCAAAGAAAAAAATATCATTACCGAAATTGGAAGGTTCAAAAAATGAGCATTTATTGATTTTCAAACTTTCTTAAAATAAATTTAATTTTGTTGATTTTTCTCTGAAGTATGCAAAGTTAAGTGTAAATAGTCGTCGTTGAAGTTCTTATGAGTTGATAGTCTTTGTTCAGCCAAAAGCGGAAATGGTAACGGGCTGTGGGATAAATACTACTTGACCCACATACATTATGGATGTTCCTTGAACAAACAGTTTCGGTTCCGCTTTGAGTCGCCACCCGCCGCAATCTTCTCCATTGCGATTGTCGATGACTTCTTTAAGATTATTTGATGAAAGTTCATTTTCATCAAAGGGCAAATACTAACATTGACGCTACTGGCTACTGGTTCGAATCGTATTCTTACAGGCCAGCAAGATGAGTGTAGAAGGGGTGACTGGGTAGTTGTGGCATGACTATGCGAACCTATGGAAGAGACGTTCTATTCACAAAACTTAAAGATGCGTATCGTCACAAGGATATACGGGCTGGCAAAAACTGACCAAGTCTCCACTTAAAACAACATCAGAACTGCTGGACACAATTTATACAATCACAACCGAATTCAGAGACGAACCGTTCCAGTTAAGGTGGAACTTTAAAATGATTTTATCGGCTTCGGGATTTAATCCGATTTTTGAATAATTTCCATTTGATAAAAATATTAATAAAAATTTAGAATTTTTTCAATTAAATTTTCCAATAATTTTATATAAGCAACATAAATTTTGGAAATTATTTGATATTCAAAACAAAAAAAGGTACTCGATTTTATTGGAGAATTTATTTGAAATTAAGTTTGTTTATAATAAAAATATTATCAAAAAATTATTTTTGATATGAAACACGTCTGAAATGTGCCGCTTCAATTCCATTAAACAGAAAATTAGGTAAGAAAAAATAATTGAGGCAGAATCAAATTTTGAGACACAAAATAATTGTTCGACGGAATACGTTCTTGCTGGTCACCTCATTCGTAAAATCTGCAAATAACGGCTGATTTTAAAAAAATTTGTTTTTCAAATTTCAAAAAATATACAAAAACTGCAAAAGTGTATAAAGTTTTTATTTGAATCGATAAATCAATGCTTACCATTGCATTGATGGCATTTTGTTATATACGAGGTCTGATCAAAAAGTATCGCGAATTTTTATGGCGTTATATAGGTACTCATGTGTCTCACTTATCCCGACAAATTCGGCCATTTTGAATGTTCAGTTAATTTTTGACAGTTGCTTTGGTTGCATGTGTTTTGGCTAGTCTTCGATTCTTGCCCATTCCAAAAAATGGATCAAAGAATTTGTTTCGGGAACAAGAAAAAGTCACAGGGGGCCAGATCTAGGGAATACGGTGGCTGCGGCATTATTAGTGTGTTGTTTTTGGCCAAAAATTCGCGCAAAAGCAATGATGCGTGAGCAGGGGCGTTATCATGGTTCAAAAGCCAATTTTTGTTCTTCCACAAATCCGGGCGTTTCTGGCGGATTGCTTCGTGAAGCTTACATATAACTTGCAGGTAATATTCCTTATTGACCGTTCTACACTTTGGCAAGAACTCATGATTAACCACGCCCCTGCAATCGAAGAAAACTGTAAGTAAAACCTTATTATTCGACCGAACTTGGCGCTCTTTTTTCGGTCTTGGCTCGTTCCATTGGGATGATTGAGATTTGGTTTCCACGTCATAACCATAAACCCATTATTCGTTACCAGTTATGACCCTCTGGAGCAAATTTGGAACGTCGCGGACAGAGTCCAACAGCTCTTTAGCAATGTTAATGCGATGCTGTATTTGGTAGAAATTGAGCAATTTTAGTACGAATTTCCCGGCGACCCGTCTCAGGCCAAATCATTGGTAAAAATCGATTGGCACAAGCCAATCGATATGTTTAAGTCCTTCTCTAACGGTGATTTGACGATTGGCCAATACTATTTTCTTTACTTCTTCAATGTTTTCGTCTATTGTTGACGTGCTCGGGCTTCCAGCACGCTTTTCGTCGTCCACATCTTCTCGGCCCTCTGAGAACATTTTGTTTCACCCATAAACGTTGCTTCGGTCCAAGGTAGCTTCACCATATGCCACAGTCAACATTCGGAATGCGTCTGTGCAATTAATTTTGTTTTTTCACACAAAATTTGATACAGATTCTTTGATCCATTTTTTTGGAATGAGCAAAAATCGAAAACCAAAACACGTGCACGCAAAGTAGCTGTCAAAAATTAACTGAATATTCAAAATGGCCGAACTTGTTGACATAAGTGAGAGACATGAGTACCAACATAACGACATTAAAAAAATCGAAAACCCGCGGAAATTCAAAACAGACCTTGTACTGCTACACCCACAATACTCTCCAAACCTAGCGCACCTTCCGATTATTATTTGTTCCGGTCTCTAAAAAATTTTTTTAAGACGGTAAAACATTTAATTCAAATGAGGAGGTCAAAAATCCATTTGGATCAGTTTTTTGCCAGCAAAGAACAAAAAGTTTATGAGCGTGGAATCATGTTACTGCCAGAAGGAGCAGACTGGACAATATTTAATTGAATAAAATATTAATTCACTGTAAAAAAATGACAATATTTAATTGAATAAAATATTAATTCAATTCAGGAAAATAACATCTTGTCTTTTGATTGGGCACGTAACGATGCCTTAAAATATCGGATCCTAATAGGAGCCGCATTGAATAGCAAACATTTCACTGGCAAAGACTACACTGCCTTAAACCTCAACCTGAGTCTGGGTCAACCCTTAAAAAATAAGAAAATTTACAAATGGTAAGAAACATCAATCAAAATTACTACAGAATGCAAATTTCTATTCCCTCTATGGGGAGAAGTGCTATAAGTGGCGAAATCTGACGAATCTTTTCCGAAACACAATAAAATTATTTTCAAAGAAGAAAATACGTCAAATACGATTTTTTAATACTAAGGCGTGTGGTGGAGAAACGAAGAAGCAAAGGCGGTCAACTCACCAAACTCATCACTCAATATGTCCATTTTTTTACGTGCTGTGTGATATGTAGCGCCGTTTTATTGAAACCACGTTCTCTACGTACGCTCTACCTGCGCTTGTCCTAAGAGGTGCCTAAACCCATTGGCCATACCCTCCTTCCCTGTGTTCATGGAGACGGACATTTTACGACTTTCTTCTTTCAATCCATTAACCCTCACGGTTAAGCTAACTTTTGGTCGGGGGTGGCCCATACTTCGGCGGACTGGTTTGACATTATCAAGACCCTAAGGACCGCCAAAAATGGGGATTCAAATAGGAAAATTTATAGAACTTATTGGAAGCGTGCGGAACTTTCAACCACACCTCCACCTCAGACTACGCCCTAGCTGGCTGCTTACATTTAAAACCCACAGCCACCTCGAAGCCTACGCGAATAGTCAGTGTCCATTATTGGCGGTCCTTAGGGTCTTGATAATGTCAAACCGGTCCGCCGAAGAATAAGGGCTCCAGACCCAGAGTTCGCAGTTAAAACAGATTATTCTGATTTTGAGGCGATCTTCGTTTTGAGTTCCCATAGGAACACCTCCTAGAATTTCAGGGTTCGCACCTCTAAAGCACTCTTAGACTTTTTGTACCATGCATTATTTGGAGGATCGTTTCACATCACACCAATCAACCTCTTGTATTTTTTCGCTAGTTAATTATTTTTCGCTTGTTATTTTTCGTTCATATTAATTTCGCTTGTTATTTTTCCGCTTGTTTTAGTCTATTTATATTTTCCCGCCATTTTTATGTTGAGTCAATTTTCTCACTGTCGGATATCTACTTTTGCGCCTTGTTAGCCACTGCCCATCATTGGGACAATAAGCTGGTATATATTCAATATCACATGTCGACCAGATGCACTTCCTGAATTTTGGGCAAAAAAAAGTTCGAAATCATCGAGCGATTGCGGCCAGCGTTATATGTAAAGAAATACGGATCGATAATAAACCGCACCAAAAAGTGCATTATTCTGGGTGCAATGGCAGTTCTTGTTTTTGCCTGTGGTTGTTGATCAGACCAAATACGATAATTTAGCTAATTCACACACCCATTCAACCAGAAATTAGCTTCGCTACAAAACGCAATTTTTTGGTAAAAAAACGGATTTGCCACAAGTTGTTCTAAGGCCTACTTACCGACAAATTTGATGCTTTAGCAGATCCCAATTGCTGTGAACAGCGAGTAACACAATTATAATTGCTGTGAACGGCGACGGATGGAGAAGTCGCGGTCTTCACCAACACTGCAATATTTTCATTTGTACACACACGGGTTGGTGATTTGATGTCCAATAGCGTAAAATTACTGCGAAATTTTGTTACTACGTATATATTGCTTGTTCAGTAGGTCGGAAAAAGGACAGCCAAAAATAAAAAAAGGGGAGGAATTCATCTCCATTTCTCGCTTATTTATTGTCTGCATCGGTTGACGGTGGACTTCTTCTAATTTTTTTATTTTCCTATCTACAATTTTTTCCTCCGCAATTTTCCAAAAAAAAATAAAATCTAAAAATTTTTAGCTTTTAAGATTTGTTATAAGCCAAAAGAAATATTTAAAAAAATAATTTAAAAAAAAAACAAAAAAATCGAGAGAAAAAGTATAAATTGAATAAATTTCCAGTCGCGGCTGACCCACCGTTTACTCGTTCCACTGACTAGTAGAATGATGGGAACAGAGCAGCGCTAACCAATTGCGCTAGTGGTCGCTATTTCGAGCGAAAATGCATTTTCCTTCCAAGGACCGCTGGCCAAAAAAGCGGACTTTTCGACGTAATCGGAATCGGAGTTTTCGGCAGCGCTCCTCCTGGGCTCCTGTGGAGTCTGCGGAAATTTTCGAAAACGAATGAAAAATTGGTAATATCGTGTGTGTCTTTTTTGGAGGTTGTTGGCGGTTGGATTTTAAGCAGAACAGCCTGCGTACTGTAGTCAGGAGAGACCATTTTGAACGGGGGTTGAGGGAGGAATAATGGAAGATGAAAATTTTTGACGGCCGTCAATTGGCAGGCCGTTGAAGAAACACGGATTTTGGGTAGCTCACTATGGACTTGGGCCGAGATGTTTCGCTTGTTTGCACTTGCACTTCTCTTTTACTTTCGCCGTAATCAGAATTAGATTCGGTTTTGGAGTTTTTGGTTTGAATTGCTCGCTCAGTATGTGTAGGTCGATTATGGCGAAGTGCGTGAAACACATTTTTCACAGAGCACGAATTTTGATAATAAAATTCAATAATTTGTAAGAGTTGTCCGGGTGTAAAAGTCTTCCATGATGAAATGGCAATGCTAACTGAGCAGTTTTGACTTTGACAGATGTCACTTGTCACGGTTGATCTGTCAAAAATAAAAATATGAAATCCCAACAGTAAAAAAATCATCCGATACGAGAGATAATACAAATTGGGTTTAATTAATATCCGCTCAACACGTTCCTCCCACGCTCTTATAGCAATAAACAAATTTAAAGCATCATCAAAATAAGGGCAGAGAAGTCCGCGCGACTGGCACCTACACACCAAAATTCGGAAAATCAGGAGACAAAAAAGTTAGTCCAAAACCCGCTTGACATTAATGCGTCCTTGAATCAAATGTAAAAAAAACTGGTTACTGTGTAAGGTCAATGGCCATGAATGGAATCTAAGCAAACCTAATTTATGTGTAAGGTGAACGATCTTGATTTTTTTTCTGTCCTTAATTTGTGGATTTATTTGTCGACATTGTTTGCCAATTTCTTTTTGCTCCTCAATTTTTTATTTTAAGCATCGAGACGGAATTTAGCTCAATTTTTTATTTGTTCCGAATTTGAGACTCTTAGAGTCCATGTGGTGTGGTTCCCGGACGGAATTTGTCCCCCATTTATGGGGTTGTGATTTTTTTTTTTTGTAATTTGAGCGTGAGGGTATGTTTCTATGATTTTCTTTATTGATGGAGGTAGCAAAGAGCTGTTTTTTAAAACTAATTTTTTAGGGTCTTGAATTTTTTATTGTCACATTTTGGATGTGTGTGTGATTATCATGCGAATTTTGTACCAATTTCTGTCAAGTCAACTGATTTTCTTAATTTTCTGTAAGGGCCTTGAATTTATAGAATTAGTTTTTTTTTCATAATTTTCTTCCTGAATTATTTTGTTATTGGTTGTAGGCGTAGATGACAAACAATATTTTTATATTTTGTCTATTTAAATTTCGCAAAAAGTTTAGGTAACCTTTAAAAATTTCTTTGACACAAAATGAAGGTAGTTCAGGATTTATTAATGCATAATAATACCAATAATTCGGCCAACCCAGAAACCAACTAACCGACTGACTGAATAACCAATTTCTGAAATGATATTCGAATGAAGCGCAACCTTACAATTAATATGCGACTAAAATCAGTTGAATAAGAATTAACTAAAAGCTACGATCTTATGAAGATAAACGTTTTCTGGTCATAAATGTTAAGGACGAATATTCCCACTAGCGAAGATTCACATACACAGCGCCGATAGTATGGAATTAATGACTGTGAATCAGGTACCATCAGAAATGCTGTTTATCAACCACTCGATGAATGGGAAAAAAAATTTATCAAGACCAGAAAAACAGACATAAATAAACATTAGCGCTTAGGTGGTGAGTTAAACATATTCAGCACTTTCGATTCGTTTAAGTGGTTCTGCCATTCACGGATTTCTGTAGTGGCCACCATACCCCATTGTCCTCTTCCCAAGGGATGAAGGAGACTATAGTGAAAACTGTAACGAACTATGTGACGTATAAGGAAGGATGGCAAGAGATCCCTTCACTCCTGAAAGGATAGTTTTCAAATTCAACTTGACGATGAGGTGTGCGGGTATGTGGAGCCTGTTCAATCGCACTCGCCCAACTATCAGCTTGATTGAATGATGGCCTTACTCCTCATCCCCTTTTTGCCTAAATTTCCATTTTTTTTCTATTCACCCATCCATATACGAGCTACTCCATCCACCAACACGTTTTGGAAACGATGCGTCGTGGCTAACGATATCCAGAAAAAGAGACTCACAAACCAATACAAAATCGCACAAACCGACAAATAGACAAACGGACAGATCGACCTGCCGATAGACGAGACGAGCACAGGGGTGGAAGCAGCAGAAACAGATTCAACAGATAATAAAATTGACTAACTCACAATCACAGAACGTTAAATGCATTTCCAAATGGAGTCGATGGAAATCCTTACGGGCACTCACACCCGCACAAAGAAGTTAAACGGCTCCAAACTACGTAAAAGGAAACAATAACATCCTGATTTTCCTTGATTCGGCCAATCAAATCTGCTAGTCAGAGTGGTGAGCTCCTTGTACAAGTAGCAGCCCCATGCTCCCGTTCCGAAAGATTCTAGGCCGATTACGATAGTATAAAAGGCAGAATTTCATGAGCTCTCAAATCAGTTGCTAGTCGTGCACGCGTCCGTGTTAGTGTGTCTCTTTGCAGCCGGAAATTCGTCTACGATTTGGAGTTTATTGTGTGGTGTCCTTTTTAAATTCAACAAGTCATCAAAGGATCAAAATTGAGGATTTATTTCGATACAGATTATTTGTGGGAATTTAAGACAATCGACGATGAGTGCTTCCGGAAAAAGTTTACTTGGTCTGTGGTTGTACCGAAGCGGTGAACAGGAATGGTCGGTAAAGGAGGGCAGTCCAATCCATAGGAAACCGGATTTGATTGTACGTTTTTAAAAGACTTTACGTATTTAAATTCATTTCTAAACGGTGCTATTTGGAAAATAAAGGATACCAAAGCCCAACCAGAAGGGCATGGCGATCGGATTTCGTTGATTTTCACACTGAAGAACCAAGTCGGAAATTTGGCTCGTGCGTTGCAAGTATTCCAGGAGCTCGGAATTAACGTGCTTCATTTGGAATTGCAGCCCATCGATCCGGCTACGAATCAGGTATTCATGCTCTAACGAGGAGTAATTTTTTTTTGGTTAATTTGTCGTTTGTGATTGAAGGCTGATGTCCTCGTGGATGTGGAGTGCGATAGCAAACGATTGGAGCAAGTGGTCCGAATGCTAAAACGGGAAGTCCAGTCCGTTAACTATACGACTCCGCAGGAGAGTATCGAATTTACACCACCGACGCCACTCTCGGCTTGCTCCAGTTTCGGTTAGTCTCCGCTTTTCCTCTCTACGGATAGTCCTTCCACTTCTATTCGTGAATCGTGTTCTTTTCAGATTTCGGCGATATGGTTTGGTTTCCGAGGAAAATATCCGATTTGGACAAGGCTCAGAACGTCCTGATGTACGGCTCCGAGTTGGACGCCGACCACCCTGGCTTCAAGGACCCTGTCTACAGGAAGCGCCGCGAACAATTCGCAACAATCGCAAATTCCTACAAGCAGTAAGTGCCATTCCCCAAGTTCATTCGAAAATCCTTTTTCCTGTTCACCCTATCCGACCCGGTCATATTAACCAATTCTCGATAATATTTCGCCCATTCAACATTGAACAATTAATTTTCTAATCTAATTTTGTGCATTATTTCTACGCCATTTCGCTTTCTCGAATCAATGAAATTCAGCGGCAGCCCCATCCCCCGTGTACAGTACACCGAAGAGGAGATAAAAACCTGGTGAGTGTCGTTCGTTCTTTAATTGAATTGATTACAGTATGAATGAGTGACTAATTTTCAATTTACGAGTTCAATTTCACCTACACCCACCCTCCTTTTCCGACAATCCGTAATCCAAAATTTACAATTTACCATAAATGTTCTCGTTCGCAGGGGGACCGTATTCCGTGAACTGCACAGGCTGTACGCGATTCACGCCGTACCCGAGTACATGGAGAATTGGCCGGAATTGGTGAAGTACTGCGGTTACCGGGAGGACAATTTGCCGCAACTCGAAGACGTCAGTGCATTTTTGAAGCGCAAAACTGGATTCCAATTACGTCCGGTGGCTGGCTATCTGACGCCTCGCGATTTCCTGGCCGGACTAGCGTTCAGAGTGTTCCACTGCACTCAGTACATCAGGCACTCGTCGGATCCTTTTTACACACCCGAACCGTAAGTGCAGTGTATCCCCTCGATCACTTCTTAATGTTCTGCTCTCTCTTTCTCTCTCCCTCCCACCAAAGAGATTGCTGTCATGAGCTACTTGGACACATGCCTCTCTTGGCCAACGCCAGCTTTGCGCAATTCTCCCAAGAAATCGGTCTCGCCTCATTGGGCGCGGCCGATGACGACATCGACAAACTGGCAACGGTACGCAGGCATATTCGCTATTTTTAAATTAATTAATTTTCTTTTTAGTCAAAGTCAAAATGGTGTCAATTTAAGAATTTTTCGATTATTTTTCCTTATTTTTTGGGTGGTGTTTTTTATTTTTTTGTTGTTTTTTTTTTTGTTGTGAGAATTTACTATTTTCCGGAGTTTAACATTTTTTGGGAAAACCCTTTTTTTCGGGCAGTTGTACTTTTTTACTGTTGAGTTTGGCCTTTGCAAACAAGTTGACGGATCGTTCAAGATTTATGGCGCTGGGCTTTTGAGTTCGGTGGCGGAACTGCAGCATGCCATAACCACTGTTGGCAAAGTGAAGAAATTCGATCCGGAAATAACCTGCAAGGAAGAGTGTATTATCACCGCCTACCAGAACGCCTACTACTACACGGACTCATTCGAAGATGCCAAGGATCAAATGAGGTGAGTTTACTTTTGGGGAGCCCCCCTTTCCGATTCTGGGTATTTTTATTTCTTTTCATTTTACTTTCTTCTGAGCAGAGCTTTTGCGGACAACATCCAACGACCGTTCGGTGTCCGTTACAATCCCTACACGCAAAGTGTTGATGTTTTATCGAATGCCAAAAAGATAACCGCAGTTGTGAGTGAATTGCGTGGTGATCTGAGCCTCGTGTGTTCCGCTCTCAAGAAAGTCTCCGCCTTGGATCAGAACTTGGACATCGAAGGAATCGCACATCTACTCCATACGAGTCTTAATGTGAGTCAATTTTTTTATACACAAAATAAACAAAAATATTCCGAAATCGAGAGTAATGCAATCTTTTTCTTCGAACAGGTCGGTGACCGCAGTCCAGTCAGTCCAGATAATTCTGACAAATCGTTGGACGAAAAAAAACTAATCAAAAATGTAACGAACGCAACTACAAAAAATTAATTCTGACAAAAGGAAACTAAAATCAAAAAAAAAAACTCAAATCGACATTGGAAAGGACACACTTTCACCTCATTTACTGTTATTGTGGACCAATTTTTAATTAAAATCGACGACCATCTTCCTTTATGGGGGAAATCTACTTTTTCTCTTCCATTTTCTTTTTTAACATTAAATTTTAAGAAGAAATGAAAACTGAAAAAAAAATGGAAAATATTTGTCGTTAGAGAATTTGTTATTGTAAAAAAATATTTCTTCATTTAATGGCTATTCAATAAAAATGTGAAATAATAATAAAAAAAAAAAAACGAAATACAATTTAATTAGGGGAAAGGGGGTGAGTGTATTTTTCGTTGAATATTGGCAATTTCCATGATTGATGACGTACCAACGAACCTAAAGCTTTCGTTTATGAGGTTATGTTATGGGCTTTTAAAGACATGCTACCATGTGGATTAGATAGAAAACTTTCACGGAAAAAATTTCGGTTGATAAGAACTGGTGAAATAGGAATTTTTGTATGGAATTTATATGATCTTAAAAATCTTACCCTAAGATGACGGTTTAGCTCTTAAATTAGCAAGCAAAAATACTGAAACTCTTAAATTCAATCAATTCAGTTTAAAAATCTTGTTTAGGAGCCCATCAAGTGATCCAGTACTCGTCATAGCCTACTTAGTAATAGGAGTGTCGAGTTGCTATGGGTGACGGGGCATATGGGATTTTTGGGAAATGAACGTGCTGACAAGTTGGCTGGAGAAACACTCCGTCCACCACTATCTCGCTTGCTAACAAAATGGCAATTAACACCATTCGCAGACATGATGACTAGACCAATGGTGACTCATTTCTGTCGACTCATTGGATAACCACCGATAAACCAGTCTATTCAATTTCCATACCAAAATTTGGGGCGCAAAAGCTCCTCAGAATCTGGATTGGACCCATCGTCCTTTCTGCCAATCCTATGGCATCCATTTCACTATTATCCATATACATAACCAAGAATTTCTATCCCGAGCAGGTTTCCTCCCATTGTGGAGCTCCTATATCCAACAAATCTATTCCCCAGTCCCCTATTTAAATTTCAAGAGCATACTTATCTGCTCTTAGATTAAAGAATACCTAGAGTTTCTAGGTTAATTATTGCAAAAGCGGAGAGAAATCGTAACGCTTGGATACTTTTGTGTAGATTTTTTACGTAGATAGAACACCCACTGACATCTAGTTTTCATAATAGAAAATTATTGAATTCCAAAAGTACTATTTATATTCATTTTTATTCACTTATTGGAAACAAAAATCCAATTTAAACACAACGACACGCAATTTTTATGTTTTGTACAATCTTTTGATATGAACAACAATTAAATATGAAGTGCCTCAATTTTGTAGACTTTCGGAGAGTTTTAAAAAACGCCATTCTCCATAAAAGTGGTAGCTTACCGAAATGCTTGCATACTTTTATTGACATTTAGAAACTTATCACGAAGTGAAAATTTTGGTCCGGTTTTATGAAATTTTCAATAGTTTACCAAAAAGTAAGTATTTATAATACATAAATATTTTTATTCTCCACGACAGTAAATAGGAAGTTTTTATGTCAGAATATGAAGTGTTTCGTTAAAGGTTATTTTACAAGTGTCTGTGTTATTACGAATGTATTCTGGAAAAAATATGGACAGAATTTTTGTGTAGAGATTTATCTAGTTCTTCTATAATCTTAGATCTGTATTATTACAAAAGCGGCGAGAAATCGTACTACTTACATACATTTGTATAGATTCTTTATGCAGACATGACACCTACTGATAAATAACTCACTTATTCCAAGCAAAAATATAATTTAAACATGACAAAAGGTAAGATTTTTTTTTTAAATGCAATTGTATTTAAGGTTTATTATTTATTTTGTAAATATCAGTCGCCTCAATTTTATAGACTTTTGGAGAGTTTTAAAAAACGCCATTCTCCATAAAAGTGGTAGCATACCGAAATCTTTGCATACTTTTGTTGCTTTTAATGTTGTTATTTTGACACTTATCGGAAAGTGCAAGTTAAAGTGTGGTTTTTATATTTTTTGAAGTATTTATCAGATAAATACTTATATTGTTGATAACATTTAATAGAAAGTTTTTTTTATTTCTATTACACACAAAGTGTTTTATAAAGGGTTGCTGGCAATTCAACGAGAATTTCTTTCTTTCGGTAAGTTGACATTTTCATTTTTACTAGAGAAATTAACAAAATATAGTTTATAATCTGTTTAAATGGATTTTAATAATTTATTTGGTGCAAAAAGTGGTTAAAATGTGAAAAGTTCGTCATTCATAAAATGTAAACGAATGCGAATAGTTCAGTGCCGCCGTACGTAAAGTGTGTTTAAAAAAATTTAAAAGAAATATTTTAAGTGCCCGTGATTATATACGAGGGTCGTTCAATAAGTCCTTAGAAAATCCAAGAAATTGCGCTCGTAGTGTCGGTGAAGATTTTTTTTTTAAGTAGCATTATCGACAGGAAAGCTGTCAAAATTTCAGCTCGATCCATAGCGTAGGTCAATTTTCTAACGTCGATTAAAGTTAACGACATTTTTTTGTGCATAACAATGGAAAAAAGCGAGTTTAGGGCTGTCATCAAACATCTCCATTTGAAAGGCTTAAGCCCGAAAGAAATCAAAGCCGAGTTGGATGCAGTTCATGGCACATCTGCACCTATATTTGCGATGGTTTATAATTGGGTGAATGAATTTAAACGTGGCCGTTCATACACAAAAGATGAACATTGTTCAGGACGCCCAGTTGAGGTGTCTACTCCTGAAATCATCGACAAAATCCACGATCTGATTTTGAACGATCGGCCAATTAAAGTGCGCAAATTAGTTGAAGCCACGGGCATATCACAATGTACAGTCGCTTCAATTTTGCATGAAAAATTGTCTGTGAAAAAATTTCGGCAAGATGGGTGCCGCGTTTGCTCTCAGAGGAGAATAAGCGCAATCGTGTAGTGAACTCTGAGGCTATGTTGGCACTCTTTCATCGCAATCTTGCCGAATTCCTTCGTCGATATGTCAGTGTGGACGAAACCTGGATACACTACTACACTCCAGAAACTTCGTGTGACAGTCATCACAGTGGATTTTCAAGGGTGATGGCTACGGTCTTTTGGGATTCGCAGGGCATCATTTTTATCGACTACTTGGAAAAAGGAAAAACAATAACAGGAGCGTATTACGCGTTGTTATTGCAATGGTTGATCGAGGAAATCAAAGAGAAACGCCCCCATCTGAAGAAGAAAAAAATCCTCTTGCATCAGGACAATGCGCGTGTGCACACCTGCGCTGTTTCCATGGCCAAAATTGTGGAATTGAGAATGGAATTGTTGCAGCATCCCGCTTATTCACCAGATTTGGCCCCGAGTGACTATTTTCTTTTCCCCAATCTGAAGAAATGGCTTGACGGACGACGGTTCACTTCCAACGAGGACGTCATTGCTCAAACGGATGAGTATTTTGCAGAACTTCCGAAATCCTATTTTTCGGACGGGATAAAAATTTTGGAAAAACTGTTGGAAAAGTGTATAGAGCTAAAAGGAGATTATGTTGAAAAATTAAAAATTTTTTTTTAAAAAAACAGTTTTTTTCCATTTTTTTTCTAAGGACTTATTGAACGACCCTCGTATTTAACTCATCCGCACTTAATAAATATAGTGAAAAAGTGGTCGAATACATATCAGTCTTTATTGTTTTTTAGCTAGCGAAGACTCTCTTTCAGCTTTAGAAGGAGAATTTACATCACACAGTTTGATAGCGTACAAATCCTTTGGCTTCTTAAAGTACCCTTCTGAAAGTGCTGAAAAACAAATCCGACAGCAGGTGGTGCAGACAGACGTCAAACTTGTCAGCTTGACTATCAGCTGAATTAATGCTTTATTTATTAATTTAATTTACGTGTAAATGCACATGCCTATTTAAATTACAATTTCATTTTGCATTTTCGGAATGGATTTTTAATTTGTACACTTAATTGTTTTAATATAATCAAATAACGTGCAATTTATATTTTTCTATGCTCTCAATAATATAAAATAATATAAACTAATTCCACCAAACAACAAAAAAAAGCCGCTGTATTAAAAAAAATCTATTTATTTACGCATAAATGACATCATACACGTATATCGAAAATGGTTTTAAAGGAACCGCTTCAATCGCATACTGAAGTTTTAAATTGACCCCCACTGATTTACGGCGTTTCTGTTATTTTGCTGGCGTGTGCGTTCTTGCCTTAGATTAAAGAATACCTGGATAAGCCCTTACCGTATATGTATATGCATTTTTGTGTCCAACTTATTGCCAAGCGGTGAGAAATGGCAAAAGCGGGATATTTTTGTGTATATTTTTTTATGTAGACATGATACCCACTGCCATCTAGTTGTCGTAATACAAATTTATTGAATTGCAAAAGCATAATTTATATTCATTTTAATACAGTTATTGGAAAGAAAAATACAATTTAAACACAACGACAGGTAATTTTTTTTTTTGTACAATCTTTTGATACGGGATGGAATTCTATTTTAGGTTTATTATTCCTTCCAGAAATATCAATCAAATATAAAGCGCCTCAATTTTGTAGACATTAGGAGAGTTTTCAAACGCGCCATTCTCCATTAAAGTGGTGACACACCGAAAACAGCGGACTATTTTTAACATTTCTCAGTTGTTTTGTTTTGCGGTTCGGAAAGTGTTTTTAAAAGTGTTATTTCCACCTTTTTAGAAGTATTTACGAAAAAGTAAGTATTTATACAAAAAGTTATATTATTAATAAAAGTTAAGACGAAGTTTTCATTTCAGGAAATGGAGTGTTTTGTGAGAAATTGCTTCTCATACGGAAAAATGAGAAAGCCGGGAATTTCTTTCTTTCGGTAAGTTGACATATTTATTTTTACAAAACAAAATAAGAACAACTTTATTTGTGATGTGCCTAAATGGCTTTTGGTGATATCTTTTGTGTAAAAAGGGGTTAAAAAGTGAAAAGTTCGGCATTGAATAAATGTAAACAAATCCGATGTTGACAGTTCAATGTTTACCATGAAATAGTACAGTGCCGGTGTATATAAAGTGTGTGTAAGAAAGTTTAAGGGACCGAATTTTTTTAATAGTGCGAATAATACTTTAATTTATGTTAATTCTTAATTGAAAAAGTAAATGTGACGATCGAATATTTATATGTTGAGGAGGATAATGAACATGTAATATATAAAAAAAAATGATTGATATATAATTTTGCCTTAATTACTTTTATTTTCTAGGTCCCTAATAGCAGCACTGAATGCGAAGACTCGTCAACAAAGAAAGTATTTTCTCCTATGCACATTGAAAGCACTGTTTTCTATTGAGTCATTAAATTATTATTTTTTAATAAATAATATATAATGAAATAAAAAAATAATGTATTAAAATAGAATACTGTGTTTTATTGCATATTTACAAAACTAATTCCATCAAACAACAAGACCCGCAATATTAAAAAATCTGCTTTTTTACGCATAAATGACATCACATATGAAAATGATTTTGAACGAACCGCTTCAATCGCATACTGAAGTTTTAAATTGACCCCCACTGATTTACGGCGTTTCTGTTATTTTGCTGGCGTGTGCGTTCTTGCAAATGGATTGCCAACAAAATTTTTGACAGAATTTTTGTGTAGAGGCGTCTATCCAGGTTTTTCCTATATGCATACGCAATTTTCTGACTGAATTTTTGCAAAAGCGGCGAGAAATCGTACTCCTCGCATACATTTGTGTAGATTTTTTTATGCGAATATTACTTCATCTGACATTTAGTTTTCGTAATAGGAATTCCAAAAGCATAATTAATATCAATTTTAACACATTTATTCTAAACAAAAATACAATTTACGTTTCTGGTATTAAATGCAATTATTTATTTAGTAAACATCAATCAACTATGAAACGTCCTCAATTTTGTAGACTTTTGGAGAGTTTTAGAAGGATACAATCTTCATGAAGGTGGTAGGTACTCGTAGCTTACCGAAATGCTTCCATACTTTTATTGATATTTATGATGAAATGGATGTTCAAGTGCGGTATTACTAAATTTTAAATGGTTTATAATATTTGCATAAATATTTTTATTCTCCACAACAGTAAATAGGAAGTCTTTATTTCCGAATACAAAGTGTTTCGTAAAAGGTTATTTTGCAAATGTTATGCGTTATTACAAATGTATTCTCAACAAAAAAATTGGACAGAATTTTTCTGTAGAATTCTTTAATCTAAGCTTATACCATTATTATAATAATAATAATAATAATAGCCTTTATTTAACAATCTTAGAAAAAAGTTACTATCACTTATGTTAATTGACACCGGTTTTGAGATTGTCTTGCATTTCCGCAAAGGCCACCCCTAGAGCTTGCCACACTTTCCGGTCATGAGTCGTCCTCTTCCAAGTAGCACCGGCTATTTTCCGAATATCGTCCTCCCATCTCAGAAGCTGCCTCCCTTTCTTTCGTTTATTTTGTCTTGGACACCATTCGGTTGCATCCTTAGCCCATTTTTCTTGTTGACTCCTCATCATATGACCTGCCCAACTCCATTTTAGTTTTCTTATGCAGTATGTTACATCGTTAATTTTAGTTTGGTTACGTAATGTTCATAGTTTTACTTTGTCTCTTAACTTGACTTTGAGCATACTTCGCTCCTTAGATTAAAGAATACCTGGATAGTCCCTTACCGTATATGTATACGCAATTTTGTGTACAAAATTTTACTAGGGGGATATGACTGTCAAAAATTTTTTATGTAGACATGACACTCACTGTCATCTATGTGTCGTAATGGAAATTTATTTAATTGCAAAAGCATAATTTATATTTATTTTAATTCACTTACTGGAAACAAAAATACAATTTAAATACAACGAAAGGTAATTTTTATTTTTTGTACAATATTTTGATACGAAATGGAATTCTATTTTAGGTTTATTATACATTTCGTAAATATCAATCAAATATAAACCGCCTCAATTTTGTAGACTTTCGGAGAGTTTGAAAACTTTAATTCTCCATGAAAGTGGAGACTTGGGGGTTAGCTTTGTCATTTGTGAATCCGATGTTGACAGTTCAATGTTTACCATAAAATAGTACAGTGTCGGTGTATATAAAGTGTGTGTAAGAAAGTTTAAGGGACCGAATTTTTCTGTCTATTTGCCATTGCTTTTTTTATTGTGTTATAATAAATAAAGTTTATTCTTCGGTAAGCTTATTATTTAAATAAATTTGTTTTGATTGCTCTATTAGACCATATTATAATGCATTTACTAAATAATATTGTTTTCATTTTTTTTAGAATATAAGTTATTAATTATTTAAGTACATTAAATTTTTCATATTGTAATTTAGTTTTAAAGCATTTCCTTTAATGTGTATACGATTACCATCTTATTGTGCACATAATTGCTTTCATATAATCAAATAACTTACAATTCATATTTTTATATACTATTCCCCACTTTAAATATTTATTTATTTATTATGAAAATACATAATAAATAAATAAATATTTAAAAATAGAATACTGTGTTTTATTGCATATTTACAAAACTAATTCCATAAAACAAGACCCGCAATATTAAAAAATTTGCTTATTTAAGCATACGTGTATGTGCAAATGATATCACACATGAAAAATGGTTTTAAACGAACCGCTTCAATCGCATACTGAACTTTTAAATTGGCCCCCAATGATTTACGCCGTTTCTGTTGCATTGCATGTGTGTGCGTTCTATGAATGTATTGCCAACAAAATTTGGACAGAATTTTTGTGTAGAGGCCTATCCAGTACTTCTTTAATCTAAGCTTCGCTCCATGCTGTGTTGACAGAGAGGTTTCTAGTTTGTGTAAGTTTTGTTTTGTTAGACTCCAAGTTTGACATCCGTATGTCACGATAGGTAGAATACAGGAATCAAATATTTTTTTCTTAGCTTTAAGTGGTACCTGCGGGGTTTTGACAATTTCTTTAAGAGACCAGTATCTTTTCCATGCTAATTGTACTCTGTTGTTTATTTCTTTGGTTGTAAGGTCTTTTGGTGATATTATCTGTCCTAGGTATGCATATTCATCGACGTACTCTATTTTGTTGCCGTTGACTGAAAATCTTAAATGGTTTAGTTGCATTCCGTTAATGTTTAGTCCATATTGACTCCATTCGAGACGTCTAAATATATATTCAAGCACCGCCGAGAAAAGTTTGGGTGATAGTGGGTCTCCCTGTCGGACTCCTCTTTTTATAGGGAAGTATACACCTACTCTTTCTGTTCTTATTTTCGCTTTCATGTTCTTGTATATATTTTTAACAATTTGTATGTAACAGTTCGGCTGAAAAGTTTATAAGGTTGACGTCTAGATGGTGCCTCTTGCAAAAATCTACTTAATTGACAGCAATCAGCATGCTTCAAATGATTCCTGTCAAAATTTAACAGCAATCGGTCGATTGGTTCGTGAGATATAGCATTTTGAGTGAAGCAACTTTTGTTATTGAAAAAAAAATGGATAAAGACGAATTTCGTGTATTGATAAAGCATTGCTTTTTGATGAAAAAAAATACAGTGGAAACCAAAGCATTGTTTGACAAACGTTATCCGGACTCTGCTCCAGCTATTTCAACTGTGGAATATTGGTTTCGTCAATTTCGAACTGGTCGTACGAGCTTAGTTGATGCAGAACGCAGTGGACGCCCAAAAGAGGTGGTTACGGCAGAAAACATCAAAAAAATCCACAAAATAATTTTAAATGACCGTAAAGTGAAGTTGAGCGAGATAGCTGAGACTCTGAAGTATCGAAAGAGCGTGTTGGACATATCGTGCATGAATATTTGGGCATGCGAAAGCTGTGTGCAAAGTGGGTGCCGCGTGAGCTCACTGTGGACCATAAACAACAACGTGTTGATGATTCTCAGAAGTGTTTGGAGCTGTTCAAGCGCAATAAACCCGAATTTTTGCGTCGATATGTGACAATGGATGAAACATGGCTCCGTCACCACACTCCAGAGTCCAATCGGCAGTCGGCAGAGTGGAGAGCGAGCGACGAACCGAATCCAAAGCGTGGAAAGACGCAACAGTCGGCTGGCAAGGTGATGGCGTCTGTATTTTGGGATGCGCATGGTATAATATTCATTGTTTATCTCCAGAAGGGACAGACGATCAACAGCGACTATTATATAGCTGTATTGGATCGTTTGAAGAAAGAAATCGCTAAGAAACGGCCTCATTTGAAGAAGAAAAAAGTGTTGTTTCACCAAGCAATGCACCGTGTCACAAGTCGATGAAAACGATGGTCAAACTCAATGAATTGGACTACGAGTTGCTTCCCCATCCACCGTATTCTCCAGATCTGGCCCCCAGCAACTTTTTCCTGTTTGCAGACCTCAAGAGAATGCTCGCTGGCAAGAAATTTAAGACAGATGATGAAGTGATTGCCGAAACTGAGGCCTATTTTGAGGCAAAACCGAAAGAGTACTATAAAAATGGTATCGAAAAGTTGGAAGATCGCTATAATCGCTGTATCACCCTCGAAGACAACTATGTTGAATAATAAAAATGAATTTTGCAAAAAAAAATATTTTTACTGTGTTACCTTATAAACTTTTCAGCCGAACTGTTACTTGTATACCATTATTACTCGAGCACAACTAGTAAGCGTGAATGGAGATCATCCAATGTTTTTACATTTCTTCCGATCTGGTATCCTCCATGTTGTTACGTGAATTGTTCTTTAGCTTTTACCATACTCTCCGTGTTTTTGTAATTTCAGAGCGTAAATCAAGAACTTTTGAGCAGAGCTTGTATTGTCGGCTGTAAGAAATTGTATTTCGACTCGTAATTGTTGTACACGAATGGAAGTTTGTATGTGGTTGAAGACTTCGATAAGATTGCTCAAATATGCGAGACAAAAACCGACCGAAATTGTTCAGCTTAAGCACGGACACTAATAAGAAGCTATCAGAGACGAGAACCTCTTCAACTTTGCTGAATGTGATTTTCAGTCCTAAAACTTATGCGCATATTCAGTATTTCTCAACATAGTTTGTTAGTTTTTAACATTCTGTCATTTTGGGAAACACTGGTTTGCAGTAAGAAATTTTCTTTTTTGTGCAAAAACCCCCAAATTTTTTTTTATTTAATTTTCAACGTTTTTAACAATATTTCTTAATTAATGTTTTTTTTTTACTGATTTTGAAAAAAATTTTCCAATCTGTTTTGATTCAGTTGGAAATTGTTTTTTAAAAAAAGGAGAAAAGCAACTTTTTTGAAAATATTATTTTTTAATGGCACAACCAGCACCAATGGAGAAATTTGCGATTTTTTTATGTGCAAATGGAAGGTAAAAAGTCAAATTTTTCTAATATTTCGAAATTTTTCTCAATAGTTTTTCCGTTCTTGCCGCTTATTATTATTTTTTTTTACTTTTTTGTTAGTAAAGAAGAAAAAAATTTAATTCCAACATTTTTACTAGTGAAACTGTTTTGATTTCGGTTTAAATCGGGATTTTTTGATGAGAAGGGAACAATTGCCGCCGCCAACTTTTTGATGAGAAGAAGAAAATTTAAAATAATTTACGAAAAAAGCAAAAGTTTTTTTTTTAAATGGAATTTTTTTAATAAGAAAAATTTCCAATCAACGAAAAAACCAAACTATTTACCATCCCCCCTCTAAGTCGAATTGGCTCATAAGTCAATTTCCGAAAGTAAATGAATTTTTTATCTTCTCGGATTTTTGCGAAAACGCAGATTTTTTAAAATTTCAATTGGAAAATCCCCAAAAAACACCTTTTCTGAAAAGGAATTTTTTTTTCTTGCAAGTTATTAGCTGAATTCGAGCACAAGACCGCTCTGAGTACAGTCACGACATTGACACTCGTTAAAATAAGTTTTCAACAAAAGACAAGAAACTAAAGTTCTTGCGATGAAAAAGAGAAGAAAAGCGCCAAAAATTCATAATTTCTCGTTAATATGCGATGGAGTTTTTTGTTGATAGAAGAAAGAAAAAAACTACTTTGACGGGCATGGAGCGGAGGGAAAATGGCGAGAAGAGAAATGGGGACTTTTTTAAAAAGTCAGAAAATTCGGAACAAATGGCAAAATGCCGGAAAGGACATAATAATGGGAATACGACTATGCCAAATGGAACGCAGTCGTAACCTAGGAAGTGGGGAGCTGAGGGTAACGTGAAAATTCAAAGACCGCGAGAGGTGCAGTTGCATAAATTCGCATCGCACCGAAAATAACATTTCCCGCTCAACCCATTCCGTCCTAGTCTGGACAATATGTTCTTCCCACAATTTACCCGTTCGCTAGACGACAACTGAGAAGTTCCTGGAATGGATCGGGTCCACGGCTTTGACATCACCCGCGACGACATCTGCACATCCACCCACTCCAGCAGCTCCCGCAGCAGCCGACTGACACCATAAACACCGTCGGCTTTTGTCCTCTTCTGTCTCTGCGAGTGGCCGAATTGGACGAAAAGAATTCAAACGCAGCAGATACCATTAAAGCGCATAAAAAAGGAATCCTTTTTCCTCATGTGATTTTTGTGTGAGTTAAACGATCCCCAAATTAGCCACCTTGCCTGGCCACCCTGCAGCCAACAACGACCGACCTGACGACTGAATCTCAAGTTTTTTTTTTCCGAACAGAAACGAAACCGAAAAGCAATTGGAACCGTCAACCGAACCGGATTCGAGTGAAGGGGGGGGGGGGGGGTCTCTGATCGTCGAATGCCGACAACTACGAATAAAAACGAACTGCGGGAGCTCATACGCCAAGCTGTCGATGAGAAAAGAGACTCACTCGGAGAGGCATTCATCTCCATTTCTTGCTTATTTATTGTCTGCTGGCGGTTGACGGTGGAGTCCTTTTAATTTTTCTATTTTCTTATTCCAGTTTTTTTTCTTTCGGAATTTTCCAAAAAAAAAAATCTAAAAATTTCCAGCTTTTAGGACTTGTCGTAACCCCCCCAAAAACGAAAATCCAAAAAAAATTTAAAGAAAGACAAAAAAAAAACCGAAAGAAAAAAGTGCAAATTGGAAAAATTGGAATTGAATTAACTTCTAGTCTCGTATGACCCCCCATTTTACTGGATCCACTGCCAAGGAGAACGCTGGGAAACGGAGCAGCGGTAACCAATTGCGCTGGTGTTCAGCATTTCGAGCGAAGACGCATTTTTCTTCCGAGGACCGCTGGCCACAAAACAGCGGATTTTTTGCCGTAATCAGAAACGGATAATTTCGGCAGTGCTCCTCCTGGGCTCCTGTGGAGTCTGCGGAAATGTTGAGAAAACAAATGAAAAATTGGTAATATCGCGTGTGCCTTTTATTGGAGATTTTTGGTGGTTGGATTTTATGGAGAACAGCCTGCGTACGGTAGTCAGGAGAGGCCATTTTGGACGGGGAGCTTGGGTAGCTCACCATGAACTTGGGCCGAGATGTTCTGCTTGTCTGCATTTGCACTTCTCGTTCGCTTTTGGTTTTGCAATCTCGCATTCAGGTCGGTTTTCGCACTGACTTAATCACCCTCAGTGCCTTCAGTCGTCGTCGGCAGTTTGAGGAAGGAGCCCACCGAACAGCGGAGATGAACGGGACCGTGTTGTCATGGAAGAGTGATTAAGCAGAAAAGCTCCACAATAACTCGACGGCCAAATGGAAGCTGTTGTGCGACGGGCGACTGTACGAAGGGGGGGGGGGGTTGTCGACGTTGTCAAGCATGATTCGATGTTGGTTATTTTAAATTAAGGGCTGAATTTATAAGTACGCAAGGGTAGAATTGTCCAGCAGCAACTATGCAAGGCTCAGAACACGGATCAATAGTACAACATCAGCATTGGCACGACCACCACCGTCAGGACCTCGGCAGGATTTCCGTCCGCAGTCGCACTTTCATTACTTTCGGCTCTGTCTACCCTTTTCCCAAATTCTTCTTTCACAACCACCCTCCCAACCGTGCATACATAAATTCTTACTAGACGTGAAAACATTTCCGCGAATGTCTACTTTTCGGCCTTAGACCAGAAGGGTGAGTGGACTGGAATCGAAAATGGAACTGATTCGCTAAAATTTCTGGAATCTGCACTCCATTAGATCGAAATCGATTACAAGAAAACTCACCAAAATAATCCCCGAGGGTGCTCCGACGGGCGCGAAAACCAATTGTGCAGAGAAGCCAAAGAAATCGTCGCGAATTTTCGTAATGAAATTTCTTTAATCATTCGCGAAAGTATTTGTCAACGAAATTAAGAAGACTTGAAACTGCGTCGTGGTTATTGGGCAGCACTCTTCGTTTATGGACGCCTTGAAATGCTGTGATTTTTTTCCTACGCGAAACTGAGTTAATCCAAAGTTCAAGAGGAGGACATGTCGGCACCCTCGAACTGAATTTCCACTAATAATCGTATTATGCTCGCTAGAATGACAGATGGGCGGTTAGTGGTGGCGAGGTTAGCCGGTCCCTGAACTGTGCAACGAAATCAACCCTTCGATTGTGGCTGCAGGGGGTGCGACTCGTCCGATTAATGCTCGGAAATCAATCAAAACTGCATTAGAATTTGCGTCTGATTCGAACCACCACCCCTCCTCATGCGAAAAGATTCACTACCCCTGCTGGTGATTGCGGTATATTACGGCCTGGCGGGGGGTACACAAAGCATTGAGAAAAAAAATCAATTTTTCCGATCCATTTTCTTCTGAATTTCCGAAAATCATTTTAACTCAATCGTAAGTCGTATAGAAAAAGTTCACCCCAACGACGTAAGGGATGCGATGCAATGCGTTGAAAACCGCCAATCGCAACAACGAGACCATCTCGAGAATGTGTCAATATCCCGTGCCCACCCGGCCATAAAGTGTACTCAAATACGCACTTGAGCGGTGAGATTGAGACTTTCGAAAAAATCAGGAAGCGCGTATGTGGCCACTCAGACTCAATTGGGACGAGGACTGTCGAATAAATACGGTTTACCAACAGTTCGGAAGTCAGACGTACACGAAAACGGCCGAAAGGAATCCTTTTTTTTTAAATTTGGGAAAAAAGAGCAAAACCGACAAACGAAAATAGTCCTGATCGTCTTTGGTAATTTTTGTTTCTGTGGTTTTGTTGTGGCTTAAGGGACGGCAACTACACAAAACCACAAAAGCCATGCTGACCTTGCGAACTGGCAGCAAATGAAAAATGGAGTCACGAATCAGGAGCGAACAACTTTCGTCGCTGGCACTTAATTCGATTTGGAATTACTTCCGGTTGAACGCGCGGCCGAGTCTAGTCAAACCGAGTCGAACTGATCCAAACCGAAAAATCAACATTCCGGTTGGCCGTGGACATACCTACCTCCCCCCCCCCCCCACACACACACTTTGGTTCTTGTAATCATTCCACATGATTTCTCGTGCTCTCCTCCTTTTGCCACGCATCCCCCTTTTACCATTTGCGATCCACTTTCTCGAAGTGTTCACCTCGACTGATAATGGCCGCTGATGATTACTGGTTGCTGGCTGCTTAGACTTACTCGCCTGGCACAGTTATCACCGTCGCTCATCCTTAAAGCTGCGCAAATGGGGTGCGAAGGATGCAAACACAATTACCACAATCGTCAGCTTAACCAGAAAGAAGTATCATCGTTCCTGTCACCCCTTTCCCTCCTCTGACAATTCACTCAGTCAGCCATTCATATTGCCTCTGTCGGTTGGCTGTAAGAAAAAGGACCTCAAGCTGTGATAAGGATCCGAATGCTCTAGATTAGATGAAGAAAAGACAGTCGGTCGATGGGCAGGCAGACGAGCACTTTTGATTTCGTGGCGTTGTTGTCGTTTTCGGTTTTCTCCTTTTTCGTTTGTAATCTCGCGAAGCGAAGCCAGTCGACCAGCTAGCCTTAAAAGCAGAAAGCAATTGAGATAAAGACGATGACACCAACGACGACGATGACGATTGAGGTGGTCGGTTTTTGGTCCAAGCTTAAATGACACTGTCGGCTGCTGTTCCCAACCCTCCCCAACCCCACACACTCTACTGTGAAAGGGAAAACCAAGTTGTTCGTGGAGATCCCCCCTCTTCCACTCCACTACTCAGGACGTATGCTCAAGTCGATTCTAACACTTGTGGAATTGTAAAGCTTCGAGAAAGTGGCAACTAGTCACCAGGCACAATTGCCAACCGACATCGTTTACGGCATCGTCCTTTTCTCCTTCTTCGTCATCTTCGGGGTTGTTAGTCCTGTTGTGGTACGGTTAGAACGATCCAAGCACATCGTGCAGTGTCTGTGCTCGGTTTTCGTACAATCATGAATGGGAATCCCTTCGTCTTGGGGTTGTTTGTGTGTGTGGCGACGAGCGAAGGGTGATGACAATTTTGCAGTGTTTAACCTATAAAATCAGGACGAAAGTCATGTGTTGGTGGTGGTTCGGTGTCGTCTTCGTTCCGTGTGTGCCTGTCCGACGATATCAGAAGCTTATTCCTTTCAAGAGGACCATAGACGCTTCAAAGTGGTTGAAAGTCTGTGTGTGGGCGATAAATAAACCGTTCGAAAGGCCAAAAATACGAAAGTTCGCCACTTGCTAGTTTCTGTGTCTCTGCTCCCGACCAGGAGGAGTCTGTACTCTTCGGCCTTTCGTTTACTTCCCTCGCTTCCCATGATTCTTACCATTTGCCATTCGCCACTTGACACTTATCGCCTGGCACTTTACGTTGCCAGTCGTCTTCCGTTTGGTATTTCTAGTTTGCCATTTGCCATTTGCCGTTTCTGCCTTTCACATGATGCCGGATAAACGGTTTGTCCTTAGATACAAAAGTCGCTCAAGGGTTGAAAGCTCAAGGTTAAAAGTATGAAAGGGGAGCTCCGTTAAGTAGAGTGCATCGTCTGGGATAAGTCACAGCCGAATATGTCGTACGTGTCGGATTGGACCAAGTCATCATCGGGTCGTGGCAGACACTGGAACGACCGGTGTGAACTCTTACAACTCTTGCGGGGGGATGGGGGGTGACATCAGATTCGATCCGGGCGTTCAAGGGTCAATTAAACGCAAGAAAAGGCTTCCTGATGACGACGATGTAAAATGGCCGTCGTTTAGCTCGAGTTTAACCACTTGTCACGTGCGATAACAATTTCAAAGGACCTGCTGCTGTGCTCCTGATCGCCACTCCGTATCGTGTGGAAAGTTTCTTAACCATTCTTATCCTTTCACATTTATTGCCTATCATTTCAAAGAGATTTGCTGTAACTGAGCTTTTGGATTTTATTATTTAATAAGAAAAGGTGAAAAAATTTTAATCAAAATCGCACGAAAATTTCACCAAACTCAGGTGAGCAATTCTTCTCCATCAACTCATTACCGACGATAATTAATCGTTTATTTTTTCAGCCTTTTTAAAAAAGAAATTTTTTAAATTTTTTTCCACCTAAGCAAACACCACCTACCACCCTTCCCCCCTTCCAACCTTTCCAAAAAAAAGATAAAATTCTTTTCGATTGACGCAAGTTTTTGGTATGAAAAAATCCTTTTCGAACGAAATTGAACTTTCAGATTCTAGAGGATCCAAAGTCGTAGTAAATCCTACACACCCTTTCCCCTGTCCCCCCCCCCCTATCCCTTGCCAGTTTTATTAATCTTCAAATTTTAAGTCAAATTGCATTTTGCATAATTCATAAAATAATTCGCATAGAATATGAACTGCTAGTCAATTTATCGAAATGTTCGGTGGAATCGGAAGATGTGAACAAGAACAGAAGCTGGAACAGAGACGGGGAGTCCGCACTACGAACCAGCCACGAAGTAAGAGTAGCCATGTTGAATGTCGGAACTGTCGTCGCCACTCATTCAATCTTGTGCATAAATATTAGCCACCGTCAGGCATCTTCTTGGGAAGAGAAAAAGTACCTTCCCTCGTAATGCATTGGAGTTGATGACGATTGGGGGGGGGGGGCCTCCCGACTAGTCTAAGTCAAACAAGCCACTTACGACCGGTAAGTACTGCCAGCGAGTGCGATCGGAACTGACTATGCTGTCCTCGAACAGATCGCACACGACGAACACGATTTCGTGCATGCTCGCTGGTTTGTTCTTCCAATAATAAATATGTTTGGGGCTATTATGGGGGTTAGAGTGCGACTAAGAAACGGCAAGTAGGAAAAATTCCATGCAAACGTTCCGATTGAGATGCGGTCGACCGTCTCGCCGAAAACGCAGTCTGTCCGTGCCTGTTCAGACAACAATTTCGGAAATCATATTCGACGAGCTTGGGGCCTGTGACTAGTTCCGACTGCTTCTGCACTTTCTATTCCAATCGTCCGAACAATATAAAATTTACTTTTGGCCCTTCGGTCCAACCAGGCTAAACAAGCCACCACCAGCTAAGCCCCTCCTCTCGTAAGATTATAACCCCGAATCGCTTGTTGCGCTTCTGGATTCGGAATTCGATTAACTCATCAAAATCATGGGAACCGCAGCCGGTTTGATTGTCTCATTTCAATTCTGCCATCCTCCCCAGAAGCTCGTTGTCGGTCCCCGGTACACATTGTCTTACCTGTTTTTGCATATCGAACCAACTCGGGACTCGATGATTTTCTTGTGGATACAAAGAAGCTGAAATTATTCCGGTTACCAAGTGATGATCGTGATTTTATTGCATATTAAAATGAGAATGCGAATAAGCAACAATGGACAACCGCCGAACAGTAGCAACGACGGCAACTCCAACCAGTTCACCGATGGCAATGAGGATCTGCACTTGCAATTGACTCCAGATTGTCCAGATTGCCTGTATTCGCGAACCAATAACAGCGGCAATAATTGGTAATTGTTGCGTGCTTTTGCCATCCTTTCGCATATGCTCGTACCACCACCACCACCACCACCACTGCGCCTCTCAAATCCATCGCAACACCGAACGGCACTAAGCACTCGACGAGAAGCAACAAATGGATTTGTTCGCAAAATCCAATAAATCCGACCATTTGAAAGCGAAACCAAAAATAAAATCGCAAAAAAGGGTTCCGACCGACCACCACCACCACCAATCAATCACTTCGCACCTTCGCAACTTTACACTCGATTGAGTGCAACACCGTTCGTCCCGAGTGCATCCGCGAAACTGCAAATTCATGGGAATCTGCATCGCCGTAACAAAAAAAAAACAAAAAAATTCACTAAAAGCCAAAAAGGAATGCCAGGCAAAAATTTCATTCTGCAGTAATGCATATGGCCTTGTAGCATTTGAGTGCTGTTTTTTTTGGTGGAAGGGGGGAAGGGCAACCACAGAATCAAACTGGATTCCGCTCAAATGAGTTAATTACCGCGAGCAGTGCACTTTTGGCTTCCACAGGTGGAAAAACGCATAACCGACGCATCACAAAACTCCTATTCTGGCCCCCTTTTCGACACTTTCGGTATCTATTGTGATGGATTTTGGGCATCCCGGTGGTCAGTACTATTTGCTGGAACATATTTAACGAGTGATTTAATCGCGAATGGAAGAAAAAAAATCGGTGACGATCCGGAGTGCATTTTTATCGCCATCTGCCAAAGTGGTTACTGCCAATGCCGTTGGTCCAGCGGGGATGAGGCTGATAATCGGCTGTATCGGCCCACCGAACACGGCCTATTCAGGATGCATCCAAATGTTCCGTTAACTAAGGGAAAATGCACCCCGAACCCTAAATTTGCGGTTGAGCTGTGGCACTGATATTCCCATTCGTTGTTGCGGTACGTTCTGGCATTGACTCCCGCACACCTACCCGTAACTGTGCTGGAGTCCAGAAGCTGTGCTCCTTCATCATCGACTGATGCTGCTGCTGCAAAAAAAAAATCCATAAACACGCAGTCGAAAAAGGCAGAAAAAAGAAGATGAACAAGAGCAGAAAAAAGTGCATGAATGGCTCCAAGGGTGGCTGTTCGATGAGTTCGGTTATGATGCGGACTAGACGGGGGATGCCGGAAGAGACGCGATTGCCGATGACGTTCATGATGATGGGTTTCGGTTGCAGTTCTACAATATGTGCAGCACCGTCCGCGATACGGTCTGTCGTGTCGGGGTGGAAGCGCGGAGCCCCCCTAAAATCAGTACGGGTGGCCGCGCATATATCACTCAATGGTTTATCACTCACTTCAGCGACTGTATCTCTTGTCGACTATTTAACAATCCATTCGCGCGGATAAGTTGCCATTTGTCCGATCGGTTCGGATTCGAGTATTCGTTACCACCAGAGCAGTCCATCTGGATAAGAGTGCCCGCAACTGAATAGGACGCATTGGCGATGGGGGCTGAGAGGCTAAACCACAGGAACAAGTGTGCATTCGGTGTTCGAGGAGTGCAGCGGAAACTGCAAACTGCATCATCTCCAAATCGGCTGAAAAGTGGGGCCGGCATTCACTGATTTTTGAATTTTTCGACAATTGGTTTTTCGTGCAATGACACGTGATTACTGGCTATTAAATTCAATTTGAGCAATTAACTCCACCGATTCGATTAATTCGATACAGTAAGTGTTGAAAATATTAATTTTGCCAAAACATGAAGGCGGTTTTTGGTTGGTTAGTCGATGATGTGCTGTGTGTGGATGGACTGCACTCGATGCACTTCATCAACCAACCTGCCGGGTGGATTTTTCCTTCTCTCTCATCACTCCAGGATGAGTTTTTTACTATTTGTTAAAAAAGTAAATTTTTTTTCCCAATCACCCGTCAATTAAGTGGCCGAAAAGAAGAAAAAGAAAAAAAATACATTTCCTCTACAAGCACCCCCCTCCCCGGGTTAATATGTGAAATAAGAGCTGAGGTAAATAATCGCAATGGGAGGGAGGGGGGTGGGGGGCTTATTCATGTAAGCTTGTAATTATGACGAAAACATGAATTCGAGTATCGATTAAATGTGGAAAAACAATCGCACCGAGACACCGACGAAACAGCGGGAATGGCCAAGAGACGCAAAGCCACAAAGCCACCGCACCGGCAAAACTATTGCCAAAGGGCAGGTTCCAAAATGGCAATTGAAGAAACCTTCAAAGTGTTACGATGAGTTTCTTCTTGACAAGTGAGACTCGATAATGTTCGGAAGTCGTTCGACATGCTTCAGACCTAGCCCGTCTCATGTCTGACGCGTGTACTTATCACTTCCGGCGACAACAATGGCCAGTCAACCAGGTGAGAACAATCGAATTTATGGATTCTCCTCAAGTGGACACAGAACGGAATTTACCTAAGCAGAAGGAGTGGGCACGAAACCCAACTTACATGCACGACTGCCAATTACACTTTATGCTGAATTTCAAGGTCGAAAGTGAAAGCGCACAAATCGTACGTCGTTGACCCCTTTTTCAAAATGGTTTTCCTTTTTTTTATCGTCGTTCACACTGTTTACCATGTCGTGTTGAACGGATGAGAAAATCCCCGAACCAAGAGGGGTTGAGAGAAGCAAGAACAAAACCCAGTTAAATCGAGACGAACTGTTATCCTTTGAGTTGATGAACACCATCATCAGTGCTTAAGGATGTTTTGTGGAAATTCAAGAAAACAACAACAAAAACCAAAGTTGCAAGGGCGGAAAAAAACAATCGGACACAAGAACCAGAAACCGAAGAGGAATTCTCTAAATTTTATTCAAAAAGGACATCGGCGAACCGGAAGCGAGTGTGTGTGGTGTCGTCTGGTGCGAGATTCCAAAGATGCAGGCGACAATAAATTACGACCACCATCCCCGACGATGATGACAACCCAACGATTGAGACGCTTGACAATTTTCGTAATTGTGCGAAAACATGTGTCGAAGGAATTACAACCGAACGGATTAGACCGGATTGGATTGCGGACCCGACTGTGTTCGGTGACCTTCAGTCCTGAATCTCCTGTTCTGCATGCTCTGGCATTCCAGCTAGCAAGGCATTTATCGACCGTCTACAAGATGTGTAATCAAGAGACCAACACACCCATACAAGCGGACACACACATTAGCATACGGTCCCCTTCAAGGGCAGCAACCAGCACAAAGTACAGTCTCCCCCCAGATGGCATATCATTTCATTTGGTTGAGCATAAATCCCTGCTCGCATCCATGGCCAAGTACGTTCGCAATACTGTATCTCGGCAGGTGCTTGAGAAACATTCCCTTGCAAAGATAGAACAGGGGGAGGGGGGCTGCGGATGGCGCTTTTCATTAAAGCAAGACGGCATCTGCCCACACCCGCCTAACCCCCCTCCCCCCACAAACACGAACGATTTAACTCTGACGAACTGTTGCATTTTTGTTGAGTTATTGAGATCAGTCGTCAGTCGTCGGTCGTCTGACATTGGCACCCTTTCCCCAACGACGCGATACTAAACCGAACGCCAGGATACACTCGACGTCATGTTAAGATACGAACTACCGAAACTGGTGAGCTGGGCACGAACTTAAAGACTACGGCGACGATGGTGAATGGTTAAAAGTTGATGGCTAAGGACTATTGCCAACAAA
This sequence comes from Atherix ibis, assembly GCA_958298945.1. Taxonomy (NCBI): domain Eukaryota; kingdom Metazoa; phylum Arthropoda; class Insecta; order Diptera; family Athericidae; genus Atherix; species Atherix ibis. Next base: position 121,333,133 of record OY282606.1, read on the forward strand.
CTGACTCAATTGATGTGGAGCAGGAATAGGTGGAGCAGACGAATGTTCTTTTGTAATCCGTAAAGTCGAAAGTCGAAAGTGGAAAGTGGAAAATGGAAAGTGGTTGAGTGTGTATTGTCGAGCGTGCGGAAAAATTACTGAGCTTTCGGATGAGGGGGGGGGGGAAGAATGGAGCCAAAATACATCGGAATGTGGAACGGCATAATCGGGCTGAACCCGTGAATCGAAGCAATTCGAATGGAGTTCATGAAAGAAGGAAGGATAGTCAGTGTTTTAGAAAAGATACCCACCGGAACAGAAGGAAACGAACACTGCACAACCCCCCCTTACACGCGTCCGTACACTCACGACGAACACCGAATTTACTTGCCAGAACAGACCGGCCACCGACAGGCACGTACGACGTGAAGAGATGTTTTTGCGGCTTGGAAATTTTCAAGAACGTTTACCGTTTACGTGGCTAAGAGATACCCGGAAATGGGGGAGCAGCAGTCAGTTCAACTGGAGCAGATGGAACACAAGATGCGGTAATAAAATTGTTGTAAAAAAATTGTTGTTTTTGTGCATATTCACACCTCGCTGCGGTGATTGCTGCTTCACGCCAAGAACGTCGACTATAAGGGTTGGGAGGGGGGCGGATAGGGGAGGACAAAGTCATGTTATGGTAAATTATCAGGTGTTCTGATCAGGGATTTAGTTCTCATTTGGGGTTTTTCCCATTTAATCTGTCTCTGCAGTGAAGAATTTTCGGTATAGACGATAATAGCTAATTTTTGTGGAAAACACTTTGAATGAAAATACGTGCACTTAACATGAGAGCAATTGTTCTGTTGCGCTGCATTCTCGCTTCTCCATTGCCGGATTATCTTAAATGGCACCACCACCAATTGCCGAATTGTCTTCTGTCAAAGGCGAAATAATAAACGTGCGAACAGCAAACCACAAATCCCCAAAAGACGTAAACGTTACCAGCAGTTTTCTGCTTCCCAGACTTTTGGAATGTTTGCGGATAATTTTGGGTTTTATGATATCGTAAAACTGAACCAAAGAAATTCCCGTTCCTCACTTGAAATTTTATCCGTAAACTGATAAGAATGAATGATGATCGTTGGGGGATTTTTTTTTTGCCGTCTTTTTATTTTTTGCAGTCAAATTTGGGTTAAATTTGAAAAGAAAAGAAACTATTCCGTTTGGCAAAGAAAAGGAGTTCCTCCCTCACAATCGATAAAATAAAATCACTATGTTCCTAAGCCAGCGACTTTAAAGACTCAAGAAAAATATCGTCCTTTGATAACAAATTCACTGCTGATCTCACAAAAGTAATGCCACTTCCTCCCCTACAAGGAGCGGTCTTTATACAGGAAATCGGAACCCCAAAAGTAGTCTCAAAAATTACTACACAACCGCTCATATTCTCTTACAACCACAACAGTTATATATTATTTAACGTGACCTAGTTGTCAAAAACCTTAAACCACGAGTCGCCTACGCCTATAGCGATTGAGTTAAGCTCAATCAACGCACCATCATTACTGGAAGTTAACAGTTAGTAATCAATTACAAGCTGACTAGTCCACGAGGACTAATAGATGGCGTGAGTGAGCGTATTAAGCTACCATGGGCACGCCATACGTTTTTTTTATGCGTTTGACATCTGTCAACATTAATCAGTGCACATTATCAGCAATTTCGTACAACAACATACATTTTTCCTTTGGTAATCATGTCTAGTTTTGTGGCCGAAAAAGAGCATATGCGGGGGAGGCTCTGCTTTTCTGCTTCAATTTGAAGAAATCGTCTGCCGAATCGCATCGAATGCTTATGGAGGCCTTTGGTGACAGTGCTTAATCGGAAACAACGTTCCGAGATTGGTTTTGTCGGTTCAAAGACTGCAATTTTGACTTGTGAGACAAGAAGCGTGAAATTCGGCCTGGGAAGGTTGAGCACCATCAATTGCAGGCTCTTTTAGACGAAGATGATACCCAATCGCAAAAAATGCTCGCGGAGCAATTGGGTGTTACTTAACCAGCCATTTTCATGCGTCTCCGTAACATGGGGAAGATTGAAAAGATCGGAAAATGGGTGCCGCATGAATTGAACGATAAGCGGATGGAGCGACGCCCGAATGTTGCTCGCCAGACAAAAAAGCAAGTCGTTCCTGCATCGGATTGTGACAGGCGATATATTTCGAGAATCCTAAACGCAAGAAATCGTGTGTTGATCCCGGCCAACCATCAACATCTTCCCCAAGACCAAATCGCTTCGGACGGAAAACGATGCTGTGCGTTTGGTGGGATCAGCAGGGTATCGTCTACTATGAGATGTTGAAACCTGGTGAAACTGTCAATGCCCACCGCTACCATCAACAACTGATCAAATTGCACCGGGCTCTGCGTGAAAAAAGGACGGATTATCAACAAAGACATGACAAGCTGATTTTCCTACACGACAACGCACCATCGCACACGTCAAAAATGGTCCGAAACTAATTGGAGACACTCAACTGGGAGGTTCTACCCCACCTCGCTTATTCACAAGACCTGGCCCCTTCCGACTATCACACATTTTCATCAATGAGCCACGCTATCGCTGAGCAGCACTTCGATTTTGTAGTGACCGGAACAAATGATAATCGGAAGGTGTGTTGGGTCTGGAGAGTATGGTGAGTGTGGCAGTATATCCCGTCCATACTCTAAAAGCTTTTGCCGAGTGGGCAAACTTGCATGTGCTTTGACATTATCCTGTTGGAAAACTATACCTTTCCTATTAACCAATTCTGGCGTTTTTTCTTTAAGTGAATTATTCAATTTATCCAACTGATGACAGTACACTTCAGAATTGATCGTTGTGTTGCTCGGTAGAAGCTCAACATAAACGATTCCTTAGAAATCCCACCAAACGAATATTGGCTTTCGAATTGCTTTGACCCGGTACATCTTTTCTACTCCAGGATCTTTTCCGCTTAACATTATTGTAGACAACCCATTTCTCGTCCCCAGTGATGATACGCTTCAAAAATGGATCATTTTCCTGGCGTTTCAGAAGCAATTTTCTTTATTGTATCTTCATCAGCTTCAACTGGCCTTCTAGAATGTGGTGCTCCTTCGAGATCAAAATTGCCGGATTGAAATTTTGCAAACCAGTTTTGGCACTGGCGCTCACTTAACACATCTTCTCCATACACATCGGATAATTTTTTTCTTGCTTGAACAGCATTTTTATCTTTTCTATAGCAAAAAAGTAAAAGGGTATCAACCAAAAACTACTCTACAGAATCAATCAAACTTTTTCACAAGCAGGCCTTGCTGTTAGCTGTCAAAATGCTAATAATTATGAAGTTTAAGTGTGACGTTGGTTGTGAAAAAAAAAATTAAGACCTGAAAAAAAAATTAAAATAGAATTTTTTCCCAATCTTACCACCCGCAATTTATTTAAAAATAAAAGTTTACATAGAAAAACTACTGTTTAAGTCGGACACACTTAGACCAAAATTAGATCCGTTGTGATACCACCACGTGTTCATCAAAGTGGATCTTACCCTGACAACCACTCAAAAAAAATTAAGAAAATTTAAAATTAAAAAAAAAAATACTGCACAAAACTTCCCTTTTGTCGTTTTAAAGGAAAACCTGAATTCCAATTAAACAAGTGGTGTCCTTAATTTCTTAGAAATTTCCTTCGATTGTAGTTGAAATCCGGATCCTTTTTGGTTACGTAAAAAAAATTATTTTTGAGAAAAAAATCACACAACAAAAAAAAAGTGATTTTTTTCCCTCTTACTTCAGGAATATGCGAAAAATGGGAGACATTTTGGTCATTCTCTGAGAACAACAACAAAAGAACCAATGAGAAAAATAGTCGGAAAAATTTCAAATTTGAATAAAATCATACATAAAATTCTAATACCAAAAATGTTCTCTATAAAATAGTAATTAAACTAATTGAATTATAAACAAAATGATATAAACGATAATTAATCAAATTTTAATAGAATAAAAGCATTCTCATTTGTGTACATGGAAAATAATTTGCATTTTCTATGTTTTATCAATGAAAATATAACCAAAAAAAAAAAAAAAACACGACGAACTTTTTGGGGGAAAGTTCACTTTTTCCAATATTGGATACAGAAGCACAGTTCACAGCGGATCGGTTTATATAATTAGATAAGTTGTAAATAAATAAGTTGTACTAAAATATTTGGTAGAATCGAACCGAGTGCCCATTAATCATTCAAATCAATTTATAATTAAAAACGTGCATTGTGTGAAAAGTGCCAACGGAATCCGGCAGAAGCCAATGAGTCCCCACCACTTGTGACACCCGCAGTATCACCAACAATACTGACCGCAATTGTGGTCAGTCACTTCCAAATGGGACAACTCCAACAGCAATTCCAGTTGCAATAACAAACAAAACAATAATAATAATAATAATAATAGTAATAATCGTAGTGGCCAAAAAAAAAAACCTGTAAACAACAAAAACATGTGTGTCTGTGTGTAAGGGGGGTGGAGAGGGTTGGGAAAATTTTCATTTGTTACCTTCACTTGTTGTTGTTGGGAAAATAAGGTAAAAACTAAAATCAAAAGCCACATTCCCAAAAAAAAAAAAACTTTACTTTATGGCAGGGAATAAAATAGAAAGTGAAATCGCACCAATAAGGGTAGTTGGAGCAGAAATGCAGAAAAGGCTACTAAAAAAATTATTGGCTGGAAGGGGGTGTAGAAGGAAAAATTGCACAACCGAAACGGTGTGAACAAATTGAAACCAAACCAAAACCAAAAACAAAACCCAAAAAACACGCGTTGACCCGTTGTTGATAAAAACAATTATGAACAATATCAAAACTCATTTCAATTATTATTAGGTAAGTGCCAGGGTATTAAATCCACCCAAAAAACTATGTTGCACCGAACAGACCGACAATTGACTCTATTCGGGCACCCGAGCGCCAATTGCCATCAACCGCGGTAAAAGTTGCAAAGGTCCACCACCGGCATTTACCGCCGCCAGTGACACTGTTGCTTGTTCTCGGTTGATTTGTTGCGTCCACCATCCTAGGACCCAGGCTTTCGTCAAATTCCTACCACATCGCATTGAAGTGCATTGAAACGCACCACATCGACAAGTCAATGCAGCTCTACTAAAGGTATAGGGCAGGGCGCGGGCGTCAGGTGCATCACTTCGATGGCTTGTCGACCGAACGGCTAACAGAGGACAACATATTCGCCACTGGAATCCGCACATAAAAAAAACTATCTCACAACATAGCCCAGTGGCAAGGACAGGAAAGGGTGTCGCCCGCATGCATGAAGGAATTATTGTTAAAGGGTAAAAACTGCATCTATCATAATCGCCATCCCAAGCTAACCCCCAAACCCATCCCCAATCCAGTTTCATGGTAAACACTGCATAAACATCATCGGCGCTATGCTGGCTTGCATATTTTTTTTGTATAGACCTCGAAATTCGCATGCAACTAACCAACTGCATTCAGATGCATTCCCCATAACAGGTGCATCGACAATAAGCTTTCGAAAACAGATCCTTTGCAGGAGTGGTAAGCGAAAAACGATTCAAAAAAAAAAAAAAAATAACAATCATCGACAATATTGACGACGAGTAAAACAACAAAATTACAGCAATCGTCGATAATATGTTCGCCGATACGCTAAAAGGATTACGGACAATTGGGGTTCAACAGCTTCGAAATCCAAAACGGACACACGCAACAGGACACGATGATGACGGATCAATTGATTGATTGTTTTAATTATTCTATTTATTTATTTATTTACAATGAAATCTGTAACCGTCGCGCCTTGAACACACGGGGTGTGATATTTTAATTTTCGATTTGAAGTGAAATTTTTATTTTTCAATCTCTTTACGCCTTGCGTGTACGCCACAGCCTAATTGCAGCGACACGGATTTTATTCCAACGCATCGCATCGCACCGGAATTAGTACGAGCGCAAGCTGACTTTGATCCTCTCTCGCCGCAACTACAACGGCTGCTGTTCTCTGCACTCACTCATTGCCACCACCTCCAAACCGATAAGAATCACAATAAAGAGTGGCCGATTGCAATAGGGCTTATCCTCTCAACGGGGTCAGCCTCTTTTTTTTTTGCTTTTCATAGGCTTTCAAATGAGTTCATTTTATTTTTTCTCTCAATTCTTTTTTATTCACTGTCGTTTTTTTCTCATTTTTTTGCGGTGATTTTTCCAATTGACAAAAGGATTACCAACATTCGAACGAACGACCAACGACAAACTGTTGATATGCACACAATACGCAAAAAAAATCGTGAGAGCTTTTACGTTGTGACCTTTTAATCATATTTAATAATTTTTTATTGATCAATTAATTAAGAAAGTTTTGCCTTAAAAAAGAAAATGAAGCAAAACTAAACGGATTCAAAACGTTAAGAAAGTTTCACATTCTTCAGTCATAATTACTGAAAAAAAAACTAACTTTTCGTACATGAATTAAAATTTTTGAAAATATTTCCTTTTTATTTTATTTCGTATTAAATATTGGAATTATTTTAATCCTTTTTTCAAGTTGACTATCAATTATATTGTTGCCTTACCAAATTTTTAATTACATACAAAATATAAGAAAAAATTCACCAATAAACCAAATAAATTACGAAATTTTAATAATATTTATTTGTATTTAGTTTTTGGTGTCATCTCTTTAAATTTGCCGCCATAATCGTAGTAGTGAGATTTTGCTAAACCCCCCCTTCCCCGCTTCCCCTTACGAACCTCCATCATGTTAATTTTACAGCCAAACCCATTATCTTCTGTTCCTTAAAAGGGTAATCACAAGTCTTTGTTAATTAATTAATCCTTCTTATGAATTTTTGTATACGTTCCAATGGAATTAATCTCAGATCCTCCATAAAAATCAACAACGTCCGAACCACCACCCCCCTTTACCCCCCTTACCAAAGGTACATCAACACAGTTTAAAATCGATTGAATTTTTCGCTATGCACAAAATCAGAAAACTCTTTGCGGTCATAAATAAATAAGTTTTTATTGATTTTTTTTTTTTTTTGCGGGGTCCAACTGTGTAATTATTTAAGATTTTAAGAAATATCAACGACCACGGAGAAAAGAGAAAATAATGAGAAATTAACCGAAAAACAGAAGTGGCAAGGAGAGGGGGGGGGGGGATTTTGTTTGATCAAAAACTAAAAAAAAAAAAAATTATAAAAACAACAGAAAATAAGGTGAAAATTTAAATTTTTCCCCATATTTTGTGCATTTTTTTTGTTGCATCTTTGATTATATTTATTAGACTCTCCGACCCCCCAATAAAAAATTGGGCTCGCAATAAAAAAACTGCAAACGAAAACACAATAAGAGAAATGTCATAAATATTTTTTTTTTAAGATTTCCGATTTAATTAATAAATAAACGAAAGGAAAGAAATTATTTGATCATTTTTGCGTTGGAAAATTTCAGACGAAGTTTTTTTTGTTGGGCGTACACACATAACCTAAAATATACTCTGACAGTTGTCAAGCGCTGGCCTATAAATTAATGGCGAACAAAAATAAAATGGCGGCTTGATAACGACTACTTTTTTTCTTCTTTAATCGAAATATAAAAGAAAACGCAAAAGTCTTTTTTTTTACGACAATATATATATTTATTAAGACCTTCTCCGTCTTTTTGTAATTATTTCATAATTAACAATTTGCATAAATTAACATTTCGATTAAATGCAATTTCAATTTTCCTCGACGTATTACGTTATCTTCGGCATTTATTTATTGATTATTCAAATAAATTTACTTTTTTTTTCTACAATAGACGATGCAGTGCTCCAGTTTTATGGTATATAATTGCATAGTTCAAACAAAAGGTCGCATAGAAAATTACGCAACTATTGTAATTTTCCTGCAAAGAATAAAAACAAAATAAATATTAATAAATAATAATAAGATAGAAAAAAGTCGATCGAATAGAATATATTCGCAAATGAATATATGCAAAAAAAAAATTTATAGTAAAAATATGCAATTTTATATACTAAACTACTAATCTTTGACCTTTTTGTGCGTTTGGTTTTAGTATTGCAAAAAAAATTACCGTTTATACTATCGATAATAGATAAATAAATAAACGATCAATTGTATAATAATAAGAAATTACGAATTAAAATAAAAATCTACCAAACACGGAAATAGATAACAACTGAAACAAAAACGTGAACCGGAATCGTAATGAAATTCGAAATCGAAACGGTCAAACGGCATTAAACGTCATCGCAGAGAACGTTTTATATGCTTTTTGCTAATCATATGTCTTTAGGCTATGGACAATAATTGGATATGTCCCACTTTTCTCAAGCCTTATTTGCAAAAAAAAGTAAGGCTCCAGCGTTCCGAAAAAAGAAAGGAGTTGCAGAAAAAAATATCTATCAACGCCTGTCAGAGTAGGGCATCATTTCAAAATTTGGCAGCATCGCAAGCGCATTGGAATGCGGGCGTTGAACACGCAACTAAAAAGTTCCATGGTGAAGATGGACAGATTGCAGCCCGGATAGGATAATAACCGTGAAGGCTGTTTACTCCGCGTCAAGCAAAAAAAAAATCATTCACTTTGTTAATGTTTCCGAAAGCTGGAGACACTATAGACCACAATCACTTCTGGACTGACCACAAGAAATTTTATTGAAAACTTAAAATTTGAGGCAAATTCTTTGTTCGATATATTTTTCCATCTTAAAAATCGCATAGCCCAGTTGGCATAGACTAATAAAACCAATCGCAGCTGTACACCTTAGATTAACAAATTCCCCGATAGCCCCGTACGTCAGAATTTCGTTTATGTATAGGCAATTTTTTGGCTGAATTATTGCAAAAGCGGCGAGAAATCGTACTACTAGTATACGAGGTCTGTTCAAAAAGTATCGCGCATTTTGAATTTCCGCGGGTTCTGTATATTCGATTTTCGATTTTTTTTGGCGTTATATTGGTACTCATGTCTCTTACTTATGCCGATAAGTTCGGACATTTTGAATGTTCAGTTAATTTTTAACAGGTGCTTTGCTTGCAAGTGTTTTCGATCGTCTTTGAAAAAATGGATCAAAGAATCTGTTTCGGGAACAAGAAAAAGCCATAGCAGGTCAGATCTGGGGAATACGGTGACTACGGCATTATTAGTGTGTTGTTTTTGGCCAAAAATTCGGGCACAAGCAACGATGCGTGAGCAGGGGCGTTATCGTGGTGCAAAAGAACAATTTTTGTTCTTTCACAAATCCAGGCGTTTCTGCCGGATTGCTTTGCGAAACTTGCACATAAGTTATAGGTAATATTCCTTATTGACCTTTCTACCCTGTGGCAAGAACTCATGATGCACCACGCCCCTGCAATCGAAGAAAACTGTAAGCAAAACCTTCACATTCGACCGAACTCGAACGTAAGCAAAACCTTCACATTTTCGGTCTTGGCTCCCGCGGCAGCTTCCATTGGTATAATTGAATTTTGGTTTCTACGTCATAACCAAAAATACCCATGATTCGTCATCCGGTTATGACCCCCTCTGGAGTAAATTTGGGTCGTCGCGGACAGAGTCCAACAGCTCCTTAGCAATGTTAATGCGATACTGTTTTTGGTCGAAATTGAGCAAAAATCGAAGACGAGGCAAAACACGTGCAAGCAAAGCAGCTGTCAAAAATTAACTGAACATTCAAAATGGCCGAAAATGGACCGATACTTTTTGAACAGACCTTGTACATTGGAATGCAAATTGGAATATAGGAAATTTCAGTGGGGGCACATATGCACACAAAAACTTCACACATACAACAAATATACAAGTGGTTCGGCTTACCACCGCCAGAGTACATGTAAATATAATAAAAAAAAGTCCTATTCAGTAGTTCTTTAATCTAAAAGGGCATCGAATTGAATTATTACCTGTCTAATTAATCAGTTTTTCTGTTACTTACCTTTTTTTGCTATTAGCTATTTTTTTAAAATTTTTTAAAAGCTTTTTTCTTTAGACTCACTTATACACACAGAAGTTTTTGTATCAATTTTTAAGAGTAACTTTGAATTTTTATTTGTTTAAAGTTAAAAAATTGAGATAAATTTTTTAATAAATGATGAAAAGGGGGGGGGGCGGTTGTAGGTTAAAAAAATATAAAGATAAGTTCAGGGCAAGGTTTTAAAATTTTGAATTTATTTTTAAATATATATACTCTCTTTTTTTGAAGATTGTTTTTGTTATATTCTAATGTAAAAAATTTATCTTTTAGTTAAAAATATATTTACAAGTTTTTAAATCTGAAAAAAATTAAAATAAAATTTACATAAATAAGAATTGATTATTTTTACTAAACAGTTTTTGCTTAGTTTGATATTTTTTGATCGGTTATAAATTGATCGATATTTGTTTGTTCAATAAAAATATACAATTTAATTTTTGTATTTGCCTTTCTCCCACAATTAAGATAAATTCTCGTATTTAATATGTATGAGTAACTAAAAATAAAGACGGAATTTTTGTGATCGCAAAATAGTTGGAAGGATACCAGACATCGATACTAACCGAACCAAGATTTTCGAGCTCAAAAAATAAATTTCGAGCTCGAAAAATGAATTTTCAACTGGAAAAATTAAATTTGAATATTTAAAAAGAAAAGTTTTCATTTTTATTAAATTGATTAAAGCAGACATTTTAATCTTTTTATAAATATTCAGAATTTTATGCAAAAACCTACCAAACTCGTATATGCATAATTACTGTAATACACGTATTGGCAGAACTGATTTACTTGAAATTTCCAAAAATCAACACTTCTAATATCAAAAAAATTATTGTTCCAATTTTTTTTTGGTTTTCTAAACTTTTTTTCTATTAATTTTTAAGGTCAATTTTTGGTTTTTTAAATATTTTTAAGCTAATCAGATTGAAGGAATTTTTACCATTTTTCTATTTATTTTTAAGGTGAATTTTTGTTTCCTTAAATATTTTTAAGCTAATCGAACTGTAGGCATTTTTACCTCTTTTTTAATTATTTTTAAGGTGAATTTTTGGTTCTTTAAATATTTTTAAGCTAATTGAACTGTAGGCATTTTTACCTTTTTTTCTATTTATTTTTAAGGTGAATTTTTGGTTCTTTAAATATTTTTAAGCTAATCGAACTGTAGGCATTTTTACCATTTTTCTATTTATTTTTAAGGTGAATTTTTGTTTCCTTAAATATTTTTAAGCTAATCGAACTGTAGGCATTTTTCCCTTTTTTTTAATTATTTTTAAGGTAAATTTTCGGTTCTTTAAATATTTTTAAGCTAATCGAACTGTAGGCATTTTTACCTTTTTTTTTTAATTATTTTTAAGGTGAATTTTTGATTCTTTAAATATTTTTAAGCTAATTGAACTGTAGGCATTTTTCCCTTTTTTTCTATTTATTTTTTAGGTGAATTTTTGGTTCTTTAAATATTTTTAAGCTAATTGAACTGTAGGCATTTTTACCTTTTTTTCTATTTATTTTTAAGGTGAATTTTTGGTTCTTTAAATATTTTTAAGCTAATCGAACTGTAGGCATTTTTACCTTTTTTTTAATTATTTTTAAGGTGAATTTTTGTTTCCTTAAATATTTTTAAGCTAATCGAACTGTAGGCATTTTTACCTTTTTTTTCTATTTATTTTTAAGGTGAATTTTTGGTTCTTTAAATATTTTTAAGCTAATCGAACTGTAGGCATTTTTACCTTTTTTTCTATTTATTTTTAAGGTGAATTTTTGGTTCTTTAAATATTTTTAAGCTAATCGAACTGTAGGCATTTTTACCATTTTTCTATTTATTTTTAAGGTGAATTTTTGTTTCCTTAAATATTTTTAAGCTAATCGAACTGTAGGCATTTTTACCTTTTTTTTAATTATTTTTTAGGTGAATTTTTGGTTCTTTAAATATTTTTAAGCTAATCGAACTGTAGGCATTTTTATCTTTTTTGTATTTATTTTTTAAGTAAATTTTTGGTTCTTTAAATATTTTTAAGCTAATCGAACTGTAGGCATTTTTATCTTTTTTGTATTTATTTTTAAGGTGAATTTTTGATTCTTTAAATATTTTTAAGCTAATTGAACTGTAGGCATTTTTACCTTTTTTTTCTATTTATTTTTAAGGTGAATTTTTGGTTCTTTAAATATTTTTAAGCTAATCGAACTGTAGGCATTTTTACCATTTTTCTATTTATTTTTAAGGTGAATTTTTGTTTCCTTAAATATTTTTAAGCTAATCGAACTGTAGGCATTTTTCCCTTTTTTTCTATTTATTTTTAAGGTGAATTTTTGGTTCTTTAAATATTTTTAAGCTAATCGAACTGTAGGCATTTTTACCTTTTTTTCTATTTATTTTTAAGGTGAATTTTTGGTTCTTTAAATATTTTTAAGCTTATCGAACTGTAGGCATTTTTACCTTTTTTTCTATTTATATTTAAGGTGAATTTTTGGTTCTTTTTTCTATTTATTTTTAGAGTGACTCTCTTTCATATATTTTTTTTAGTAAAAATAAGAAATATGAAAGCCAATGTTGCTTTGCAAAACATATCAAATTTGAGTCTGTAATGTTGGTAAAACTGATTTTAAATGAGAAACGAATTTAAAAAAAAAATATTTGGGCCTTTTTTAAAGGTGATTTAATTGCACTCGCATCTGCGGTTTTTTTTAGGATAATAAAAATATCAGCTTAACTATTTTACGCACTGGATTTAAACTCGTATTAGACGCAGACATTTAATTTTTACTAAATTGTTTATTTATTTTTTGTTAACGGGCGGCCCCCAAAACTCGCCAGACGCAGTCGCATCCATCTGCTCAAGCGGTGTATAGGTCCGAAAGGATAGTATAAGGGATTAAGGTAGGACCATGCCGTTACAGAACAAGTCTCACTAAATCAGAGCACTTTGTTATTATTTTTTTCACAAAAACAAAGAGAAATCAAAAAATGTCCAAACCATTTTTAATTAAAAATTTAAAATTTTTGAATTTTCATAAATATTTAAACTGACCGGAAATGTCTTTAAAAGAAATATTTTTTTTTCTTTAATGAGGTTTTCTTCAAATAAAATTTTCGTTTCAGTTTCTATAAAAATTTCCAATGATTTGCTGGCAAGTCTCTGTCGAAGCGAATATTTGCAAAAAGTTCCCATCAGTAACTTCGCCAAGGACGAGTAAGTTTCAAACCCAACGGATTTGCCTTGATTTTTCTTTATTGTTTATTTCTTATCAATATTCAGTTAACCACCCCCCTCTCCCATCTCACCAGATTCTAATATTTACATCGCTTCCCTTTTAAAAAGTACTATTTCCGATGATATAAAAATGAAACTCTATCAATAATTTTACAATTATTGGAAAGGGTTGATCTATAAGAGTCTAAAGGATTATGAAAGGTAACCGGGGGGAAGGGGGATTACCATCATCAATTATTACGTGATTAACATAAAATTTCAAAACTATGCACTATTCCGAACGCAATTCCCATCATCGCCGTATCGGTCAGAGTCCTCGGCGCCGATGTTTGCAATGAAATTATCGCATCGTTATGAGTTAAGCACAAATTAAGAAAACCAATTTCAACTTGATTTCGAATCGATTCCGTGATATGGAGTACGGTGGATACACTTGGCCACGATGCCGACCTCCACGAACCCTCCTCTTCGATGCAATCATTCTGAATAGCATTCATACAAACCGCTACCATCGATTTATGCTTTATTTTCTTATAGACTTTGTTTATTTTCGAAAATATATACTATCCATTTTTTTTTTACGCATAATACCACCCTTCCCCACAGACTTATATAAAATTATTAGCACATATGCGAAACGGATAGGTAAATATGAGAGCACGAATTGATTAATATCGGAAAAGGCGAACGGTGGCCCAATTGCCTATTATCATCACCGATAAAAAAAAAATTATTTCAAATTACAATGTTTTTATTGCAAACAAGTTAAAATGGTACACACATCTGCACTATGGCGCCATCTACATTGACGTATTGCTAATGCCACTTACGCCATCTACACTATATTTTCCAGATCGTTGTGGTTCTCAATTTTTTTCCCCCCACAAACGCGAATATGAATAAATTCTTAATGTAAAATTTTTTTTATTTCATTTATTTTTACTGGCGCTCTTTGCCTTCTATTGTAATTTATTTAATGTTGGCGGGGGGGGGGGGGGGGTGTTGTTAAGGTGCTTGCTCGTACACACAACATATTGTTTGCATTGTACAATAAAATAATAACTTTGAAGCAATAATTTAAAATGTTTTCCATTATTTATTATTTACCTCATTTTTTTTTTATTATTCATATTTAGTTTTGTTTCTCTTTTATATTTTTGTAACTATTATTATATATTCTCATTAGATTTGGTTTTGTTTTTTTTTTTAATAATAATTTTGTTGGGTTTTTTTTTCATCATTTTCTTCTTCTCCTCCTCCAACCTCGTCGTCCTCCTCAAAAGCTGTGCGGTATAATTACAAAAGCAACAATTTTCTTTCTTTTAACAAGTCTCAATATTAATTATTTATTGTTATTAATGTTATTTACCCATTGTTGGGGTTGGCTGGTTGGCTGGTTGGCTGGTTGATTATTTCATGTTGGCAACTTATAGTTTTATTATTAAAAATATCAAATGAAATAAATTACATTCCACTTAAAAAACAATTAATAGACGAAAAAAAAGAATTATTTCAAACAAATGTTGACGAGAAACTAAGGTGGGTTTTTGGAGAGAGGAGATTGGTGGGGGGTGGGGAGGGTTAAAAGGAGGTTAAATTGTTGGATGAATTAAAAAAAACCAGAACCAACGATACGTATTTATTGGAGAGAATGAATTAAAATAAATAACGTTTAATTAAGACAAAACAAAAAAAAAAGAATGGAAAGTAAAAAAAACTATGGTAAATACGAAAACAATACGAACGTATTGTTGTGGTCAAAGAGATTGCAAATTAATATAGGGGGGGGGGGGGGGTAAATGAAGGGTCTCAGTCAACTTAGTAATTGAGGTTAATAGAAAATATAATTAAAGAAAAAAACAATTTATATTATTTCATATTAAATGGTATAAATTTTGTTGGGAAAAGAAATACTCAAAGATTGTTTGGAGAGAAAAAAACCGATGAAGGCGGATGGGAAGTATAGAAAATTAAAATGCGAAGAGTAAAAAAAAATTTCAGATCAATTCTAGTGATTTGGAATGAGAGAAATGTAAATAATTATAAATTAAAAATAAAAACTACTAAAAAATTATTGGAAAAGAAAAATTCTACAAAAAAAAAAACCAGTTGCAGTGTGTAACCTGATATATTGTTTTTTCTATTGTTCCAAATGAAGATAGAACGAACACACACACGTACACACATTATTAACACCAAACTAAACAAAATTTATTACAACAGCGACAGTAATACGACTTGTTGTCGATGGTAGCGACGGCAGCGGCAGTTACACTAACCCACCCCGCCCATACCACATGGAATTGACATTGTGTTGTTGCCATTGTGTTATTTTTTCTCCATTTTCACAGATCCAATCACTCTTCTCCAAAGACAAGTCACATACTCTACATACGATCAAAGTGCTTGTAATCATAATGAAAAATGGGAACAATTCTATGGCCGACCCCCCTTCGATAAACCCTTACAAATAAATGAGAGAAGACCTTCTTATCCCATCTAATCTCTATTGTAGACTTTTTGTAGACTTTATTTATTCGTTCTTTTCGATTTCATCTTGTTTCATCTTCCAGATTGGTTGCCAAACATTCATCAAATTATTATATACAAAATTTAAAAGGGAAAATTCGCAAAAGTAAATGGAAAAATTTGTAAAAAAAAAAATGGAGAAATTCGAAAAGAAAAAAGAGAGGCAAAAATGATTGATGGAGAAGGAGAGAATAGTTGAGGGACAAAGGGGAGAGCTAAAAATATATTAATAATAATGAAAGATATTTACGAGGTCTGTTCTAAGAGTATCGCGAATTTTGAATTTCCACGGGTTACGTATATTCAATTTTCGACAAGTTCGGCCATTTTGAATGTTCAGTTAATTTTTGACAGCTGCTTTGCTTGCACATGTTTTGGCTCGTCTTCGATTTTTGCCCATTCCAAAAAAATTGGATTAAAGAATCTGTATCAATTTTTTTGTGAAAAACAAAATTAATTGCGGGGACGCATTCGGAATGTTGACTGTGGCATATGGTAAAGCTACCTTGGACCGAATCAACGTTGATCGGTGGTACAAAATGTTCTCAGAGGGCTGAGAAGATGTGAACGACGAAAAGCGTGCTGGACGCCCGAGCACGTCAACAACAGACGAAAACAATGATGAAGTGAAGAAAATACGAGTAGTATTGGCTAATCGTTGAATCACCGTTATAGAAGTTGCTGAGGACTTAAACATATCGACTGGCTCGTGCCATTCGATTTTTGCTCAATTTCGACCAAAAACAGCATCGCATTAACATTGCTAAGGAGCTTTTCGACTCTGTCCGCGACGACCCAAATTTACTTCAGAGGGTCATAACTGGTGACGAATCATGGTTATTACGTGGAAACCAAAGCTCAATAATCCCAATGGAAGCTGCCGCACGAGCCAAGACCGAAAGAAGTGAGTCAAGTTCGGTCGAATGTGAAGGTTTTGCTAACAGTTTTCTTCGATTGCAGGAGCCTGGTGCATCATGATTTCTTGCCACAGGGTAGAACGGTAAATAAGAAATATTACCTGCAAGTTATGCGCAAGTTGCGCAAAGCAATCCGCCAGAAAGGCCCAGATTTGTGGAAGAACAAAAATTGTTCTTTTGCACCATGATAACTCCCCTGCTTACGCATTGTTACTTGTGCGCGAATTTTTGGCCACCGTATTCCCCAGATCTGGCCCCTGTGACTTTTTCTTGTTCCCAAAACTGAAGAGCCCCATGAAAGGACGACGCTACGCTACGATTGAGAAGATAAAGACGGCATCCACAGAGGAGCTGAACAAAATCACAAAAAATAATTTTTTGAAGTGCTTCGAGAATTGGAATTAACGTTGGCACGTGTATAATATCTGTTGGGGATCACTTTGAAGGGGACAAAATAGATATTCATGACCAAATAAATAATTTTTGAAAAACACAAAATTCGCGATACTTTTTTAACAGACCTCGTATTTTATGGAAAATTATATTATTGAACTCCATTCTTTATAATAAAATCGGGCGGACATTGTTTTTAAGTGTGTGGTTTGGTGGCTTGGCTGAAAAAAAATTCCAGCTAATGAAGGTAGAGGCAAATACCACCACCACACAAGAAAGCATACATTTTCGTTCAAATATAATTAAATAGTTCACATCATTTAATCATCCGAATCTAAATGAATTTGTGTATTTCTTTTTTTTGCGGTTTGTTTTGCATTAAACTAAATACGATCAATTCGGAGCTTTGGTCTATGCTTGCCTAATCTCAAGAGATCCAAACAAACAGTAGTCAGTCATAAAGAGAGAGAGAGAGAGAAAGATGGTAGAGAATGGAAAAAAATTAATTTATTAATTATATTTTAATTTGTAAACAATGAAAACGAACATGTACCAAATGTAAATTATGCAATAAAAGAAAAAATAGATAAAAAACGAGCTTCTTAAAAAAAAAAAACCGAAATAAGAAATGAGGAAAAATAGAGTAAATGGTGAAGGGCTGAGGCCCAAGAGAGTAGGAACGTAGAAAAATTACATTAATAATTATGTGAATATAAAAATTGTTCTCTCCACATACTTACTCGCCTGCAATATCAAAAAAAAAAAAAGTTAATAGCTTTTGTAGGTAATTTTTGTATTCGTCATTTTTTGTTTTGTTTTTGTTTTTAATTGCGGTTGCACAAGTGTATCTTGGCCACTGTAACAGGGCATGGCATAGTGGAGAGCATAGAACAGTTGAATAGTAATAGAGAGAAGTCGGTAGAGAGAACGAAAGGGGCGGCGACAGATGACGGAAAAAAAAAGTTTACGAACAACAATGAAGTCGTTTTCACTTCGTACTAATTTTTTTCTTTTTTTTTTTTTGATTTGCAAAAATACTAATTTCGAACAATAAAAATAAAACATAATCAAAGCACACATGCTGCTAGAAGAGGAGAGGCATAGCAATAATAACACAATAGCAACAACGACAAACAATGGCAAACGTACAAAACCGCTTCATTTAATATGAAAAATCAAAAATGATGAAAGAAAAATTATTGTAATAATAATAAATTCGTATACTCTTGTATGATGATGTTGGCTATCTATCTCTTTCCACTCTTCGTGCACCTTTTTACTGAGGATTATATCAGTTCGAAGGAAACATCGCGGCACCAACTTTAACAAAGTCAGTCAAAGAAGTCGTGCAGCAAAGTATGCAGTGCCCATGCATATACACATTCAACCATTCTCGAACGCTTCTACGAACAAAATTTCATAATTTTTATCGTTTGCTGCGCCATTTGCTGCGACGCTATTCTTTTAAAAACGGATCGCTTGCCCTTAACCCCATTGCGCCCCCTGTACACATACACTGATACAAATAACTTTTATATTTCTTTTTTTGCACTACTCACAGTTTATTCGAACCTTAATTATTATTTATTTTGTTACTTATTTTGTTTCTTATTTAAAATGGTTTTTTTTTTCTCCTTTTTGGCTGAGGTTTTTTTCCCTCCATTATTAACTCTCAGTCAAAAGCAATTATTATTATTATTATTATTATTATTAACAATTGGAACAAGAAAATCCAAACCCCTACTAATACTCTAACAAATAAAAAAAATGGAAAAAAATTAAAATCCATCAGTAACAACAGCAGAGCAGCAAGAAAAATCATTTAAAAATGATGAAAATTTTAATAAAAACAAATTAAAAAAAAGAAAGAAAAAAGAGCGTACTTATTTTGGACAATCATTCCAGATTTCCAAGATTTCGATAAATTTTTAATTATGTAAGAATAATTGGAAGAAGGAGATTTAGAAAAATTGTTTTTTTTTAAATATTTTTTTTTTTTTTTGGATTAAGAGCAAAAGAGCTCTACAAAAAATGATTCAATTTTAATTTATGGGAAAATTTTGTGGTTTCTTTGTTGTTGTTGTTGTTGTTGTCTTAGGTCATTTTCAAATTGAGCTATGCACCAAAATAACAAGTACTGAATATTTAAAAAAAATTCAAATTCAAATCAAAAAAAAATATAAAATCAAAAAAATCTTTCGAAAAGATTTTAAATCTTTAAAATTATTGTATTTTTTAAATAAACCATTTTCGAACCATAATTCGAAAATGATTTATTTAATGGCGTTTTTTTTTATAACGGTACATTTTAAATCAGCCGCCTTATACTTTCTCTAATCTATTATTGAGAGAAAAAAAAATAGAAAAATTTAAACTTGACATTTCGCCACATTGAAAAAAGACAAGAAAATTTAATTTTTTTCAAGAAATTTTTTTCAAAATGCATTTTTGCTTAATTAAAAAAATTGTTTAATTTAGCAAAAAAAAATGCGTTTTCAAAAGATTCCTTGTCTTTTCTTTTTCACGCAGAAAAATCACGCAAATTTTACTTTTTCAATTTTGAAGTTGACACTGCACACCACATTGAAAAAAAAAACAAAAAAAATTTCTTTGAAAAACTTTTTGAAAACGCATTTTTGGGTAAAATTTTGTTAAATTGAAAAAGTAAATTTTGCGTGATTTTTTGTTGTTGGAAGAAACTGCTTTAAAAAAATAAAATTCAGTAAAAAAATATGCCAATAATAAGAGGAGAACAGAAAAAGTTTTGGTAAAATTGACAACGTAAAGAAGAAGAGGCGTTATTCGAAGAGTTTTGAATCTAATAAAAAGTGGTGAATATTTAGAAAAATTCAAATTCAAATTATATAAAATCCAAAAAAAAAAAACAAAAAAAAAACGAAAAAACCCCATAATTCGAAAATTATTTATTTGGAAAAACATAATTATTTATTGGGATTTTTTATAATTGTACATTCTAAATTATTAAGAGAGAACAAAAATATAAAAAATAAAACTTGACACTTCACCCCACATTGAAAAAAGAACAAGAAAATTTCTTTGAAAAACTTTTTGAAACCGTATTTTTGTGTGAAATTCTGATAAATTCAACAATTCAAAGTTGAAAAGGTAAATTTTGCGAGATTTTTTTTGCTGGAAGAAACTGTTTTTCGAAAATAAAAATCAGTAAAAAAATATTCCAATAATAAAAGGGGAACAGAGAAACTCTTGGTAAAATTGACCACCAAAAGAAGAAAAGCCGTTATTAGAAGAGTTTTGCAAAGTCAACAAGTTCAGATTACTTTGCATTTATGCGGTTTAACATTAAAAAGGTTTTTTTTTCGAAAACCTATTTTTAAAAATAAATTATTCTTGTTTTTTCTTAAATCATTTAAACAGATTCAAAAAGACAACATATAAAAATATTTGAAAAGCCGCCAAAAGGACAAAACTTTTGCGTTAGGTCAGAAGTGCTTTTTCCTAACAACAATGGGCATAAGCTTAAATCCGCTGTTTGGTCACAGATGGCGTGAGTGAGCGTATCATGAGTTTGATATGTGTCAACATTAATCAGTGTACATTGTTAGAAATTTCGTATAAAAACATACATTTTTCCTTTGGTAATCATGTCTAGTTTTGTGGCAGAAAAAGAGCATATGCGGGAAGCTATATGTTTGAAGAAATCGGCCGCAGAGTCGCATCGAATGCTTATGGAGGTCTATGGTGACAGTATATCGGACACCACGTGCCGAGATTAGTTTCGTCAGTTCAAAGACGGTAATTTTGACTTGTGGGACAAGAAGCGTGAGAATCGGTATAGGAAGGTTGAGGACCATCAATTGCAGGCTCTTTGGGACGAAGACGATACCCAATCGGAAAAAAATGCTCGCGGAGCATTTCGGTGTTACTTAACCAGCTATTTACATGCGTCTACGTGCCATGGAGAAGATTGAAAAGATCTGAAAATGGGTGCCCCATGAATTGAACGACAGGCAGATGGAGCGACACCAAAACACATGCGAAATCTTGCTCGCCAGACAAAAAAGAAAGTCGTTCCTGTATCGGATTGTGACAGGTGATGAAAAGTGGATATATTTCGAGAGTCCTAAACGCAAGAAATCGGGGGTTCATCCCGGCTAACCGGCCGGTTTTCGAATTAACAAAATTAAAATGGTAAAAATTGTCAAATTGTTGAGTTAGTTTTTTTTGGTCCTAAGTCCAAATTTGCTCATCTTTTCTAACACGCTCTAAACACCTAAAATTTTTTCTTATTATTTCTTATTCACTTTTAAAGATTTTTCAAATATATTGTATAATATAAAATTCCTCTGATTGCTTAATAATTTTATTTTTAAATTTAGTAGTGTTTTTTTTTTTGAAAACAAAAACAAACTTAAACAAAATTATTAGGAAGGAAAGTGTCGGAAATTTCCACAATTCCATTAAAGCAGATCTGACTCCTTTTGTTTGTTTTTAGCCCAACAAAAGGTAATTATTATAATAAAAAAATTCTTAACAAAAATCCTGTACAGTTTATTGTGAGTCAAATATAACGAAACAGGAGAATTTATATCGAAACAATTTAATGGTCCGCAATGGATCAATTCAAATTGACTTTGGCCTATAAACATTTATTAACCATCTTTAGTTTGTTCCATTTTTTTGTTGTTGTTGCTTTTTGGGAGGGCTGGGTTGGAGGCAATGAACAAGAAATAGGGAGGTGAAGGGTGAATAATAGGAACAATTCGATCGATATCGCGCCAATGGATTGTAATTAACGAAAGCAAAATAAGAGCGCATTATCCGTTCTGGGTTTTTACTACTTATTTACTCAGGGGCTGGCCGTGCCCCAGTTCTTGCAATTAAGAGCGTTAATTGAAATAATTTGTTATGCATAATATCTGTAATTACACCTTCCGCCGTTATTGATGTTCAAACATAGTTAGCTATTGTTGAACATTACTCAAAAGCCAGTGACCGACCCGATATTAGCGGGCGGCGAAGCAATGTGAATGTACTGAAAACGAATGGCAACCACCAGCAGACCATCAGCCATCGCACTGTGTTTATCTTGAAGAGTCTTGGGCTGAAGTCGAAGTCGAAGTTAAATTCGAGCACAGGCACTTAGCCAAATAGTCTTAGTCGCAGTGTTTTGAATGTGTTCCTATTTCCGGTCGGTTGGTGAGGATGCTCCCCACGTTTCCGATACACACAATACCTGATATCTGAGGATATCCCAACTTGTTTCGTTTCCCAATGTTCTCTTATTATTCAAACATGCACAGAAGCTCTTCTTACACCAAAACCAGTCGCTATGTTGTCTCCAAAAAAAAAAAATTAAGTTTTGCAAAATCAACTTTTGCCTCCAATCCCTTCCCCTGCTACCCATTCATCACTGCTATTATTGCTCCTTATCGATCGATTTTGAATGTGATACTAACGAGAAAAGGTGTTAACACACCCAAAAAAAAAACGCCACATAACAGCAAATACTCAATTTTATTAATTGCTACTTTTCTACATCCCCTCCCCCCCCCCCCCTCACGATTCATTTTGTTTGCCCAAAAATTTTCCCTTTTTCTCTTCTGTATTTTCTCGATTAAAATTATCAAAATTAATTAATTTTTTTTTTTTTTAAAAAAGAAGACAAAAACAATATTTTTCTTTTTCTATGCTCCCCAATCAAAAAAAATTTTTTTACTCCTTTTTTTGTATAAAAGAAAAATAACCAATTAGTTAATAATATTTTTAAGAACTAATGTGAATTTTGAATTTGTTTTGTAGAACATTTGTTAAATAGCCCAAAATAGACTCCATCTACCAATATAGTATCCCCAATTCGACTTCTGCCCATCCCGCAAAACCATAACAAAAAAAAAAAAAAGTCTTGGAATAATTGCAACAACAAAAAATGTTCTACAATAAAACATAAAAGTAATGCCTTCTTTTTGTGTATATTAAGTAATGGCCCCCAAAAATACGTAATAATTAAGCAACCAACATTAAAGGGGATAATTAGCGATGATGTTGATGCCCATTAGCGGCGGTTTTAACCGAAAAAGTAAACAAAGAAGCGTACTGCGTACAAACCGTCCGACTGTGGGCATTATTACTCAATCTGCCGAATCATTCAGTAAATTTGTTTGGAATTTTTTAAATACCCTCGTCAGCTTGGGAAATTGCGTCGAGTGGGGACCATGCTTTATGGACAATATTTCGAAAAGAATTCAATCAGAAATTAATTTTTTTTAAGACAGAATTTAAAGGAAATTGTCTCTTTGGTTGCAGGGGAATATGTTGAGGATTGGCAAACACCACCCAAACCCCATTGTCCCCAAATAATCATTTATATTCCCTCCCCAAACATGTTCAAATTAAAAAAATTTGTATTCTTGGAACCAATAAAAAAAAAGTGTCCCAGGTTCAAAACTGATTCTTAAAGTAATTATTCACCAAAATTGTTATAAAATCCCTTTTTTTTTTTTTAGTTTTTTTTCCCCATTTTCCAAAATTGTTTCAATAACAAAAATTTCTTTTAAATGTAAAAATTTCAAAATTTCTGGAGCATCCAGGAAAATTCTTACACGGCAAGAGAAATCAATAAAATCCATTCGCGAGTAAGGGTAGACGCTGCTTCCACCCGAACAAGTGCTTAGCGATGGGGTTTTTGTTCGCGTTTCTTTTCTTTTCTATGCTCCTCGCTCATAGTTGTTTTTTTTTCCTTTGCTATATTTTATTCCATGCTTTTTTTATATTTTTTTTATTTGAATTGTTTTTTTTTACAATGGATTTTTGGTTTTTTTAAACAATAACCAAACGGTTGGGTTGGGGGGACGGGGAGAAATCATGAAGACACCAATAGAAAATAACCGAATTTTAGTCCTTGTTCAAATACGTACGTACGTACACATATGAGTACGTATGGAGCATTCGTGGATCCATCAGGAGAAAAAACCGAATGTGAAAAATAGAAAAAAAATTGATGGGCACTTTTTTTTTGGGGTTGAAGCTGTTGGGCTAAAGTTGCAACGTTTTTAACCCTCTTGGTTGATGTACCGAGCGCATATGACGATGGACCTAGTCGACTGTACAGACTTGGGATTCCTGAGTGTGACATCCGAACGCCGTTCTGCTTTCCTTTTTGCATATTTGAACGCGAGCGCGAATAAATATCGGCAAAGTGAGTGAGGGAGGGAGGGTGGCGTACACATTTTTTCCTTTTTCCTTTTGGCAAGCATGACCATCAAGATGAATACTATTAACTCGGAGGCTTTTGAAGAGCTAGACCTGCTCATATGCGAAAACGCACTCACCGACAATGGCTAAGACCATTTGCCCATCGAATGGGGGATCTACAAAAGCGACTTGCATCGAGTACATGCTCGTTTCAGATCCGTAGTCAATCTTCGGTTAAAGGGAAGAGTTTTTTTTCTACCGGACGAAGCGTTGGCAATTGCAAATGGCGGATAACGAACGGTACTCGTCGATTAAAGGGTGAAAAGGGGGTCGGTGACGTTGATGACGCTGATGATGACGATTACGCAAGGAAGGTTAAGGTGGCTTTGACAGGACAACAAACAGCCGCCTTGCATGAATTGTGACACTTGCTCATTCCTCGGAATTATTTTTTTCTAGCGCAATAGCAACAGACCAAGGACAATACCACGGCTACTACCTTCTCGGCATCGTTCAATTTTTAATCCCTCGAAATATTTTATACAAAAACGAAGAAATGGACTTGGACGCGGATGGGGAGATTCATGCACGGCCGAGACCGATGTAGAAATCTCATCGCAAGTGGCCATAGATCATGCATCCGAGACTCCACTGGCTCCCCTTCTTACTTAGGATACCGTTGGCACTGCCGGTGTTATACCATTTCATCGTACTCACACCAATCGAACCAACTTCTTGCTATCCATAATCGCTGGCTATGCACATCCCTTGAAGCATTCCACAATATATTGTCCACTTCCACATTTCAATGCTATTACGATTTAGTCCGTTATTCGCAGCCCTTCGATGGAACCTTTGCTAGTCAATTTATTTTTTCTTTTGCTTCAGAAAACGCGAGGGCATCCATTGTGCAAGTAGTTTGAGAAGAATTTTTTAACAAAAATCCGACCAGATAGCTACAATAAAATCGGTGGGGATGGGCTACCTTCTAGCTTTCCGGTGAGATTGCGAAATGCTGCGATGATGCCCTAAAGGCCAGAACATATGCGCTCCACCAGAACTGCATCACAATCATCAGGACTGTCTATCTATCTATTGCCGGTCAATCTGTCTAGCACACCATCGCCAAGTTGCATTCATCCCTTACCCTTTGCTCGGTAATAGTTGGCGTCCATATACCCCCGGGTCCGATGCAATCAATCGCTCGAAAGAAATTTGCCTATTGGGGGGAGCCGGACTCCGATGGTGAAGGCATTTGGTTTCGAGGATTTGACTTCTTTTTCGATTTATACAGTTTTCGTAATTCCGTTGCGAAACTTGCACACATTCACTTCTGACAATCAACCAAACCAATCGAGGATGATGGAAAAAAGTCTAAAACCGAACCGAACGGTTCTAAAGACTACAAGCTGACCGGTTAGAAAGAAGATAACAGAAAAAAATTCCTAAAAACCAAATTTTTACGTAAATCAAGATTTTTTTTTTTCAACCGAAACGCACAAGTGCATATGTGCTTTAGCGTTGTACTCCAATAGGCCTAATCGGCTTTGTTCACATTTCTCATCTTGGGGCATAGTGTAGACCTCCTTTGTACCTCAAACACAGTTCCTTTAACAGCACCCCTTTCTCTTTTGTTGATTTTTCATTAAATATCACAGATTTTTTTACTATTTCAATTTTATTGTTAAAAAAAATTCTTTAAAGGAAATTTTTTTTCTATGATGGAATTATTGCAAATGCGCCAAATAAACGTTGAAAATGTATTGTGGAAAAGGGTAGGATTTCTATAATTTTTCTATAGAAAATCAATAACTCGGAAATTAAAAATTAAATAATTTTCCTTGCATTCGAAAAGCAATTAGGAAAATTTTTTAATCTATTCACTGTGGGGGGAACTTCTCAACCAGATGGCGCAGTAGTAGTTAGAGTGCAAGTAAAATTATCTTTTTCGAACTGACTAAAAAAAATAAGTCCACTGTAATACGCCTTTCCCTATGAATAAAAAGGTAAAAATAAGTTTTTATGTGAGTCTTATTAACACTTTTGCCAACAGCTGTGACGCACCAACATAACGTCCGCAAGCGACACCACCAACGAGTACGAGTACCGAAAAATAATATTTCCATTTTTATATCTAAATAATAAAAACTAATTGCTTTTATTGTATCATCAAAAATCGAACGATGTCCGCCAGTAATTCTAGTAGAGAGTCGTACAAAATTACTGGAATCTTTTTAAAGGAAATTCCGATCATGCACTTCCGGTGCACCCAGCGAATTTCTAATTCGTAAAAAGAGAAGTTCAGAATTGAAAAATAGTTGTTTTTGGGAACTGTTCGTATTAGTTTTGTTTAGGAATTTGCGGATGGCAGTAATGCCACTCAAGAGAAGTTGAAAATAGTATCAAACGTTTGGTGCTTAATGCCACAGAACCGATACGGCAGTAAATCAGTTTGCTTAAAAATCTAAAAAAGACCGAAAACTAGAAGAAAATTCCAAAATGGCGTCTTAAAAATCTTAAAACTACCCAAAACTAGAAGAAAATTAAAAGTGGCGCCTTAAAAATATCAAAACGACCAGAAACTAGAAGAAAACTCCAAAATTCCAAAAAGTGCATCTTAAAAATCTCAAAACTACCAAAACTAGAAGAAAATATAAAAATAGCGCCTTAAAAACCTGAAAATGACCCAAAACTAGAAGAAAATTCAAAAATGGCGCCTTAAAAAACTGAAAACGACCCAAAACTAGAGGAAAATTCAAAAATGGCACCTTAATAGTTGGAAAACGACCCAAAACTAAAAGATAATTCAAAAATGGCGCCTTAAAAACTTGAACACGACCCAAAACTAGAGGAAAGTTCATAAATGGCGCCTTAAAAACCTGAAAACGACCCAAAACTAAAAGAAAATTCAAAAACGCCGCCTTAAAAAAATGAAAACGACCCTAAACTAGAGGAAAATTCAAAAATGGCGCCTTAATAGTTGGAAAACGACCCAAAACTAGAAGAAAATTCAAAAATGGCGCCTGAAAAACCTGAACACGGCCCAAAACTAGAGGAAATTTCATAAATGGCGCCTTAAAAACCTGAAAACGACCGAAAACTAGAAGAAAATTCAAATATGGCGCCTTAAAAATTTGAAAACGACCCAAAACTAGAAGAAAATTCAAAAATGGCGCCATAAAAATCAAAACGACCCAAAACTAGATGAAAATTCAAAAATGGCGCCTTAAAAATCTGAAAATAGCCCAAAACTAGAAGAAAATTCAAAAATGGTGCCTTACTTTTCGTCTACCGTTTCCGTAAAAATTAGGTAAAAAATAATTCCGTAAAAATTTCCATAAAAATTAGATAAAAAAGAATTGAAAAATAGCACCCCATTTTTAGTTCCATATAAGACCGCCAATGCTAAGTTAGAAAAGTTTCGATTTCAAAAAATTTTCAGGATTAAAATTATGCGTTAAAAAAAACCATTTTGATTGAACAACGATTTTTGGTTTTATTTCAAAATTTCTATAATAATTAAATTGTACACTTTTAAATAAAACTTCACAAAAAAAACACATATTAAGAAGTGATTTAAGAAAAAAAAGGGGGAGGGGTGGGAAATGAATTATTTGTGCAAATTTATTTGTGCAATTTAGCCAAAATAATTGTCAACTGGAATAATGGGGAGTGTACAGTGGCTGTCCGGTACTAAAAGTGCCCTGAGCTAAAGTGGTAGCCGCCGTTTGATTTGGCAATTGTTGTGTCTCGAAAATAGGAATTTATGTGTAATTCGAAAGAATATAAATAATGACAGTTCGAATTATGAGTCTCACATTATATTCATGGAATGGTCAACACTTTGTTTCGTATATGCCATCTACGGTCGACGGATAATAGAAGTTCGTTTTGCTGCACTAGATACGAAATAAATCATAACAAGGGTGGATTCGTGCCCATCCGACTTGGATAAAATTTACCGAAGCGATATAGTCAAAGCTCCCCCCTCTCACATTCTAGGCGTTTCGATAAAATTAAAGTCACTTCTACGCCGTGAATTGCTAGGTCAGTGAGTGAATATGGCAAGTCGGTGGATGAAAAGGGTTGCAAGTAGAAGTAGAAGAGTCGAACCAAATCCTGGAGATTGGACCAGAATGCCTGATGCTTAGACACCCTGCTTTGTCCAGTAGCGGACAGAACTTGGCAAGAATGGGGAAGCTGTTCCGGCGAACAAATACAAACAACAATAAAACCAGCCAGTCTAAATATTGTACACTAGAACGCGCAGTCATACTCGTACTTGGGCACAGACGAAACATCACAAATGAATTAATCCGGCAAACAAACAAACCTCCAAACATAATTTACTTCCTAAGTTATGCAATCCTATCAAAAGCAGCACAAAGCACAGACATTTCGGATGATTCTGTTGCTAGTCCTCTCGTTGACGTCAGTGCCACCCGCGTACGAGCACTGCACCTGCTTTATTGCTACTGTTATCTTTGGAATAGTGTCTCTTGCATCGGCACTCCCCCAGGTTCTGATGCCTTTACGCGGCCACTCATTCCATGAGCTGGATACCGGCCACCCAGCCCATATCCTACGCCCTGATGGTGTTGATGAGAATGCCGATTGCAATGGTGACGATGAATATAACGACGATTCCGTACACCCTGTTCTCGACTGTGCAAACTTGGCCGCATCCACTTGGTCGTGTTCGCAGCATGCCATTCTTCCAGCAATTCAACAAATCGCATTGTTTATGATACACAATAAATTCATCAATTTATGTATGGCGAGAAATTCTAAACTTGAGCCAATACCACCCGTCAGAGACTATGTGGGCTATCTGGGCTCTCTCGGGCAGTTTGCACATTCAACTCAGAGCCAGAGTATGGGGACGAGACGACAATCGAAAACTGACTCTCCTCCTTCGAACACCGACTGTTCCAGGATGCACAAATAGGAACTTTTCATATTGACCAAGTTGACTGCACAACTCCTCGGCGTATAGCCTCAACTAATCCTTTACTCTTTATTTCTAATATTTACACAACAGGGCAATAGGAGATTTGGAGAATTGGCCAATATTCTGCACCCAACGTTAGTGCAGCTAACCCTCCTTACTGCGTCTGCAAAGAATAGTCAATCACACACGAAATCAAATTGACATCAGAGACACAAAATTTCGTCTTTGCATTGTTTAAAATTTCATAACCGAGTTCCGGAATTCAGTTCTTTGGCAATAGACGCTATCTCTCATTTGTATCCTTCTATCTGCGAACTATCCACAACTGAAGCGCCTGGGTTTAGAATAGAGAGTCGATGAGATTGGGGGAAAGTGAAGTGGGATGCAGAGTGAATTCCGGATACAAATACATAAACACCGAATTGTTTTTGAAGGGTTCATATCTAAATCAAGACAGCCGAACAATCATACTCCCTCCCATCCACCGCTATTGCCATTGTCCTTCTATCCATGTGCCCCCCCCCCCTCGTTATTGTCGCATCCAAATCTGAAGCAATTGAATTCGATTCGTTTTGGCCGAAATCGTTCGTATCGCCAAAGTCTCCTCCAATGCCTCGACCTGCCTGCCAATATGCAAATTCCGACCGTTTTCTTATCAAATATTTATTCCGGCATTATGGCCTCTTTTGCCATTTATTTATCCAATAATATATATAAAAGACCATGTCCAAGAGAAAATCAAATGAATTGCATTCAGCACCTCAGGTAGTTCCATAGTTTGTTTGCTCAGGTCGGGAAATTGGTCCATTTTCCAAATGCATCAAAATTGGGAAAAATTGAGAATATTCGCAGAAACAGAAATGAAATCCTTTCTAAATTTTCTATCTTAAGTAATCCGATTTAGAGTGTGGTGGTCTTTCTTGTTGTTCAAATACAAATCTTTTTCGATTCTCAAAGTAAGGAAATTATGCTGCAAGGACAATCGAATCACAAAAAACCAACAAATGAAATTTTTCCATTCAATAAACTGTGATGCGATAAGAAATGGAAAATGCCCTAAAATACGAAAAAGCCAGAAAAGACTTTGTTTATTAAGAAAAATCCTCAAATTCTTTTATCTTTTATTTTTATTTAATTTTATTTTTAAAAAAACCATTTTCTTCACGTAACAAAAACGCATTTGCAGACGACATAACCTCACTTATTCTCTGGTTATGTCAAAAAAAGTGAGGTTATGAGCAATTTTAAGGTGTGAATTTCGAAAGCATTTTTAGGAATACTATTTTTTTCTTTCTTTTCATAAATTTAAAATATTTACTGACAAAATAATTCCATTTAGAAAGATTAGGATTGAAAAATTTCGTAGCTTATGCTGCAAGGATAATCGAATCACAAAAAAAATGTAATATTTCAATTTAATACACTGTGATGCGATAAGAAATGGAAAATTCCCTAAAATTCGACAAAGCGAAAAGGGACTTTGTTTATTAAGAAAAATCCTCAAATTCTTTTATCTTTTATTTTTATTTAATTTTTTATTGAAAAAAAACCATTTTCTTCAGGTGTCAAAAAAGCATTAGCAGATGACATTACCTCACATATTCTCTGGTTATGCGAAAAAAAATGAGGTTATGAGCAATTTTAAGGTACAAATTTTGAAACATTTTTATAAATACTGTTTTTTTCTTTCTCTTTTTATAAATTAAAAACAATTACCAACAAAATAATTGCGTTTACACTGATTAGGATTGAAAAATGTCATAACTTGTGCGGCAAGGACAATCGAATAACAAAAAAAATGTAATTTTTCCATTCAATAAACTGTGATGCGATAAGATGTGGAAAATTCCCTAAAATTCGAAAAAGCCAGAAAAGACTTTGTTTATTAAGAAAAATCCTCAAAGTCTTTCTTCTTTTATTTTTATTTAATTTTATTTGAAGAAAAAAAACCATTTTCACGTAACAAAACCGCATTTGCAGACGACATAACCTCACTTATTCTCTGGTTATGTAAAAAAAGTGAGGTTATGAGCAATTTTAGGGTGCAAATTTTGAAAGCATTTTTAAAAATACTGTTTTTTCTTTCTCTTTTTATAAATTAAAAACAATTATTGACAAAATAATTTCATTTGCAATGGTTGCGATTGAAAAATATCGTAGTTTATGCTGCAAGGACAATCGAATCACAAAAAAAAAAACAAATGTAATTTTTCCATTCAATAAACTGTGATGCCATACGAAATGGAAAATTCCCTAAAATTCGACAAAGCCAAAAGGGCTTTGTTTATTAAGAAAAATCCTCAAATTTTTTTATCTTATATTTTTATTTAATTTTATTTGAAGAAAAAAAACCATTTTCACGTGTCAGATGACATAACCTCACTTATACTTTCGTTATGTCAAAAAAAGTGAGGTTATGAGCAATTTTAAGGTGCGAATTGCGAAACTCTTTTTAAAAATACTGTTTTTTTCTTTCTCTCTTTATAAATTAAAAACAATTAATGACAAAATAATTGCTTTTACAATGATTAGGATTGAAAAATGTCGTAGCTCAAAACCAGCTCTTCTCAACTGCCACCATAGAAATTTCGTCCAAAGTTGATTAAATTTCATGCGAACTTCTTGCATATAAAATGTTTGTTCTTCAATAAGAAAAGATTTAAATAAGAATTTAGAAAAGCAAATATTTTATAAAATCCGAAAATCCGTTTGCCACCCCCATACCCCTCTACTCGAACAAACAAACCACACCTCGATAAGCATAAAAAGTTAATTAAAAGAAAAATGAACTTTTCATCAAGATTCTGGTCTTATTTATTATTATTATTATTATAATTATTATTTTTTATTTGCATTGATAATGTGTACATAATAATTGAAAATTTTATTATCACCGAGAAGAATTATTATTGGCTCTTTAGTCGTCTCGGTCCATTTTCGATGTTCACATTTAAAAAATTTATAATTTTCGATGACAAGAGTGAATATTTAATGTAGAAAAAAAGGAATCTTAAAGAAAAAAACGAAATAATCTTAAAATGAAGGGAAGAAAAGTGCAGAAGTTCGTTGGGAGGTGGGAAATAAAGAGAATAAGGTAAAAAGTTGAATTAATTTTCATCAAGTAGACAAAATGATTTTCATAAAAATTAGTCCTTATTTTGCACAAAATTAATTCATTTCGTTTTTTTTTTTTTTTGGTTTTTACTTTTCGTTAGGAGAAGGCCTACCTCCCCTTCAGCCGATTTGATTTTTGTTAAAATATTTTATTTCGGCATTTTCTTTTGCAATTTATTCAAATTTCACCCACCTATCATCAACCCGGGACTATTCGAATTGCACCCATCACCACTGCCTCATCGGCCCATTTCACTTCGCCCATAGAAAATCTGAAGTGTTCACAATTAGCCAATCTTTGGAAGAAGACAACAAAAAATGGCCGCCATTTTAATTGTTACCCTTCAGAAATGATTTTGATCAAACTCGCTGAAAATATTATATTTTCACCCGTCATCCAGCCAATATAGTGAATAAATATAGTTGTTGGCCATGAAATAAGCCCACCCCTAACCCAATGGAACGATGCCATACTCGTACACGACCAGAACAGAACAGAACAGAACAGTTCGTAAAAAGTCGAAGAGCCAAAGACAAGGGCTGAAAAAGACCCGACGACGACTGATCATCATCATCATCATCATCGTCAGACGACATTTATTCATTATTTCAATAATAAAAAACAAAAACACAATCAAAAATTGGTGTTTTTTTTTTGTTTGTTGTCGTCTGTTTTCTATTACATTTATTCATATAAGAATATTATTTAACTTGCTGCTAGCACATTTATTTTATTTAAATTTATTTTATTTTATATTTTCTTTCTTTTTTTTCTTCTTCTTCTTCTGATTTTTTTTTCGGTTCGTTTGTTTGTCGTCTGGAATTATTTTCTTAAAATTTAAAATGCGCATCTTAAATAACTAAAAACATAAAGTAATAAATGGTAATAGAAAAAGAAAGGAATAAAAAAAAAATTTAAAATAAAAATTTATTAGCTTTGTATAAGAAGGGAAGAAGATGTATTTGATGGAGAAGAGCAATTGAGGGGAGGCAGATATAACAAGAGTGTAAGAGGAATAAACAAATAAAAAAAATAAAAAAAGGGTGGCAAAGGAAATGAATGCAGAAAAACAAAAGATAGATGTATTATAATATAGCTAAAGAATAAGGGAAAGAGTCTTGAAGAATGATGGCGGTTGCACAGCCGGGTTAGGGATTGTTTTAATAATTTTCCTATTTACTTTTGCCTTTTTCTACAATTTTCTGTTCAATTTATGCAAAATAATTTTTACAATCATTATTGTAAAAATTATTTTGCATAAATTGAACAGAAAATTGTAGAAAAATGTGAACTTTTTGGTTTTTTTTTGCTCAAACATAAAAACTCCCCACCCCCTTCCACTAACGGGAAAGGTAGCCTATCTATCACAAGCAATTTTCGATATTTTTTTTATACGATGTCTGTTCAAAAAGTATCGCGAATTTTGAATTTCCGCGGGTTACGTATATTCGATTTTTTTTTGCGGCGTTATGTTGGTACTTATGTCTCTCACTTATGCCGACAAATTCGGCCATTTTGAATGTTCAGTTAATTTTTGACAGCTGCTTAAATTTGCTAAGGAGCTGTTGGACTCTGTCCGCGATGACCCATATTTGCTCCAGAGGGTCATAACTGGTGACGATCATGGGTTAATGGTTATGACGTGGAAACCAAACCTCAATCATATCAATGGAAGCTGCCGCTCGAGCCAAGACCGAAAAAAGCGCGCCAAGTTCTGTCGAATGTAAAGGTTTTGCTTACAGTTTTCTTCGATTCCAGGAGCGTGGTGCATCATTAGTTCTTACCACATAGTGGAACGGTCAATAAGGAATATTACCTGCAAGTTATGCGCAAGTTGCGTGAAGCAATCCGCCAAAAACTCTCTGATTTGTGGAAGAACAAAAATTAACTTTTGCACCATGATAACGCCCCTGCTCACGAATCGTTGCTTGTGCGCGAATTTTTAGCCAAAAACAACCCACTAATAATTTCGCAGCCATCGTATTCCCCAAATCTGGCCCCCTGTGACTTTTTATCTTATTCCCGAAACTGAAGAGCCCCATGAAAGGACGACGCAACGCTTCGAATTAATCAGATAAAGACGGCATCCACAAGATCACAAAAAATGATTTTTTAAAGTGCTTCGAGGATTGGAAAAAACGTTGGCACAAGTGTATAATATCTGGTGGGGATTGCTTTGAAGAGGGGACATAGTAGATATTCTATTGAATAAAAAATAATTTTTGAAAAAACACAAAATTCCCGATACTTTTTGAACACACCTCGTATTTATTTTTATGAAGTTTTTTTTTATTAGTATTTTTTATTAAAATAAAAAATAATTTTTCTTCATTTTTTCCTCTCTTTGAGGGTTTTTTTGTTAAATTTTATTAATATTGGCACTGTTGATAACCAAAAGCCAATCGTAAGAACTGACAAAAAAAAAGAGAAAAACACAGAAGAAAAGAGAACAATAAGAGTGAGTGAGCCAAGTCAGAGAAGTAACGATGATACTCGTAACTTTCTGTTCGGTGGGTGAGTGAAAAAACGACCGAACTAAAATCGCAGTCGAAAAGTTTTCAAATCTTCAATGTCCTATGAGAGTGTACACAATTGCGATGACCGAAGCCACCGTAAGAAACGATTTATCGCCGAATAAGTTCTGGTTTCTAATTATGCGTTGTCCGTCGTAATTGTGTTCGGGATTTTCGCCAGGAACAACGAGAACTGAGAACTATGTTAAGAGAACAAGAGAAGAAATAATCTCTCATTTGCCGATACTATCACCCAATTGTATGCATGAATATTAAAAATTACCCTCACGATTGAAAAAAAAGAAACAACAAAAAAAAATGTGAAAAAGAAAACGTCGACAACGAAGAAGAAAGTCTGAAACGAAATGAACGGAATTGTTTAATTTAAAATTCATAATTTACTTCTTTGCAATTTTTGCATAAATAAAAAATAATATAAACATGGAATATTATAGTAGAAAGTATAAAATTGAAATGAATTCGCTCATAAAAATGATTCAAGACAAAGGCGGCGGCAAAACAAAACAAAAAAGGAATAAGCCAAAAAAAAAAACCCTGCACAAAGACAAATCGAATGACTATAAATAAATGAGAAAGAAAACAAAAAAAAAAGCCAACCTCACTAAAAGAGAGGAAAAGAGAAAATCAAGAGAAAATCTGTTGTATTTTTGATAACCGCAAAAGGGGTTGGGGAAAACATCGTGGAAGGGGGGGGTGGTTTATTTTTGGTGAGACTGTGAATTAAAATAAAAACGGAAAAGTATTCGAAATAAAATAAAATACATGAAAATAAATAAATTAAAATCACATCGAAAAGTGTAAGTACTGACGACAGGGGTGGGTTAGTCTCAATTGAAGGATTGGCGAAGGGGGTATTTTTTTTTGTTTTTGTTTATGTTGTAACGATATTGTCAACTGATAACGTCTCGGGCAATCTTACCCAGCCCCTTTATCGGCGGTTTGTTTTCATATTGATTTAGAGGTGAATAATTTGCATAAATTGATAAAATATGCTAATCTGGCATAGGCGAATGTTTTTTAAGGAAGAGGTGAGTGTGGGGAGTGGGGGGTAAGGTGTGCTAACGAAACAACAGTAATAATTATACAATGTAGTAAAGATGAAGGAAGAGGAAGAGTATTGAACTGAGAAAGGTAAAGTTGGAAAATTGGGAGGATTTTTTAGATATCCGGAAAGAAATAGACGAACCTAAGATGGTGCTGATGATATGTTAGGGTAACGGGTCATTTAAAAATATTATAGCAATCGTCTAGGGGGTGGCCGTACTAGCTAGCCTTACTCAACAAAGTTATGAAAATTCTGCAGAATAGAAAAAAGGACAAGTCACCATCATAATGCCTTTTTGGTAACCACCATTTTTGACCTTTCAGGATAATAGCTCTTCCAAGACGTCCTTTTAATCTCACCTACATTTAGTGGTCCTTGTCTTCTAACAGTGGTCTAATAATATAGCCAAATAGTCATCAAATGAACTAGAGACCATACAGACAACAATGCCGATAATATTCTTGTTGTCTCTGCGATTCAAACGCTTATTTTTAGATCCTTTTAGTAATGATAATAAGAAAAACCTATGCAAGGTCATTTGGTAGTGAACGAAACGTTAATTTCTAAGAAGCAGAAACCAAAAATACGCATAGCATAGTTTTTATTTATTAACTAATCGAAAACTACATAAAAAACTCGACTTTTGACAAATTGAACTGATAAAGGACTTTTTTGCAATTTGTAAAAAAGAAAAATTTTTAAAAAATTAAGACTCTCCTGAACGTTGTTGCATTATCCAACGAAGCGAAGCGATCAAGTCAAATTAAACCAACGTTATTCGAATGAATTTTTTATTGGGAAAACAGAAAAAAATTACGAAATGATAAATTTTAAATGATAACAAGTCAAAATTGTATAAAAACGAAGAGTGGCTCCCCTTTTTTTTGGTTCTTCTTGGATACAAATTCGTTAGAAGCAAAAGAAGGTTCTGGTTTTCTGTTTTTTTTTTTTTTTTGCTTTCAATATGAAAGTGTGTGCAGATATATTTTTTTAGTATATATAAAATATAAAAGAAAAACTAATAATAATGATAAAAAGGACGTTAGTTTATAAAAAAGAAAGGAGGTTGAGTTTTGCGTATAGAATGAGTTTTTGGCGATACCGTAGCATATGTATTGTACAACAAAGAGGAGCGAAGCAAAAAGGACCGATGGGCTTTGGAAGCGAGTATAATGACTTTTCTTAAAGCTGATGGCTATTCCCCTTCTACTGGGCATGTACCTCTACTCTGCTCAGACTTCCTTTCATGTCATCGATAGCTGGAGGACGAAAGTTAAGTGGCAGAAAAATAAACCGTGGCCGCCAGCGAATATATTCAAATTCGACAATTTCCAACGGACAGGGATTGAATTGTCCGAAGACCGCATCCGACAAATATTCTAAGCTTCCCTTCTCCATTACTCAAACCCAGCTTTTTTTTCCTTTTCCTTTTTTTTTGTAAACAAAACCAATCCTGCCGCCAACGTTTTGTTATCCCATTCCACAATTACATGATAAATACTAAGATTGGCTAAGAGACAGCCGGGACAGAGGGGGTTAGGGCTGGGAGGAGGTGTTGATAAAATTTTTCTGAGGCGCTCCTAGTCCAACGAACTGGTACAGAAAACAGAAAATTCCAAATTAAGTAATATAAATATTTAAATTTTATGAAATAATATTAAAAATTTATATTTTAATTCAGAATGCTCTTGGTTGCTGATCTCTTTGCACACTTCATACTCCATCGTCGATAACCAAACGTTAACTTTACCAAACGCTCCTCTTCCTCCTTTCGGTTATAGTCGCCAACAGGACTCTTTATCCCCTCATCATCAAAAACCATAACCCATAACCATAGCGTTAGCGACGACGATAGTAGTCGTTTTGCCATATTAATGTAATGTCGACACAAGTTTGAATTCTTCTGTCCTTCTTCTTGGTTTTTATCCTTCAATTATTCCATTTCTTTTTATTTTATTCTATTCTATTAAATATTTTTTTTTTTTGCTTTTTATTTATTTCTCTTTAAATATTTAATTTTGTTCGTTTTTCAGCATTTTTGCACTCTTTCTTAGTGGGGCTCCTTCCGCTGCCGATTTCGTCCCCGCTCGCGGAATATTCCGTTTTTAGGTTAGTTCACCTATTGCTCGTTAACGGTTGTTGTTCGTATCTGTCGTCAGCGATGGCGCCACCATCAGCGATGCGATGCACCCACTATCCGTCCATTCATTTGTCCATCCATCCATACATCGCCCGCCGTTATCCCAATTGCCCGTCATCGTCATCATCACCATCATCATCATCACATCAACTATCGTCCGTCTCCTTGGTCGGCAGTCAGTCATCCATCCCATCCACCCAACGTTTCCATAGCCCAGTTCATCTGATGTAACTGTTACTCCCCCCTCCCCATCCATGTGCTCGTAACGTAAAATTAGATGAATGCCGTCCTCCAGCTTCTCTCCCAGCCGTTTTCTGCCGTTACATTAAAGAACTCGATGAATATTTATAACCTGCCGTATTCCAAAAGCCCTAAAAAGTATATTTCTACATTCATTTATTTAATACGTCCGCGGCTCTTACAATATATACGAATATGTGTACAGATCCAATTCCCCCCCCCCCATACCTCTGATAATCCCATCGAAACCCTCTGACTCCAACAACGTCATTCCCCAATAACCCAACAAGTTTGGTGGAGATGTACTTACAGTTGCACACAAATACGAGCGGGCCATGCATAAATTCATGCGTCCGTGTGTGTTGTGTCTGTGTTCGTATGTATTTGTGAATATTTCTAAATGACTAAATTTATATTTTTATTATAATTTATTTTACTATTAACGTAAGTGTCTTATCTCTACAAAAAGTTCTCTTCGCAAGTGTATAACGAACGTTCGTATTTGCGCTTGTTTGCTTGCTTGAAGGATGGTTGGTTGGTTGGTTGGTTTGTAGGTGGACGGAGGGAGGTTGGAGGGTTTAATAAATTTCATGAATAAAATTCAACATAAGATATTGTGTGGGGCGGTGGGAGCGGTTGATACTTACGATGTTGAATTGGAAAATATTGCATTTGATAAGATCTCTCGTTCGTCGTGTTAAACAAAACATTCTACGATGTAATAAAGTAATTTTGACTAAAAGTGGAATTTTCATAATATTTCGCACACATACACTCACTCATGCACGTATTCGTTTGGATGTGTGTGTGTGTAATCACATATGAATAGTGAGTGGGGCGTATTTGTGTATGTGTGTGCATTTATTTATATATAAGAGAAATTACTGTTGGCCATTCTGGAAAAATCTTCAAAAGAGTAGGAGTATGTGTGTATATACAAAATGTGCTCTTATATAATAACCAATAAATCCCCTGTTACCCCCTGTTCCCTCAACAAAAATAATTTTTCTTTTTTAAGAAAGAAATCTTTTGGTTAAAAAAAAATATTTTGAAGCACCCTGTTTGAAAAAAAAGGGTAATAATTTTTAAAAAAGTAAAATTTCTTTTCTTGAAAATTGAAATTTTTTTTAGTGACTACATATTTTAAAAATCAAATTTTTAACCGTAAAGTTTTTTTTTAAATCGATTTGCCTGCGTCAGAAACAAAAAACAATGCTGCCAACTTTGCAGCATTTAAGACACCTTTTTTAAATATTGGCATAGATTTTTGCAAATTTTATCCTTTTTTTTCCTGAAAAAAATACATTTTCAGAATCTTCGTTTTGAAAAAAATATTTCGAAGCACCCTGTTTCAAAAAAAGGGAATAGTTTTAAAAAAAGGTCCTATTTTTTTCTTGAAAATTGAACTTATTTTTTGGTGACTTTTTTGAAAATTAGATTCTAAACCGAAAAGTTTGTTTTCTTTTGAAAATCGATTTGCCTGCGACAGAAACAAAAAAACAATGCTGCCAACTTTGCAGACTGATTAGTTTCTTTTTTAACAGTTAAAAAATAATAAAAAAATTGGATTAGCTTGCTTGAAAAAAAATCAGTAATACCAACTTTGCAGTATTTAAGATTTTATCCATTTTTTCCTAAAAAAATAGACTTTCAGAAACACAATTTCGAAAAAAAAATATTTCGAAGCACCCTGTTTAAAAAAAAGTAATAATTTTTTAAAAAGTGCAAATTTTTATCTGGAAAATTGATTTTTTTTTTTAAATTATTTTGAAAATCATATTCTTAACCGTAAAGTTTTTTTTTTGAAAATCGATTTGCCTGTCTCAAAAACAAAAAACAATGCTGCCAACTTTGCAAACTGTAGAGTTTCTTTTTTGACAACAGCACAATTTTTGGCAGTTAAAAAATAATATCCCAAAAACCCTTCCTCGAAAGAATCTGAAATAATTTTTGAATTATTTTCAATTTAGATGTTCAATAGTAAAAGTTGAACTTTCGGAAAATTAAATTTGCTTGCTAGAAAAAAAATCAGTTATACCAACTTTGCAGCATTTAAAACATATTTTTTTAATATTCGCTTAATTTTTGGCAAATGTTATCCAGTTTTTTCCTTAAAAAAATACATTTTCAGAAACACTATTTCGAGGGAAAAAAAATATTTCGATCCACCCTGTTTGAAAAAAAGTAATAGTTTTTAAAAAAGTTCAAATTTTTTGTTAAAAATTGAATTTTTTTTTAGTGAATATTTTAAAAATCAGATTTTTAACCGTAAAGATATTTTTTTAAAGCGATTTGCCTGTCCTACAAACAAAAAACAATGCTGCCAACTTTGGAAACTGATTAATTTCTTTTTTGATGTTGGCACAATTTTTGTCAGCTAAAAAAAAAATATCCCAAAAACCCTTCCTCGAAAGAATCTGAAATAATTTTTGAATTATTTTCAATTTAGATGTTCAATAGTGAAAGTTTTACTTTCGGAAAATTAAATTTGCTTGCTAGAAAAAAAATCAGTACTACCAACTTTGCAGCATTTAAGATTTTATCCATTTTTTCCTTAAAAAAAATATCTTTTCAGAAACACCAACTCAAAGAAAAACAAAATTATAATTTTTGGGAAAAGAAGATTTTTTTTTAATTATTTTGAAAATTTAGAAAGCAAAACAAAAAATATCAGTTCTACCAACTTCACAGTATTTATGATAAGAATTCTTCGATTTGATAAGTTTTGGAGTATTTTTTAACGTTTTTTTTGAAGTTTTCGAGGGAAAGTGACACTTTGATGATATACTACAATAAAAAAAACTACTTTTATTG
The DNA here is from genome assembly GCA_958298945.1 of Atherix ibis. Classification (NCBI taxonomy): domain Eukaryota; kingdom Metazoa; phylum Arthropoda; class Insecta; order Diptera; family Athericidae; genus Atherix; species Atherix ibis. The sequence continues at coordinate 121,374,206 of OY282606.1, forward strand.
TGAACATTTATTTATTGTAATAAAAACTGAAAATAACTTTAAAGAAAAATTTGATTTTGAATTTTATTTTTTAACACATTTGCAAAATAAATAATAAAATTTTTCCCATTAACATACCATTTATCTGTTAAAAAACTGATTTTTATACAATTTCAAGATAATCAGTTCTACCAACTGAGCAGTAACTACATGCAATCTTTGATTTAATCGATTTTGAGATGTTTAAGTGGTTTTGTATCTCAATTTTTTTTTATTTTAAAAATAGCTACAAAATTGTTTTAAAATTGAAACTAATTGAAATGACTTAAACGGCGCTCTGATTTAAGGACATTGTCCATAGAGGGACTGAAAATAGACCATCGACTCAGTAAATAGATTCCTTTGCATTCTGAGATGGTTAAGGGCATCCTTGGTTGGATAAAGAAAGAGAAAAATAGTAGGAAATACTATAAGTAAGATATTCGAAGTACATTTTACTTCTGAACACCATTAAAAATTTACTATTCAGTTCAAATATTCATAAAAATTATAGTAAAAAAAAATTATCTTTACTACAAACTAACGAAAATTGTTTCGAATTTTTTTTTAATAAAAAAAACTGTTATAAAAAATAATTTTCCGATTATTTTTCTATTGTAAAAAATAAACTAAAAATTCATAATAGAAACTAACCAAAAACAAGTAAACAATTTCTACAATCCGACTTTTTTTAATAATAGAAATTCAATTTCTTCTTAATAAATTCAGATTGGTTTTTTTTGTTGTAACAAATAAAATTTCAAATTTTTTTCAAAAACCAAAAATTTCTAAATATAAAAAATTTATTAAAAAGAAAAATTAACAATCAAATTTTTCTCTAAACTAACTTAAATTGAAAAGTTAAAAATAAAAAAAAAAAACAAAAAAATGTTGGTTTTCGAAAATTGTAAGCTAATTTTTTACTTTTTGGTTCATAGTAAGAGTAAAAAATTCCGGAAAAATCAGTGCTGCCAACTTTTAAGTTTTGCCAGAGTCCATTTTGACATTTGACGTTTTTTTTGGAATCGCTTTTTTACTCTCCTTTTGACATTAAAAACAATTCCACCAACTTAAAACCAGCTGATCCTCAAATCATTCCTTCAGTTTACTTTTATTTAATTTATTGTTTTTTTTCTCCAAAATTGGTTGACAGTTGTTCGGAAAGTAGCGCTGCCAACTTCACAGCATTTGACATTTTGAATTTCTTTAAACAAATTTGAGATAACCTTGACGGTGTAAAATGGTATCTATCGATCGATTTTTTCCCAATTGGAGCCGCAATTGTAAAGTGACAATAAACAAGGGCAGGTGTTATGTGTGAAAAATTCTGGAAGTAATTAATTATGGCTTGTTTTGTCGACTTGTCGCTAACATTGCGCGTTGGTTGTTATTGTCGATGGTGCACGTGGAATAACCGATTTTCATCGCATTGTATTAATTTTCCGTCTCCTGCTCTATTTTTGGTTATTATTTTTCGGCTGTTAATCATAAATTTATGTTAACGTATTCTTGGAACTTAAACAAAATTTATTGTTCAATTTCATTAAAGTCTCTTTAAATGAGAGAAAAAATGTTCTTCAGCTTCCATACTAAAAATGGTGTTTTTATGAAAAGTAGAGTATTTTTTTTATAAATTAATATAAAATTGGAGAAATTTGAAAGTTCTTTTCTGTATGACCATCTAAACTTAAACTCAAGAAAGAGAAGGCTTTAATATCAGTAAGTGTATATGAATTTTTAATGATGCAGAAATTTTGAGGAATTTTTCAAAAATGTTGCAATTTGGTAAAAAATCTAATCACTTTTTAAGGAATAAATTTTTAATAAAAACTAAAAATTGGTTAGAATCGAGTGGAAATGGGGTCTTCTGATAATAGTTTCGAAAAGTTCTCAGAAAATCGAAATTTACTCGTTTCAGCAGAGTGGCAAGCTATACCGGAAAAGAGCCAAGCTGACATGCTGTGATAGACAGCAGTGTCTGCTTACCTTGGCTGTGTAATTTAGTGTTAAATAAATTAAGGTAACGGCCAGAACGCCTTATATTTAATTCAAATCTCAATTAATTGGCACATATACGTAAGCTGTTAGTGTGTGCGTGTTCACTCTTGGTCCGATATGCGAATGTCATTGTCCGACAGTCCGAAAATTTCAACTCGACTTCACTGCTGAGAATATCTCATTCGCTGAGATACGCGCACCTTGCTCCCTTCCCGCCGAACAATGGGTCTTTGCCCTCCTCTGACATCTTTCCTTCTGTCCTTTCAGGCAGCCAGGCACCCAAATTTTGGCGAATAATTGCGAAGGAAAAGTCTGGATCTCGAATGGAACAGAATCCGTTGCACCAGAAGCATTGGAATTCGTCAAGTGAGATTTGCACTGTGCTGTGTTGCTAATTCCGGGATGATCCTTACGATGGCATTTGTGGGTCTTGGGCGGCTACTCGGGCAGCTTTAATTTCTGCTTCGGCCTATGTATATCGACGATATCGCTAACGATGGCTACTGATGTGACTGCGACGTGTTCACAATAGTCACCCTCATCCCTACAGTGATATCCGTCGCTTCTGGTAGTGCCCGTTCTTAGTGCTGCTTTGTCAGTCGTCAAACATACATGCTGGCTGAAACCCGATTGAGGGAAATATGGGCCTACCAGGATACACTGAACCCTAATTTATGCTTTCCTAAACAAGACTGGGTAAATATTTATACGTACGTTAGTCGGCATGTTTTCTCTTCGAAGTTCGTACGCAGTCTTCATCGTCACCAGCGTCGTAGTCATCACCATCACCATCAGCACAATCGTCATCGTCATCACGTCGCCTTTCCGTTGCAGAGGTTCACCCAAATTGGGTGAATCCGCCCCGAATTTTCTACGTCCACATTTTCATTGGCATTCTGAATTCTGGACCCGCTTTCGCTGCTAGCTTAGATTCGAATTTTGACTCTGATTTCAGCTTAGAATCGGGACGAATAATGCTCAGATATTCAAAGGATGCATAGACTGGATCCGAGCTGATGTTGAGTCTATGACGCGTCCACTCTTCATTCCATCTTGAATATTTAATAGGGAATTGCTTGGTTCTATTGCAGCCAACCCATCCTGAATGCTGAACCTTGAACCCTGAAGCCTGGATCCTGAACCCCCAGCTAAATGCCACCTACGGCAACTCGACGTTCTAATAGTAATGAATTAGTTAATAGCCTGGCTCTGGAATCTGCTGTACCGAAATATTTTTGGCAAATTCAATGCGCTCCATGATGCGCTTCACATTGTCATCCTTCTGCCTTGTTCTGATTAGCCAATTCAGCTCTGACATTTTCTCGGACCGAATCTTCGATAAAACGTGAAAATTTCATTTAATGTTTGCTAACACATCCCAGCAGTGATGGGAGGGAGAGGGTGATTCAAATACGCAACTTTCCTAATTAATTGAAATCATTGAAGCTGAATTCGACCAACGATTTTCTCATTGGTAAAATTCATCTCGTAGACATGCTCTCCGCCCTCTTCCGTTGCCGTTTTCGATTTACCATATGATAGTGCACTGGAGGACTGTCTTCGTTAACGTCCCGAACTTATGGGAAAATGTTAAATGCGTTGAAATATTGAAATATGAACATTGGGAAGGCATGTCCTTGTCATTGGACGAATGCGTTCGACATGAATTGTGTTTATTGGCGCCGTGAGAGATTGCAACAACAAAAAAATTCCATATTGTCCTGCCTACACGGAAGATGGGCCATACAAGGTTGCCCGCCTCCACCCAAAGTGGTGACCTCATTCTCAGTTTACCAGCAGCGCACATTTTCTTCTTCCGGTGAATTTTCAAATATTTCCTTTCGTGCGCTTTTCCGTTCGTTACCTTAATTCTGAGTGCACTGGTGGCGACCACTATTCCGTCAAAGTTGAATCATTTCAAACTTCCGCCAAGAAACCATCGGCTCTGTATGCATTGCAACCTAAGCTCTAACCTTAGTTGCATCTATGATGGAAGGGGTAAGCTGCATTCACCCCTTAGCACCTTATATTCCGGTTTATAGTGGCCGTCAAAGGATACTCTCTTGATGGGCAATCGTTTCGTAACCGAGCAGAAATGCCAATGAAGCATATTGGTGCGATTGTCCCCCCCCGGTTTGTTTGCCCACAAACCCGTTCATCTTTTATGGAAATTATTAAATTTTCCTTTTAGAAGCAAAAAAAATGCATTTTTATTTTTTATGTCATAGTTGATGTAAATTTTCTGATCTTTCTACTGGGAAGCATTCGATGTGTTAGTGCGTAAATGAATTCCGTTTTTTTTTTAAACAATTCATCCGTTCTTATTTGTCGTTTGTTCGAAATGGTAATGCATCAACCAGAACCCTAAAGGCCCAAAGAACACTTGGACAAATGCAGCTTTTATAGAGTCTGGCAACAAGAACGAACCGAATAACCAATTTATGCATAATAAATTGGGCAAAAAATATACACGAAAAAAATAAACGAAACGGAAACGAGAATCTTCTAATGTGAATAGTGGGGAGCATCCGCAACGGAAAAGAAGTGGAAATATTGTAAAAACAAATGTGAACTTTCGGTCAACTAGCCGCGATGGCACTGAACAGCCTTCTCGTAAAATGCCCCAACCATAAAATCTAGTCCTCGTCGCTATTGCGGCCTATTGGAATTCATATTTGGAGTACTCCTGACTAGTTCTTTGACTGGTTTTTCGATGATCTCAACCGAAGGCAATTTGTCTTTTGCCAAAAAAAAAACAAAAAAAAAGTCCTCCACCCACCGTTTGAAGGCTGCAGTGTCTTTGCGCTTTGGCAGAACGGCTATGTCAGTTGAATTTGGACTAAAAGCACTTTGGTCAACGATACAAAAACCATGGGGAAAAAAACTTCTCCAAAATAGAAATAACAAAAATCCGAATATTTTGCAATTCGAACACAGCAGCAAAACATACAAAATAAAAAATATTTTAGAAGAAAAGAAAGGAAATTCACTGATGGAGAGATGAGATAGACGATGGCTAAGAGCGAGATAAAAAGAAATGCACTTTAAGCGGATAATGAAATTATGTCTCTAGAAAAGCGCCACTTTCGGTTTGAAATTCCAAATCCGTCTGGGATGGGAAATTTGCCTACAGGAATTTTTTCCTAAAAGTGTTAAAGTCAATTAGGAATTGCCAGTTAAACAAAATTCACTTAAATCGAATTCTTAGATTGACAAGCGTACCTCTTTCCTGTTGTTTTTTTTCTAAGTAAACTCAAATCGATTTTCTATTTATTTATACAATTTCATTTAAATATTAATTATATTTTTAAAAAAAAGAAAAAACAAATCACAAATCAAATAAAAATTGTATTTTTCCACAAACTTATTCCAACTCCATCTGTTATCGCACGGGAGAGGTGGAAATTCCGATCGGACCGGTCCTCTGGTCGCTGTCAAAATTATTATTATTTTTAGTGTTATCTGAATAGGAGTAGCACCTTCGATTATGGAGTATAAGAATATTGCTTTGGCGGACATTTTTGAAATAATAATCGAAGTTATTTAAATTAATAAATTTAGAACTAGAAACTAAATAAAATATTTTTCATTAATTTCAAATCCTTTCGAAGGGCGGTGTTGCTAAATATTTTTGTTATAACAAAAAGAAACTGTTTTTTATATTCCAGATGGATTTTGTTTGGCCGCCATTTTGGTTTCCATGACATTTGTCGGTTGGCATTTGACAGTCGTAAATAGTGGTCGATAACAATTTATTGTGCATCATCTAAAGAGGCAACAACATGTTCAAATTATTAAAATATTTTCTTTAAGAAATTCTTCAATTATAAACACGTGGACAAAATTACGTGATTTTTTTGGTGTTAATCATATGCCGAGCAAGTCAACCATTCAGCGTGTAATGGAAAATTTTGAAAATATCCATAAACTCGGAGATAAAGCCGTGCACAAAAATTGCGAAAATTTCCATTATTTTTGTAAAAAGTTCCCAAAAAAAATTTGCGTATACAAATCAATTAACACAACAGCTGCAGACAAATGACCATAAACGGTGGCGAGACTGGATTGCTCGAGTTTTATATCTCGCGACCAACATTTTTGGCAAAAAATCAGAACAGTTCGACTTGACTGGCTTTGTTAATGAAAAAATAGCCTCAATTGAGGCACTGAAAACCCTCAACTGATACATCAAAGACCATTACACCCTCTTGAATTTATTAATAAATAGAATAGTTACTATTGTGGTACTGAAAACCCTCAACTGATACACCAAAGTTCAATACACCCTCGTGGCTTTGTTAATAAACAGAATAGTTGCCATTGGGGTACTAAAAACCCTCAACTGATATACTGAAGTTAACTAAACTCTTCTGGCTTTGTTAATAAATAGAATAGCTGCTATTGGGGCTCCGAAAACCCTCAACTTATACACCAAAGACAACTACACCCTCTTAGAGTAACTGTAAGGTGCGGCATTTGGATCAATTAGGCCTACAGAACTTGTGGTTCCAACAAGACGGTGCCACATCACACACAGCTCATGCCACGATGCAAATTTTGAGAGAAATATTTCCCGACCAAATAATGTCAAAAAGTGGTGATATGGACTGACCTCCACGATCCCATGATTTGAACACTCCCGATTTCTTCGTATGAAGATACTTGAAGGAAAAGGTGTACACTAACAAACCAAACACAACCTCCATGCTTAAGGACAACATTCGAAGCTGAAATAACACCAGAAGTCTGCGAAAATGTTAGGAAAAATGTGTTTAAAAGAGCTCGCCTTTTGCTCTGCGGCCAGAGGCGGTTATTTGACCGACATCATATTCCATACATAATGTTAAAGACTATATAACCATTAATAAAATATAAATTATAAAATTGTATTTCATTGTAAATGTTATTAAAAGAAAACTACGATCTTGAACATAAAATGAAGCCTGCATAAAACCTATATAGCCCCCATCGGAAAGATATCGGGCGACTGTCACTGAGACGTCAATCTGAACACAACTAATCGTTTGTTTACATTCAATATAGCACCAGAATTTATTAGTTTTTTTTCACTTAGAGTACTCCAAATCCAATTAAAATTACTTGCTAGGCAACTATGACCTTTATTCAAATATGAAATTAGTTTTTACAGACGACTTTAGTTTCCGCATAACCAAAACACTTTTTAATTGAACACCAGAAGTTTTATAAACTTAAAACATATTAAATTATTAAAATCTGGCAGGTACAGTAGCTAAATAAGATTTTTATCGACTTTTTTGATTTGTATTTTCGTTAATTGGGTGATTATCCAAGGCTGTGTGTTTTTAAAGACTTCAAAGCTTCAGAATTATCTGCGTGACCATGTTTTTAACGTAGGTCTATAAGAGAAAAGTCGAACTGTGTCAAATTGCACGATCTTGGCGGCCATTCGGAAATCTCTAAATTACAAGGCTTGGGAACTTTTTACACGATAGCCCCAAAATTCATTGCATTATGTAGCTCAGCATTGGCGATAACAATTGCTATTCTTCACTTTCAAAGAAATACCGACCAAAATTCATACCAGACTAGTAGTCGCTTGCAGATGGAAATTTTATTTATTGACTTACCGGCCAAGCGATAAATGAGCCTCATCGGTGAAGAACACTTTGTTCAACCTGTTGTCTCAGTACCCAATCAACGTATCTTCAGTAGATATCAAATGGCAAACCTTAAAGTAAACAAAACGCCATTTTGAATGAAATATACAAGGTGTATCAGCTTAAATCCGCCTTTTGGTCATAGATGGCGTGAGTGAGCGTATTAAGCTACAATGGGCACGCCATACTTTGTTTTGTTATGAGTTTGACATCTGTCAATATTAATCAGTGCACATTATCAGCAATTTCGTACAAAAACATACATTTTTCCTTTGGTAATCATGTCTAGTTTTGTGCCCGAAAAAGAGCATATGCGGGAAGTTCTGCTTTTCTGCTTCATTTTTAGAGAAATCGGCTGCCGAATCGCATCGAATGCTAATGGAGGCCTATGATGACAGTGCTTTATCGGAAACAACGTTCCGAGATTGGTTTCGGCTGTTCAAAGACGGCAATTTTGACTTGTGGTACTAGAAGCGTAAAAATTGCAGGCTCTTTTGGATGAAGACGATACCCAATCACAAAAACTGCTCGCGGAGCAATTGGGTGTTACTCAACCAGCCATTTCCATGCGTCTGCGTGACATGGGGAAGATTGAAAAGATCGGCAAATGGGTACCGCATGAATTGAACGATAGGCAAACGGAGCGACACCAAAACACATGCAAAATCCTGCTCGCCAGACAAAAAAGAAAGTCGTTCCTGCATCGGATTTTGACAGGCGATGAAAAGTGGATAATTTTTGAGAATCCTAAACGCAAAAAATCGTGGGCCAACTATCAACATCTTCCCCAACACCAAATCGCTTCGGGAGAAAGACGATGCTGAGCGTTTGGTGAGATCAGCAGGGTATCGTCTACTATGAGATGTTGAAACCTGGTGAAACTGTCAATGCCCACCGCTACCACTAACAACTGATCAAATTGCACCGTGCTCTGTGTGAGAAAAGGACGGATTGACAACGCACCATCGCACACGTCAAAAATGGTCCAAAACTGCTTGGAGACACTCAACTACCCCACCCTGCTTATTCACCAGACCTGGCCGCTTTCCGACTACCACCTGTTTTCGTCGATGGGCCACGCGCTCACTGAGCAGCACTTCAATTCTTACGAAGACGTCCGAAAAGGGCTTGATGAGTGGTTTGCCTCAAAAGAGAAGGATTTTTTTGGCGTGGTATCCACAAATTGCCCGAGAGATGGGAAAAATGTCTAGCTTTGAATAAATTTGTTTTTGCTCTCTATGAAACAAAACATGTGTTTTTTTTTGACTAAACAACAGCGGATTTAAGCTTATACACCTGGTTTAATTGACAGCTGTCAAACGACAGTGCCATACTTTCCAAACCTCGAAGCGGGAACATATATATTTGTTTCTACTTAAGAGGAACGGTGAATAACCTCAAACGAATATCCTTAATCTGAGAATAAAACTGACACAAAGGAAGCATCAAAAATTTCGCCAGGTATTTTTAATCTTATTGTCGGTGCTAAGACACTTAGGCTTCTAAGAGCCTTAACTCAACTTATCCTATAATCGCATTAAAAGTTTTTCAATATTTTTTCAATCGTCATCCCCATAATCAGTATGAAAATTTCTTTTTTCATCTCCTCCTCCTCTGCATTTAATGAATTCTCTTACGCACTTTCAATCGTTCTCAGTTCCACCCCCAACTTGTAGAGCTGTTCTTTTCTCTCTTTTGATGCATTTTTCATCTCGAGTTAAAATTCTATTTTAAGTCAAATTAATTTCCGACTTATTACGACCCTTCGGTCCAAAAGGATGTTAAATTAACCAGCATTTTTCTTTTTCATAATTATTTATGAATTTTCTTTTTTTATGTTCTTATTAAGAAGGCGGGAGTAAAAAAGCAAAAATAACGAAATAAATGGAATTTTATTTTTTGAATTTGTTTTGGTCGCTTTTTAACCTGTCGTCTAGCCAATAGAATTATTGCATTAAAAACAAAATGACAACACCCACCAATGGTTGTGTGCTGTCGTCATTATGACTTGATATCATGTCAGCCATATCACCCCAATCCCCCCTTCCCCTTCATTGGTGAATGCCTATTAAAATTGTTAATAAATTTGACTAGGAAAAAAGGATTTTTATGTGGAAATAGTTGGGATTCTCTTACACAGTTTTTGATATATAAATGCAATTGGGGGTTTGGGGGTGGATCTGACCGCTAGAAAATCGTTAATATTTTCAGTTAGAAATTCTTCCTACTGGCCATTAGTTCCGTTCGAATTCAGTGGTTTGTTATGCATTTTTGTTCTTGATGTGGTGTCCAACCAAATGGATTCGAAGATTTATTGGAGCGGAGAATTTCCGTGAGGCGGCCTCTAACGTCCAGAGGAGTGCATCCGAATAGTTCGATCGTGTCCTACGTACACAAACGTACATCAAGAAATGAACCAATCACTGTGCACACACACTCGTATATGCGTCCTACTCCCCCCGCCAGGACTGTCGACCAGCATCCCATTGCCCCTGTCCCCTCCACCCGACACACTACACATACGACTCTGGGCACATAAGATTGAATGCAAAAGCGAAATTCTCATATGGGCGCAAGTGTAAGTTTACCTCTCTACGCGTGGGTGTCTGTAAATAAGTATGCATGTACCATTGTGCACGATAGATAGGCAGATATCCTCGTACGAGTGCATAGCCGTCCATGGCCGCCCATAGGAATATGCACGAATGTATAAAAATTCTAGTTTGTTCATTCGGCATCCACTCCAGAAAGAAAATCAATTAAAATTGAATTTCGACTGTAGACAAAAATTATTCTTTGAAATACGTCAGAAAAAAATCAACGGAAGCCAACGACGACTAGATGGATCGGTTGGGTGACAGCGACGCTGGGTGGCCACCGGAATGGCGAGAAAATCAACAGACACAAGGAGAAGAAAAACACAGTGTAACAAAATGGAGAGCAGAGAAAAGAAGAAAAAAAATTCGAAAAGAATGGCGGAAAAAATATATACAAAAACCGACATTGGAAAAAATTGAAAGGAAACCAAAGGAAAAGAAAGAAAAAATATTAAAGGACGAAACTAAATACTTGCGCGCCTAGTTCGACTCTCGTCGATAGCGGGTTCCCGGTGTAGTTTGATCCCACCAGCCTGCCCCACTTCACGGTTTACGGCTGTACGGACTCAAGGGGGACATGAATGTTGTAGGTAGGAGGAATTCTGTGATTAGCGGCTGTATCTCTCCGCGAGGATAAAGTATGCGACGTTTCGATAAAGTGCAACATTTGCACAAACGAAGATGGTCGGCAGTTTCAGCGATGAGACTCTAGTCGGAAAAGTGGGCCGCAAACAGGATTTCATACCAAAAAATAACAACGAAAAGAAAAAAAAAGAAATTCAAAATTTAATTAGCATTGAAGTGTGTAGGACAGGTCGCTGTCGATAGTGATGGTGGCGATGTTAAGCAAAAGCGTTCATGCCTGACGAAGGTGGAACTACGAATGCACGAGGGCACACAGGTTTGTGGGGAGGCCAACACATTGACGCCCGACAAAAGAAAATTCCATCGTGCACGTCGGTTTACTGAAATTTTTGTTTTCAAAACAGCAGCCGGAAATCTACCCGCATCCAGGCAGGCATCCTAAGCCGGACTCATCCGAATGGGCAGCCATCCGTACAGTCATGCAAACGCTAAGGTTAAGGCTTGCCACCATCACCACCACCACCGTATAGATGGGGATACACATAACGGTGTACATCTAACTGGCCGAACCAAAGATTCAAAAAGAAACCATCGAACTGTTAGGACGTGCAACGAATATATACGCCACATATTGCACTCCCTGAAGCTAACGATAGCGATGGGGATGCCGATGATGAGTGTGATCGGTTCGGCAGGATGAGCCAAAACTCCCGCGCCAATTCCATCCATGCATCTACGCTGTACACTTGCAGTTGGAATTAGAAAATTCTTGATGCAAAATTCCGATACATCGATGATTCTGCTCCCCCCCCCCTCTCCAATAGAATCCTGTAAAATTCATCTAACGAGCATTACAGCTGGCGTTATCAAGGAACCAATCCATAACATACTATGTGCGGACAGTGGGAATGAGTCCAGTCCATGACCCAGAATCAAAATCAGATCCGGTCGGAATAGGGCCGGGATTCGCCTCATGCATGTGTGCACGAATGCGAATTCTTCAAAAATCTCCAACGGAACTTTAAATACAAGTCAGTGTCGATGATGAATGCATCTCTCTACTATCCCTGCAGTTATTCCAAAGGACCATCGTATGCCTCCTCACTTGCTATTACCGCCAATTTTGCAGCCATCGCTATTGGCATCTCAGGGCACCACCATCGCTGCGAAATGGTCACGTAATAAGCAATCCACCGACAAGAAGTGGAAGAAGACAGACAAGAAGAAAAAGAAGGCGAAGAGTGGAGAGTGTTCTTTGGTCTTTTTGGTCTCGAGCGAATGCATCGACGGTGTAACGGGGAACGAACGGGAATGGGTCCGAGAACGAGACACGCTGAATGATTGATTTGTTTCGATGAAATGAAATAGACGAATCTATGAGTGGTCAGTAGGCGGAGTTAAACAATATACACAAAGCTCCAGTGCGGTAGCAGTATGAAATTTGCTCGTCAACGCAGTCGACGGAACTGTGACCGAACCGATGCGAGCCGAACTGAATTCTGAAAGCGCCACTCAAAGGCTAGGTGGAAGCCTTCGGCAAAGGGATTTCTGGTGGCAGTGGAAAAGTCGCTTTCCATCCCATTCGACCTACATTTTTAAAGTCGGAAGTAAAGCGTGTTTCTTAGTCCCTGATGCTGAAACTTTGCATTCTTGTACATTTTCATATAAAACTCCGTGTCAATTGCAGTCGGTGGCATTGGGTGCCTTCGATACAATCGCCGGCGAAACTCTAGGCACATTCGACACTTTTCGGCCACATTACACTGGACACCACATCGAGCCTGCGGTGTGGCAGTTTGATTGCATTCCGTTGCACTGGATCTAACGGATATCCATAAACACACACACACACACTTCGATCTTTATTCCTTCCACTTTTCGACTTTGAAACTCTATCCGGCAACGCACTTGTGTGTACCCTTCCCTTTCTGACGGAAATATTTTTTCGCCCGTTCCCTCTCTAAAGCCGTTCAGAGGCTATTATTACGTTTTCTATCGGAGAGTGCATATTTATTTTCTAACAGTACGAATTTACGAATAATCCACATACTCTCTTATGGCGAGAGGAGTTTATGTGCAGAGAAATCTAGAAGAAAAAACAAATTCGTTCGCATACAATTGATTATGCGTATTAGTAATTATTATCGCTTGTATAACCATAACTATTTGTACGTACGTACGAGTATATATACATAATAAGTACGTACATACGTGAATAGTATGTTTGCCACTTAAATTCATAAGAACACACACGCACCCATATGGATAGCAACTCTATTGACCGAGCCGAACGTACTCGTACTCGTACCCGGACAAGTGGCCGGCCAGGAATGCACGAAGAAAAATCGAATAGAAATTTCCATTTCACTTGCTCTCCGTAACAACACATTTGTGCTATTCTCTCTTCTCACTTGCTGCCCGCTCGTATGCATGCAATGCGAATATTTTCTTATATTTTCGTATGCATAAATGCCATGGGAGTATTGTTTGGAGTCAGGAGTGCGGCGGCGGCGGCGGTGGCGGCGGGCGACTTGTTTGTATAATTTCCAAACGGAAATGTGTTATCGCCTCTCGATATGTCTCAATATTTAATAGAATTTTTCTTTTTCGCTTCGGCATTATTCGAGTCTTTCTGCATAAATGCATACGATTTCTCTGCCAGTCGTGACGAGATGAGATATCCTATCCCATCCGCCTTGTATCTACTCTGCCGAATGCACCCCATGCACCCTTTCCAACCAAAAACAATAACGCAAAATATATACAATATATACGAGCGCATAACCAATGAATACACTACGTTTATTATGTATTTTGCAAATTTTATGCATTAATGAGCGCATAGATGAACCATCAAATCCGCGGAATGGGCGGGAGCACCTTCGGTGCCATTGTATTTGTGCATACACAAAAAACGCACACATCCATAAACATGCATCGTCATAGATTCATATCGGAAAACTTGTACTTATTCACATTATTTCGAGATTGTTTCGAATGCAAAATTGTATCATTTCGATTTATTATTATTATTTTTTTTCTATTCCTTTTTTACTTTTGGTTTTGTTTTGTAAAATTTTAGATTCAAACAACATATACGCACGCATACCAAAACAACCAGTTCACCTTTTCAAACAGACAAAAACGAATAAGGCACCACACACACCACAGAAAATGTATTATTCGCATTTGAATTTCTTAATTTTTCCGGTATTCCATGCATAATCGAGGATCTCAAATGGAACACAGAAATGCATTAATTAGACATAAAAAAAACATACACACAACCACAAAATCTAAATACTCATCCAGCCATAAATCTATAAATAAAACAACAAAAAAAAACCATTTTATTTTTATTATTTATTTTTCTTCTTCTTTATTTTTTTTGTTTTTTTTTTGCTTGATTAAAAATTAAAATTATTCGAAAATTTGAACGAGATTTGACATTACACGTTTAGGATCTATGTGTGTACAAGCATGTGTGTGTGTCGGTGTAATCGTTTTATATCGTATATGATTTGAAATTAGATTGAGCCAAGGAAAAATATTAAAATAAATCTAACAAAAATTAAAATTATTCAAAAGAATTCATTCTTTGTCATCTGATTTTCTTTTTTATATGTTTTTCTTTTGTATAAATTAATACAATTTCTAGTTTTTCTGTTTCTCTCTCTCTCTCTCTCTCTCTCTGCCTTTGTTTATACTTATTTTTTTGGTTTTTTCCTCGCACGATTGGTTTTTCTCAAATTAAACAGAATATAAAAAAAATACACAAAAAACAACGTATTCCAATTGATAGAAATTCATCCAATCAGCAATTGGCAAAAATATCCATACGAGATTTTCATTCTTCCATCCCTTTTGGTCGTACACTCTTTTAGATACTGTCATCATAGCATGGTCTCTTTCATGACCATGTGAGAATGCTGGTTTGGTTCTCTACAATTTTCATTTTTCTTTCTGTTTTTTCTTTTTATAGTTTTAGTTTTTATATGAAAATTCTTTTCGAAAAACGACTTTCCAATATAAAATCATATCATTAATTTAATTTTCGAAATATTATTATTATTCTTATGTTTTTAGTCTTTCTTTTAAAATGTCATTTACAAAAAAGAAAAAAATTTTAGTCTAAAAAAACCATCATAGAATCTCCGCGCCATTTTGATTTAGGTTTTGATGAGCGAATTTCTTGTATTGTCGTCGAATCTCTTTCAAAAAATATGTGATTAATGGCTGAGCTAATCGAAGAAAAATCAAATTTTCTGTTTTTTTTGGAAAAAGAAATTTAAAAAAATTAATAAAATTACTTATAAAATTGCTAATTCAATAAAAAAAAAATAGCTCTCGTTTAGTTTATGAAATTTTTGATTTGATTCATTTTTAAAACCCTTTTTTTTTATTACCGCAAAATTCTTATTTCAATTTTTTTTTCTCTCATTCAACAGAGAGAGAGAGACCCTAAAATAGATAAAATGTTCAATTATTTACTCAAATAATTCATAAAATTTAAAATTTTGATTAAGAATAGACAAAATTTAAAACAAACTATTTTAAAAAAATCAAATTAACCGTTACACTTTAAGTTGATCCCTAAAACTACCTCAATGCCATCTTGTACATTTATGCGGAAACTGATTTTCAGTACAGAAAAAAATTTCAAATTACTTATAAAATTGCTAATTCAATAAAAATAAAAAATAGCTCTCGTTTAGCTTATGAAATTTTCAATTTAATTAATTTTTTAATCTCTTTTTGTTATTTAAAATTTTCTCAAAATTTTTACTGCAAATTTTTTTTCTTTTATTCAACAGAGAGAGCCCCTAAAACACATAAAATATTCCCAATTATTTACAGAAACAATTCTTAAAATTCAACATTTTGATTGAGAATAGAGAAAATTTAAAATAAAATATTTTTAAAAAAATGAAAAAAAATTAATGATCATAAAAATTTCAACAAAAAAAAGAAAATCAAATTTTGAGAGCTTCACTTTAAGTTTATTCCTAAAACTACCTCAACGCCATCTTGTATATTTATGTAGAAACTGATTTTCAGTACAGAAAAAAAATTCGAAAATTATTATTTGCCATTTTTACGAAAACATATTTTTCTGTTATTTATTTTATTATTAAATGAAATCTGAGCAAATTTTATAAGAAAACTGGATAACAGAAAAAGGAAAGGATTATTTGAATTTTTCAGGAAAAATAATTCTTCTTTATTAAAAACCAAAAAAAAAAAAATGGCAAAACAGCAAACGAAAATTGGCGAATTGGTGGAGCAACACTCCTTATTTGTTAGTGGGATGAAGGGGAGTTTGTTGTATGTACTCGTATTCGAAACGGATTCCATCGTCATAAATTGTAGAAATTTTACATAAGCAAGTAATTTGTTATTCGCGTAAAAGAAATTTTCGATTGTTAACATATTCAAATTGCACAGGCCAATTTTACTTTCCTTCCTGTGTTGCGCCAAATTGGCCTTTTGCACCTTCACCCATTCTCAAAATAATATCCATATCGGCAGTGCTCCTGCCTCCAGTTCCTCCCTCTTCCAATGCAATCTTCCATGAACTCTTTTTGAAGACTTTGTTATATGCTTGAAAATTCGAACAAGAAGAAAAAGGATTTTTTTTTAAATCGAGCGCCTTTTTATCAATCGCGGAGTTGAACTTGTTTGGTTTCAGTTTCAATCTGGTTTCTGGTCATCCTAAAAGCTTCCGCGATCCAAATTCTGTTTCTTAACTCGTTACCACAGAAATCTTGAAGTTCACTTCTTAACAGTGGATAAGCTGTTCTTGTTCGATTCCCTGACGAATGGGGTTGTAATAGTGACGGTCTTAATAGTAACATTGGCACCAATTCTATCGGCGTAATTTTATTCAAACTTAAGTACGAAGAAGCAATTCATGGAAAATTGTTGCCCATACACGCCAGCTAATGTGCACCGATGACGGTGATGGAAGACACTTCAGAAAATGGAAAACGCTCACTGAAAATTCATGAATAATTCCCCATTGGCTCTGATAACTGTAGTTAGAGCTACAAGAATCCAAAGTTAGTTGTTGAAGAGTGACTATGTCGGTGTATATTTCGCGCTATTTACGAGCCCAGTGCCGTCTAGCTCCTCCGATCACTCCTTCAGCCCGGTTTTTGGTACAATTTCCCTTAGTCGCCCTTCCGAAGGTATCCCATCCAAACGGTCGTCGGTACATTCAACACATCGCCCCGAAAAAATTCTTCACATCAAACTACTTAGGCACTGTGCCTTGTTAACCCCTTCACATAAACAGAAATCCACCAGCTGCCCCCTCCCCCTTTCTGTTCGATATAATTTAACCGAGTTCAACATGAATTATTTCTTTAGCGTTTATGTTAAATTCACATTTTGTAGTTCGAATTGAAATTCAGTTGGCATAAGTGTTCGGGGGAGTATAAATATTTCCTCCTTCTTCCGCCTTTCGTTTCCATCCTTCCTTCACACTTACCGACCATCCTTTATGGTCTTTTAGTTTGTACCAAGGACGACGATGGACACTATTTGAATCTGTTCAGTTCGGTTGGATTCTGTCTCTTCCGACAGTGTTAAGAAGGTGCGGCGGAATAACTTTTCGAATAACTGTGAATGGTGATCGAGAAAATGAATGGCTGGACGGATTAGGAACGTTGAATGCCCGGTTGACTGATGGGTGGGGAGCTGGGGCAATGCTGAGGTAACTGATGGAGGATTTCTGGTTGACGGCAAATGTTTTGAGGTGAATAGTTCCGCTGTCAGTAGCTGTTCTTTTCGCAATTCCTTTACAACCACTCACCTCACAACCTCAGCTCCTTCTGTCCCACTTACTTAATTCTTCTCGGATGAACTCCACATTCCGTACGATATCCGTTCAAGTTTTGAAGTGAACTTATGAGCGCCCATCCATTCTGGCAGCGGCGATTGCCTTTGTGATAGTTGCGATGAAAATATCAGCACCCCTGCTCCCCTGCACCCTTTCACCCTCATCGACAAGTTATTACACCCTTTCTGAGGTGCACGCCAATCCGGTGCAATTCCTCTACTGCGACCTGTTCCGTTGTGTTGTTGCGGGTGAGAAACTTTAATATACTTGCACGCCTCTAATTTATGACTGCTTTTCAACTCAAGCACCCAAGGAATCACTCTGCTCCAAAGAAACAACCGAGTTTGCAGTTCGAATATCATTTACAGCCTGGCTTCAACTTCTTCCCCCATCACTACAACGCCTTTCATTTTACATTCGATTTCAAAAAGGCTTTTCGTTGCTTGTTGCCTTGCATAATAAACGCAATATCAAAAAGGTCCTTGTCTTAAAAAAATTACAAAGGAAATTATTGAAAATTTCACAATTTTTGGCGCAAATGTGATCTTTACTGGGAATTATTTTTATTTCTGAAAAAAAAACGTTATTGACATGAAATGCAGGTGCAAATGGAATAAATTCTTTCTTAAAAACTTGAGGCAAAAGAGTCCTTTTTCCTTTAAATGCAAATTTTTTTGTATTTATTTTAAATCCAAGAAATCAGATTTTAAAAAAAATGTTTTCGAAATTCACGAAAACACGCGTTTTTCTATTATGGGAACTCAGTTTTTGGGGATTTTCCTTTTTTTTTAGTAGAATTTTCACGTGACTAGAAAGTCTTATGACAAAATACTAATTTAGAGGCTCGATAAATGAATAAATTTTATAAAGAAAAATAAAGGATTTTTACTGAGGTTAGTGTAGGCAGAAGACAAAATTCCGCTCGTCCAAAATTTATGAAAATATTTTCCATGAAATTCCATGAATGGCGATGAACAATTTTCCTAAAAGACAACCACGAATTGCTACCTTTTAGAATTTCCAATGTTAATTACCAAAAGCAAGGTAATCGAAGAGAATTTTTCTAATTGATCGACAATAAATATAATCAATCGGCTTAACTATGGTGCCCACTTAGAGTGGAATGCAGACGAAATATGCCGGGAAGGTGAAGAATGATTTCTTTCCACATAAAAAAAAAAACAAAAACAAAGAAAATCTCATCGTTTCCATTCAGTTCTACCGAAAGACAAGTGCCAGCCGTGCCGGAAGGGGAGCAGCACTGCGGATACGAGTCTCCATCGAAGGGTAGATTATACGTTTCGGCAGTAATCTCGGGCTATTGAACCCGAATCAGTTACTTGCATTTTGTAATCGATCATCTACAATACTCCAAACGAGAGAGTACGTATTTCTTATTACTTATTAATAATTTATCTATGGCATCCCCGCTGCCCCATCCCCAATCGCCGGCCAACAACACATCAACCTTTCTTCGGATAATCAGATTGTGCGTTGTAGTGGCTTTTATTGAAATTAAATCATTTCGTGAAATAAAATGTTATGAAAATGTTCCAAAATTTGTTAACGGGGATATGTGGGGCTTTTCGGTGAGTAAATTTCTAAAAACGAAAAGGGAAGAAGAGAGAGAGAGGCGGGGGGGGAGAGAAAAAACCATTTCATTTACATCAACAATAAATTATATTTACTTTAGAAATGCCGGTCACTAATTAACATTTTCTGACTCCGTCGCCTCCACTCCACCCAGCCAACCCCACCCTTCGACACTTGTTCATAGGTGCAAGCTATCAACAATAATGAAAAATTGAAAAATCGAAACATTTTATGTACGATTAGGATAAGAGCTGGCAGAGAGACGCGGAGTATCAACTACACCAAAATATGAAGGGTAGCCGGGGAGAGGGGGATTTTATTGGAGCCATTCACCAAAGTCAGAGCATGGCTGGAGGAGTACCGCGATACAGTAGCACAATCGGTAGTTATCTAGGACCAATAATAATTCGAATAGTAATAATAACATGAAAGTGCTCCATCATCTCTTCCGATTTTGATCCGTCATCGTTCTTCCCCAACAACTTGCCCGTCGTTGCCCGCATACTAATCATCCAGTCTGAGAAGACGAAATTTGCTGTTTAAGAGCAATTCGCTAAGAGGCTACGATGCGTTCATTGAGACGATGGCCAAAGCAGTTAATCTGAGCGGATCCGTAGAAGAGTCCCGAGTAGAACGGTTGCCCCATTCAGGGAGTCTGTGTTTGGCTTACAACACAACAGTGGCCGCTATCAATTTGTCATAATCTCTTTTGCCGAACAATCGAGGTCCGAACAATCAAATGCCGTTCAATGACGGTGGATAATTTTAACATATTCGTCCGCCCTCCGCCGCACTCCTCCGTTCGGTATATTTTTTCCTCGGCTTCTCCGTTTCCGCATTCATCGCTCGGAACAGTCACAGTTTCTTGTCTTGTTAGCTTCACGTACTCTTCCATTAAATATGACTTGTGGCAGGTAGACTGTCCTAACTGATGAATGGTGTAGTAATGATGACGAAGATGAGTCAATCGCCAACTAAATGCGTCCAAAGTCGAACTATTTAAATGTTGAACGGTCTCCGTTTCGAAATTAGTTCGTGTACATTTCGAAACAGTACTTGGAGCGCGTTGATTTTTGTAACTGCACTGGGGACGCCGCCGCCAAGGGACACCTTGCCACTGACATGACGAACAATTGAAGGCGATCGTTTGGTCGATTGTGATTGTGGCGCATAAATAATTTATGAAAAGTCTTTGGTCCGGCAAAAAATCAACCGATGGAAAACAAGAAATTGTAACCAAACTAAAAACAGTAACAAATTATCCAGTCCATATTGAGATCTTTATCAGTCGACGATCTAATCAGTTCGTTTGTACGAGTCACCTCAGAGTGGCCCCAAGCGGGGAATGGTAGCGCGTGCGGGGCAGCTACCGAACTTATGATCCCTTCGATGAGGCTATCTGAGGCTATCTAAGGTGAGACCGCCACTGTCCGACGACTACTGGCTTGTGCATTGTTGGTCTGCCTACGCGAAGGGGATCGAGTGGAGGAGATTGCCAAGACAAGGCAACGGAACCAACGAGGCCATATCGCATATCGACAATGTAAGATCTCACAATAACAGGAGCTGCTGATTCATATAATTTCCAATCTTGGCTCGTTTCTCTGCTGTTCGGGAAACAATTTTCGCTTGTGGGAGCACCGCCGACGTTGGGGAGCGTTTCTTTTCTTCATCCACTTTCAAATTACTTATTACTTCTTACATACTCATTGCGGCTGATACTATTTATTCGTTCAATCGTGTACAAGGTAAAAAAAAAAAAAAATTGGCAGATATTTTTTATATCTTTTGACCCTTTTGGAGTTTTCCGTTGTCTTGTTGTCTTGCTTACCTAATCAAAAAGTGGATTTTTTTGTCTAGCCGTTACCCTCTCCCCCCACCAATGATCATTATTACCACTACGCTAATCAGCCAACAATGCAATGCCATAAAAGAACAGGAACAACAGCTTAAAAAATGGGAAGCCAACAAAAAAAAAACCAATAATAAAATTTTTTATTTATCAAAGAGGAGATTTTGTTTAATTGCCTGGCTGCCCAGCAAAGACGGAAATTCAAAAACCGATTTGGAAATGGATCGACATCGATTCTAATTACGAAATTATTGAAAGTAATTGAATTGAAATTGACGCAATCCACATCAGATGAAAAAAAAAATAAACAAACATGGAAAAAAATAAATTGTTTTCAGGTACAATATGCGCTCCAATGTATCCAATTCACCATCGGATCAATTAGCTGGTCGGTCCCCCCCGTACTTACTCACAATAGTCGCACGGTCAATATTCAAAAGCAATACAGCAAAAAAACTAACTAACTTTAACCAAACAAACAAGAAAATTAATAATATTTTTTTTCTTCCTGGTCGATGGGTGTTTTTTTTTTCCTGTTTTAAATCAAGTTGGAGAGGGGAGCTCTTGTCGAATCGAAGTAACTCAACAAATACAATATGTTCAGTTTAAGTAGATTACGTACGATTCTCTGAACATAAAAATAATAAACAACATTTCCTGTCATAATTTTACAACCTATCCAATCTCTTTTCTCTTCTCCAACAAAATACACCCCCCCCCCCCTTATGACCTCTTCGAAAACCATCGCAATGGCAAAATAATATTAAAATTTTATTTTTATTTTGGTAAAATATATATTTTCTCATATTTAACAGCCACACGACCAACCCCTGCCTTCCCCGGAATATTTATGCATATTTAATGGCAAATGAATTTTGTTGGAAAAATTTTCCTTATTCAAAAAGGCTGTGTGGAGAGGGCAGGGCAGAGTAAAAGAGTGGCTAGATTGGAGAAAGGGCGAATTGTACAGGAATTGTTTGAATATTTTCGAAAAGGTTTTTTAGTTTTTTGTTCCCCAATTTATTCGAAAAATTGTGAAAATTTGGTGAATTTATTCTTCTTCTTGAAAATTTTGTTTTTGGGTTTGGAGAGATTTTTGTACAGTTTTAAAATTTTTGGAACTTCTCTTAGAATAGGGTACATGGAAATTTTTGCCAGCATCACAAAACTAGAGTTGAAAATGATTTTAGAGAAAATACCGAAAATTATCCACAAAGAATTTTTCAAAACGAAAATTCTCCACCGAAAAGTCACAGACTACGGAGACTCTTCTTAGTAAAAATTTTTGAAAAAAAATTGTTGCTGAGTGATTTTTTTTTCTACAAATGACGACAATTACCCCAACTCCAAACGATAATCAATTTGGTTCGGCAATAGTTTCGTTCCCTTTTTTGGAGAAATTAATAATTTTTTCTTAGAAAAATTCTTTGCAAATGAAAACGGTGCAAATTAGTATGGAAAAATCGGTGGTAACTGCGGAGAGTTTTGTTGTTAGGCGGCTGCTAGTGATAATCTGTCCTCCTCAAAGAATTTTTCAAAACCATAATTCTCCACCAAAGGGTGAACGACTGTGTAGGCCCTTCTTAGTAAAAAATTTCAAAAAATTGTTACTGAATGAATTTTTTTTCATAAATGACAACACCCCACATTAACACGTGGAAGCAACACATAAATGACAACACTTATCCCAACTCCAAAGTATAATCAATTTTGTTCGGCAATAGTTTTGTTCACTTTTTTGGAGAAATTAATAATTTGTTCTTAGAAAAATTCTTTGCAAATGAAAATATCTGTGGTGACTGCGGAGAGTTTTGTTGTAAGGCGGCTGCTGGTGATAAGCTGTGTCGGCTACAGGAGCAGAGCAGCAACAACGGCAACACTAAATCTGCCATAACCACCACCAGCACCCGGTAGCACATTCCCGCCTCCTTCTACCATGCAGCAAATGCCATTGCAAACACCACCGCCCATTCCCACCCCCAAACGGAACAGCAGCGTTACAAAGCAAGAAGTCGTAATATAAAATAACAGAGCAATAAAAATTATTTATGTCCGCCTTAATGGCTTATATATGAGAAATTTTTCTTTATATTGAAAATTTATTTTAAAGTTATAACTTTGTGCAACTATGTTGTATGTTTTATGCTGTACGCTGTATATTCCTGTTGGACTGTCAGGGGTGGTTGGGTGGTGGGCTTGCGAACGATGACGTTCATGGTGAGATATCGTATAGGAAATCGTCTATACAGAAAATGGTGTAAAAGGTCGAAATGGTGCAGTGAGTACGAGGGATGCGAATGGCGGGGCAACCCATTCCTGGGCATGTTCCTCTTCGATACGGGCGCGCGATATAAATGCGAATATATTCGTCTATTTAGCTTCACTGGAACGTATCCTTACCATTTTCGATTCGTTTCACTCCCAACCAGTGGCTGGCCCAAAATAACATTAATAAATTCCACTCATCATCCCCCCCAATACGCCTGTTCTCACATCAACAAAACTCTTCGATCATTGTTGTTAGAAAACGCCTTTAGCAAATCTTAAGACTCTCAACTAATATTTACACCAACCCCACCCGCACACATTCATAAACAAAAAAACTTCCCACCAATCATATTTATATATGATGAGGGACGGGGGTGGGGGGTCTGGGTGGAGAAATGACGGTTTTAGATTATATTAAAATGAATATTCTTGCACAGAATAAGCGAGTTAAATTAAGTAGTGACTGGGAGAGAGAAAGAGTGTTGACCGGGGAACGTAGTTTGGAAGGGAAGAAAAATGAAGAAAAATGTGTCGTCGTACAAAAAAAAGAGAAAATAATATCAAAAATTATGGCGAATAAAATAAAATAAAATATTTTATATGAAATATTGTTAATGTCAAAAGTATTTGGCTTTGTGTGTGTGTGTGCAAATTCTTATCAATGCAATATCATCAGCGCCATTTTGTCTTTAATTCGCGGCATTTTACATACAAAATACAATTTACCATCCATCCTTTTTACTCCGTTTTCATATTATTATTATTATTATTATTATTATTATTTTTTGTTATTATTTTCGAAAATATTACACATTATATCGTTATTTTTCGGTATACCTTATCACTTCCCCTCCTCCCAATCCCATAATCATTTCGAGCTCAACCGGAGCATTTTCTTTTGCCATTTATTTATTATTTCATTTTTATATTTATTTTTATTATCTTATTTTTTTTTATTTTATGGAACTTAAGGAGGGGATTGTGTAACCCCCCCCCCCCAACATTTTTGCTTTTGTTTTTTCTTATTTTTAATTTTATTATATTTTTTCCTCTGATATATTGTTTCGTTCATCGTTTTTTTTTTGCCTCCAACCACCAGCACCACCACCACCTCATTTTTATTGGTTTTTATTACTTTTATTAAAAGTTCTTTCTTTCTTATTATTCTTCCTTATTTTTTTTTTATTATAAATATGAACATTTATCGTTTCATTAATATTCGTATAGACTTTTTGGGGTCGAACAATATCAGAATGGGGGAATAGGTGTATAGTCGTAAAACTCACCATTCCAATTGAGAATTTTTACAGTGTGTATGTTAGTGTTCGATTGCATTTATATATTAAGTACGTGAAAATGTGTATTAAAAAGTTTCCCAACTGCTACTGGATATGTGTGTGTGTGTGTGTGTGTGGAGTTTGTATGTAATATGTGCAGGCAGGATCTGTTGTAATAAATAATGTAGAAAAATCTTTCGCCAACAACCGTTCTCATCTAAATCATGGCTTCACAAATACTAATACATGCATTATTATTAAAAATAATAAATTTCCAAAATTGGATAGTTTTTCCAATGAAATTTTAAAAAAAATGCATGTCCTTAAAATCGCTTTCGAAGAAAATATGAGGTCTGTTTAAAAAGTATCACGAATTTTGAATTTCCGCGGATGACGAATATTCGATTTTCGACAGGTTCGGCCATTTTGAATGTTTAGTTAATTTTTGACAGCTGTTTTGCTCGCACGTGTTTTGACTCGTCTTTGATTTTTGCTCAATTTTGACCAAAAACGGAATCGCATTAACATTGCTAAGGATCTGTTGGACCCAAATTTGCTCCAGAGGGTCATAACTGGTGACGAATCATGTGGTTATGGTTATGACGTGGAAACCAAAGCTCAATCATCCCAATAAAAGCTGCCGCACGAGCCAAGACCGAAAAAAAGGCCCCAAGTTCGGTCGAATGTGAAGGTTTTACTTACAGTTTTCTTGGATTGTAGGGGTGTGGTGCATCATAAGTTCTTGCCACAAGGTAGAACGATCAATAAGGAATATTACCTGCAAATTATGCGCAAGTTGCGTGAAGCAATCCGCCAGAAACGCCCGGCTTTTGCCATTTTTGGCCAAAAACAACACACTAATAATGCCGCAGCTACAGTATTCCCCAGATCTGGCCCCCTGTGACTTTTTCTTGTTCCCGAAACTGAAGAGCCCCATGAAAGGACGACGCTACGCTTCGAATAAAGGAGATAAACACGGCATCGAAGGAGGAGCTGAACAAGATCACAAAAAATGATTTTTTGAAGTGCTTCGAGAATTGAAAAAAACGTTGGCACAAGTGTATAATATCTGGTGGGGATTACTTTGATGGGGAGAAAACATAGATATTCATGAATAAATAAATAATTTTTGAAAAAACACAAAATTTTCGATAATTTTTGAACAGACCTCGTACTTCAAATTCTGCCAAACGTGAAAAGCTAAAACTATTTCGTTTTTGTTTTTAGTATAACTTTTTCTTATAACAAAAATAAAAATTATAAAAATTTAAAAAAAAATTAAGATAAAGAAAAAAATTATTAATGACAGCTTTGCACATAACCTCAACTCACAGCAGAGCCATAACCTCAATTCATTGTGCTGTAAACGATACTAAAGAGAAAATAAAGTAAATTCCATATTGTCTTTTGTGACAAACTGACGAGTTTTAAGCAGATTCTTTGGAAAATTTTCAAAATTGAAAATTGAAAGTGGATTAAGGAAGTGCTTGTAACGGATGAAAAAAGCCCAACAATTATTGTTTTTATCCCCCGTTCACAGTAAAAACCAAATCAGAGCAGAAAATTTGAATCCGAGAGAAAAGAAAAACTCTCGAGAAATGAGAGAAAAGAGAATAAAAAACGTTCATAACCAAAAACAACAGATCCGACTTTGGCTGACTGACGACTGACTGTGTCAAATTTTCCTCAAAGTTCACCACCGAAAGGAGTCTATTAGCTCGTTCATTGTATTCGACACCCTCTCAGCTTCTCCAGACACCGTTCGACACTCAACGCTTGTCCTTCCTTGGCTGTGTCGGCATCCTTCCAAATTCGTCGGCATCCTTAGCCCTCTGGCATGCTTGACTGCGGCCGAATGACTAGTCAAATGCCACACTTAAAGTAACAAGATAATTCCAAGTTACCGGGATTTCCTCTTGAATTCCAACATAATACGGGCGCACACAACAATGGCGGAAAGTGTTCGCTCTGCATGGGCGGCGAGGAAATACCGAGACTTGGATCCGTACGGCTAGGGCAGGCAGTGTACTTTTAAGTGGTTTCTACTGAAAGAAGAACAGCAACTGGCACAGAAAAACGACACGATGACTCGGTATCGGTATCGGGTTACAGATGAAAATCACAATCTACGAGCTGAATCGCTCGCAAGGATTCAACCAGAAATTCCTGAGCTCTGCGGTGACAGCGTTAAACCCTAAACGATCTGGTTTTCCAGCCACTTGCACCCACCACAAACCAGTCAAGTCAGCCAACAAGCTACTCACTCGCCCAATTGCAAAAGTGGAACTGTTCTTTCATAAGGAAAAATCCCCTTTCGTATCGTCCACAAGTTCACCTATTCTACGTCTAAGTACTGAGCAGACCCTTCGAGAGCTCTTCTTTCAACACGGTTCACCCTGCACACCCCAACAACAACAACAACAACAACAAACGATTTTCCTTTCAACGCTATCTTTTCGCTATTCTTACACCCTCGACATTCTCTCGGTTCCTTCCGTTTTCCTATTCCACGAACACGTATTCGGCTTCAACGAGTATTCCCCGATGTTCTGGTTTCTTTAACGACTTGCACAATCGTTTTCTCGGTGTAGCGCCTTTTATCGGAGACAGTTCATCCTCTCTTCACCTCATCCTTCTGTGCACTTATGAATCGGCTGCTGCATTCCTACACGAAGACGACCGTAAATACTTCAGTGGAGACGGAGACGGAGAAGGCGACGCAATCGGAGAACGTTTCCGAAGGCGAAATACTAAATCCAGTCTGGCATGGATACTTCTGCCGACACCGAATCGAATCGGCGACGGCGATACTCCGGTCGCGTGCCATCATCACCTGCAGCAGTCAGATTTTGTTGCCTGGGACAGCCACACCGGCGGACATTTGTAAACGAGAAAGTTTCCCTAAAAACACAGCCACAAACCAAACCACACACAGGACACTGGACGGCGAATCCAGGACGCAAAACGATGGCCACAACGACAGTCTCGTATTGTCGGAGACCAGGTGGAGGGAGCTGCTCTGGGGTCGCTGGCAACTGAAATGAGTCTCTGTCTTCAGCTTTTAATGCCTTCGAGGGCACTTTACCGACTTAAGCTTTTGTCGCCGTACTTCACCTTTACTGTACCAAGTTCCAAAGTGTTTTCCGAATGAACATTTTCCTTTTCTGCTTTTCTATTCTTTGCTTTCGGATTTCGGCTTTCGACGTTGAGTTTTTAATTTTTTTTCCTTTTTTGTAAGCTTTCCTTTCTTCTGGACTTTAGTTGTTCTTCTGTTATCACTTGATGAGCATTTTGTTAATCAATGGCGACAGTGGGGATGATGCTAAAGATGAGAACGATGCCGTGACAGTACAACCACTAACAATCCATTAAGTTGAGCGGAAAATTTGTTGCGGGGATCTGCGACAACGCCAGATTGAGGATGCAAACTTTTTTTGGAAACTTGTTCGACTTTGTTTCTACCGAAGCTGTTAGATTTGCCGTAAGCTAATTTGTAAATTAAGGCGGTTCACAGTGCTTTAAACGGGTGCGACTCAACGGCAAGAAGTCCTCGAACAAATTAAGTTGATCCTGAGATTCACCATTTAAAGCGCTTGCATTGTGGCCACTAATACATCGGCTTTGAATGGACTTCCCCTCCTCACTGAAGCGACCATCAACAAATTCATTTCAACACAAAAAAAAAAGTTGCAAAGTTTTTCGTTTTTACAATTTTTTTAAGCTTCACCATTTTTGGTTTTTTTTTTTATCGTTAATTTTTAGTAAAAGAAAAACCAAAATTTTGAATAGCTTCAGTTGCAAATCAAAAAAATAACGAAATTTACCGACGGTGAATTGATTATGATTTATGCTAAAGCAAAGCTTTTCGAAATGATTTTAAGGTATTTTTCTTCTTCTACTAATTTAAATACAAAACAAAAATAAAACTAATCAGGAAGTAGTGTTTGATCAATTTGACATTCGAAAAGGAAGAAATCTTAATTAATTTTCATAGACCTACAAAAGCCAAAATTCTAGTTTTTTTTGCAATTACAATATTTTTTGTTCTAGCCAAACGTCATTAAATAATAATTAATAAAATTTTAATCAAAGTTTAGGGAAAACCATTAAACGTAACCCCCCCCCCGCTCCCTTCAGGTCAAAAGGTCTACTCAGCGATATGATTATCAGATTTTTCTTTTAAATCCAATTTTTATCCAAATTATTATTCTCCAAAATAATGGAAAAATTTAAAAAAAACGCAAGCCAAATTGCGTATTCAGAACTAATTTGCAGGCGGCCATTTTGTTTTCAAAAGAAAATTGCAATTTTTTCCATGTGCTCTTTTCGAAAAATATTTTATTTTCTTTACGAAAATCATGATGAAAACAAATTTTACATGATTTTACTTCTGCAAATTGAATATTTCCCTTTTTTTTGTATGATTTTAAATTAAAAAGCAAAAAAAAAACAATATTTTTTAAAAAAATTCAAGCTGCAAAAAATTCGTGTGGTTTTTTCTAAACATTTTTTTTATAAAATTTTTAATTTTGCAAAAAAAAAAAATTTTAAATGGTTAGCCAACTTGGTAGTGTAATTACATCCAACTAGGGGTTGTGGTTTCGAATTCCACTGAGGCATGGTGCTAGGCTAATTCCCAAATACCACTTTTATTTCCAATCGAATTTAGTTTCCTCAGAATAGACATTTCAGTACTAATTTTACATGAAAAAAAAAAAAAAATTCGACTTAATCATGAAAACTATTTAAAAAAAACCCTACAACTTCCACCATTTTGTTTTTAATAATAATTTTAAACAAAAAGAAAATGACATATTTTGTCACCTTAAAAATTTCAACGATGTCAAATCGCACAATCGTGAAGATCAACTGGCATCACCAAATCTCGAAATTACGAGTCCTGTAATAATTTTAAACAGAAAAAAATGGCGGATTAAATCTAAAACCTAGTAAATATTAGCGGTTGACATTCGAAAAAAATAACAGAATTAATTTTAATTATAGAAAAAAATATGCCGGTTGAAATTGTTAATATAGAAAAAAATGGCGGTTGATACTAGAATAATATCCGAAACAAAGGAAAAATGGCGCTTGATATTCGAAACAGATTTGGTCAAAATTAATTATTTTTTCCAGAAGGTTATTTATGCAAAAGCTCGCACAATTGCGAAGGACAACCGACATCACTAAATCTCGAAATTACGAGTCCTGTAATAATTTTAAATAGAAAGAAAATGGTGGATCAAATCTAAAATGTGGAAAATATTAGCGGTTGGCATTAAAATTGGAAAAAATTAAAAATGACGGATTCAATTTTAAACATACAAAAAAAAAGAAAATGGCGGATCAAACAAATTAAGTTAACAAAAAATTAAATTTAAAACAAGAACGATTTGACAGTTGCCTTAAAAATACTATAAATTTTATTAACAACAACTAAAAATATCATGAAAAAAACTTTGTAATTAAATTTTTTTTATAAATATTCCAAAATCGGATTAATGATTAAATTATTGTGAATTAAAGAAGAGAACAAAAAAGTTTTTATCTTGTTGGGTTGTCTATGTATAATCGTAGCCAGCTGGTCTTAGGTTCGAATCCAGCTTTGGAAATAAATATCGTCCCTCTGAAACTTTATAATTCAGTAAAAATATCACTTAAAGTGATTGTTTAAAAAAAAATTCTATTGTGAATTATCAAATGTCAATTGGCAGTCACCAAATGTTTTGAAAAAAAAAAATCCACACATCAGACACTGCCGAGCCCTCTGCTCTGACAAAACAAAACAAAATTCGCGTTTATTGATGTTGATCGCACGTCTGGAAATTTATTTATTTCTCTACTAATGCAACTTGTTTTCTTCTTCTTCGAAATTCTATTTTATAATTAAACAACAGCATTGAAAATAAAACCCAGAAAATAAAAAGAAATTCAAAAGCAAAAAAAAACTAAGAAATTTCGAAAAGAAATCGAAATAAAATAATTTCTATCATAAACAGTCGATTGCGTCGCTACCCCCCACCCTTGCGGCGGGAGGCAGCGATAATCTTTTACTCTTGGTTAAGATGTTCCTTCGAATCAGACGATTTTATTAATGTTTTGTTTTTGTATACTACACCCCCACAACTCCCCCAAAAACGACTATTTTTCGATCACGGCAAATACAAAATAATAACACTTTATCTTTACACCGTAAATTCCATAATGCCATAAGGCCCATGATGGTACGATGATGCCATAGCGGCCATATTGCCATGTTGCCATATTGCCATTTGGCCATCTTAGCCATGCTTCCTATAATTCAGCCGCCTTTCATTAACTGTATTTATTAATATTCTTTTATTATTGAATCTGGTTGTTTTTTTTCTTGCTTTGGTGAATTTTTTCTTTATTTTTTGCGCCATTAGTTTTTTGTTTAAATTAACAGAGACAGACTGGAAAAACGTACCCCATTCATTGTGATACTCGCTTGTGTGTACACACGTAGACGACCAATTCCAACACACAAACCAAAGAAAGAAAAATAATATCGAAAAGCAGACCTTCTTTCTCCTCAAAAGAAATCTCAATTGACACGATATACAAGTTAAGATGGTTAATCATCGATATTTTAGGGTTGCGGGAGGTGTGCAGTTACACGAACCACTAAGCCAGAAGAGAAACCTTCAAATGGTGTTGTTGCAGAATGGAAAAAGACAGAGATAGAGAAGCAGTATTATTAATAGTAAGGTGGGAAGGGAGAAGACTCAGTAAAACGTCTAACGGATACCTAAAAAGCTATAAAAATCAACACGATTGGTGCGCCATTTAAATGAAATCCTTTGAAATAAATTTTGATGAATAAATAAATCAACAGAAATCTTTTCTTCTATCCAAAAAACCAACAAAAAAAAGAAATTCGAAACAAAACATTTTTTTTGCTGCCTTCTCCTTTAATTTAAAATTCCAGATTTTCTGTTTAGTTTTGTTCGTTGTTGTTCTTAGGAGCGTTTTTCTTAATAATTTTCTTTCTACTAAACGACTAGCACTAAACCCCCCTCCCACCCCCCAGCCCCTCCCCCAACAAAAACTCAACCAATTTTCCATTCTTAATAACATTTTCTTAAATTATTTCAAGTTCTCCCCGAAATTCGCTTGCCATCATCATCAACCAACAATCGTGTGTCCACCCTCGGTTATATTTTGTCAGTCGACTGCCTCCTTTCACTTATAGTGAAACCTTAACCCATTACCCCCCCCCCCCCCCCTTAATTCCTTACAACGATACTCTATCGATAGTGTTTTTTCTTTAATTTTAATTTGATTTTGTAAATATTGAATTGGATTTTATTTTTCTTTACTTTTCAAGTCTTCTTTTTAACGTCGCAATGTGTGCACACTGGTTCAATGGCGGCTAACACCATTCACCAACTGCCGGCTGCAACCAGAATTTTTAGGTCTATCCTCAGGCTCTCAAGATCAAATGCTCAAAAGTTTGTATAATAATAACAACAACAACAACAACAACAACAAAAAATCCATATTTTCCGATAATAGTTATTGAGAAAATTGTACTCGGTTAATGGTAAACGTTCGTCGATTTCATCATTGCTCGTATGTACTCGTACGTGTTGCTAGTATACAAAAAATGAGTGCATTAAAATGTCTAGTTTGTCTTTATGTCCGTCTGGTTGTCTGTTTTTACTGTTTGTCTTATCTTACGTACTCTGTCTGTCTGATTTGCCGTCCATCGTTGCATCCATCCATCCACCAATCCATCTGCCCATCCATCCATCCATCCCTCTATATCCAATCATCTATTTAGTCTGGATCGGACGGTTTGTAAACAATTACCAATCGATGGGGGGGGGGGGGGGGATTACCAAAAATACTGTACAATGTTTCAGTTGATCATGTCGGCGTCGATTATGTTTTGTATACTTTAAGATGCGTTTTTATTCTTCAAGAACATACTTCAAAGGAATCGAAGAGAAGAAGGCCCACAGCCAAGGAAAAGTGTTGTCAAAGAGTTCCGTAATTTGTAAACAAATCCGTATTAATTTCTCTTCTATAAACGATGAATAAAAAATAAAAAATAACAACAAAAAAAAACAAACAAAATAAAAATATTTGAAAAAAATTATTGAGGATAATCTGCCCGCTAGGATGAGGCAAAACGTGTGACCATTTTTTTAATTAAATTAATATCGTTTAGCACATGTTCAGTTGCCGTAATTCAAAACGAATTCAATTTAATGGAGAGAATATTAATTTTAGTTCGTATATTTTTCTATTGAAAAAAAAAAAAAATATCATAAATAAAAACTTAAAAACTTATTTCAACAAATTTCAGAAAATCAAAAGAAAAACTTTTTCATAAATTATTAAAATTTAAAAAAAAAATCCCGTTCAAAATAATAAAATTTATAAAAATAAAAAAATTCATTTAGGTCGGATCGGTAGCACAGTCTTTTAGTGTACTAAGCGGTCATGGGTTCGAAACCCACTTTAGTGTATTAACGGGTCGTGGGTCCTAGGCTAACTCCCAAAAACCACTTTCCTTTCCATTCGAATTTAGTTTTCTCAGAATACACATTTCAGTACTAATTTTACTTGAAAACAAGCAAAAAAGTTCGATTTAATCATGAAAACTAATAAAAAATCCTCATCAACTTCCACCATTTTGTTTTTAATAATAATTTTAAACAGAAAAAAAATGGCGAATGAAACAAATTCGATAACAAAAAAAAAAACAAATTTTAAAACGAGAACAATTTGAAAATTGTCTTAAAAATGTCCATAAAAAAAGTTAATGAAAAAAGGAATAAATTTTATTAACAACAACAAAAAAATCTGGCTTCCCAGATTTATTTTCTTTGTGGTTTTTTAAAGTGTCACTTTTATGCCAACAAATCTTACGAACACACAGCGCTGCATCAATGAAATTTAGTCAAATTTGTGCAAAACGGTCATGGCAAATTTTACAACAAAAGAGTGCGTATATGCCAGCAAAGCCGATGTGCTATTCTACACATATATATATATAACCTTATCCTGTATGCTTTATGAAATAATATTAAAAACCTGTGTTTTCTATCAAAATTACTTTTTGCGCCAAGTTTGGGCACCTTTTAGTAATTCCCTTACTCAAAAACTATTCTTCATTTCCTTTTCTAGAAAAAACCCATTTTTTTAAACTTTTTCCCTCATTTCGCTGCTGTAATTCGAGATTTTCTATGCAACCTCAAAAGAAAAAGACCGACGGACCTAAATCGTACAATCGTGAAGATCAACTGGCATCATCAAAACTCAAAATTAAGAGTTCTGGAAGCTTTTCCCGAAATATAAACAAAATCTATCGAAATTACGGGTCCTGGAAGCTTTTTTCGAAATACAGACAAAATTTGTCGCATAAAAACTCCAACGACGTCAAATGGCATAATCGTGAAGGTCAACTGGCATCAGCAAATTTAGAAATTACGAGTCCTGGAAGGTTTTCCTGAAATTAAAACAAAATTTATCGAAATTACGGGCCCTGGAAGCTTTTTGCGAAATAAAGACAACATTTGTCGTATAAAAAGTCCAACGACGTCAAATCGTACAATCTAGAAGGTCAACTGGCGTCAGCAAAACTTGAAATTACGTTTCGTGGAAGCTTTTCCCGAAATCAAGATAAAATTTATCGAAATTACGGGTCTTGGCAGCTTTTCCCGAGATAAAGACAAAATTTGTTGCATAAAAACTCCAACGACGCCAAATCGTACGATCTTAAAGGGTAACTGGTATCACCAAACTTGAAATTACGAATCCTAGAAGCTTTTCGCGAAATAAAGAAAAAAATTCTCGCATAAAAAAACCAACGACGTGAAATCGTACAATCGTGAAGGTCAACTGGCATCATCAAAACTCGAAATTTAAAGTCCTGTAATAATTTTGAACAGAAAAAAATGGCGGATCAAATCCAAAATCTAGAAAATATTAGCGGTTGACATTCGGCAAAAAAAAACTAAAAATAACGCATTTAATTTTAATCATAGAAAAAATGAAATTGTAAATATAGAAAAAAATGGTGGCAAGTACTTGAATTATATCCTACACAAAGGAAAAATGGCGGTTGATGTTCGAAACTGAGAAAAATGGCTGCTGACTTTTTTTTATAATAACTATAAAATAATAATTTTTTCCAGAAGGTTCTTTATGCAAAACTTCGTAAAATTGTAAAGGTCAACTGGCATCAGCAAAACTCGAAATTACGAGTCCTGTAATAATTTTGAACAGAGAAAAAATGGCGGATCAAATCTAACGGATCAAATCTAGAAAATATTAGCGGTTGACATTCATAAAAAAAAAACTTAAAATAACGGATTAAATTTTAAATATAGAAAAAAATATGACGGTTGAAATTGTAAATATAGAAAACAAAATAGCGGTTAGTACTTAAATAATATCCGAAACAAAGGAAAAATGGCGGTTGATGTTCGAAACTGAGTAAAATGGCGGCTGATTTTGTCAACAGAGAAAACATGTCCGATAACATTTTGATTGGAAAAACTGGCAACTGACATGGTAACTTAGAGAAAATAGTTTCAATGATAAAAATAATAATTATTTCCAGAAGGTTATTTATAGAAAAATTATTTTCGGAAGAAAAAAGAACTCCTTTTTTTGAGGTTATGGAATTATTTATTCCAAAAAATTTCGTTTGATTAGGGTAACTTTTAACAAATTTGGGTAACAACTGACAAAGAGAAAAATTTAAAAATTTGAAATTTTGTTTTATTTCCAAAAAAAAATAACCAAAATTCTGCCACTTTTTATAGTTTTTTGCCATTTTTCGCAACTAAACATTTTAGAAAGTATTTAAAATTATTTCGTTTTCTCTTCAATTTTTTTTCTTTGGTATTTTTATTTTTGATTCACCACCATTTAATTAGTTACGGAATTTTAATCTATTTACTTTTTGATAAAAATTTGATACTTTCTTGTTTTTTTTTTTTGGTTAAACTTGAAGAAAAGAACAAAACGCACAGAGAACACTTGCCGACAAATTTCAACGTAATTAATTTTGTTTAAATTATCGAAAATATTTGTAGGTGAATAGATAGTTATCCATTATGATAGGCGGAAGTGCAATTCTGATAAAGGTTTTTGTTCCGTCTTATTTTTTTTGGTGTTGTTCATTTTCTAAAGGCTTTGGGGGGCGACTCAACGTAAATATGTGCTGGTAAGAGTGTGACGAAATAAAAAAATACGACACAATAAGCCCCAGGCTAGATAGATAGGAGAACTTTTATTTATTTTTTTTCATTTTATTTTTCTTATTAATTATAACCTCTTTTCTTATGTTTAATTAAAGAAATGGAATATTTTGTTTAGTTTATTATTTGTTTGGTTGTTGTTTTTTTTTGCTTACAAAAGTGCTTGTACAAGATATTTCGTAGGAGGTGGATTTCTTTTGATTTCTAAACTAATTTGTGTTTAATTGGAATTTTTTCATGTCAATTTAATTCGATAATTTTTGTTTTCTTTTTAATTTCCATTTAATTATATTACGATGCTTGTGTCTATTCTTTTTTATTTTCAGCATTTGACGTCACATATTAAAAATATTAAAAATAAAGAAAATACACAAAATAAAGTCGAAATGAGGAAAAATTATTATTAAAATCATTTCGTTTTTTGCCAATTTTGAAAATACAAAATCACAAGAAAACATTTTTCAAAATTGTACCCAAAAATATTTTTAATTTTCATTTTTTTTATTATTAATAATAAAAATTTATTTTTAATTATTTTCTTCGTTAAAAAAATAATATTTTTTTAATAATTAATTTACGATTTAAAATTGTTAAAAAATCGTGCGGAAAAGGAAATGCAACTGAAAAGTTAACAATTGTGAGGATATTTAAAAAAAATGCTCGTCAACATTTATAAGGTTTGATAAACAAAACATTTTTCATCACAAATGGCGATGACGTTTTTCGAAAAAATTTTGCTTCTAAATTTACTAAAAAAGCAAAAAAACAGAAAACCGAAAAAAAATTGTATAGTATTTGTAATTTTATTACGAAGGGCCAAATATTTTTCCGTAAATGTGTGTGTGTGTATATATATATATATATGTAGGCCAAATAGTATACATTTATTTATTGATATTAACTAGCCTCTAAACGACGCGAAGGCCCCGCCGCTTATCTTATCAATAATTGTATCGAAATTATTGTATTTTTATTGATTTATGTTAAATTAATTTTAAAAGCAAAACGAAAAAAAAAAACCAAACCAACAAAAAACTACAGAACAAAATATGTCAAAATTAATTAAAATTAATAAATTTCGTAATGATTTTAATTGCAAACTTTTGGTTTGTTTTTCTTTTATGATTTTCTTTTACATGTTTTTTTTTTATTTTTCTTCTTTTTAACCACTTTTATTTTATTTAATAAAAACAGCAATTATAAAAAAAACAATTCAAATATTATCAAAAATTCACAAAAACTTTATACTAATTTGATTGGAAAACAAAAATTTTTTTCATGTTAAACGTCTTTTAGAAAAAATTCTGTTCAATTGAATAGTGTTTTTTTTTGTTATCTTTCAGCTTAAACACTAAGAAAAATACGCTTAGTGCAAAAAAGTACTTCAAAAATCCAACTTTTAATAAGAAAACTTTAAATTACCGCCAACTAAATTTGAATTTCTTTTAATTTTCTTTCTCTTTTTATCACATTGTTTTTTATCTCCTCTTCTTTTTTTCTTAAATTTAAAATTTGTTTTTAAAAGTTTTTTTGTGAAAAAATTTTTTTAAACCATTATGGAAAAAACAACGAAATCGCAGTAACTTCATAGGAAAAAAGAGATATATGAGAAATACTTAATAAAAATATACAAAAAAGGTGAAAATTATTTAAATTAAAAAATGGAAAAAATTAAAATCTAAAAAATTTACAAAAAAAAAATAAAAAGAAGACAAACTAATCCACTAAGTAGCACATTTGTGCTAAGGAATAAAAGAGAGGAAAATCTTCTCATAATTTGTTTTTCTCTCTTTTCAATATTTAATTTTGATTTTTCATGCCAATTTTAACTAAAAGACAAACAATGAAGAAAAAAGTGAGCGAAATGAAAATTATTTGAATAAAAAACAAATTTTCAGCAAAAAAAAACTACTAAAAAACATATTTTAAATTTAAAAAAAATACCAAATAATAAGAAGAAGAAGATTTTGATTTTTCTAATTTTAAGTAAAAGAAAAAGAGTGAAAAAAAGAGTGAGCGAGATGAAAATTATTTGATTTCGAAACAAATTTTCGCCCAAAAAAACTACTAAAAAACAAATTTTAATTTTAAAAAAAAATACCAAGAAATAAGGAGAAGAAGATTTTGATTTTTCATTCTTATTTTATTGTAAGTAAAAGAAAAAGAGTGAAAAAGAGCGAACGAAATGAAAATTATTTCATTAAGAAACAAATTTTCGCCCAAAAAAAAACTACTAAAAAACATATTTTAAATTTTAAAAAAATTCTAAGAAATGACAAGAAGAAGAAAAACGACCAGCCTACTGCCCCGTAGGAATGCAAGAAAGAGAAAAAAATCGTCTCATAATTTGTTCTTCTCTTATTTTGTTTCTGTCTCTCTTTCATCGATTTTTTATTTTTATTTTAACTAAAAGAAAACGAATAAGAAAGAGTGAAAAAAGAGTGAGAAATATGAAAATTATTTGGTTTTAAAAAAAATGTTCACAAAAAAAACTTTTAAAAACAAATTTTAAATTTAAAAAAAAATCCAAGAAATAAGAAGAAGAAGAAGAAGAAGAACGACTAAGCCACTGAAGCATGCTAAAAAGAGAGCAAAAGCTTCTCATAATTTGTTGCTCTCTTATTTTATTTCTGTTTCTGTTTTATCTATATTTAATTTTGATATTTTATTCTTATTTTAAGTAAAAAAAAAAAGAGTGAAAAAGGGTGTGCGAGAGTTGAAAATTATTTTCATTTTAAGTAAAAGTGTCCACCTAAAAAAACTACTAAAAAACAAATTTTAAATTTAAAAAAATACCAAGAAATAAGAAGAAGAAAATTTTGATTTTTTATTCTTATTGTAAGTAAAAGAAAAAGAGTGCAAAGAGAGTGAGCAAGACCAAAATTATTTGATTTAAAAACAAATTTTCACAAAAAAAAACTTTTAAAAGAAAATTTTAAATTTAAAAAAAAAATCCAAGAAATAAGAAGAAGAAGAAGAAGAAGAAGAACGACTAAGCCACCTAGGCATGCTAAAAAGAGAGCAAATAATTTGTTCTTCTCTTATTTTGTTTCTGTCTCTCTTTTATCGATATATAATTTTGATGTTTCATGCTTACTAAATGATAGTAAAAGGGAGATAGAAATGGAGAAATAATGAGAGGTGAAAATTATTTTCATTATAAGTAAAAATGTCCACCTAAAATTTAAAAATGTAGTCCCAAAAATAAGAAGAAGACAAACTAACCA
The DNA here is from genome assembly GCA_958298945.1 of Atherix ibis. Lineage (NCBI taxonomy): Eukaryota > Metazoa > Arthropoda > Insecta > Diptera > Athericidae > Atherix > Atherix ibis. Next base: position 121,413,338 of record OY282606.1, read on the forward strand.
ACCGACACGTGGATGCAGGAATGCAAGAAAGAGAGAAACATATTATTTTTTTTCGTTTTTCTCCGGATGTATTAGGGGAAGTGGGTTTTTTTTTTAAAACTGATACAAAACTTCGTTCTGCTGTCATATTTCTCTAAATTTTTTTTTTATCAATATTTACGTGTTATTTTGTTATTTTGTAGTTTGTTTATTTGGTTTTCTTGGCAAATCGAAAATCATTTCCTTTATGAAATAATTAATTTTTGTTATTTCGTTCATAAAAAAAAAAAAAAATACTGAGATGAGAGATGAAAAGAAACCTGCTCCGGCTATCTCGTGGGTGCTCTCGCACTTGCCGCAATAACGAAGAGAAAAACATGAAGCCCTTGTTACATATGCAAACGTAGCTCGTACACATACTTGCAAACAGTAAAGAGAACACTTTACACAAAAATCAAATTATTTATTATAGGTAAATTCAATAAAAACATTTAAAAAAAAAGAATAAAGAACAAATAAAATTCGAAAAAAAAATAATAAAAAAAAAACAACCACATTTACATCTGACATAAAAATGCCGAAATAGTTTCACCACCAATGATAAAACGACAAGGAAAACAACAAAAATGATAACAAAAATTTCGTACCTTTTTCTACTTGTTTTTCTTACCTGATAAAATATTGTATTTTCGTCTTTTTTTTCGTAATTAATTTATTACAGATTTTTAGTCGTAATATTTTTGTTAATTTGTAGATATTGTTCTGTTATTTTTTTTTTGTATTTTTCATGTAGTTTATGGTTATTCGATTTATTTTTCAGTTTTTTTTTATTGTTTTTTTTTTTGAAAATATTTATTATTAAAACGACGTAAAAATAACGGCATCGACAATTTATGAAATTATGATTCATGTTTAATTTATAATAATTCGATTTATTAATAAATTCTGATGCGATTTCAATACCAAACATTTCAAATTGACTTTGTTCGTCGATTTTCAATATTTCTTTTTGTAGTAAATGGAATTTTTGTGGCAATACCGAAAATTACTTAATGTGCTTCTTTATTTACTAAATTTTAGCTAAATTTTTCTTAAATTTATTAGTTTGACCAAATTTGACGTTCAAATTTCATTCGGCGGCCATTTTGCTTTTGTAAATTTGAAATTTTCGAGAAAAGAAAATTTTCTTTTGTAAATTTGAAATTTTCTTCCAGTTTATGATCAACTATTTCGATTAATATGGAACAATTTTCAAATTCAGTGCAATTTTTTGCTCAATTTGCGCTCAGTTGTGCAAAAATAGTCAAAAATATTAAAATTGGGCAGAATATTCTTTCGGCAGCCATTTCGGTTTCAAAAATTTAGATAAAACTTTCGATCTTGATTTTATGAGTTTATGTTTAAAACTTAAATTTGTGTGTAAGTTTCATCCAGTTTACGCTCAATCATTCAAAAATACTCAAAAGTGATTTGGCATTGATTTTTATATAGAAAAGTCTAAAAATTAGTAGCAACTTTTGTGGCAACACCAATAATTACTAAATGTGCTCAATTTAAAAAATTTATTAGTTTTCCCAAATTTTATTTAGCGGCCATTTTGCTTTTGTATTTTGAAAATTTTGAAGAAAAGAAATTTTCCCACTTAAATTTACTTGCACTTTGAGCTCAACTGTTTAGATTAATACAGAACAATTTTCAAATTGATTGCATATTTTTGCTCAATTTGCGCTCAATTGTGCAAAAATAGTGAAAAACATTAAAATTAAGCAGAATACTCTTTCGGCAGCCATTTTTCTTTTAAAAATTTTGATAAAACTTTCAATTTTGATTTTATTAGTTTATGTTTAGATCTAAAATTTGGGAATAAATTTCATTCAGTTTACGCTCAATCATTCAAAAATAGTTAAAAGTGATTTGGCATTGATTTTATATAGAAAAGTTAAAAAATTAATAGGACATTTTCTTAATTAAGCTTATATAAAGCGTGGTTAACATTATTAGTTAACATTAGCTTATATAAAGCGTGGTTAAGCTTCTATAAAGCGTGGTTAAATATTAAGCTTATATAAAGCGTGGTTAAATATATCAGAAATACTGAAATTGGATCCAAAAACTGGTATCAATTCTGTTTAGTGTACATTGGATTAGAATTTAAAATTTGCTAATAAATTTTGTTCTATTTGCACTCGATTATACGAAAATAATGTAGTTTAAATTACCAAAAATGAGCATAATTTTTGGTAGCGATTCATGTTTTCGAAGGTCTTAAAAAATCAATACAAAAATTGCGTGCAAATTTATTGACTTTGTGGCTTTCTTGAAATTACTAAAAGAGCGGACTTAAAATACTAGAAACTTTATTGCCCAATTTTTTGGTCCTCTAAATTAAAGATTTCGATTGTAAAATGAAAATAGCAAATGATTTTTTTGTTTTTCTTTGATTTTTATAATTAAAATAACAAAAAAAAATCGTTGTTATCGAAAAAGGCAGCAAGAATAAAAAAGAAACCATACGAAAATTACGTAAATTCTAGTCATGCCAATGAACTGTTACGAAATTGGATAAGCAATTCGAATATGAATTTTAATAACAAAAGTCCAAGAGTGCATTGGATTAGGTTGTACTCGTAACTAAGAATTAATCCTTCAGAGGCCGGTTGTTCCGGAGACTAGGCTATGCAGTTCGAATTGAGAAGCCTCCAAAGAATATCGCAGCCCATGCACGGACGAATTCGAAAGAACGATGGAAAAAAGGCAGTACACTCATTCCTTAATCGGACTGAACCCCTGTACGCTTCAGGCAGTATCCTTTTGATAAGCCTAGTCAGACTGTATCCAATCACGGTCCTTGTTGCGTATGTGTCCATCATCACACACGAATCATGGACGAAACTGAACGAGTCGACGGGAACTTTGCCCACATCACGTGGAAACTGGGAGTGGTGTGAATGGTGGGCGAAGTCGTATCGTACGAAAGTCCATTGCATGAGCAAAATGTATTATTACAAAGATTGGGCCCGCATCCGCATCCGATGTGTGTCGTTAGAATTCGAACCATCGCTGCACCCGTCAAAGGTCATGTCCGCTGACGGGGATGGTGGGAGTGTAACGTATCCAAATCGCACCATTTGCAATATTCTAGCCCGAAAATCTCATCTCACGCAGAATTCATCAACGTCGGACCGCTAGGCCACCCTAACGACTTGCAGCCCATCCTCAGCGATTCGCTATTCAGCCCAGTCACCTCGATGCCGATGTTTCGAATCTTCAGTAAACAAAACGCAACTGAACACTCCGGGCCCACTGTGAACTTTTCAATTCGCCCACTCTTTGTGTTTCACCACCGCCGCTTGATTCAAGTTTTGCTGTTGTTCGACCAGTCTAGCAGGAATCTACACATCGCTCTTGGCTCTATCGTCTACCTTGCGCTGAGCTGCAGAAAACGGTCCTTTTCGTAGATGATGCTTTACGTTTGCCGCCACCTCAACCCAAGTGCCATTCAAAGCTTCGAGTATAACCACAGGCTCTGTCCCTGCCTCAGACTCAACCACAATCGATACTACAGAACCAACACGAATATAACCTCACCCGCGATACGATGCGGACTCTTTGGTCGTCGAATTCGCGCGTTCCATTGAGTGGTTAAAATGTATTGTACGGAATTACATCTCCAGTTGCAACTCCAAACCCCTTCGCATCCATCCGCACATCTAACCGTTCCAATTCTATTCCATTCCATTTCGATTCGATTCCGAATTGCACAACCGCCCGTGTGAGTACTCCTCAAATACGGCCAGCGCATCTAGACGAGAGCACCACACACATTTTGTCTCAAATTATTTTCGAAATAAAAAATTTAACAGCATGTACAGAAGTTGGTTGTCCTTTTTTCCATTTCGTCCTTTTTGCATTTCACATATTTTTTTTTATCTCCTCTACTTTTTGTTGCATTTGCAATTTTTTCCGTTCATCCTTTTTTCTTATTTTATTTTCGTTACTTTTCCTTACATCTCCCGCCAAAGTAGGCACACACATTAACTTATAACCCACCAATAACCCCTCCCCTCCAGGAACAAAAAACACACACATTGTTCGGATTTTCGATTTTTGGTATTTTCTTTTTTTCTTCTATTCACGTTCAAATTCAGCGTTTCTGTTTCGTTTCTTTTCGTTTCTATTACTTTCGTTCCAATTTCATTCGACTTTGTTTCAATTTTTATTGTGCGTTTTTTTCATCTCCCTGATACACCCTCGTTCAATTGCACACTTTTGATCCCATACGACTAAGGCCAAAAGTGGGTGCTAACGATTATTATACGAAGGCTTCTCTAAAAATGGTGCAAAGGGGTGGGGGGTTGATTGTGCTCATTTCGGTTTGACTTTTTATATATTTTTCATAGATTTTAAAGAAGATCTAAAAAATTCGGATTTACCTTTAAAACAGGATACGATCTGGTCGTATGGGGGCAGTGGTACTACTGTCCATTGAAGAGTGAAGTGCAATTCCACTGAAGTGATCCACTTAAAAAATCTACCGAAAAATTCTTCTTTAAAAAATTATTCTTAAAATTGTCCTTTAAGTTTGGAAAAATGGGTTTTGACAGGGCTTCTTAGGTCTAAACTGGATTAAGAGCTTATTAATCGCACCGAAATTTTTTAAGGCCTCCAAACAGAAAACTCAAAACTCTGCCAATGACATTTTTTACGTCCTCTTAGTATTCAGGACCTCTTGTCTAACAGGGCTTTTTACGTCTAAGCTGGATTTAAAGCTTAGCAACCTGACCCAAAATTTTTTAAGGTCTCCAAACAGAAACTTAAAACTCTGCCAATGACATTTTTTACGTCCTCTTAGTATTCAGGACCTCATGTCTAAACAGGGCTTCTTACGTCTAAGCTGGATTAAAAGCTTAGCAACCTAACCCAAAATTTTTTAAGGTCTCCAAACAGGAAACTTAAAACTCTGCCAATGACATTTTTTACGTCCTCTCAGAATTCAAGACCTCATGTCTAAACAGGGCGTCTTACTTCTAGGCTGGATTAAAAGCTTAGCAATCTCACCCAAATTTTTTAAGGTCTCCAATAGGAAACTTAAAACTCTACCAATGACATTTTTTACGTCCTCTTAGAATCCAGGACCTCATATCTAAATAGGGCTTCTTACGTCTAAGCTGAAGTAAAAGCTTACCAACCTCACCCAAAAAATTTTAAGATCTCCAAACAGAAAACTCAAAACTCTGCCAATGACATTTTTTACGTCCTCTTAGAATACAGGACCTCATGTCATACAAAAATACGAAATCTTGGACAATTTTTCACACTTTTTTCATAATTCCACCGTCATGCCCTCCCCCCATTCCCCTCACCATTCCATTTCAAAACTTCTCGATTTTTCTTTTCAAAACTTTTCGGTCACTGGGAAATATTCCACCTCATAAACGACGACGATTTGTTCCTGTCATCACATCTAAAAATTTAAAATAAATAAACAAAATACTTTAAAACGAAACAGTCAACCAAGGGGGAGCATGGCTTCGATCGGAACAGGAAAGAGGCTTGCGCTAGTATCCCAGTTCGGGATTATTTTAATTTTTGGAGCATTTTTTCTAATTGATTTATTAGCTTTTGAGTTCATAATCTAATACCCACCTTTCCTATCATGTCACGCATACACGCTGCAGCTTGCAAGAATACATCCTCCAATTCAGTGGCGGCTCCCAACCTCAATATCAGAGCAACTCCAGTTTAAGTTTCAATCGACTTTGAAGTTTCCACTTAAATTCTTCAATCTTTAAGATTAACTTAAAATGATAAAAGTCGATTTATTATATTTCCCTCCCCTCCACCCCAACCGTAGCAAAATAACATGTGCAAGTAGACGAACGCCAAACAGATACGAACGTGGAGAAGACTTCAGTCTCAGTCCCTGCTTTCTAATTACAATTCTGGATAAATAATTATTTTTGTTATTTCATCGATTTTTAATTAAACAAAATATATAAATAGTCATTCGGAAGGGGGGGAGGGGGTTTGTGAGGACTGGTTGTTAGTTAGGGTATGTTGTATAGAAAGCGAATAAACCGAGACGAATGTGTGCGAGCGCCTCCTCGAGCGTCTTTCTAAGTCAAAGGAGAAACGTGAACGGAACGGAACGGAAACGTTTCGTCTGTGCTTCTTTGCTGGCGCGCGTTCATCGTCCGTCATTGTGTGTTGTGCAACTCGAATGAATTTTTTATGCCGAGTCATCGCCAGTCCAGCAACAACTTCTGCTTGGGTCTGCCACCCACCCCTTAGCCAACCCTAACCAATCTAAAACTGCGCTCATTAAATTGTTCGTCTTTCAAGTCCAAGCCATTAATTTCACGTCCTCTTTCCCACATTACTTTTTTCTAGTGTATTTATTTCCTCCGTTCGCCCTCTTGACGCTCCTTACTTCTACGCACTATCGTATCCCCCTTCGACCGCATTCAATTTGTTATTTAATTATTAAATATTAAAAAGAATTCGAAGAATAATAAAATGTGTGTCCGCAAGTAATTCGTTCTCAAAACACTGACCAGAATGAGTCATCAATTAAAGCTGCACTGATACTCGTATTCCGAATGACAACTGGCCGATGCGTGCTACGTCTGCCGTTGGTATCTTGTCCATCGCGACTTCGCAACGGCTCCCCCGTTCATAAGAGAAGAAATGATTCGCCTACGATTCGCTAGAATGTCGGCCGATTGACTGCTGATCGAGTCTGGATCGCCCAATTCGACTGTTGATGGTTTTTTGGCAGTCGGTTAAGCCAGATGGCACGAGCAATGCGTACGTGTGACTGCGTGCACGTATAAATAGAAACGATTTTTAATTATGTCATGACTGGAGAAGTGTGATTTTGATTTTCTTTTGGTCCAATTTGAACTTACAGCGTAGACGGTGCGACGTCAGCCAACGATATTCAGAGCTATTCCGGTTCGCCGTGATGGCGTTCTTAAATGCAGTTCCTCCAAACCGTCTACCACAGAGCCATCTGGACTGAACTTTTGCAAGTGTTTTTTTACAGCACACTCCCGCCTATTGTGAATAATGCACTACTCAAAACCGTTCCGTTCCCATTTTCGGAAAACCGTTCGCTTTCTGCCAATTCCTGATAGTTTCTCAAATTAAACGATGACTTTTAGTTTTTTTAACTTTTCCTTCCATTTCCAAAACGAAAAACTGCATTATCTGCCACCGCAGCCGGTTAGGGTTCGGATTGATTTTAATGAGCACGTCTGGACAACCCCATCATCGCCCTTGGAATTGTCTTCTTTTCCACCCTATTAACTCATATTGTTACTGTTACTGTGTTTTATTATTATTATTTTCTTCTATTTATTTATCATCGCTCACCACTAAAGTCAATATTACTAGTCGATAGGTAAATTGTACCATTTCCAATTCAATTCGGTTCTCGGTAAATTATTATTATTAGTTTCCGATCGATATTATTGGAGAAATTCTACTACTGCTAATCAATTATGCCATGAAGCCAAACAAAAAACCAAAAAAAAATTTTGTATTCTAGTATAAATGACACATGCACAAACACACATACTCAAACACACCCCAACCAAAACAGGCACAGGAAGAACAAGAAGAAATTATCGTAAAAATAATGTTTTTTTTTCTATTATTTATGGAATTTAATTGATGTCCTTTAATATTTGCCGTTTTATTTGTTACTCTAACCCAAAATAACTTCTTTTATTAAACCTTCGCCCCCATACCACCTCGTCCCTTTTCTCACCTCGTCCTTGTATTTTATGAGAAAATTATTTACTTTCATTGTCATACCGGACCGTTTTAGAGGAAGAGGGAGGGAAAAATAACACGGCGAAATTCTTCAAAATTAACATTGTTCTAATGGGTTAAAGGGGATGAAGGGGATTAGCATTCAAAAAAAAAGAAAAATTCTTAACCATCGAAAACGTTCGTTTTAGTCACTTTAACATGAAATTCTACTAGTCACACTAATGCCATCTGCAGTCAATACGGTGAACTTCACTTTTATTTAATGACAGCCGATATAAATTTTCTCTTTTTGCAATAATTTCTTCACTTATCTCTTTCCCCTCCACCACGCCTTAACATAACACCACAAGCCCTTCCTCCAGCAGGACACAAACATTTCTAGTTAATAATTTTCTTTAATATTTCTTGTATTTTATGAGAAAATTATTTACTTTCATTGTCATACCGGGCCGTTTTAGAAGAAGAGGGGGGGGGGGGAATTACACGGCGAAATTCCTCAAAATTAACATTGTTCTAATGGGTTTAAGGGGATAAAGGGGAATAGCATTCAAAAAAAAAAAAGAAAAATTCTTAACCATCGAAAACGTTCGTTTTAGTCACTTTAACATGAAATTCTACTAGTCACACTAATGCCATCTGCAGTCAATACGGTGAACTTCACTTTTATTTAATGACAGCCGATATAAATTTTCTCTTTTTGCAATAATTCCTGTCTCTTTCCCACCTTCTATTCTAATAATAATAATAAATGCAAATAGTTTAAATGAAAAAATAATGAATTTTCAAAACAATATCAATGATGAGAAAATATTTACAATAATCGTCATTTATTAAAAATGGAAAAAGGATTAAAAATTGAAGAAAAAAAAATCCATTCATCTCGTCAAGAGAAAAATTATAGAAGGAAAAACATTAGAAATATGCTATATTGTAAGGGGCGGAAGGGTAGAGCTGAATGGGGTTGAATAGATATTATTATGAATAAAAATTTATTATTAACTAATACGACTTGTGTGCATGCAAATATTCGTAATGATGAGTTTTGCAAATGAGCTGAAATATGAATTCTTGAACTGATGATGATGCCCTACAAGTACGAGTATGTACAGAATATGCTGCCCAACAACGTCCTCCTCACTTCCATATCCACAAGGGCATATATTTATAATAATGGATCCCCCTCGCAGTAGGCAGGGGTGGTTTAGGGGCTCCGGTCTGTAAAGAAAACATACAGAAAACAATAGTAAAAATATTCACAATTGATTCGGAATGTAATCGTTTGAAATTATAATAAATATAATAACCCCCCGTTCGTACGCGCTCGTATGTAAATGTATTCACTCGTAATACGAGTATTGTTGCTGTTGTTGTTGTTGTTGTTGTTGTTGTTTGTTGTCATTGTTGCGGATTTAGCAGCGATTGTCATTTAACAAATTACACATTTTCACATATAATATTGTAACGATTATTTTTATTACAATTATTTTTATTATTATTTGCGTACATGCAACATGATTGAGGAGAGCAACAGCGACTGACGTGGACCACCACACAATTTATGTGATGATGGAAACTATTGTAAATTATTCAAATGAATTTTTTTTTCATACTTAAAATAGAATGATGGACGGACAAGTTGTAGAATTGTTCAAATTGAATATTGACAAAGATGGGTGAAGAGGTTTGACCTCTGAATTGGGGGCACACGAACGGTGGTACGCGTATGCACGAGCAGAGTGTACCGACGAGTACGAGACCAACCACAGAATCCGATTAGAATTTTGAGACATTTTTTGCCAAGCATTTGCATTTTGGTCTATTCTAAAAGTGGTGTTTTTTTCAATCTTTTAAGTAAATCCCTTCATTTTTTGTTCAAGTTTTTCTTGATAGAAATTTACTTTTTTTTTCTTTTTTTTAAAGTGATGTTGGATTAAGGGGGCAGGGGGGAAGAAGGTAAAGGACAGAGTTTATTGGATTAATTATTATTGAGATTATTGAGAATATTTCCAATAATTAAAAAAAAAATTATTTTCAAGAATTGTCCCTCCACCCAACAAATTAAAAAATGAAGGTTTTTCGACTTCCGATTGAATTCTTCATAAATTTGATCTCAAGAATAAGAAAATCCCCTGCTTTGACAACAACAATAATACTTACTGGGTTGCTAAAAATTTAGGAAAGAATTTTTTTATGAAAATCCATTTTAGGGAAAGTTTTGTTCCAAAAAATTACTTTTTAGGAAAATGTTTTTTTTAAGGAAAAAATTTTTTGGGAAAACTTTTTTTTATAAACCAAAAAAAATTTTTAAATTTTGATGTGGAGGGGGGGGAGGTGTCAAGAGGTGAAGGGCGTAGTTTTCAAAACAATTTTTAATGAAGCCTTTTTCAAATTTTTTTTTATCAAAAAAAAACTTTGAACGTTTTTATCAAAAAAAAACTTTGAACGTTCTATTAAAAATATTTTCATGAAAACGTGTATTTTTCACATATTTTTTTTTCAGGAAAATCTCCCTGTTTTTAATACACTATGAAAATTTGTTTTATGCATTTTTTGGAAAGGGTTTAGAAATGTGGAGGGGGAGGGGGATTAACAAAGAAATACCGAAAAGAAACAAGTGACGGCACTCTTATTGCTAGTTGAAAAGAGAAAGATAATAAACTGAAGCGATAGGACAAGAAACAAACTGGAAGTGGAACGATAGGAGAAGAGTCAATTGGTTCTGGAAAAGAGTTAATGATTTGAAGTGAGACGGACGAAACAATGCCAAATGACAACAATAAAAGAGAAAAGGAAAGAGCAGCGATCATCTGTCATTCATCCAATGTTCAAAGGGGAAGAGTTGTAGAGAATGACGTGTTCTTCTTTCTCTTTTTTCTCGTTTTGATCGCATTTTTTCCAGCTTCTGCTGTTCTTGTTGTTATTATTTTTTCTTATTGGGGACTGTTTCTATTTGATTGTTATTAATTTTATTGCTATTATTACCAGCAGTTTTTTATTTCAATTTCAAATAGTTTACATAAAATTAATTTTTTTATTACTGAAGGTATAAAATAAGGGGCAAAAAAGAATACTCATAAAAATTGGGCGGTATCATTATTGGTACGTGATATTTGGTGTGAGTGGGAGCGTGCGGACGCTGGTGGTAATTGATATGTGTAACTGCAACAGGAATATTTTAATGCACAAATACAGGGTGGCCAACTTGGGCTGACTGTTTTGAAATGCATTTAACTTTTTTATTTTTTTTGTAGATTATAAAGAATTTTATAATTGATTCATATTCAGTGCAAGAAACGTGTCAAAATTGTTGAATTTTATTTTTCTTCCCGACGATCTATTGTTACGACAAAAAGAAAATATCACAGCTCCCAGGTGCACACATGATAAGAGACTTTATAACCCATTTTGAGGAGCGTGGTGCAATATTTGATGAGCCATGAACAAATTTGAATTGACCTGTTCGCAATGAACAACTTGTGGAGACTGTACGCGAAAGTGTCAACGATGATCAATTTGTGTCTACTCGTCCAGAACATCGCTACGACACATTTTGAAACTTGATCTGAGGATGTTTCCATACAAAATTCAATTGGCTCAAGAATTATTGCCAACGGAGGCAGAACCACGGCTACAAAAAAGTTGGCCCATCCTGTATATGTGTGACTGCAATAGCAATAGTTTAATGTAAATTTTTTACAACTTTATGTGATAAATTGCTGTCAAGTGTGAAGAAGTACAATTTTAGTCATGGAGCCATCAACAACAGAGCAACGCATTTTAATCATCCAAACTTACTACGTAAACGAGCTTTTTTTAAAACGCGATTCATTGAAAATAATTTTTAACAACGAAACATATTTTCACATTGACGGCTGCATTAACAAACAAAATGTTCGAATCTGGGGCGCGGAAAACCCTCATGTGGTTACGAAAAAACGATCTTTCCTTTTAAAAAAAAGTGCCTGTTTGGTGCGGTTGAGAGAATATTGACTGGTCGACCTTCCTATGTGAGATATTTTGAGGGGATTTATGTCACAGTAAATGGGAAGAATGTACGAGGTCTGTTCAAAAAGTATCGCGAATTTTGAATTTCCGTGGGTTACGTTTATTTGATTTTCGATATTTTGTGGCGTTATATTGGTACTCATGTCTCTCACTTATACCGAAAAGTTCGGCCATTTTGAATTTTCAGTTAATTTTTGACAGCTGCTTTGCTTGCACGTGTTTTGTATCGTCTTCGATTTTGCCTCGTGCAGATGGTCAGGATTTGCCAACAGGGCTCTGCGGCTAGACCGTTCACCTGGAACATGATGTCGAATGATTTGCTGTTATTGTTTGCAAAGTTGTTGCCTATGCGGATGACCTGCTTATTGTGATCGAGGGTGACAGTCGAATGAGTCAATGGGCTGAGCGCGTGGGTATGGATGTCTCTTAGAGGAAGAGTGAATGTATGTTACTGAAGGGCACACTGGGTCCAAGTAGGCGGCCAAATGTGAGAATGAGGAGTGTGGCACTGAATTTCGGACCCCATTTCAACCATGTCAGATGGAAAGTAACTCGCGCTACTGAATGTCTAAGGAAGGTATTGAGGAAGGAATGGAATATTCGAGGGAGGCAGTATGGCGTGCGGTGCTTGTGTTTAGGGTGATGTGATGTGGTTTCAGTATGCTAGAGAAACAATCAACAGCACTCAGAGGTTGGATCTGAACGCGTGTTTGAATATTTATAGGACGGAGAAATCCCTCGGAATCTTGAGATGTTCCGTAGAAGTACTCTCTATCGGATGCGGCGTGGTATGGTATTTGCGGAGCGCTGTCCTATTCTGAATGAGGAAATTCAGGATCTTGGAGAGCGTGAACGGTGGGCTCTAGTCCTGGAGAGAATTTATGAGATCTGGCAATAGCGGTGGGAGGACGGTGTGAATGGGTCAGGGTTGCTTGGGCAAACAAGTTTGAATGTGACCTGTTTTTTGGTTTTCAAGATAGTATGAATAAGTTTCTGTATGAGAGAGGATTAAGGGAAAGAGCACAGTGTCTGTGCGGTGCACCACAAGAGAGTGCCTGTCACTTCCTTGTGGACTGCTGTTTGTATGAGGGTCTTAGTGGTCTGGATGCATGTGGAATTAGAGTACGTGAGAATGGAGTGGATCTGAATGGTGCACTGAGTATGAATGAGAATCACGAATGCTTGGATAAGTATGCCATAGGCGTGTTTGAGAGAAGGAAACGTTTGATGAATGGGCAGTAAATGTGTTAGTAAGTGACACCGAAGCAAGATCGCTTCCGGTTAGACCTTCGGGTCCTGAGCTGGTTTAGCAGTGCCTAGCAATTTACAAGGTTCCTTACCGTAGCTCAGTGAAAGGAGCACAAACCGAAGTATTCTTAAAACAAGAATTGATGCCACGGAAATCGGGTGCCCCATGGAGTTAAAACACAGTGTGTCTGATAATGGTGAGCCGCCAAAGCCTGCAACGTAATGGCTGTGGTTAATACGCACATCGGGGCTGCGCTCTTATGATCGCTGGTGGGAAATACCGGTAATTATCTAGGGCGCTGTTACTGCTAATAATAGTAGAGGTTTAAATAAGCCTACCCACAAACAGTTGGTTTAATCATCTTGTAACTGGTTGCTTACTGTTAATCTCTAATCAGGTTTAGCGACCCGTTGATTGAGCTCATGTCAATCCCTATGGTCGTGGGCGACCCATAATATTATGTCTAACTATAGGTATGCCACGTAAAACAATAGTATTTCCTGTTTGGTGCGGTTTATAGGCTGGTGGAATCATTGAGTCGTTCTTCTTTGAAAATGATCATGAATTGTGAATTATATCAATGAGCTTTGGTTTTGACAAGACAGCACTACAAACGTCAAAACTTCAGTTTGCTGCACCCTAAATTCGATGATCGAATAATCTCACAAAACGCTGATGTGAATTGACCGCAAAGATCGTACGATTTGACACCGTTGGACATTTTTCTTTGAGGATAGTTAAAAGGAAAATTATATGTTCGACAAGAAATTGAGGCCGTTAATCCACTTTTATTGAGAAAAGTCATCGAAAATTGCGACGTTCGGATGCAGGCCTGCAAACTTAGTCATGGGGATTATATGAATAATACTTTTTCATGCATAATTGTAAATATTCAAGTTTTATTTCCGACAAAAAAATGTCTAATTTCTGCTGACGAAATATGTGTCCTTTTTTTTAAGTTTTATTATGGGCTAGAGTGAGTGGAGTTATGTTTCTGATATCGTCCTAATTTACAGTCTTAATTAGGTTGGTTACCGAAAGGATTCAATAAAAATTCATTAGTGCATAATGCAAGAAACCAAAAACAACAGAGAGAGAAACGGAAAAAAAAAATAAAAAAAATTAATTCCGAACGAATGGAAATTGGACTTTTGGAAAAGGAAAAATTTTATCTTCACTTTCAGGATACCAATCTGCTCCATTTCCTCTGTCTCCCCCTATCCCCCTATCAACAACCACTTTTTTTATACCAAAAATAAAAAAAAATGTAATTAAAAAAAATAATAACAAGCAAAATGAAGCGAAAACATTTTTTTTTTAATAAGAAAATAATAAGAAAAATTCAAAATGAGAAATCTAAACAAGTCGTAAGGAAAATTCTAAGGAAATAAATTTTATTTACATTTAATTAAAAGAAGAAAAACATTTTCTCGAGAAACTAATTTGCATTTAACCGAGGCATACACACACATCCACACAGACGCACAACCTATTCGGTTATGGAAAGTTTCAGAAAATGAACCCCCGCCTTTCCCACCATTTAAGTTTCGTATTAGAAATTACAGGGAATTTTTTTTTCTGGAATTGTCTTCCAGTTATTTGTGTTATAATTATTTTAGGGGTTTTTCTCCCCCTTTTTGGCAATGTTTTCTCTATCTTCCAGGATATTTATTTATTAGAATTGTTTTTTTTTTGTAATATTTATAATAATTATTATTAATATAATAATAACAGTAATTAAAATTAAAATAGAAATAAAACTTGTTACGTCCCCCTTTCCCCTCTGTGATATTTAAACAACCTTTTAAAAATATTTCCAATCCTTTTCCTTTGGTATCAACGTCCATTGTTTCATCATTTTCTTTAATTGGGTTCCATCGGTACCTCTCACCTCAGCCCACTACCGACATATTATTTTATGGATAAAAATTTATGTAAAATAAATGAAAAAGGAAAATTTATAATCAAAAATGGGTTCAATAGAACTGAAAAAAAATTACCAACAAAATAAAATGAAAATATTCGAAGAAGAAAAAATTAATAGAAAATGGAATTAGGAAAAGGACGAAAACTTAAAAAAATTTCCGGGTTGGTTTGGATTTTTTCCTATCATATTTTTTGTTAATTATTTTCTTCTCACTTTTCTTAATTTTATCATTTTTTTTGGTTCGTTTCTGGGCCCTTTTTCTATTCTGATAAATTTGGCTAAATTTTTCTAGAAATCCACAATCTTCACTCTCAAAAGCGTAATTTCAAATTGTTGCAAAAAAAAGTAGTTTCTTTTTTAAATAATAATTTTGTATTTTTTTTTATTGGAAAGAGTTTTAAACGAATTGGAAATATTTATCCTGGTTAGTTGGTTTGTTAGGAAAATAATTAAATTTTTTTCTGTGGTGTCTTCTCATTTTGCGTATCAGTTTAACATTTTTAGATTCTGCGCTGAAAAAAATTATGTTCAAAATAACCTGAATAGAATTTAAGGTGATTTTTGGGGTAATTAGGAATTATTTTTTTTAATTTTTTGGAAATTACATTATTTTTTCAATCTTTTCTTTTACAAAAAAAAAATAAAAAGCATCGAAAAATCATCCATTTTATCTCGGAATTCTTTCTAAATTTTAAAAATACGATCAAAAGTGTTATTTTTTTTTAATTTATGATCTTTTTACATATTTAAGTTTTCTTTTTTATTGAAGCAATTTTCATATTGAGAATCTCAAAACCAAAAGTAAAAAAATTATTTCTTAATTTCCTAAAAACCCTTTGAAATTTGTACTAAAATTATTAAAATTTCTCTCAGCAAGTAAGCATGGTAAACGGATTAGCTTCCACACGCACCGTTTTTGTCCATTTTTTATTGAACTCTGTTTTTGCTCTCTTCAAAATTTAAACAAATCAAAATCATTGCGAATAAAACTTTCAAAAGAATCGTTTTTTTTTGTATAAAGAATTTTTATAACTAAAATTACAAATTTGATTTACAAATAATTATTGTCATTTATTTTCAGAGAGAGAGTGCTATATTCTGTCAACGTGTTCTCTCAAAATTAAAGCATGTTCAACACATTGGCTTCCACAACTTTCAAAAACGTCAAAAATTCAACAACAACGAAAAAATGCATTTAAACAAACACTAAAAATAACTATAATAATTACAACAACAAAAAATGAATAGAAAAATCGAACTGCAAAAGTATTTAAAAAAAAAAATTCTCTTTTTACAGTAATTAAAAATATTTTATTTAATAAAATAAATCAAAAACTATTCATGAATTTATGTGTTTTGTACATATTTGGGGACATTATAAATAACTCCACCTACCTTTTCTTAGGGGTCATGGTAAAAATATAAACATTTACTCAACTAATCGAATGTCCGCTAAAAAAATGTAAATAAGAAGACGAAGAAACAGAAAAATTTAGTAGAGAAAAAACGCAATAATCAATTTATAAAACAAAGAGTAAAGGTCAGAGAGAGAGAGTGGATGATATTTTTTCTCTTTCTTTGGATATTTTTTACTTAGTGTAAATATTCAACAAAGTTTATTAATCCATAAAAATAACTTTAAATAAATAGAAATAAAAAAATACCTTTTTCGTTTGTTTTAATTGCCATTAACGCAACGTTATTATTTGTAAATTGGCATATTTATTGAGCATAAAAGCAAAAGAGACGAAAAAAATACAAGAAGAAGAGAATAAATTCCAAAAAATGGTATGTGAAACAAAGTGGAAAAAATTCAATAAGAATGGAAACGAAACAAGTACGTTCAAAGGTGGAAAGGAGAGATCTAATTCGTTGGTTTATTAGAGTAAGAAGAGAAGGATATGAACAAAAAAAAGAGAAGAGAAGAGAAGAGAATTCACGATGCACTATAGGGACGGATCGGATCATTATTGACTGCAGCACAAAATAGCAAGTGAGCAGAACCCCAAAATTGATACTGTAAGAAAAAGGAAACAAAAAAAGGCGAACGTGATGAATAGCGACTGAGATGGAAAATCGGATTTATTATTATGCAAAAATAGTAAGAATGACAAAGAGACAAGAGGAGCGGCAGAGCAATGGAGTGACCGAGAAATACGAGGTCTGTTCAAAAAGTATCGCGAATTTTGAATTTCCGCGGGTTACGTATATTCGATTTTCGATTTTTTTCGTGGCGTTATGTTGGTACTCATATCTCTCAATTATACCGATAAGTTTGGCCATTTTAAATGTTCAGTTAATTTTTGACAGCTGCTTTGCTTGCACGTGTTTTGGCTCGTCTTCGATTTTTGCTCAATTTCGACCAAAAACAGCATCGCATTAACATTGCTAAGAAGCTGTTGGACTCTGTCCACGATGACCCAAATTTGCTGCAGAGGGTCATAACATGACGAATCATGGGTTTATGGTTATGAAGTGGAAACCGAAGCTCAATCATCCTAATGGAAGCTGTCGCACGAGCCAAGACCGAAAAAAGCGCACCAAGTTCGGGCGAATGTGAAGGTTTCGCTTACAGTTGTCTTTGATTGCAGGGACGTGGTGCATCATGAGTTCTTGCCACAAGGCAGAACAGTCAATAAGGAATATTACCTGCAAGTTATGCGCAAGTTCCGTGAAGCAATCCACCAGAAACGCCCGGCTTTTGCCATTTTTAGCTAAAAAAAACAACACACTAATAATGCCGCAGCCACCGTATTCCCCAAATCTGGCGCCCTGTGACTTTTTCTTGTTCCCGAAACTGAAGAGCCCCATGAAAGGAAGATGCTACGCTACGATTGAGGAGATAAAGATGGGGCATCGAAGGAGGAGCTAAACAAGATAACAAAAAATCTTGATTTTTTGAAGTGCTTCGAGGATTGGAAAAAACGTTGGCACAAGAGTATAAGATCTGGTGGGGATTACTTTTAAGGGGAGACAAAATAAATATTCATGAATAAATAAATAATTTTTGAGAAAAAAAAACACAAAATTCGCGATACTTTTTCGCGAATTTTCATATTATTACGCATTTGTATATACAGACCTCGTATATACGAACGCGTAATAATATGAAAACGTAATGGAATTATTGGTGATATCACAAACCCACTTTGCGAAAAAATTTTAAAAAAAATGTAAAAACTAAAAGCCGAAAAATAAACGTAATTTAAGGAAAAAAAAATGCTCTCTAAACTGTAATCAGAAGTTTTGTGTTGTGCCAAAATAAAATGTTTAATCTTCAAGAAGGAAATAAATGTCATCATTTCACACACGATTGAGAACGATAACAATTCAAACTCGATTAGGGAAAGGGGAGTGGTTTTTTTTGTTGAATGGACGATTACGAATGTTGCCGATGGGCCGCAACAAATCCACTCTTACAACAATGTTGCCCAAATGGGACAAGTTGAGTCAATTTGTTCAATTGTAGCAGAAAATCTTTTTAATCGCATTTGTTCGGTGGCGGCAGGCGCATCTTCAACCCCACCCCGTTTCCGAGCCTAATAATAATGGTCTGGTAACATAACCTAATTCTAACTAGACTGGTTTGACAAGGAAATCATTTCACATCAAAAATCTGGCAATAGTTTTCCAGATGGGATTTCTGTGCGATTTTTATCAGATACGATCGTGCGCTAGTGTCAATAAAAAATCGAAATTATCACTGACAACCGATCATCATCGTCTTGGGGCACTGCTGCTGTCGTTGGTTCTCCGACGGTCATACGCTATGCACCGGACACAGGGTGATTACACGGCAACATTGTATCTCAAATTGGTATATACCATATATTTTCCATAATATTTATTTTTATACTTATGATAATTTGAACATTTTCAACTATTTAACTGTAGTTTTATTTAGTAGATATCCATACTACCACGTATGGAAACATACCCCATCTCCCCCCCCCCTCTTCTTCGGACGGCAAATATTACCTATTAAAATAATTTCAATATTTTGTAATTTTTGCTCATTTATTTTGTTAATAATTCTTTTCTATAAACGATCATCGTATCGAGAGTGTATTACCATGCAATAGAAACGATTTGCTTATAAATTAGACAAGGACTAGTTCTTACCTGTCGTAATAGCAGAGAATCTGCGAATTCTGATAAGAGACTCACAGCAGCAAAACAATTTTGTAAGCGAAAACAATTTCAAAAGAATTACAAAATTTTACTGAATGCATAAACTGATCTTTATACTCGTATAAGAATAAGAATTCGAAGAGTTCAAATTAGTTTCAAATACAAAATATTTGTTTTACCGTTTTGAGCTTTTGCATAATTTATAGAAATTTAAAAAAAAACACACAATACCAGGTGTATACGCTTAAATCCGCTGTTTGGTCATAGATGGCGTGAGTGAGGTTATTAACTTACCATGAGCACGCCATACTTTTTTTTAATGAGTTTGACATCTGTCCACATTAATCAGTGCACATTGTCAGCAATTTCGTACAACAACATACATTTTGCCTTTGGGAATCATGTATTGTTTTGTGCCAGAAAAAGAGCATATGCGGGAAGGTCTGCTTTTTTGCTTCAATTTGAAGAAATCGGATACCGAATGGCATCGAAACTTTATGGAGGCATATGGTGACAGTGCTTTATCGGAAACAACGTGCCGAGATTGGTTTCGTCGGTTCAAAGACGGTAATTTTGACTTGTGGGGCAAGAAGCGTGGAAATCGGCCTAGGAAGGTTGAGGACCATCAAATGCAGGCTCTTTTGGACGAAGACGATACTCAAGCCATTTCCATGCGTCTGCGTGCCATGGGGAAGAATGAAAAAGTCGGAAAATGGGTGCCGCATGAATTGAACGATAGGCAGATGGAGCGACGCCAAAACACATGCGAAATCTTGCTCGCCAGACAAAAAAGAAATTTGTTTCTGCATCGGATTGTGAAAGGTGATGAAAATTGGATATATTTCGAGAAACCTATATGCAAGAAATCGTGGGTTGAACCCGTCCAACCATCAACATCTTCCCCAAGAACAAATCGCTTCGGACGGAAGACGATGCTGTACGTTTGGTGCGATCAGCAGGGTATCATCTACTATGTGATGTTGAAATGTGGTGAGACTGTCAATCCCCACCGCTACCACCAACAACTGATCAAATTGCACCATGCTCTGCGTTAAAAAAGAACGGATTATCAACAAAGACATGACAACGCACCATCGCACACGTCAAAAATGGTCCGAAACAACTTGGAGACACTCAAAACTGGGAGGTGCTACCCCACCCCACTTATTCACCAGACCTGCTCTTCCGACTACCACCTGTTTTTGTCGATGGTCCACGCGCTCGCTGAGCAGCACTTCAATTCTTACGAAGACGTCCGAAAATGGTTTGATGAGTGGGTTGCCTCGAAAGAGAAGGAATTTTTTGGCGTGGTATCCACAAATTTCCCGAGAGATGGGGAAAATGTGTAGCTAGCGAGGGCAAGTACTTTGAATAAATTTGTTTTTGCTTTCTATGAAAAAAACATACCGGATTTAAGCTTATACACCTAGTATTAAAAAAATTCGTAAAACAAAAAAAAAATTCCAAATTTCTTCTTCAATCGACAAAATAAATCACCTTGAAAAATTTTTGTTTTTAATATTTTTTCTTTCAAAACTTTTTAGTAAAATTATTTAAATTTGCAGTTTTTTGTTTAAAACTGTACAGTAAAAATTAATTGCGATTAATTTCTAAATTTTGTTTAAGGACCTCTTTTACACAAAAAAGCCAACATGACTTTTTTTCCACAAATCGAAAAACAATTTTCATCTTAAAAATGATCATCAATCAAAAGCAACAAATTTTTTACGTTTGAAGAAAAAATTCAATAAAAAAAATTAACATAATCTGAATTAATGCCGACGCCATTTAAGAAGTTTTCACATCACAAAAACAATTAATAAAAATAATTTTTTTTTAACATTTGAAAAATTGTTCAAAAAAAAGGGAAAAATGCAAAAATTAACCAAAAAAAAAATTATTTTTAGGAATAAGGGAAAAAAGGAAGAAGAATTTCGCCAAGCATTTTGGTTAATTTTTGAAAGACATCAAATTTACTCCGCCCACACTGCTTCCACCCGCCAATCGCATATGACACCAAAAAGAGAATTTTTTCACAACAAAAAAAAAAGTAAATCCCAAATTAGATAAAAAAGATTTTTTTTTTATTTTTTTTGTAAACACGTCAAACGATAATTTTTTTGTTCATTTTCACAAACGATTCCGGATTTGTTTCGATTTTTGAATATTTAAAAATTTTGCTTCAAAGGAAATAAATGGAAAATAATTTTTTACCATTTAACAAGCAAAAAAAAAAACGAAGAGAAAAAATTAAGAAAATCAAAAATTTTTGACAGCATTTAAAGAAAAAAAATGGAAACTGTGAAGAGCGGAGAAATTTTGAATGTTATTTCTCTCGGCGTGTTTGTAATGCTGAGAGTGGAGTTGTTCGATCGCTCATTACCGCGGTAGGCGAGTGTGATGACCAATCAGCGTGGACAATTCGAAGAGAAAAATTAACTCATTCGAAGACGAATCGAAAAAAAGGGAAACATGCTCTCTCTCTACTGAACCGGCTAAATTTTTCTAAAAAGGAAAAAGAACAATATTAAAAATTAAATTTACTTTAGTGGTTAAAGTGGAAAATTTCTCAAAAAAATAGTCAAAAATTAAGCAAAAATTTTATTTTTTTCGAAAACTTTTCCTTTTGCCGAATAAGAGAAGTGGTGGGCGGCCAAACGTTTTGCTTTTGATAAAAACTAATTGTTCGGAGATCCTTTCTTGAATTTAAATTGGAAGGTTGGTGAAAGGAAACGCACAGTAAGTTGGGAGAAGTTGTTTAAATTTTTTAATTAGTTTATTTAGAACTTTAACGGTTGTTTTTTGAATTTTTGTAATTTATTTTTGTCTTAAAGAATTTTGTTTTTCAAAACCCATCATGGAGGTTGGTTTATGGTAATTTTTGTTCTTTATTTTTAAATTTTTAATAATTCTAATTTTATATTTATCCTAAAACAATAAACAAAAGTAAATAGTTTTTGAAAATTCTAATTTTCACCTGCATTTATTTCGAGTTAAATTTTTTTTTTACATTTTTAATAAAAAAAATCATACAAAAAACTATCGCATATTAATAAGAAATCCCCTGTTCCCCTCATCGTTCTTTCCAAAATTTCCTTAAAATGATTTTTCTTTAGCCGAAATTTAATTTCAATTCAGTTTATTCGAAATTGTTCACTTCGTAAATTTTGTTCATTTGAATTTTAGAAAAAAAAAATCAATAAAAACACCAGAAAAAATTTCATTGAAATAAAAAAAAAGTTGCATTTTAATAAAAAAAAGGAATTTTTTGGCAAAAGCTTGTGCGAAAAATGCGAACTTTTCAAATTGCATTCGACGCTGTAAAATGCATTTGCCGCCGGAATGTTTCGTATTTGAAGGAGTTTTTACGATGCAATTTTTTTGGCGGTTGGCAATTTTTGCGTTTTATTTATTTTACTGAAAATTTTTACTGAAAATTTTTACTGAAAATTTTTACTGAAAATTTTTACTGAAAATTTTTACTGAAAATATTTACTGAAAATTTTTACTGAAAATTTTTACTGAAAATTTTTACTGAAAATTTTTACTGAAAATTTTTACTGAAAATTTTTACTGAAAATTTTTACTGAAAATTTTTACTGAAAATTTTTACTGAAAATTTTTACTGAAAATTTTTACTGAAAATTTTTACTGAAAATTTTTACTGAAAATTTTTACTGAAAATTTTTACTGAAAATTTTTACTGAAAATTTTTACTGAAAATTTTTACTGAAAATTTTTACTGAAAATTTTTACTGAAAATTTTTACTGAAAATTTTTACAAACAATTTTTACTGAAAATTTTTACTGAAAATTTTTACTGAAAATTTTTACTGAAAATTTTTACTGAAAATTTTTACTGAAAATTTTTACTGAAAATTTTTACTGAAAATTTTTACTGAAAATTTTTACTGAAAATTTTTACTGAAAATTTTTACTGAAAATTTTTACTGAAAATTTTTACTGAAAATTTTTACTGAAAATTTTTACTGAAAATTTTTACTGAAAATTTTTACTGAAAATTTTTACTGAAAATTTTTACTGAAAATTTTTACTGAAAATTTTTACTGAAAATTTTTACTGAAAATTTTTACTGAAAATTTTTACTGAAAATTTTTACTGAAAATTTTTACTGAAAATTTTTACTGAAAATTTTTACTGAAAATTTTTACTGAAAATTTTTACTGAAAATTTTTACTGAAAATTTTTACTGCAAATTTTTACTGAACATTTTTACTTACAATTTTTACTGACATTTTTACTGACAATTTTTACTGAACATTTTTACTGAAAATTTTTGTTGAAAATTTTTACTGACAATTTTTACTTACAATTTTTACAGACAATTTTTACTGAAAATTTTTACAGACAATTTTTACTGAAAATTTTTACTGACAATTTTTACTGACAATTTTTACTGAACATTTTTACTGAAAATTTTTACTGAAAATTTTTACTGAAAATTTTTACTGAAAATTTTTACTGAAAATTTTTACTGAAAATTTTTACTGAAAATTTTTACTGAAAATTTTTACTGAAAATTTTTACTGAAAATTTTTACTGAAAATTTTTACTGAAAATTTTTACTGAAAATTTTTACTGAAAATTTTTACTGAAAATTTTTACTGAAAATTTTTACTGAAAATTTTTACTGAAAATTTTTACTGAAAATTTTTACTGAAAATTTTTACTGAAAATTTTTACTGAAAATTTTTACTGAAAATTTTTACTGAAAATTTTTACTGAAAATTTCTACTGAAAATTTCTACTGAAAATTTCTACTGAAAATTTCTACTGAAAATTTCTACTGAAAATTTCTACTGAAAATTTCTACTGAAAATTTCTATTGAAAATTTCTATTGAAAATTTCTACTGAAAATTTCTACTGAGAATTTCTACTGAAAATTTCTACTGAAAATTTCTACTGAAAATTTCTACTGAAAATTTCTACTGAAAATTTCTACTGAAAATTTCTACTGAAAATTTCTACTGAAAATTTCTACTGAAAATTTCTACTGAAAATTTCTACTGAAAATTTCTACTGAAAATTTCTACTGAAAATTTTTACTGAAAATTTTTACTGAAAATTTTTACTGAAAATTTTTACTGTCAATTTTTACTGACCATTTTTACTGAAAATTTTTACTGAAAATTTCTACTGAAAGTTTTTTACTGAAAGTCATTTTTCTCAACACGACGGCAGAATAAATTTTAATAAAAATTTTCCGTTTTTCTATTCAGATTCTTTTGGATTTCTAGGATCATATTTTCGGGGATTATTCTACTCCTAAGAATACCGTGGGACAGACCATAGGAACTGAACTAAAATTATGGCAAATCCTTTCTTCAACAGTAATTTTTGAGATTTTTTTTAGGTAAGAAGTCAGCTCTTAAATTTGGATTAATTTTGGGTTTCTTGTCGTTTTTTGACTCTTCTTCTTATTAGTTGTCCTAAGGCCGCAGACACACCACCTTAAGAGTTCAAAGAGTTGCTAAGAAATTTTCGATTGCTAAATTTTATAATTTTTCTCTTCTTTTTTGAATCGTCAAAATTACGGTCTGACGCAGCGCATCTGATAAAAAGAGGAGCGCATTTTTTTCACCATTCATAAACCAGCATTTTTCGTTTAGTAACGAAATTATTCGTCCTTTTTTTTGGTTGTTTTTTTTTTATCTTCTGCGCTGCTTATTTTTGCTAAAATTTTCAACAGAAAAAACGTCAATAATTTTTATTTAATTTAATTTTGTTCGGACATTAATGGCCGGTTTATTATTTGTAGTTTTGGAAACGTTTTTGGAACAGTGCAGTTCATGTTATGTTGTTGGCATGTAAGAATTAAGGAAAAAAAAAGAAAGAAAAAACGAAAATCGCACAATTCCAAATTTTTGGGTCGCTTGGGGAAGATGGCTCCCGAGGAGAAAATAACCTGAATGGAGTCTTGGACGTACATAATAACATAGTGGATGGGGTATGCGACTGTTGTGTAGACGCACAGAGGAATAATAACAATGAAAGCTATCAGCTATAATGCGGGGAGAGGGGCGTCACAGCACCGCAGAGTACCAGAACCGCAGAGAGTCAAGGGTTCATGCGAATCGGAAATATCCGAAGGGGTCGGCAGAACTGGAGCCATAAGAATGGACGGTCCAGTCCGCCAGCCAGATGATGAGTGATGATGGGTACTTATTAAAGTGAACAAAGATGATGGGCCTCTTAATGGACGGACGAGAACTTATTTATCAAATTATTGCGTAGCACAGAAGCCGAGTAGGAAATAATATGGTTACCGTCGACATGAGAAGCTAAGTTTGCCAGAGACTCGACGTTGCCATCTTCATTTCCATCAACGGCAGATACGAGTACCTGGCATCGATCATTCGTTCTTTCCTCAGCTCCCTTCGCGAACACCCAGTAGCCCAAAGAAGGACGGACACCAGAATTCCGTTCGCCATCGGCTATAACAGCTACTGTATCAGAAAAGCTACCTTTGCTGGCCATTGTCCTTCAACCAAGGAGTGCAAAGGGCTCGTATATGGTAAGGTCAATCAGTTGTAGCCATCATTGAATAGGAAAAACAACCCCATTCCCCACCAACCAACCCATTTTTCCAACAAATATACCAGAATCTATCGGAGTTTCGAATTGATACTGGTGGTGGCCATTGGATTCTGTTTTACGTGCACTGATATTCCGACAAGAAAACGTTGCGGAGAAGGGCTATAAAGAGGGAGAAGCAGGAATAAAACAACAGCAAAAAGAGAAATTAGAAAATTATTAATTCCCGCATAGGCACATACACTTACTGTTGACCCTGTTCCCCTCTCAAAGTGCGTTTATTACATTTATTAACATAATTGCATTCCGAATGAGATTATATGCACACGTAGTACGTTGGGCGGCAACCTCCTTTTTTCCCTTTTCTGTTCTATTGCACATTTGCCACCCTCTTCCCCCAGCACCTTAGCTTAGTAGGCAACAGAAATTTTTTTTTTCGTTTTTCCTTTCGCCGAGAACGTTGTGCGTAAATTTTTTTTCTTTTTGCAATAGAGAAGATGAAGGGAAAATAAGGGGAGCAGCCCCTCTATTTCTCTCTCCCTTCTTCGGCCCCACACAACCGAATGTGAAGAATTACAATTACGGAGTGGAGTTTGGGTCATGGTTTAATCCAGGCAAGATGAATCGTAACTGCATGGTGGCTTTGCGGATCAAAGGGGCGTATGAAGGGGAGGGGGTCGATGGAACCTTATACTCCATTTACACATTCATTAATACAAGCTCTTGAGAATAATATACCTACCGAAAGGAATGGTAATTGGAATGGATTGGAACGGAATGAAACCAAAACAAAGCCCGATTCGCACTTGAAAATATGGAAAAGAGAAAAAAACTAACTCGTAACAATGTAAAAAGAAAGAATGAAAGAAACAAAAAACAATAATAAGAACAGCGGAGAAAAAAATTTAGGAGTCCGAGAAATCTGGACGCTCGGATACGTTCAGGTATGGTCGGAAGTAAAAGCGAATAAAAACGAATTGGAAAAGATGGAAACTACGCGAAAAGGACTTATCAGAAGCCAAAGAGGGACTGGTCACGAAAGGAGGTCATCACTAACGGTGGCCCCATTGAGGCTCATCTCAGCTGGAATCGATGATCGGCCGATGCAGTGCGAAGCCGATGCCTTATGCGGCGATGGGTCGCCACCGCCTCGTATTTCGCACTGACCAATCGACCAACCGACCAACCTGATCATAATTGGCCAGAAGCGATTGAGGATTGGATGCATCGATTCCCAAATAGGGGGAGGGTGAATCGCAAAAACATAAACACAATGCGCCACTGCGTTAATAATACTGTGCAGCGGAAATGAAAGAAAAAAGAAAGCAACGGAAAATCAGCAACAGAAGCAAAAAACTATGCAAGAGAGAAAAAATTCAAGTGCATTTTTGTACGAATGAGGAAAAAGGATAGCGAAATAAGAAGAAAACAAGGAGTAGAAAGGGCGAAGAGTCTTGGAATAGGAAAAATCGTTCATCTTCGGATGCGTTACGATTAATAATAATTGCAGCAGAAGGCATGGAGAGAGTCACAGAGAGTAACGCGTCCGTTCTCACATTTTCTATCCTTTTTCCACTTCTTCTTCTTCTTCTTCTATTTAGTTCATCAACATTAACTGCCGAGTGCTTTTTTTGCTTTTCTTTCTTTCTTGTGCTCTTCCCGCTCATTACGAGAAATGAGATCAGTTTTTATTCTCGAACGTTCTTGGATTCTCTTGTTTATTGTCTGCCTGCCATGACTATGTATGCGTGTGAAACAGGGGATTTTTTTTTTGGTTGTATCTTAATTCAAAAGAAAAATGACAAAACTTTCATAAAAAAATTCGAGTTTATTGAAATTTTCAGGATAAATTACTAGAAAAATCAGTCGGCTTAGGATGGTTACTTGAAGAAAAAACTATAATATTGCAGGGTGAGTTTTTTTTTTATTTGTATTTTTTTTTTTTATTTGATTCCAAACGCACACCATTCAAACGCAATGGAAAATTAGCCAAATATTAGTCGATCGCCAATATTCTCGTTGTGAATTGCGATTAAGGCGGAGCCCACTCAGTCACCTCTATTAGCACTCTTCCGACAAATTTCATACAAAAACCAGATCACCCAAAGGCCTTTTCGCAATTCCTACGCTCACTCATAGTGGAATTAGAGTTTCGCCTACAAAAAAGGATTTTTTTGTTAAATTTTTCAGTTCAGTTCAATTGATGCTAAAAACTATTTTATTTAATCAAAAAAAAAACAAAAAAAACTCACTCTGAATTAAGATTTTTATACAAAAAAAAATACACTTTTTATCAAAAATTCCATAAACTCCTCCTCCTCTTATCCCATCTTTGCATACACAATTTACCAACAAAAAAAAAAACTATCAAACAAAATGGCGGCATTGAAAAAGAATCTCTTGAAAAAAAGATCTACCATTTATTGAGAAGCCCTGAAAATTCTCATCGGTAAATACATCCCCCCCCCCCCTTATCTGGGGTCGAAGGGTTTTTTTTCTAAACAATCTCCCCCCTACCAACCTCCACCCGCCTCCAACGGCCATTAATGAAAAGTTATTTCTTTATCGACGTTTGCAAAATTTACTGACTTTCCGTAGTAGTCAAGAAAAAAAAAATTAGACTCCACCGAATATACACGTATGTCCTCTCATCGACAATTAATTCGAAATTGTGTATAGGAACGAGACAGCAATAGAAACATTTTTGAATATTTTCGAATACAAATAATCGAACTATTGGCGGTGGGTGATATGATGAGTTAGTGATACAACCACAAAGGAGAAGCAAATGTTTAAAAAAAACAGTATTTGGGTGCGGTGGGGGGAGGGAGTGGTTGGGTAGAGGAAATAGAAAGAAAAGGAAAGAAAATGACGATGGGCGATGTGTGTGAGTATGTGAAAAAATTGCCAAGTTTTACCGCCTTCTAGTGGGTAGCAGGCATTTGAATTCTTTTCAATCCTTTTTACGCAGCCATTGACTTGACTAAGATTTGTAGACGATATCTGCAAAAAATGACCGTTATCGGTGGGCGGAGGTGTACAGGTAGCCAAAATGGCCAAGGAATGGAGTGAAATGAAATTTTTGCCGTTCAATCAGAAGACATCCACCACTAACATCAGCCGAGGAGATGCAATTTCTAATAGCAAACAAAAGCAAACAGAACTTCCCTCAATACCATACCCCCCTTCTCCACCGCCTTCAACAAATACCCGCTGTTGGCCGCCACCAAATTGAAAGAAACAAGAAAAAGGACCAAACGAAAACCAACGAAAAGGGAATATTGTGCCCGGAGTGTCCGCGTATGGAAATTCTTTTAACATGCATGAAAAGGGTGGGTGTATCCACGCCACTCCAAAAAGACCACCAAAATGCACCGCAACAAAAACAAAAGGAAAAATTGCATTTGTTTCGGTGAAACTTTTTTGCAGAATTTTCCTATCATTTTTACCGATTTCGATGCCATTTTTTTCCCATTCGTTCCGATGTTCCGCTCTTTTCTTTTCTTTTCTTCTCTTTCCTATTTTTCTCTTTGTTTGTTTTTTTTCTGTTTTTGGTTTTGTCTCCTTTTCGTCAAAGTTAATTAAACAACGTCTGCACTGAAATTTGTGTATTGCATAAACATTTTTCTAACAGTAAATATAACGGAATGGATGGGCAGCGATGTTTACTTGGAAGAATTTTATTTTGAACATTTTCCGGATGAGCCTGACACTGGTGAAAGGAGTGGGGGGGGGGTCACAGATGCTTGTAATTCTACCTTTCATGGGGCTGGTAGTTAAAGGATGGCGTTGTGGTGGTTTTCTTATCCACCGCATGGTATGTGGAATTGAAGAGGATAAAAAATTGTTTTTTTTCCCCAAAATTCCCGAAAAGGAGGTGCACAATCGAAACACCTTTAATATCGGAACACACGAGAATACATAGTCCTAGTCGGGGTTATGCACGTACATTGCCAAAACTGATCAGAAGAGACAAAATACAAAGCATTAGCAAAGGCGACCGGAATCAGAACCATCATCGGCGAGGGTAGGGGCAGCGGGAGACGGGCGCATTGCAATAATTTTTTGCAGCCGATGCTGGCCTGCACTGCCCTTCTATGCAATAATCAGTTTTGGACACATTCAAGCGCAGAACTGAATTTTATAAAATTGACCCGTACCCGAATCCGTTCTGGTGTGTGCACCACCACAACCGGCCGACCGAAGATAGCAGAATAACGTCCGCCAAAAAGATGCGAAACCAGGACTCGTTCAAGTACTACAGTACTTTTCCTGGTTACTTTTCTCTTGTACAGGAGAACCAGGAAAAGTACTGTGAACGCTGGAACTCGAACTGGCGAAATATGAGACTGGGGGATTTGGTGCAGAAACCTGAGATGAAACCTAAAAGATGGCCGATGCGAAAAAGGGTTTCCATTGACTGCATCGAATGGAAATCAATAGGAAACACGTACACACACACACAGGTACGTAAATACCCCAACATATGGCCATGCACACGTACTCCACTCTGCCGGAATATTTGGAATTTTTCAGGCTTAGTTACAGGACCTTTTCGTTCTCTTTAACAACGTCCTTACAGTATTCATCATCATCACCATCCCCACCGTTACCGTCACCTTTGGCGTCAGTGTCTTGTCGTTCTCATCATTCATAAATGCGAGTATGTGCCTGTCGGCTTACCAGAACGCAAATGGTTGATTTCTGGGCGAGAATATCGAAAGGGAAAAATTTCGGGAAGGGTTGATCCATCCGTCCTTCCGCCAATCGATATGCCGAAATGTTCATGCTAGAAACACGTCTCCGTAGGCATTGTGGACGCTGGTCGCTCACCACAGACCTGAGATTCCGAAACAGGACGACCGCCGAATTTGCTTACCACCAGACCCAGTCGCGCCCAGCCAGTCCTGTGCACAATATACCGTACGATAGCCACTCATCCTCATTCCCAATGGCTTGGTATTCCTATCGACATTGGATTGGCATCACAATTGCTATCGGTATTGATACAACCGCCGACCACTGAGAATGTAGCGAGGAGCACCAAACGCTATGCACATGCATCCATACTCTCACTCCCACTCCCGATCCCGCATTTGGGGTGCAACTTAGAAAATATCCTAAAACCGGTTGCTGGTGTGTGATGCCGCTCGAGGACATTTGATCAGAACTACTGGTCCGCCCACACCCAAAACGACAACTGGCGTAGAGAACAGCATCGAGAAATGTTGTTTGAAGATAAACAGAAACATTCGAATGGCCATGTGCGTCTCGCTTTGTTCTCCGCGAATCACGAATCCTTTCCTTTGGAAGCTTTTATAGTCGATTTAGGCACTTTTACCTCTGCATACGATGGCGGTGTTGATGACCACAATGGGCAGAGTGGGCCGCCAAGTTCAATATTTAGTCGGTCATCCAAACGCATTCTTGTACTTTGACGATTTTCTCCACGGACATGTCGGCTTGATTGTTTGTAGTTGGTCCTTGCAGGCTTCAATGTGGATGAGTGCACACATTATTTGTCAACATGAAAGAGGATCTAACTATTATTAAAGGCCAAAAAAGAAACGAAAAAACAAGAGTAGACAAAATTCTAAAGTGTACAACCCCCTCCCCTTCAAAAAACAAACAACGCGAATTACTATAAAAAAAAATGTAAAATTTACACGAATTTTACTCGTTTGACTTTCATGAGAGACGAAAAAGAAAGTTTTTTTTGTTTGTGAAAACTTCACCAGAAATTATTTTACCGATAATTGAGGAGGATAAAAGGAACTGCGCCGCTTTTAAAAGCTGAATTTTCGGTTCGGATGCACATCAACTGGAACTTGAAGCGGGATGGTCGATGGTGTGAAGGCGAAACAGAGACGGAAGGCGTAGACAATATGCAACGAAGAAATATGCAAGCCTCATTGAATGGGTTGCAGAAATGCCTATGAACACGAGCCACCCACCGCCATTTCGAGTACAGCTCCCCAGCTCCGTGACGATGCACTGTCGCAATGGTGTGATAGTGCGCGGCGATATAATACCGAACGGTCCAGCTTCAGCTCTACGACACTCTTGCAATCATCCTCGGCGCCACAAGAGGTACGAGGTACGACCTGGACAAACGACACAAAACCGAGGACAAACGTTTCACACACTCATGAGCGCCCCCATTGAAAATGCATCTGAAACCGAAACTGAAACCAAAACCATGACTGAGACGGAGACTGAGACGGTGGCTAAGAATGAAAATGCAACGAGAACTTTGCCAAGGGGCGGCAGAGCAATAACAAGCAGATCCTGGAAAGGAAGGACGAGTGTCAGCAGCAGAATCACGATTGCACCAGCACAATCAGCAAACATCTTCGCTTCGCTCAAAATAAATTCGAACGCATACCAGACACACACACGGAATCACCCACTTACCACCCACCATATTGATGAGCTTCGGAAACGTTCCTCGAATCCGTTTTCTTTGGGTAGCATTGATTATCGCATTGTGGCGGCATCAGGCAACCTCGACGAGGAGACTTTGTTGTCTTGCGGACCGAAGCGTTCAGCACAATGCACGCCTACTACAAAAGGATTCCGAATGCATTGCCGTCGCTGCACTGGCCTGTCTTTGTCGCCGCCTTCGCGTTTGTCCGATGTTACTCTTTGACAATTTTTCGTAGGCACAATCCAGCCTACCCGACTGTATCGGATCGAGTGTCTTTGTCGTCGCACAAGGCTATTGTATCCTGGAAAATTCCACAAAATAAGGACGAACGGTAAGTGCGCCGCCGAACAAGAACTAGAAGCGCAAGAAGCGCAACCCTGACGGATGCAAAACCGCCAAACTTATCAAAACACAACATGACATGCTGTTGGATCCCCCTCTGTGAAGCGGGAGGGGGGGATCCAATGCATAAACATTTATGAACATTTTGAGTGGCCAAATGGGTGTAGATCGTATGTGTGGCAACTAAATCCACGGTAAAAACTTCGGCAATTAACGAAAAAGCCGAAGCAGTTTGTGCATCGGACAAATTCCGCACAGAAAACGCATTAAATTTGCATTGTTTCTGTTTCTGTACGGCTGCCGTTGTCGTTGCCTTTGCCGTTGCCGCGCTGCGGTTCGCAAAAATAAAATGCAAAAACTAAACCACGTGATTTTTGCAAGAAGCACCGCCTCTGCCGAGAAAACGCGAACGAGATTCGGTCTCCTGCCACCCGCTAAACGCCCTTAACAAAAACTCTAGAGCTGCGCGATTCGTGCTGGCTGGGAGGCCGGGCATAGATTTTTTCAATAGTGGGGCTACAAGTCACGTTGCTGCTGCACGAACGCTCCTATACACTCGCAAGCCACGGATTAGCAAACAGTACACAGCAGCGCCCATACCACCGCACACATCGTAGCACAACACACACCAGCGCACGGCCGAAGTCTAATCCGAGCAAACGACATAAACGTTGCCGCAGCGAAACTAAAGCGCGCTGATTGACAACGCATATCGCCGACGGTGGTACGGCCGCAGTCATTGCAGTAAAACGGCACGAAGTGATTATAGCGACGGCGATGCTATGCAACGAAAACGGATGCAAAAGTGCAGCAGCAGAAAACACGCACGCATCGAAATCCTGTCGTAACTTCTGCAATCACAACGTGAGCTGTGGTACTGCTGCCTGTGATGTTTCTTGTCCTTAAAGAGCTGTCAACTCGGAATTCCTAAGATGCCCCAAACTTCAACCGAACATTGTCCGGCAGTGACCACACCAGCACTCAGGTGACAAACTTGATGGCTGTTCATGCTTCCAGCTAATTCGGGCGACACTTTATTATGTCGCTTACGAGACGAAGTCAATCTTGAGGCGAATTTGATTTTTACACGTACGGGTATGGGGCGATGCTTTCTTATCGGAAACACGTTGTCTGCTTGGTCGGTCTCGGCTGGGGTCTGTTTCTCTTGATCGGTCGGACACGCTAGCCCATCGTCAGACTAATTTCACACCGATTCCTATCGAAAATGTCGATACTCGTGTTTACTACGTCCGCCGTCACACGCGACACCCATTCACACACACGCACGCACACCAACGCAACCCAATAGTAAACAAACTTTTGCGACAAGAGAGCATACGATTTTCATTTGCTCTCTGACCTTATCTCATCGACGACAATTCTCAATTCTTAAGGTTGCTGACTTAAAGTACGCACGTTGTTTCTTATTCTTTAGTATTTTTCCTTTTTTTTTCAATATCAAAAAATGCTCCCCTAAAAACATTGTCAAAAGTGAGAATGGAAAACTTCTCCTAATTTGTCGAAGAATAAAAGAGAATTTTTTTTTAAAAAGTGCTTCCATTACGATTTTTGGCGAGAACAGATTTTTACTTTGAAAATTATTTAAAACAGTGTCAAAGGCAAGCAAGCAGGTAGTAGCCCCCACCCCCCAACCCCTCTGATAAAAACGTAATTCCGACGAAGGCTTTTTCGTAGCATGTGTTCGTCCTTCCGCCAGCCGCACCCGTCAAAATTACGATGACTTCACCGTAAACACGCCAGACAGCCTATCACCAGCCAACCAACCAACCAGCCAGCCTGCCAACCTGCTTCACGAGCGGCAACAGTGGAAATTTCTGTCAGTTCTCCTCTCCCACAGCACGATACCAAATCCACTCTCTACTCATTTACTCTGTCAAGTCTCGTAGCGAGCGTGAGTCTCCTTCTCTCTTTCAGATTGCCACGAGTGTGTGAGTTGTGTTTACATGCGACGATGGACTCTGGCTCGAAGAAGGTAGAAGTCTAACGCTGCAGTTGTCGCCACCGTTACTGCTGCTGTTGCTGCTTGCATTGCATTCGGTGTTCAGTTTTGATACTCGGTACAATGCAACTATGCGCCATCTCCTTCCGCCATCAGTCTGTAGAGATTTTTCTTTCACCACACGAAACACTCGTACTCCAAACGACGCGACGGCAGACTGTTGTGGCTGAGGCCGAATCGGATTCCCGCGTACGAGCGCACGAATACGAATACGAGTACGTGTCCGTGTCCCGTGTCCGTGGCGAGTAGTAGTCGCACACCTCACCGCACAAATGGGTTTTTGTTTTGCTGAGTTTTTGCCGACGCAGCAAGCGCGGACGCAGCAGTGGTTGGGGTTGAGTGTGTGTGTGCAGCTGATTGAATTAGTCGATTGTGAGGGGCGATTTCTCAGTTGGGCTCGTTTCGATGTGTCAGTCTCAGTCTGGTTCAGACCGTGAAGTGGATAGCAATAATGTTGCCTGTCTTTTGTCGTGCCTCGGTTTTTAATAAATAATAACAAGTTGAGAATTTCTAAATGTGCACTATCGCATCAACTGACTAGCTTCCGTAACGCTAGTACAGTTCGCAGTCCTCGATATTCCGCCGCCAATCGTCCTCGATACGCAACATTCCGATCGGCCTAGTTTTCTAACAACAAATTCCTTGTAGTTTGCGCTCATCGCCCTCTTGACAAGAGTTTTGTTGATCAATTAACGCGCGGCGGACACTCTGATTCGTTATCGAATTGTGTGTACCGCGGGCCGATTGCCCCCAATAATAATTATTAATGAGTTCGGAACTCAGCAGTCAGAATTTTCCGCAATAACAAATAATCGCACTACGAAATACGAAACCAGAATGAATCGTCTCAAACAGACTGGCTACCAAATAATATGTTTCTGTTAAGACGTTTTTCCTCCAGAACGTGGGGAATTTCTCCTTGTTCGTTGTCTCGACAGTACCACCAGTGAAAACAGTCGGGAAAGAGTTTCCATTGTCGTCGTCTTAAAGATTTTTTTTTTGTTTTTGGTGAATGACGTCGCGTGTGCAAGTGTGTGCCGCTTGGAGAATAGAAAGAAAGGAATCCGAATTGGGATCAAAAAAGTGTGTTTATCATAAAAATATAAAAAAGAAAATTTTCGAAAAAATACGAAAAAATTATTTCATTTCCGGTTGAAATCCTTGCAAAACTAGTAGCTCTGCTATTCCAAGTGACCGTTTTTTATTTAAGTTATTATTTTGTGTTGTTTTTTTTTTTTTTTTGATTTTTCCACTCGTACAATAAAAATTTGTGAAAAAAAATATTATCCGAGTTACGATGATGCATTCGCAAACAATACATTTCAGGTGCTAATATAAGACGAAAAGTCAAACGTCAAAGTTCAGAAGCGCCGGAGTTTAAGTCAAAAGTGTGCGTCTCGAGTTTAGTTGAGAGCAAGTTCTGAGAGTTTCCAAGAAGCAAAAAAAAAAGTGAATCGTACAAATTAGTGCACCGTTGGTACAACCGAAACGGCACAGCATATAATTTTGATAGAAATTTCGATAACTGAAAGTGAACTAAACGAAAAAAGTTCTAAAATGCCAGCCGAAAGTCCACCGCTGCAATCAGCGTCACCGGGGGCCCAATCTGTGATTGCAGAGAAGTCGAGACCCAAAACACCCCATTCAGTGTCACCCCTAGATCCGATCCAGACATCCTCGACAATCCCGCCACAGCCCCAGCAATATGGCTCCCCGACAGGCGCCAGCACCAGCACCAATGCCAGTACGAGCTCAAACCCGAACGCGAATCTTAACCAGTCGGGAAGCAGCACCAGCAGTATTGGCGGCGGGGGCGGCTCCCAACAGTTCTGCCTTCGTTGGAACAATTACCAAACAAATTTGACGAGCGTCTTCGATCAGCTGCTCCAAAGCGAGTCGTTCGTCGATGTGACACTGGCCTGCGATGGCCAATCGATAAAAGCCCACAAAATGGTGCTGTCAGCGTGCAGTCCCTACTTTCAGGCGCTCTTCGTCGACAATCCCTGCCAGCATCCGATCATAATAATGCGAGACATTAAATGGCCCGAACTGAAGGCCGCCGTCGAGTTCATGTATAAGGGCGAGATAAACGTGAGCCAGGATCAAATAGGGCCGCTGTTGCGGATCGCCGAGATGTTAAAGATACGCGGGCTGGCCGATGTGAACAGCGAAGCCGATTTAAATGCATCGCCCACCAACCGGAATAGTAGTTCGGCCATACCCGAAATTTCCGCTAAGAAAGCTCGCATCTCTCGAGAATGGGAGCTGAGTAACGTTGAGAGTCCGAATTCGGCCAATCGAAACCGCAAAAGACGATGGCCATCGGTGGAGACGCCCAACACGAATATCGACAGTCCGATGGCGGTTGGCCCCACTGCTGGCAATATCACACCTGAAAACAGTGATCTAGCATCGCCGCCGGTCAACACCTGCAATCCTGGCCCGATATCACTTCCGCCCACAACCCCGAACAGTTTACCACCATTCCCAGTTCCACCTCCTCTCGAAGCGATGGGTCTCTCCGCGCTCGGCATGAGCCACGCCGACGACATGGAAATCAAGCCAGGAATAGCCGAGATGATCCGAGAGGAAGAGCGGGTAAGTCACAAAAACACAATTATTTTTTTTACGCCTTTTTTTCAACATTTCCCGACAATATTCTTCGAAAGGCAGAAATTTGCTTCTTGAAGATTTCGAAAATGGGTTTTTTGGGATAGGTTTGCGTCGATCTTACTTAAGAATCGGGGCGATCCTAAAAAGGGATTGATTAATTTTGGTTTTTTTTTGGGGTGGGATTCATGGTGCATATTAACTGAAAATTAGTCACCGTCGGTGCACAAGATAAGCGGAGCCACCAAATCAAAAACTTTCAGAATCTCCAAAAAAAAAAGGATTTTATTTTTGAAAGAACGATTTTTGTAATATTTTTTTTTATCTAAA
This sequence comes from Atherix ibis, assembly GCA_958298945.1. NCBI lineage: Eukaryota > Metazoa > Arthropoda > Insecta > Diptera > Athericidae > Atherix > Atherix ibis. The sequence goes on from OY282606.1 coordinate 121,450,690, forward strand.
ATTACAGAAAGTCACAATCGACATTTTTTTTTGATCGGTAAAGATCGCACTCTCATTGAATATATTACGTTTCAGTTGAAAAACGATTGAAAAACGAACTAAAAAGAATTGACCACAATAGTTCGAAATTAATTTGCTTTTATTGTGGAGAAAAATATTTTCGAATTTTTTTTTTTTCGAAAATATTTTTCTCCACAAAAACGAACTAAAAAGGATGACGGCATTAACCACAATAAGTTCGAAATTAATTTGCTTTTATTGTGGAGAAAAATATTTTCGAATTTTTTTTTTTTCGAAAATATTTTTCTCCACAAAAACGAACTAAAAAGGATGACGGCATTAACCACAATAAGTTCGAAATTAATTTGCTTTTATTGTGGAGAAAAATATTTTCGAAATTTTTTTTTTTCGAAAATATTTTTCTCCACAAAAACGAACTTAAAAGGATGAAGGAATTAACCACAATAAGTTCGAAATTAATTTGCTATAAATGTAGAGAAAAATATTTTCGAAATTTTTTTTCGAAAATGAGAAAAGAAACTTAAAAATTATGTTTAGTTTAAAAAGAAAGCGATCGGGAATTCTGAAATTTCCGTAAAAAACATTCAAACATTTTCAAAAGCGAACTCAGAAACGATTTGCCCTCAAGTAAAGCCCTTTGCCCGATTAACTTCGCCTTCTTTTCAAGTATTTCTCCTCTCAAAATGGCGAATGGACTCTGCAGGATTTTATGTACTGAAAAATCGAGTGTCGGGTGTTCCCACTTCGATCAGTCACCGCCCAACAATCCACAGTTGAGCCTCGCAACAAGTAGAGGCCACCCTATTCTATTCGTAATTAATTCCCTTGCGATCCTTACACCATCCACCAAATGTAAACTTTTTTTTATAGCCTTTTTTTCTGTGGTAGTTTTTGAAGAAATTCAAATTTTCCCAAAAAAATTCCAACTGTTTTTTGCAACGAAAAGGACATTTTTTTAACAATATTTTTAGATCCTCATCTTCAAAATATTTTTTTAAGAAAATCTATCCTCATCTTCAAAAAAATTAAACAATCAACAAAAAAAAGCGAAAGACCCAAAAGTAGTCTCCCATTAAGTTGGGTGGGGGTGGAATTTTGCTAACGTGGAATTAAAAGAGAAAATTATTCTCCAAAAAAAATTATGACTAAAAAAAAGGTAAAATTTTTATTAGAAATTTTTTAATTCTTAAAATCGTAGAAAAAAACATTTGTAAAAATGAGATTTTGAGTAATTTTTTCTTAATTTTTTAATAAAAACACAATAAAAATTAGCAAAAGTTAAGAAAACACAAAACAAAAAATTAGGCAAAAAGAATTAAAGTCGTTGGGGATGTTTGTGGTTGGTTCCCTTTTAGACTTAGTAAGAAGGGGACGGACGATGACGACAATGACTTCGAAGTGTGCACAGCTTGTAGTTACGATTTCGCTTAGCGTTCTGGGCAACCACCTCGTTCTCTTAATAAAAACATTGTCGAATTTCGTGTAAAAGGAGTCAGGAGCGATTGCAGTAATGAAACTGCAGCAACGGAGGCTGCAGCAAGACCAGCGCAATCGAGTGCTGATGCGAGTACCACTGGACACACATTCGTTGGTTAATCAAAGAGCGGCGGCGGAGAGAAGAAAATGTGGAATTTTTTGAGAAATTTTTGTTAACAAACTGAACCGAACCGAACCGAACCGAATTGAAGAGAAAGCAGAACAGAACGCAAACGGGGAATAAAATTATTGCAATAAAACTTGAAAAATAAATAATAAAAGGGAAATAAATTTAAGTGGGTAGATTATTTGGTGAAGTGTAGCGGGAGACAGATATAGATTGAGGAAGAAAAGGAACAGGCACACTTAAAGATGGAGCAGAAATAGGAAGAAAGCAGCGAGACTGAAACACCAAAATGGGATGAGAATTATGACGCTCATCATATCGACATAGCCATCGCCATTCCCATTGCTGTTCCCATTCCAATTCCAATTCCAATTTGGATTTCGATTCCCATTCAGATTGCTGGTACCTCGTACGGCTGGCAATGTGACTGCGCGATTTCACCCCTCATCGATCTCCCTTTTAGATTTGCTCTCAACTTAGTCCGCTAGCTTATTCGAAACGAAAATCAATACCCGTCGTCCTCGGCGAGTGGGGCAACCGTAGCCGTGTCGCCGTAGTCGCAAACGTAGTGTAGTCGTCTGTATCGCCGTCGTCTTCGAATCTTCTTCGGAATCTTCTTAAGATGCGATGTAAAAACAAAGGAAACTTACGCATTTTTCCAGTTTTTTCGTTATTTGGCTTTGGGAACCAAATGAATTTTCCTCCAAAACGTTCTGTATTCTGACTCTCTATTGCCGATATGGAACACCCGATCGATGGTAGCACACTCGAGGAGGCGAAAAATTTCGACGATTCCTTGAAGATTTCCGAAAATTCCCATTCGAAAGTAGCTTGTGCACTTTGTGCTCTCGCGTTTAAGTCCCACCAACACGACAGGATGGAAATGCTCGCGCGGCTATTACCGTCAGTGTAGTCGCATCCGATTGCGTACACTTTCGTACGTACATACACCAGTAGACACCATCTTTGCAGGCACCATCGCTGCCGCCACCACCATCGCCGCCTTATCGAAAAGTAAACAGAAAACTTTAATCATTTATTATTTTATTTATTTAGAAAATTTATTTGAAAACATAAACAACAGCATTGCTGCCCAACAACATTGTACACAGTCGTCCGATGAGGTATACGTTCCTTGGGACCATTCGTCGTCGTCGTCATCGTCGTCACCGTCGCCCTACGTCCGTACCTCATCCGTGTGCATCTGTGCTTGCCTGTGTTCCGTTCTCGATTCCAATTTGCCTTTTTCCCAACGCAGTAAAAAATCTTTGGTTTTTTTTTCTGTTGTAATAAAAATAAAAATAAAAATATTTATTTCCATTTATTAGTACCATGTGGTGTGTGTGTGTGTGTGTGTGTGTGTGTGCGTGTGTTTGGGTACGGTACGGTAACGTATTATACGCGTTTAGATATAATCTCCTCAGCCATATAATAAATGCGAAAATATAATAAATAAATATAAAAATAAATATTTTGTATATGAAGAAATAATAATAAAAATAAAAATGGTAGAAAATAAATAACCACCAAGAGAATATGGAGAAGAAGAAGAAGACGACGAAGTAAAAGAAAAATAATAATTAAGATAAACGTTTGGAAAGGGTAGGGGGTTGGAGAGAGGGGAAGGTGGTAATAGTCCCTTCTTCGGTCGATTCTGTTCTATTCTTTTCGGCTTCTTATGTGCTGGCACGCTGCTTACTTACTTACTTACTTAGTCGGTCTGTCCGAAGGAATTTTGGAGCTTTTTACAGACTCTTTTTGGCTATAACTGGTAGGACGAAGGGGCAACTTAAGACATTAGTACAATTTGCGTACTGCCGTTGTAAAAGAATTATTAGTCATTGCGGTGCGTTTTCGTTTCGTGATGCGTTTTGTGCGATTTTGAGGCTGTGGTGTATAGAACTCACGGGCAAGAGAACCGCACTATTAACGCTACGCTCGGTAGCAGAGGCTTTATTAAAAAGGTATCAAGCTACTCGTACCACAACGCAATGCGTTGCAGAGAAGATTTCGCTCTCAGACATCGTCCATGATATTCAGAGTAGTTTGTAGTTTGTAGTTAAGAGCTACACTTTCGCCTGAATAATAGCTCTAACGTCGCAAAGCCTTACACCAGCAGAGTCGGAACGGCGGCTTCACTGTTACAATTAAGTTCGGCGGTACGATTATAATAATGATTTTAATTGTTAAACTTTGTATCTATGTTAATGTCCGTATGATTGTGCGGGTGGTGGGGAGGGGAAGGGCGGTGACGTTCAATGGAATTAATAATAAACGACGATGGCAACAACGAAGGCGATACTAATGGCAATGACGATGGCTACATCAGAGTAACGACAACAATAAACGAACACAGCCTCTGCGTCTGCACTCTCTACCCCAAGCACTGTTCATCATAGTTCTGTACGCGGTGGCGGTGGTGTGACCTGTTATACCGTTCCTGCTCCTCTTCCTCTTATTCGCGTTGCTGCGGTGCTTGCTTTATTTAACTTTAAATTAGTTTAATAAAAAGATAAAACGATGGATGAAAATATTTATTATTATTATAAGTCCGGTGTTGGATAAGAGAAGAAGAAAAAAGTTATGTAGTTTGTAAAGGGGTGAGAGAGAAACGGATAAATGGACAGACGATAAAGGCAAATATGGTATATATAAAACGTATCCTAACTATGTTTGTACGTACGTACGTATGTACGTAGTCAGTAGGTATATATTTGCGTGCAGTATAAAACGAAGGAAGAAGGGGCCAACTTCTTAGATATAACAAAACGTAGCTCAACAGTTAACCCGAGTGACTAACCGACTGACTAACTGACAAAGTACAACAACGTACATCCATTCATCCATTATTTATAAATAAAATATAAATAAATAACTAAATACGTACATACACATCGACGACATAAAGACGGTGTCCCATTCGGAATTATTATATAGAAGCGATGATAGTTGGGGTAGGGGATTGGTTCAGTGAGGGTGGTAGGGGTTTCTATTTTGTTGAAAATTTACTACTTAAATTGAAACAAACTGAAAAATTATTACGTTTAATTATAAGACATCGCCGCGGCACCAGCATATTCATTTTAATATAAAATAATATACAGACAGACAGACAGGCGGACACGAGGCCAAACAGACAGACAGACATACAGACATACATAGAAGCATATGTGCGTTAGTTAGCTATGGATAAGATGTATGTATATGACAGAGTAGAAAGAAAGATTTTCTTGTATTTACGTAAATTGTGCATAAACGATGTCGTGTACGAGTACAAGTGAATGGTGTTCGGCTGCATATACTTACATACTTACATAAATATTTGATTATTTGTTTATTTATTATTTATTTATGTAAATAAGAGTTTGTAGAGTAAAAGTTGTTGTTTTTTTTTCTTTCTTTCTTTTTCCTTCTAATTTGTATTGTACGTTAATGCGATAGCAACGGCGACGGAAAATCGTAGCACAGCGGCTACGATTTGGTGGAGGAGACAGCAGCGATTGTAATGAGTGCGCGAAAAGACAAAAACAAAATTGAACACTTTCAATTGGTACAGGAATCAGGATGAGATTTGGGAGTGACGACTACGAACGAGAAAGAATGATAGTTGGCAAGGGGGTGTGCAACAAGAGATGAATACTTTACGTACGCATAGCACAGTTCAGTGTTCGTACTCGTCTCGTAATCGATTTGATAAAATTCCCAAAAAAGTTGTTTAATTAAGAAACGGAATATAGTAAAAACAAAAGAGAGGACACGAACAAGAGTAAATGCTGAGAAACGAAGAAAGTGATTGCGAAATCGCACCCGTTCCATTTCGTATTGTTCCTTAAAAGAAAATTTCTTGTTGCTACAACCGTTCTCCTTTTCGGTGGAAAGATTTTTCCTTTCTTGCCTCCACAAAAAAACGTTCTTTTGCTTTTATTTTTAAACCTTATTTTAAGAGATATTTTCATCTTTTTTGTAATTTTATATAGTTTTTCAACAAAAAAAATCGGGTGAAGGGGCTTTATGAGGATATTAAATAAAAAAAAGGAAAATATATTGTATATATTGCAGAAAAAAACACTATATAAAATTTATTAAATTAATTTTTCATTTTTAAATTAAAATGTGAAGCACAAAATAAATTGCTTGATCAATTTTTAAAGAAAAAATTTTGCAAATTAAATTGAAATTTTTATGAATTTATTGGTACGAGGTCTGTTCAAAAAGTATCGCGAATTTTGAATTTCCGCGGGTTACGTATATCCGATTTTCGATTTTAATTTTTGACAGCTGCTTTACTTACACGTGTTTTGGCTCGTCTTCGGTTTTTGCTCAATTTCGACCAAAAACAGCATCGCATTAACATTGCTGAGGAGCTGTTGGACTCTGTCCGCGATGACCAAAATTTGCTCCAGAGGGTCATAACTGGTGACGAATCATGGGTTTATGGTTATGACGTGAAAACCAAAGCTCAATCATCCCAATGGAAGCTGCAGCACGAGCCAAGACCGAAAAAAACGCTCCAAGTTCGGTCGAATTTGAAGGTTTTGGTTACAGTTTTCTTCAATTGCAGGGGCGTAGTGCATCATGAGTTCTTGCCACAGGGTAGAACGGTCAATAAGGAATATTACCTGGAAGTTATGCGCAAGTTGCGCGAAGGAATCCGCCAGAAACGCCCTGATTTGTGTAAGAACAAAAATTGGCTTTTGCCATTTTTGGCCAAAAACAACACACTAATAATGCGGCAGCCACCGATTCCCCAAATCTGGCCCCCTGTGACTATTTCTTGTTCCCGAAACTGAAAAGCCTCATAAAAGGACGACGCTACACTACGATTGAGGGGATAAAGACAGCATCGAAGGAGGACCTGAACAAGATCACAAAAAATGATTTTTTGAAGTGCTTTGAGGATTGGAAAAAACGTTGTTGGCATAAGAGTATAATATCTGGTGGGGATTACTTTGAAGGGGAGACAAAATAGATATTCATGAATAAATAAATCATTTTTGAAAAAACACAAAATTCACGATACTTTTTAAACAGACCTCGTATTTTGTTAGTTTTTTTTTTTAAAAAAAGAAGAAAAAAGAAAAATAATTTCTCAGAGAGTCAGTAAACAGTCTCAATACTCTTTTTGCAACGTTGAAAAATGCATTCTTATCACTGGTCATTTTAAACGTCTTCATTTATGCTGACTACTCAACCGATGATCATGACCTTATATCGACGACTACAAATACCATATGTAAATAAAAATGAGGAAAAAAAAACATATTTTGAAAATTAATAAAAAGTATGCAGATTAATAAAAAGAAAAACAAAAGTAAATTGGAAGAAAGGCAACAATAGAAATTATGTTTTGCCGCCGATGAAATAGGAAAAGAGAGAAAGATAGATAAGCCAGAGACGGAACGGCACAGCCTTGTAGATCAAAAATCATTTTTTTTCTCTTTTCTAATTTTATTGTTGTTTTGTTGTGTTTTCGTTTGTCCTATACCGCAACGACGACGACGACAACGACGACAACGACGACATAACAAAAAGAAAATTTCGTCACCAGACGACAATACGTCCTTCCCTTCCATTCCGTTCCGTCATCTTTCTATCATGTTTCCTTCCTTCCTTCCTTCCTTCCTGCCGACCATTCCAATCGTCATTCAACAATTTGTTAGTAGAAGAGACAGCAACCAGACTGGCCATCCGCGCTTGCCCCGATCATAGCCAATCGCGTCTAATTACTGTCGTCACTCATATGGGAAGTGTGTGTCTCCTCCATTCCGAGCAAAAGGCCAACAACCTTTTTTATTTTTTTATTTTTCTTTTTTAAATAAATATCATTTTTCCGTCTTTCATATTTTCTCAATTTATCTTTTCTCTTCTCCGGATTATTATTAATTTTCTTTTCTAATTTCGTGTTTGTTTTGTTTTTCGTAAAAGTTTTTTTTCTCCTTCTTCTTCTACTTCTCCTTTAATTATGACTTTAAATCAAAAATTGATTTTTAGATAAATTAAAAAAAAAATGGTTTTTTTTGTGATGTTTTATAATAGCCGCTTTGGTGTATTTCCTCTATGGCCCGGCGGCTCCCCGTCACTATCGTTTTGTTTGATTACAATTTCGGGTCAGAATTCTTTCGTTGCGGTTACAATGATCTATAGACGATCCAGAGTGGAAAGTGTATACAAGAGTGAGAAGAAGAAAATATATACATACACATAAAGATCATAATAAAATAACGCATCGCAATCATATGTAAATAAATAAATTATAAAATTCCACATTTCCAAATTATGTACGTACAAAAAATATATATCGTATCTTCTCACTTACACACTGGGAGTATGATCGACTACTGGGAGATTTTCGTTCCATTGCGTGTTTGTGTTGGGACGTGCGGTCATGTAACGTACGGCCGACCAACAATCGAAAATTCCCTTCAATTCGTTTCCCATCACATTCGGCTGAACATGTGCTTTTTGTCTTTTCATTTTCGTTGTCAGTGTTTTTTTTTTTTTTTTTTTGTGTTTCCATCATTTTTAATTTTAATTCCTTTTAATTTTTTTTTGGTCTTCTTTATTATTAGTTTAGTTAATTCCCTCTCTTTGACCCTTGGAGCAGCGCAACGCCATGTTACTCTACACGGCCAAGAGAATTTCTCTGTTTTCGTTTTTTTTTCTCTTATAATTTTTATTTATGTTTTCTTTTCGATTTTATTATTTTTTTATTATTATTAGCATTATTGTATTAACATTTATTTAAAAACATAACAGAAATCATTAACTTATACGAGTGTATGTATATATGTGTACAACACGTACGGCTGTGGATAGTTGATTAATATATGGAAAAATAAAAAATTTATAAATTGTGTTAGGGAAGAAAAAAAGTGATTATACAAAAAAAAAGAAGAGAACGCAGCGGTTCCATCGTTTTTTTTTTTTGTTATTTTTTGTTATTTTATTTTATTGTAATTTTTCTTATGGTCATGTTAAAAATTTCTGTGTACTAAACAATGGAAGGGAAAAAGAATCAGCAACAACAACGAGAACAGCATAACTGAAGAAAAAAGGGAAAAATATGAAAAGAGAAAGAAAACATACCACCACCACCAATTCTCGTATGCACATAATTTTATTGTTGTTTTGCTGGTTGGGAATGGGAATAATTCTGATATTACGAAAAAGAAAATATTAAATGGTCGGCAACGAAGGAAAAGAGAGGAAAAAATTAAATAATAACAAAACGATTGTGTGAACGGTTCTAAGAGGACGAGAGAGAGAGAAAAAGAACCTTTTTGGTAACACATGTTCTCATACTCGTTTATGCAAACGTTATTGGTATATGGGTTATGAGGTGAGCGAAGGCAGCAGGGATGTGATATGTTCGTTTGCCGACAATAACTCTACCCGTCGGTGTGGTAGGCTCTTGAAATTGACCAGATGAACAGCAGTGATGAGTTATTAGGCGGATTAGGTAATATGAAAGTCTTGAGCGAGGGAGCGATGGTGTATGTCAGTGATTGCTTCGTATCCACCGGCGATAATTCTGGTAGCTGGGCCTGCTGGCCATCTTTGCTCAACAGAAGGAGACTCGCTGACAGCACCAGTCAGGCTGTTAAAAAGAGAAAAGAAACGTCGCGAAGGATGTCGTGGCGGCTGCCTCTGACCGAATCAGTAGTTGTGATCGCCATCGCTGAAACGGGAGCCGATCGGTGCCGAATCAAACAAAGGCGATGGTTCTCGACGATTTACTCTATTCCGTATCGGATACTCCGTTCTTGGTAGTAGTCAGCGTTCTCCAATAGCCAAAAACTCAGTACATTCGACTTTTAGCATTTTCCTAAAAGTATCCGAGCGGCATACAGAAACGATTGTACAAGGTGTATAAGCTTAAATCCGCTGTTTGGTTTTAGATGGCGTGAGTGAGCGTATTATGAGTTTGATATCTGTCAACATTAATCAGTGCACATTGTTAGCAATTTCGTACAACAACATACATTTTTCCTTTGGTAATCATGTCTAGTTTTGTGCCAGAAAAAAAACATATGCAGGAAGCTGTGCTTTTCTGCTTTAATTTGAAGAAATCGGTTACCGAATCGCTTCGAATGCTTATATAGGGAGGATTTTGGTGACATTACTTTATCGGAAACAACGTGCCGAGATTGGTTTTGTCGGTTCAAAGACGTCAATTTTGACTTGTGGGACAAGAAGCGTGAAGTTCGGCCTAGGAAGGTTGAGGACCATCAATTGCAGTCTCTTTTGGACGAAGATGATACCCAATCGCAAAAAATGCTCGCGGAGCAATTGGGTGTTACTCAACCGGCCATTTCCATGCGTTTGTGTGCCATGGGGAAGATTGAAAAGATCGGAAAATGGGTGCCGCATGAGTTGAACGATAGGCAGATGGAGCGACGTCAAAACACATGCGAAATCTTGCTCGCCAGACAAAAAAGAAAGTCGTTCCTGCATCGGATTGTGACAGGCGATGAAAAGTGGATATATTTCGAGAATCCTAAACGCAAGAAATCGTGGGTTGATCCCGTCCAATCATCAACATCTTGCACAAGACCAAATCGCTTCGAACGGAAGATGATACTATGCGTTTGGTGGGATCAGCAGGGTATCATCTACTATGAGATGTTGAAACCTGGTGAAACTGTCAATGCCCACCGCTACCACCAACAACTGATCAAATTGCACCGTGCTCTGTGTGAAAAAAGGACCTATTATCAACAAAGACATGACAACGCACCATCGCACACGTTAAAAATGGTCCGAAACTACTTGAAGACACTCAACTGGGGGGTGCTACCCTACCCCGCTTATTCACCAGACCTGACCCCTTCCGATTACCACCTGGTTTCGTCGATGGGCCACGCGCTCGCTGAGCAGCACTTCGATTCTTACGAAGACGTCCGAAAAAGGCTTGATGAGTGGTTTGCCTCGAAAGAGAATGAATTTTTTTGGCGTGGTATCCACAAATTGCCCGAGAGATGGGGAAAATGTGTAGCTAGGCGGGGGCAAGTACTTTGAATAAATTTGTTTTTGCTTTCTATGAAAAAAAAACATGTGCTTCTTTGGACTAAAAAATAGTGGATTTAAGCTTATACACCTGGTAATATTTTTAACTTGAACATAAACGAAAAAGGGCTGCAAATGTTAAAAATAAGATAAAACTAAAAAGGCCTATACACCGACACTAACAACAACAACACCAACAACAAAAAATTCTTTAACTTTTTTTTATAAGTTCTAATACAGAAACGCCGCCGTCAACTTTTAAATATTCAAATCGGATTATACCTGATAAAGCTATTAAAATTATAAATTTACCTTGTTTTTTTCTACTTCTAGTTCTCTCCCTCTTTTTTTTTTCTTCTTCTTTTATTCATTATTTGGGAATATTTAAAAAAAAAGCTAAGCAAATTTAAAGAGAGCCGCAACCAAACAAAGGAAAAGTGAAACAGACACCGAAGAAGAGTCGCAAGCATAATTATAAGGGAAACCAAAAAAAAAAAAAAAAAATTCATTTCAAATAAAAGAAATTCTAATAACAGAAAAATGATCATCCGTTCGTCTTTTATTATTATTATTATTATTTTTTTTTTAATATTATTATTATGCGTGTTTAGTTAATATTTTTTTTATATTTTTATTTTTGGGCGTTTTGTTTTTGTTTCGTACCACCGATTATTATTGGATGAGTGGTAGTAACGCATTTTCTATGTCCACACGCATTAATAGAAATCGAAACACGTGAGAAAGACGAATTTTTTGTCCATTTGATTTTTGTTTTTTTATAAAAACACAAATTTATGTTGTTTGTCATGAAATAAATATTGTGGAAAATTTATCACTAACAAAAATGAGGAATTTTTTTTTTAATTTAAATTGGTAAAATAAATAATGCCGTTAAAATTTTTGGAACTATTGACGTTAATCAATTATTTTGAGCGTAAAAATTAGGGAATTTTCTAAAAAAAAATTTATTAAAATATCAAAACTTTTACTGAGAAACTTACGCATTTTTTCACTTTTGGCATTTTCTCCAAAACGTTCTGTATCCTGACTCCCTATTGCTGATACGGAATACAAAAACGTCGACGATTCCTTGAAGATATCCGAAAATTCCCATTCGAACGTAGCTTGTGCTCTTTGTGCTCTCGAGCATAAGTCGCATCAAACGACGAACAGTCGCACCAAACGACAAACAGTCGCATAGGATTAAACGCTCGCGCAGCTACTACCGTCAGTGTAGTCGCATCCGATTGCGTACGAGCGCGCACACGTTCGTTCGTACATACCAGTAGACATCAACTGTTGACGAAAATCATTTATTTTGAGCGTAAAAATTGTGGAATTTTGAAAAAATTTTTATTAAAATTTCAAAAGTTATCCTGAATATGCTGCGACAGCGAATCAATAATGCTCGACGACTTGGCACCTTGGAATTATCCGTTCCATACTAAGAAAAGGAGATATTAGACAGTGTAGCAATTGTAGAAGAATAAAGTTGATGAGTACAATCTATAAGATATTCTCCGCAATCTTACTAGGCGGGATAGCCCATTCGCCCAAAAAAAATTATTGACCCAACCCAGACGTGTTGTACTTGACGGCTTTAAAGTTGCTTATGATAGCATAATCAGGACGAGACACTATACGAGGTCTGTTCAAAAAGTATCGCGAATTTTGAATTTCCGCGGTTTACGTATATTCGATTTTCGATTTTTTGTGACGTTATGTTGGCGGCATCCGTGAACAACGGTCGATGATCTTTTAATCCGTTGAACTGTTCAAGGCAAATTAGAAGCCTGTCACGAGAAGCAGACACTTTCAACTTTACTCCTAATGACGTTTTCCAATTTGGATGTGGAAGGGAAGTTTCGAAAACGAGGGGGACGATGGATGAATTGCGTTCAGGGTGACCTAGGGGGAGATGCAAATGTTTTTGATCAAAGTGTAGAATGGGTAATTTGGAGGGCATAGGTTTTTGTAAATAAAATTTAGGCGAGCTTTCTGAAGATAGAAAAAGATAGGTGCTCGACCAGTTTCTATCTGATTAAGTCTGTCCAGCTTCTAGCATACGCCGACGACATTGACATTATGTGTCCGATATCAGAAAGAGTATATTAAGAGGCCTTTGAACTGCGACGAAAAATCTTGGGCTTGTACATAAATGAAGGCACTACAAAGTACATGGTTGCTGCGTCGGCGTCGAAGACAAGAATATTCCCCCCCTAAATGAAGTTGAATACAAATAGAAAGGCTTTGAAAGAGTTAAAACATTTTCCTATTTGGGGTCAAGAGTCTAAGCCGATAACAATTTGGAGGAAGAAATTTACTCCCTGCTGCTGGTTCAGTCAGTCTAAATTATTTCGCTCGAAAATTGGGACAATAGCATTGAAGCTACTAGTCTTCACGTATTCTTTGAAAACTTGGGTTCTCAGCAAAAACCATTACGAACTCTTGTCCGCGTTCGAGAGGAGGATCCGCCAAAGAATATCCCCCCCTCCCCCCTAAATGAAGTTGAACGATTCCATAGCCTATTTAACGATGAGATCCTGGAGCGTTACCATGACCGCCTGGTTGTGGATGAAACAACAAGACGAGGTAGCCCCCAAGCAAAAAACATGCTCGAAGTATCTAAGTGGAACACTGTGCCACTTAGCTGAGACTTCTGGAGTTCTTTAATTCAGCAGGCCTAGAATGTGACTTCTGATTCTTTATAAAGATTTGATTTTTTTTTTTGAGGAAGTAATTTTTTTTGCTTTTTCACAAAAAAATTCTACTTTTTTTAATAAAATCCAGCAACAACAAAAAATATGAATTTATTTTTGAGTTATTAAAAAATAAAGTTATTTTTTTCCAAAGCTAAAATTAGAAATTATTATAAGTCCAAATTTGACTTTTTATCAATATTTTTTGGTTTTAAACATTAATGGCTCTTGCACGATCGTTTCTAAATTATTTGTTTTAGGACGATGACTCTTCGAACACCTTTTTTACACTCCAAATAGTTTCAATAATTCCATATTTATTTTTTTCATAATTTACCGGAATTTTTCTCATAAATTAATGGTGAAATATTATCAATCGATGATTACAAAGAAATCATTATAAAATATATTTTGAAATATAAAAAATAATATAATTAATTATATAAATTTAAAAAACAAAAACTCAGAATAAATAAATCGAAAGAAAGAAATTTTTTCCCATTCGTTCTGTAGCATTTTGTTAAATGATAATACCTGTTTTTAATTAATTTTTATTTTGTTCTTTTCAAAAATTGTTAATTTATCATTAAAGATTTTTAATAAAATCAATTGGTTTTTTTTTTTTTTTTTTAAATAAATAATAAAAAAAATATTTTTTTAAAAATTAATTTAAAAGAAAAGAAGAAGAAAAAAAAGCAAAAGTTGCTGCAGATACAAAAATGGCGCCAAGTCGAAGGTTTGTTGACATTTACCACGCTAGCGTGCGCTGGAGTTTATCGTTTATAGAGTAAGATGGACTAAGGTAGTAGGCAGAGGAAATATGAGAAAGAGAGTTGGTGACATTCACCAACAAAAATATTATTTTTCATATTAACGCGTTAATTGAAAACTTGATTTTTGATCAAATGTTTTTTTTAATCTTTACTAAATAAACTAAAAGAAAAAATATTTTGAAATGTCACAAAAAGAGAGAATCAAAAACAAACAAGGAAATTCTCTTGTCCTTTTCCCAAAAAAATGTAAAGAAAGAACATAGAAATTGTTGCATTTCTGTCTCTCAAAACAGATGATAAATCTCAACGACAACAAATGGCACGAACAGTGTAAAATTCTCTCTCTGTGGGCGGGCAGTCGTAGTTATTCTTGGTGGATTTTAATAATCCGAACCGATCTTTTGTGATCTTACCCTCTTGCAATTATGTTTGCTTACGCATTATTTGGTGTGCACAGGATTAGTTGGGCATGCATAGGCCTAAGTATGCTAAGATGTGTGCGGATATGGGCATTCGTAAAATTTTGTGACGCCGACGATTGCGTGTAAACGACAGAGAGGGAGAGAGAAAAAAAAAAGCCAATATGATCGAGATGAGTTGTGAGAATATTTCCCTTTTATCTCCTCTGTTGCTCTCTGGCCGAATTATGTTAATTTACAAACTGAAATTCCAAAAATAACAAACGACTCTCATTTCGTTGCTCTTTCCCACTTTACAAAAAAAAATTGATAATAATTAATATAAATGCGAACAAACGGAGAAAAAAAAACATTGTGTCTTTTTCTCTTCTTATTTCATATTTTATTATAATAGAAGGAAAAACAACAACAGTACAGCATTTTTTTTTTGTTCTGGTCTCTTTCATCTTTTACAGAACGTTTCGATTTTCTTATGCCTTTTCTTTCTTACATTATGGACATATCGGCAATTTATCATTTTATTCTGTACGCATACGCACGCATATTTCTACACTATATGCTCCCATAGAAGTGTAGATGTATAAAAATGTGAGAACATTGATGATTATTTACATTATTTTTCTTTTGCCCTTTTTGTGTCCCTTTCCTACTTGGCTCATCTTTATAAAACTACTCTTTTCGGTCTTTTCTTTCTTTCTGTTTGTAATATTGAATATTTTTTAATTGGTTTTTTTTTTGTTAGTTATTTTATATTTTTTCTATTGTAAATTTATTATTTTATTTTTATCATACACATGCACAAGTTTTTGTTCGCTTACGTGTGTCGTCAATTTCTGTGTTACTGTTTATATGTAAATTATTTATTCATTATGTTAGGTATGGAAGAGTCGCGCTGGCGAGGGAGATGGATGGATGTATGGATGGGTTGGTGATATTAATTGAGAAAGTTTATTACTAACGTGTACATGCGTACGTGTACATACACATATGTATAGATTGGATTGTTTTTTTTTTCTTCTGCCTTTCTCCCTCTTTCACACGCTTCTATCGCTTGTAATTAAATCCCATAATAAACATTTTATTATTAATTCGAATATTAAACACATGCACACAGGCACACATGGATTTGTTTCTTTCGCTCCTATTATTATTATTATTATTATTATTATAATCTTTTGCCCTCTTTTTCCCTTTAACCCGCTAAATTTAAATAAATATTCCATTATAAAAATATACACTTTTCCTATAAAATAAAAAATATAATTTCAAAAGACACATGGGAATGCATAAAATTACAATATTTGTGTTTGCAATGGGGAAAAGATCTTAAATAATAATAATAATTAATAAATAAATTATGTCATTGAAAAGTTCTGTGCACTTTTGTTTATTTTTCTCTTTTTAACACGTGTAAGTTCAGTAGGTATTTGAGTGTTGTGTGCTCTGTTTCGGTCCACCTTTTTCTTTACCGAATGCACTACTGTCAAAGAGAGTGAGAGAGAAATGAGTCCTATGCTTCTCTTACTGTGCTGGCTAATGCAATAGTACAAATTACAATTGATTGATTGGAAGGGAGGGGGAAGGGGAGGTCGATTTAGTGTTTGAATATTGAATAAAGTTGCTATAAAAAACGGAGCAACATTGGAGAAAACTGTTTATTTTGTTTTTGCTTCTAAAAAAATTAATTTTATATTTTTAAAACAATAATCGTAGAGCTTAAAATTATCAACAAAATGAGTTTAAAGCAAGCGGCAACAAAAAAACACACCCCCCGCCCCCCTATACCCGAACCAATTAATCAAAAAAAAATTATTGACCATAGTAGCTACAAGCTTAGATTATACATAGAAGAACTGCATAGGCCTCTACACAAAAAATCTCTCCAAATTTTTTTGAGACCACATTTGTAAGAACACACACAATTTTGTAAAATAACCTTTTACGAAACACTTCATATTCTGAAATAAAAACTGCCTATTTACTGTTATGGAGAGTAAAAATATTTATGCAAATACTTACTTTATGGTAAACTATTTAAAATTTAATAAAACCGCACTTGAACTTTCATTACGGCATAAAAGTTAACAGAAATATAGAAGCATTTTCGGTATGCTACTTACCACTTTCATGGAGAATGGCGTTTTTTAAAACCCTCCGAAAGTGTACAAAATTGAGACGATTGATATTTACAAAATAAATAACAAACCTAAAATACAATTGCATTTGAAAAAAAAAAATCTTGCCTTTTATCATGTTTAAATTATATTTTTGCTTAGAATAAGTGAGTTAAAATGAATATTCAATGAAATTTCTATTACGAAAGCTAAATGTCAGTGGGTGTCATGTGCACATAAAAAAATCTACACAAAAGTATGCAAGCAGTACCAAATTTCTGGTTTAATTACCGCTTTTGCAATAATTAAACCAGAAATTTGCGTAAATTCAAAATTCGCGATACTTTTTGAACGAGGTCTGTTCAAAAAGTATCACGAATTTTGAATTTCCGTGGGTTACGTATATTCGATTTCCGATTTTTTTTGTGACATTATATTGGTACCCATGTCTCTAACTTATGCCGACAAGTTCGACCATTTTTAATATTCAGTTAATTTTTGACAGCTGCTTTGCTTGCACGTGTTTTGGCTCGTCTTCGATTTTTGCTGAATTTTGACCAAAAACAGCATCGCATTAACATTGCTAAGGAGCTGTTGGACTCTGTCCGCGACGACCCAAATTTGCTCCAGAGGGTCATAACTGGTGACGGTTCATGTGTTTATGGTTATGACGTGGAAACCAAAGCTCAATCATCGCAATGGAAGCTGTCGCACGAGCCAAGACCGAAAAAAGCGACAAGTTCGGTTCTGCACAGTTTTCTGCGATTGTAAGAGCGTGGTGCTCATGAGTTCTTGCCACAGGGTAGAACGGTCAATAAGGAATATTACCTGGAAGTTATGCCCGGATTTGTGGAAGAACGCCCGGATTTGTGGAAGAACAAAAATTGGCTTTTGCACCATGATAACGCCCCTGCTCACGCATCGTTGCTTGTGCGCGAATTTTTGGCCAAAAACAACATACTAATAATGCCGCAGCCACAGTATTCCCCAGATCTGGCCCCCTATGACTTTTTCTTGTTCCCGAAACTGAAGAGCCCCATGAAAGGACGACGCTACGCTTCGAATTGAGGAGATAAAGACGGCATCTAAAGAGGAGCTGAACAAGATCATAAAAAATGATTTTTTGAAGTGCTTCGAGGATTGGAAAAAACATTGGCATAAGTGTATAATATCTGGTGGGGATTACTTTGAAGGGGAGACAAAATAGATATTCAAAATAGAAAAAAAAACACAAAATTCGCGAAACTTTTTGAACAGACGTCGTACATATACGAAAATCTGACGTTAGGGCCTATCCAGTTCTTCTTTTATCTAAGGCTACAACAAGTCAGAAATTATCGCCAATAGTTCCTATTCAACATCAACAGAACAATTGTATGGCAGCACAATCGATAGAATGACGTGCACTAATGACACGGTTTCGACTGCGATTACGATTTCGGTTGTGATTGCGATGACGATGGCGACTTTAATAACGCAGCAGCAGAAAAATAATAATAATAATAAAAATAATAGCAAAATACTCACTCCTCGTCAAAATGATCAAATAACAAAGAGAAAAATTACAAAAAAAAACGCCAAGAACGAGAAGAGCGAACGAATGATTTGGGGTGGGCTGGCCAATTGGCGGCGTGAAGTAATACCAGCCGAAGTGCACATTGGAATGCGTGCAGCCGTAAAAGAATTTTTTGTGTGTGTGTATATTTTTGTATAATAGCCACAATGGTAGTGGTAGTTGTAATAGTAATAATAACGATCTTCATAATAGCTGGAAACAAAGAAAAAAGAGAGAAAGAAAAGAAAGAAAATATATTAAATAGTAAAAATAGTGTATAATAAAAGGGAAAAACTCCTATTATGGGTATGTACGGCTATATTATAGATTGTATGGAGAAATAATAATAATAATAATAAAAAAAAAAATTGTAATCATTTGTTGGGGAGGGGGTGGGGTGATAGAAACGATGCACAAGGAGACAATATTTCCATCTCATGACATGAACGAATATGGCCTTTAGAAAGAGATAAAAAACAGACAAGGGAGATACGAGCTAATCGAGAGAAGACTTGGAGCGATTTTCACAGGGAAGGAAGAAAACTAACCCCCTTTTTTTTGGGTTAAATTTCTGGCATTTTATTCTACCCCCAAAAGTGCAAATATTATTTTTAGTTTTTATCTGCAATTATTTTGACGATCTGTTTTTGCTCCGCGAAAACTAAAAATTTTTCCTTCGATTGGATTTATGCTATTTTATTTTTTGCTTGTTTAACCACCCCACTCTTCCAACCCCCCCTTTAAAAAAAAATTATTCTTTTGTACTTAGATAAATACGTACCCATTGAAGATAGCAATCAATCCATCAAACCACCACCACTTCTTGTTCGGATCATCTGGCTATGTGAAGAGGGAACGATGGAGCCTATCATCATCATCAACAACAGTAAAATAATTATTGTGTCGATGACAGTGGATTTGCATCATTATTAAAGATATCACCGTCATAATCGATTGTATTTCGAAAAAAACCCCATCATCCCCCCCTTCCCTACTGGACTGGCAATGAAATCATCGTCATCGATGCAAAAATTAACTCTTACCGAATTGATTTGAACGTGAATCATCATCACTGTCTCTCTATTTCTCTCTCTCTCTCTCTCTGTTTACCCCCAATCCCCACCGCGTCAATTTACCTCTTTTCAAGGACAAGTAAAACTGCACTTCATAACCTAATTCAGGCTGCACCCCTTCAGATTGTAGTGACACCAGCCGACAACACAAGAACGAGATTCTGATAAGTGTGTGTGGGTTTGGCTAAGGGGTTGGTTGTTAAGGGTGGTGAAATCGAATTTAAATGAAGCAGAATCCGTTATTCCTATTAGAATTTCGATTCTTATCTCGATTTTTCTGCTATTTTTATTATTATTCTTGTTGTTTTATTTTTCCTTTTTTTTTTGTTCGTATTTCAATTATTCAAGAGTCCTCGAAGTGAACGACATTCGAAATAATATGCGCTGGATTCTGAAACATTGAGAAATTTTCAAACTGCATTCTTGACTTCTTTATTATCTAAATCAACTAACTTCCTCGTGTTCAAGCTTCTCCGGTTCGCCTGTAGCCCCCTCCACCCCTCCTCCATTCTATTCTAACAAAAATAAATCGACTTCAAAATGAACTGAAAAATAAAATTGCAAATTCGTTCTATCCATTCTTTTATTGGAGCAGAATAGGGGGGAAGGCTGCTAATAGATCTGTTTTAATCGTTTACAGTAAAAAGAATCAAATATGAACCAGTCAAAAATAACCCCCCAATCCAACTAGGCAGCCATTTTAGTTCAAATTCAAATCTAATAAAAAAGAGATTGGCTCACGTGAAAATTGTTGAGCAAAAATTGTCATGTGCCAAGGGAAGACCTTAGAAAGCGTACATCATGGATAACTGAATAACGAAGTAGGTTAGCAAAAGGGCGGTGTTGATACTCGCCGCACCCTTAATTTTAGCCAAAGACGAGGGTGGATTGTCAGTTGATTCTGATCCCCAGTAATCCCAGAGTCTCATTCGAATTTCTCTTTTATTATCCGTGGCAGCTTTAAGGAATTCTCTAAGAAAATCTTTACACGGAATATTATCGGTTTTGTTGAGAATATTATCAATGGCATAGATTGTGCAGGGGGGGTGGGAGTGTAAACAATATAAAAGAGGGTCAAGAAAATGAAGAGTGCCGTGTTTATTTGTTTCTCATGCGAAAAATATGAATTCACCCAGAAAAGTCATCACGAATGCACATTCCTAATGGCATAATAGAAAGTTTGCGTCTAGAAAAATATAGGGGAAGTTAGCGGTTGCTGCAAACGATGATGGGTACAGTTTTGATTGTTGCGGGCGGGGAGGAATCCCTTTGAGAGCGACGTCCTAAGTGTGCGCGGACGTTGAAAGTGATTTCGTTTTGATCGCATTTTTTTGCTGGAACTATGACGAATGTGGGGTGTGAGTGCCCAAAAGGAGTATGCATTTCTTTAGTAACATTTTATCATTCCATGGGAATTTTTAGCAGTTTTACATTTGCCCAAAATAGGAGAAATTTTCTAAAAACCCAAAAATGGAAGACATTTTTAACAACCGCAAAAAAAACAAATTTTTTTAAATAAGCCCCAAAAAAATATAAAAATTTGAAATTGTTCTCAACTAAAGAAAAAGAAAACGAAATTTTCAAATTGTTCGAAAAAAACGCAAAAAAATTGTCAAAAAATCCGAAAAATCAAGAAAACCGAAAATTTCAAATTGTGCAAAAATAAAAATGTTTGTTGAGCAAGAAAGGGAAATTTTCGATGTACAAAAAAAGGAATTTCCCCCAAAACAATTTTTTTTACATGTGAACAAAAAGGAAAATTCCGAAAAAAAAGAAGGGCAATTTTCCGGTTTCTAAAAATAAGTTATTTTTGCATTGACCGTAAAATTGACAAAATTACGACATTAACCAAGAAAATCGAAATTTTCAAATTGACCAAAAATAAAAATGTTCGATGAGCAAAAAGGGAAATTTTCGATTGAACATCGAAAGGAAAATGAATTTCCCTCAAAACAAATTTTTTTTAAATGTGAAAAAAGGAAATTTCCGAAAAAAGGAAAAATGTTTAATATGACCTCAAAAAGAGAAATTTTCTTAATCGAGCATAAAAGAAGGGAAATTTTCCGGTTTCCAAAAAATAAGTTATTTTTGCATTGATAAAAAAATTGATAAAGTTACGACGTTAAACAAGAAAACCGAAAATTTCAAATTGAGCAAAATCAAAAATGTTCGATGAGCAAAAAGAGAAATTTTCGATGTTCAAAAAAATGAATTTCCCTCAAAACAAATTTTTTTTAAATGTGAAAAGGAAATATTCGAAAAAAGGAAATTTTTTCAATATAACCTAAAAAAGTGAACATTTTCCAAATCGAGCACAAAAGAAGTACAATTTTCCCGTTTCTAAAAATAAGTAATTTTTGCGTTGACCAAAAAATTGACAAAATTACGACATTAACCAAGAAAATAGAAATTTTCAAATTGACCAAAAATAAAAATGTTCGATGAGCAAAAAGGGAAATTTTCGATGTTCAAAAAAATGAATTTCCCTCAAAACAATTTTTTTTTAAATGTGAAAAAAGGAAATTTCCGAAAAAGGAAAATTTTTTAATATGACCTGAAAAAGTGAAATTTTCTAAATCGAGCATAAAAGAAGGGAAATTTGCCGGTTTCCAAAAAATAAGTTATTTTTGCATTGACCAAAAAATTGACCAAATTACGACGTTAAACAAGAAAACCGATAATTTCAAATTGAGCAAAATCAAAAATGTTCGATGAGCAAAAAGGGAAATTTTCGATGTTCAAAAAAATGAATTTACCTCAAAAAATTTTTTTTTAAAATGTGAAAAAAAGGAAATATTCGAAAAAATGAAAAATTGTCAATATAACCTAAAAAAGTGAACATTTTCCCGTTTCTAAAAATAAGTAATTTTTGCGTTGACCAAAAAATTGACAAAATTACGACATTAACCAAGAAAATAGAAATTTTCAAATTGACCAAAAATAAAAATGTTCAATCAAGAAAAAGGGAAATTTTCGATGTTCACAAAAAATGAATTTCCCTCAAAACAATTTTTTTTGAAATATGAAAAAAGGAAATTTCCGAAAAAAGGAAAATTTTTTAATATGACCTCAAAAAGTGAAATTTTCTAAATCGAGCATAAAAGAAGGGAAATTTTCCGGTTTCCAAAAAATAAGTTATTTTTGCATTGACCAAAAAATTGACAAAATTACGACGTTAAACAAAAAACCGAAAATTTCAAAATGAGCAAAATCAAAAAGGGAAATTTTCGATGTTCAAAATAATGAATTTCCCTCAAAACAAATTTTTTTTAAATGTGACAAAAGGAAATTTCCGAAAAAAGGAAAATTGTTCAATTCTGGCACAAAAGAAGGGCAATTTTTAGCTCACCGAAAAGAAAAAGAAAAAAAACACAAAATTCCACTTAATTAATTGTAAATAAAAAAAAATGAAGATAATCTCACATAACAAATATTTTTTATGCTTGCGTAGGATGATAAATTTTTTTTTCTTCTACCTGAATGCAAGTGTGCCGGTACAATGACAGAAAAAACACTAACCTAAAAAACCGCTAATTGAATTGGGATTGATTCATAAAAAATAGGGAATAAAATGGTTCACATACTTTCCCCTGACGTCTTCAAACACATACGTAAATTCGATTCGGTAATTTTTGATTACTCAAAATGTGCATTTCTTACTCAAAATAATGACAAAAAAAGATTTTCGCTTCTCTTTCTCTCTATCTCTCTAGTTTGCTTTTCGTTAATACTTTTCCGCTAGTTTTTTTTTGAGTTTTTTCTTCATTATAAATAATTTATTTATTTAAAGTCAGGAGAGAAATATGAAAATGGGAAAGAGAAAAAAGGAAAGGAATTTGTTGCCAAACAGAGAAAATGATTAAGGACTTTTCATAACGAATGGAGGAACGACGGATTAAGAACAAAAAATAAAGAAAATCAAATCAATTCGATTCTGTTGCTTAGACTGTGTCACGTTGTTTTTGGAGTTTTTGTTGTTGCTTGTTGTGTTCGGTGCAAAAAAGGAGGAGGGTAGTTAATCATTGTGGTTTGCGGTGATACTGCAATCGTGCCAGAGTCATTGTAGTCGCGCATTTTCCTAGTCAGTATGTCAGTGCCAGCACCAGTTACTCAGGCAGGCATCAGAACAGTGCAGTTAGTCAGTCAGTCAGTCAGTCAGTCAGTTAGGGAAAAACACAAGTTTTTCGTCGCAACGGTGAAAAGGTACGGATTTCGGCAACGATAGATAGAGCAGCTGTCTGCATGGACAGCGGGGTAAGGATAATGTAAATCAGTCGGTCCCAGTCTCACTGATATAAAGCGCGCGCGGCAGGCACTCCATTCCGTTTCTCTCTCTGTCTCTCTCTCTCTCCCTCACCCACAACTCAAAAGTCTATATTGAATGAAAATAATAAATTATAAATAATTCTTGACGTTTCTTAGTATTAAACCATATAATTTTATTAGGGGAGGAAGAAAACTTCATAAATGCATAACAATATATATGCGAACATGTGTGTGTGTGTGTGTGTGTGTGTTTGACGACTGCCTGTTTGTACGACCGAATGTTGAACGTAAACGGAATAACTTGGTTCACCATCGTGGTAGATGAGCGAAAAGGAGAGACGAATAACGCGACGCCACAGAGTATGAGATGAGGATGTATAGAAACGAAGACGCTGTCGCAGAAGGAGCAGACGAGGAAAATGTTTTTGAGGGAACACAAACTTGAACGTACGTACGTAACGTAAATTGTTTGTTATTATGTGTGTGTGTGTGTATCCCTTTTTTTCTACCGAGCACCCGACACCCTAAATGTCTCGTCTCTTGCTTTCATCCAGAGCCATTAATATAATATAAAATAATATCCAAGAATAATTTCTACATATTTTATTATATCATATATTAAATATTTTAATCGAATGGCGTACATTTATTAAAGTATTTGAACAAACACACACACACAAACACAGTC
Source organism: Atherix ibis (assembly GCA_958298945.1). Taxonomy (NCBI): domain Eukaryota; kingdom Metazoa; phylum Arthropoda; class Insecta; order Diptera; family Athericidae; genus Atherix; species Atherix ibis. The sequence goes on from OY282606.1 coordinate 121,474,907, forward strand.
AAACACGTGAATATGCGGTGGCTACACGTAGTAAGAGTCGGTCGGTTTCTTCCCATTTTTCTGTTTTTTTTTTTTTTTTTTTGGTACGATGTATTAATGGAAGTGTGTGTGTTTGGATGTGCATTTAAATAATGGTAATAACAACAATGCTCTGACTGCCTTAAGAATAATATAATAATTTTGAATATTGATAATGGGTTTTTGTACAATAGCGGATGTGCGATAGTGTGTGTATTGTTGCGTTTGTGTATATAGATAGATTTGCGAAAGAGAGAAGAAAGGGTGCCCGATAAGAAGATGAAATTATTAAAGTTGAAATGATAGTAGATATTAGGAAAGTTATGTGTTAGTAGGAAGTGATGAGGGTGGTTTGGTTTTTGTGTGGTGTTTTGCAGCTTCGGGTGGTGGGAAATGTTCAGCTTCGGGTGAGGTCATAATGTAATAGAGGAGCAAATAAAAGGTTAGATGTTTTTTTTTCTTTGGCAGAACATTTTGTGTAAGAGTGAATAGCGGGGGGGAAGGGGGAGGGAGGGTATAATTGCCAAAATATTATTGAATAGGGTTTCTGAAGGGAGAATTTTTTTGTAGGTGGTGGTTTTAGAATGAATATTATTGTTGTTGGTGGAGCTGTACAGTTGGGGGGATGTGTTGGAGATGCCCCAAGTGTGAGTTAGAAGAAGCCCAGAGATCAAGAAAATTGTCTTTCGGTATTCTGGTTCTTACAAGTGTTTGCTGGTCGAGTTAACGGCACAGCAACAGCGACCGCAATAACAGTCGAAATTGGGCGAAGCGTAGCGCACTAGTCGCGCAGCAGCAGTAATACAGCCACTTACGTTGAGAGATTCGTCCCATTCCACTGCCGCAAATATCCAAAACGAATGCATTGTCGGTAAGTATTGGGTTTGGCAACTAAGTGAATAAGAAGAAAAATTCAAAATTTTTACTTAAAATTATAATTTTATTCAATTAGGTATTGTCCGTTTTTGTCGATCTTTCAGGTAGTGTCATAATTTCGTGTTCGTAAAACTTATTATTTTTGCTAGCAAAAAAAAACTAAATTAAATGTGATTTTTACATCGTCTCAGCGTCATTAAAAATTTTACCATTTAAGGAGTTCTGCATGGAACGAAATAAATGGTAATCTGATGGCGCTAGGACAGGGCTATATGGTGGATCCCAACCTAATTCCAATAATTTTTGGCGAGTGACCAAAGGTGTGTGCCGCTTTGAATTGTCATGCTGGAAAAACAGCACCCTTACGATTTGCAATTCTAGCCGCTTTTTTTGAACTGCATTGCTCAGTTTGACGAGTTGTTGAACGTACACAGTGGAATTAATCGTCTCAGCTTTTGATGTCATCAACCAATTTTGACACTGCCTTTCTTTCAAGGCTTAATTCCCATATACGGCGCATAACTTCTTGTGTACGGGCGATGCGTTCTTGCCTTTTCGGAAATAATACTTGTCCTTCCATTTTTTAATTTGGATGAAAACAAAACTAAATATAGCTAAACGATACAATTTTTTACTAAATTAAATGCGGAAGTCCAAACAACAAGAAAACAATATAGGTTAGGTGCTTTGAACATGTTGACATAACAAAAGAATGACAAAATCCGCAATCACTTAGTTGCCAACCCAATACAAGAAGGGCGACGGATTTTTAACAGATACCGAAACCTAAGCAGCATTGGCACTCGTAAGTGAGAACATGCATGCATTCAGGAACGCGCGTTGACGTACGTAAATTTAGATGCGAGCAAATGGTATCGTCGCCGTTGCTGTTCGAATGGCGTATGTTTGCAGTGAACACGCACAATATTCCTTGCATTATCTTCCGTTAAGGCCAGATCTGTCGGTCATCTGCGCGGTATTGACGTACGTGCTAACGTAGAGCAGTAAGCGAATTTGTTGATGGTGTTTTTTTAAAAAAAAAATATTTTTCTATGGAGAAATAATATTGTATGCGTTTACGTACGTGTATATCAGTATGCTATAAAATAATAAAAGAAGAAAAAAACTTCCACACGATATTTAATGGCATCTGAATTCACAAACACATCCAAACATAATTACAGATGGCAATAAAAAAATATATTGTATATAAATAAAAAAAAAGAAGATAGAATCCATAATAAATATAATTATTATATTTTATTCCATTTTTGATGCTAACATATAATTTTGCTCTTTTATCGTTATTATTATTTTCTATGTAGATGTGTTTGTATGCACTACCAGAGCATGTAGATTAATTCGTGTTTCATTCGAGAATAGATCATAAAAATTGTATAATTTTTTATGGCTTTATTACACCAACCACACACACACACACACACACACACACACCGTGTCACGGCCATTGCATCGAACAAACCCCTCTGCCAATCCCTTAACTCAAACCGTAACGCAACATCAAGCCAGAAACCTTTAGCTTATTTTATAAGAAAACAATTTATTTTTAAGGATTTTTCCTTTTTATTTTTTTCACATATTAAATATAGGTTTTTGTGTGTGTGTGTGTGTGTGTGTATGAGTATGTTCTTAAGAAATTGTCCTTAGTCAGATGGGCAAATGGCACACAATTGTTGTTGAAAAAAAGACAGCACCAAAAATATTGGAGGCTGCAATTTTGAATTTCCGCGGTTTACGTATATTCAATTTTCGATTTTTTTGTGGCGTTATGTTCGTACTCATGTCTCTCACGTATGCCGACCAGTTCGGCCATTTTAAATGTTCACTTAATTTTTGACAGCTGCTTTGCTTGCACGTGTTTTGGCTCGTCTTCGGTTGTTGCTCAATCTCGATTAAAAATAGCATCGCATTAACATTGCTATAGAGCTGTTGGACCCAAATTTTCTCTAGAGGGTCATAACTGGTGAAAAATCATGGGTTTATAGTTATGACGTGGAAACCAAAGCCCAATCATCCCAATGGAAGCTGCCGCACGAGCCAAGACCGTAAAAAGCGCGTCAAGTTCGGTCGAATGTGAAGGTTTTGCTTACAGTTTTCTTCTATTGCAGGGGCGTGGTGCATCATGAGTTCTTGCCACAGGGTAGAACGGTCAATAAGGAATATTACCTGCAAGTTATGGACAAGTTGCGCGAAGCAATCCCCCAGAAACGCCCGGATTTGTGGAAGAACAAAAATTGGCTTTTGCACCATGAAAACGCCCCTGCTCAAGCATCGTTGCTTGTGCGCGAATTTTTGGCCAAAAACAACACACTATACGTAATAATGCCGCAGCCACCGTCTTTCCCAGATCTGGCCCCCTGTGACTTTTTCTTGTTCCCGAAACTGAAGAGCCCTATGAAAGGACTACGCTACGCTACGATTGATGAGATAAAGACGGCATCGAAAGAGAAGCTGAACAAAATCTCAAAAAATCATTTTTTTCTTTGACTGACTCAATTTGGGGAACTTTTTTTTTTTACAAGTTTCCAACATTTTCTATTCAAAATTGTAATGAAATTTCAATTAAAAAGGAAAGGGAAAAAAATGCATTTGTTCGTAAAACTATTTTTAAATAATAAAGTTTCGAAGAGGTTGTTAGGTTAGAATTCTTTAGAATAGCAGAAAATTCCTTTTTAAATAAAGAAGCCTGAATGTAGGGAAAAGTCAAATTAAAAAAAAATCTCCCACGTTTTGATGAGTGGACATCGGTTAGCACTGCTCCCTGCTAGGCGACCAGATAAGAGGTCCGCGCCCAGTTTTATCGATCAATTAATTTAGTTAACATTTTATTTATGGACAAAATCAACACCCCATAATGGCTAAGTAAATAGGATTCACCTAGAATTGTTGGGTAAGTCGTACGGGGATTGGTAGTATTGATAGTTTGGGGTTACTTGGGATTATGAGTGGTAATCGATTGTGTTTTTATCCGCTCGTGAGGGGCCTAAATTGCGCTGATCCCTTCCACCTGTTCACCTGATATTGGTTGCGCGATGTTAAACTAAAACGCAAGCATGGGAGAGCAGGTCATTTGGAAGAAATGAATTGTTGATAATTCAGGTCAGAGTCTACCAGGTGTATAAGCTTACATCCGCATATACACCTGGTAGGTATGACTGTTTGGTCATAGATGGCGTGAGTGAGCGTATTAAGCTACCATGGGCGTCCCATACTTTTTTTTATGAGTTTGACATCTGTCAACATTAATCAGCGCACATTGTCAGTAATTTCGGTAATCATGTCTAGTTTTGTGCCAGAAAAAGAATATATGCGTGAAGCTCTGCTTTTCTGCTTGAATTTGAAGAAATCGTCTGCCGAAACGCATCGAATGCTTATGGAGGCATATGGTGACAGTGCTTTATCGGAAACAACGTGCCGAGATTGGTTTCGTCGGTTCAAAGATGGCAATTTTTGAAGAAGCGTGAAAATCGGCCTGGGAAGGTTGAGGACCATCAATTGCAGGCTCTTTTGGACAAAGAAGATACCCAATCGCAAAAAATGCTCGCGGAGCAATTAGGTGTTCCTGAGCCGGCCATTTCCATGCGTCTACGTGCCATGGGGAAGATTGAAAAGATCGGAAAATGGGTGCCGCATGAATTGAACGACAGGCAGATGGAGCGACGCTAAAACACATGTGAAATCTTGCCCGCCAGACAAAAAAGAAAGTCATTTCTGCATCGGATTGTGACAGGCGATGAAAATTGGATCTATTTCGAGAATCCTTAACGCTAGAAATCGTGGGTTGATCCCGGCCAACCATCAACATTTTCCCCAAGACCAAATCGCTTCTGACGGAAGACGATGCTGTGCGTTTGGTGGGATCAGGAGGGTATTGTCTACTATGAGATGTTGAAACCTGGTGAAACTGTCAATGCCAACCGCTACCACCAAAAACTGATCAAATTGTACCATGCTCTGCGTAAAAAAAGGACGGATTATCAACAAAGACATGACAAGCTGATTTTCCTCCACGACAACGCACCATCACACACGTCAGAAATGATCCGAAACTACTTGGAGACACTCAACTGGGAGGTACTACCCCACCCCGCTTATTCACCAGATCTGACCCCTTCCGATTACCACCTGTTTTCGTGGATGGGCCACGCGCTCGCTGAGCAGCACTTCGATTCTTACGAAGACGTCCGAAAATGGCTTGATGAGTGGTTTAACTCGAAAGAGAGTGGTTTTTTTAGCGTGGTATCCGCAAATTACCCGAGAGATGGAAAAAATGTGTAGCTAGGCGAGGGCAAATATTTTGAATAAATTTGTTTTTGCTTTCTTTTTTTTAATGAAAACCAGCAGATTTAAGCTTATACACCCTGTATTATTACTAAAAACAAACAGCCGGGGACAAATGACCTGCTTGGCACTTGTCTTATCTTCACAAAACGATATTTTCTGCCCCAATGTCTGCCCCCAACCACTCGTATTTGGATTTACTTGTGTTTGCCCGCGAATTTAATATGCAGTCAATTGCATTTCTCTTTCCAAGCATCCATTTACTTGAAGATGAGTTATTTCGTATTACTTTCATCAAAGATAGGCTAGAGGACGATAAACTGCACTGACTGCAGTTGAATGCATCTTTCCCCACTGAATCCTTCTTGGTCCTCACTGACCTCAGTCGGGGTTTAGCCACTTATCAGAGTTAGTCTATGACAAAAAATGATTATTATTGTGTAAAGCATACAGGATTAAGTAAAAATATTTATTTTTTTTGGTTTTTGTAATTTTATCTAAAAAGGATCATCCATGTGCTCTCTGCATGGACAATAAATATCCTATTTATGATAAAAAGAATAAAAAGGAAAACAACCAAAATAAATGAGAGAAATTATTTAAAAAGAAATAATACAAAAATCAAAATAAAGTAAAAAAGAAACACAGATCATAAAAAATTCATTAAGAAAAAACGAGGGTGAATAATACTGTACCACAAGCAGTAATTGCTTGTTGTATTCGCTCTCTCTTTTATTCTTCTGGTCTTCCATATTAGTTACTGTGTGCTTTTCAGGCAGTAGCCAATAGTAACTGTACTGTTAGTGGGCTAGATTATGTGTTTGGTTACATGTGGTTGTATTTACTTTTGGTTCTCCTCCTTTTCTGAGGAGACCGATATGATGCCGGTGGGAAACGAGGAGATGTGAAACGAGGCGGCGGGACATCTCTTTGGGAGGTGATCGTAAGATTGAATGGGAACACTTTTATGATGAGCAGAGAGACATAAAAGCAAAGTGTCAACACGACATCCACCACCACCGCAGACTCATTAACTGACTGCTGAGTGAATAGAACAACAGCACACGTCGCCTATCGTCGCATATCAGCTAGTAACAAATTTCGTTTTATCCTCTTTTGCTGCCTTTTTTTTACTATTTACTCTCTCACTTGTTAGAGAAACAAACAAAAAAACCGAACAAAACCAAAACAAAATTCAAACAAAATAAAATAAAATAGAAAAAAGATCAGAACAAATTCCGATTAAATATTCAAAACGAAATAATTTCAAAATGAAAAGCGTTTTTTTGCTTCTTTTCTTTTCTTTATAAAGTAAATGAGGACAGAATAAGAAGTGGAATAAGAAAAAAATAATTAATAAAAATCAGAAATTATGAAAAAAGAGTTTTAAGAAATAGGAAAAGGACATGGAAAATGGTGGGGGAGGGGGCGGTGGTGGTTTTTTGTTACTTCGGCCAATGCCAATGTGATTTTTGTTTGTTTATTTTTTCAAGGGACAGTTAAGATGAGGAGGAGGCAAATAATACTTGGAAAATTGTGAGGTTGGGGTAGTAAAATGGTTGACAATGGATGCTGTCGTAGTGTTTTATTACACAGTAAACACGTTAAAATAAAATAAATAATAATAATAATAAAGGAGAATAGAATGAAGAAAAAAAAGATTGAGAATAAATTTAGATTGGGAGAAAGAAAAAGAGCCACTTTACCATATATACACAAAAGGATGGAATTGACACGTTGCAATGGGTGAGTGAGCGATAGCCAGTCAATCCTGGGGCGACATGGGTGGTTGGTTCGGTTACTTACTAACAGTAAACTGCGCTGTTCCATTCAAAATTTTTAATAGCATTCTAAATAAGAAATAACATTTTGCCATCACACAATATCAACACATACATGCGAATGGATATTTATGTGAATGTGTGTTTGTGCAAGTTTATTTTCTAAGTAACACTCATTTAATATTTATACAACTCTAAATATTAAATATTATTCGAGAATGGGATCACCGTGTATATCCATCCATCCAGGCATCTTCGTTGCGTTATTGCATGTTTGCTGGTCGCGCTCAAAACTGAAGAACGAACACAAAAAATGTATATAGTGTCTGTCCTGTTGTCGGTCGTCCTTCCCTCGGCTATCCTTTTTCTGATTTGCTCAAAAATTCTTCTCCACATGCAGGCTTCAGCAAAAAAAAAAACCACCCCCTGAGGGGTCTCAGATTTCAACTCTCAAACTTACAGACAATCTGGCCAGAAGCTTTTCGGAAATGTTTCCAATTCTGCCCACCCCCATTCCGATTCCATTTCTGTCCACATCCGGTGACTATTCGTTAAAGCATAAAGGGTAGTTGGTTCTTCCTGTAAAAGTTGATCTTCGCCTTAAGGGCATCGGCGGACAGGGATAAGAAAGAAGGGGGGTTGGCAATCAAATAAAAATTTTGCAAAAAAAAGGCCTCCACATCCATCATTGGATCTTCTCAGTTTTTCTTTTTGTTATTATTTTTTTGGAGGGCTTTTTGAAAAATTCAAAAGATTTGCCATTACTTTCAAGGTACAACAACGAACAAAATTATTAATAATAAATTTAAGTGGCTGGCACAACACTATCCTTTTATAAAGTAGGAAAAGAGAAAAATATGCATTCACTCACTCACCCACCCACCCACACCCACAAAAGTCTGCCCAGCCTGCCTGCTTGTAAGTTATAAAATAATTTATTTTTGTTGATTTTTTCTGACAACTTGCATAATAGCTACTGGTCAACCCCATCTATCGGAATAATTGGTTTTTTCATCACATTGGATGCACTATAAATCGTGAAACCCAAAATGAAAAAAAAGTGCTTTTAAGGAAAAAAAATTCACAAAAATTAAAGGGCATACAAAAATTTGTCAAAAATTTAAAGAAATTACTACAAATTTCCTATCATTAAAAGAAGGTTTTTATAAAAGTACGCTCGCCCCTCTAACCCCCATACAGTCGGCTAGTGCTAACAAGAAACCAATCAAATCTAACTTTTCATCAGTGAAATGGAAGACGAGCCAAAACACCTGCAAGCAAAGCAGCTGTCAAAAATTAACTGAACATTCAAAATGGCCAAACTTCTCAGCATAAGTGAGAGATATGAGTACCAACATAACGCCATAAAAAAATCGAAAATCGAATATACGTAACCAGCGGAAATTTAAAATTCGCGATACTTTTTGAACAGACATCGCACTTTCATAAGAACATAAAAATTGACATTTCAACAAAAAAAAACCTTACCAACAACAATCCTCCACCCCCTCCTTTTCCGTTTTGCAACTTATTCTTTCTTTGGTTCTTTTTTATTTACTGTCCACATTTTTGCAATTGCAAAAGTCTTGTTTGCCGCGAATAACGAAAAAAAGAAAAAATACACCACCTCTCCAAGAAGAACGTATAAATAAATTGAAAATTTAAAATGCAACAAAATGCAAAGATATTAAAGATAAAAAAATTAAAACAAAAAAAGGTTAATTATAATAAAATGTAAACAAAAATTCAATAAAATAAATTTTCAATGCTCGTCTAGGAGCAACAATGTTGCGCTTATTAACATAATGCAACGGAATTTTTTCTCTCTCCTTCGTGTACGTTTTTTGTTGGCTTTCCTTCTTTTTTGCGTTTGCCGTTTCTGCCTTCTGTTGTTGATCGAACTCGTTCTCTCTTAATTTTGCTGTTTTCTCTTCAGCATATTTATTTGAATATAATTTTTATTGATAAAGACGATGATCGTTCTTTTGGTTGATGCACTTCGGGGGATCGGTGGCATCTTAGTTGATTGGATGCGTTGAAAAATGTATGTACATGTTGTGTTTGATGTCAACCTTGACGATGTGTTGGCGGTGGAAATACAAGAAGTGTGCATGAGGAGAGCAGCCGTATGACGGACGCTGTAGCCTGATTTGAAGCCGTCCATCCGTCCGAGCATCGACGGAACAAGTTGAGTAGATCAGGCAGTAAAAACCACCGTCGCCGCAAACCGCAAAGTTCAATCAGCGCGTGCTAATAGATCAGCAGATGAGCGGCGTACGTACTCACACCCACGTTGAGCTGTGTCTTTTTTTCTTTTCATTCATAAGAGAGGCTTATTACCATAAGTCTACCTCTTGGTGACTACCATCCACCCTCACTTGTTATACACATCCATTGTCAATGCCAACAACAACAACAACAACAAAACAGTACAAAAATTCAAAATTAATTTTTATCAATTTCACTTGATTTATTTGACATTGAATCCGTTTTTATTATTAATTTTTTCTTCTTTTTTCCTTTCGTTTTGTTTTGTTTCGTTTTGCTTTTTGCATAAATTCCCTGATATTAATTAATAAAATTATCGTTACTGGTGGTTTCTCTTCTCTCCTCTCTTGCTAAATCTTTATTTTTTTTTAAATTTAATTATTAATTTTGGATTTTTTTTTGTACAAAAACGTGTGTGTGTTTGTGGGTGCGTACGAAGACACACACTCGCACACACACGCACAAAGTTAGCCCAGTTTAATTTGGGGCCTTTTTTGTCTCTCTCTCTCTCTCTCTCGTCTAGGTTTTTTTTTTGTGTGGAAACAATTCTTTTTTCCACGTTTCAAGATTTTTTCATTGATAAGAGCAACAGTTATAATGCCTACTGACCTTGAATTGAAACCGGTCCAACGCGACCTTGACAGAAAACTGGCAGGTTATTTAGGAATTGGCAATTTTTCCGGTTCGATTTTGATAATTTTTGGGAAACTTAATATAAAAAAAGGAAAATTTGACGCCTTAAAAACTAAATGTCGCTCTTGAGGCAAATGTTGCTGTGGTTGTAGTTGCTGTCGTTTCAGTTGCCATTTTGTGGTTCAAGTTACAATTTTTGCGTTACCAGTTGCCATTTTCATAATTCCAAATACTTTTCCAATGGTCCTAGTTAATATTTTAGGGGTCCACTTGGAATTTTTGTTGTTTTAACTTAGTTTAAGTTGCCATTTTATGGTTACAGTTGCAATTTTTGAGGTTCAAGTTACCAGTTTTATAATTCAAAATACTTTTTCTGTGGTCCTAGTTGATATTTTAGGGGTCCACTTGGACTTTTTGTTGTTTCAACTTGGTTTCAGTTGCCATTTTGTGGTTCCAATTGCAATTTTTGAGGTTCCAGTTGCCATTTTTATTATTTCAAATATTTTTTCTATGGTCCTAGTTGATATTTTAGGCATCCACTTAGAATTTTTGTTGTTCCAACTTGGTTTCAGTTGCCATTTTGTGGTTACAGTTACAATTTTTGAGATTCCAGTTGTCATTTTTATTATTTCAAATACTTTTTCTATGGTCCTAGTTGATATTTTAGAGGTCTACTTGGAATTTTTGTTGTTTTAACTTGGTTTCAGTTTCAATTTTTTTATGATTGTAGTTGTTATTCTTTGAATTTTACTCCATCTGAGAATTTTTTGCCAATATTTAGGAGAAATAATTTATTAAAAGGGCACAAGTTGACTGATCCTTTCCGTTTAGCCATTATTTTTTAAATGACCGAAAACAGAATCAACAATATTTGCTGTTAGTTGTTAGTTTTTTGTTGTTTTTTTTTGTGTTTTTTGGAAACGTTCTCGCTCAAATTCGAAATTCGTAGATGACTTACACTATTTACCTTTTCGCTTAGAATAATTTCTTAGACAAAAATAAATGTTCGATTAAAAACTTCTGCTATCAATTATTAAAATATCTTTTCTCAAATAATTATTCATAAAATAATCGATTTCAAATATTGACATTTGAAAGAAAATAAATAAAAAGTGAAAACATACGCCGTTCTCTGTGTGGCAGAAACAAAACAAAATCGAAACACGTGTCGGCAAATAAAAATTTAATTTTTTTTTTTGATCAAATTTGTCTGAGTTTTAGAAAACAACCCTCCCCCCTCCTCCCCCTTATCTAGTCAGCGACAAATGCAAACAGAAAATTGGAATGATTTTTTGTTATTAACATTTTTTTGGTGGGTGTGTGTGTGTGTGTGTTGAAGGTTTTTTTTATTTTTTATTTCTTTACTTATAAATAGGCATAAAGAAAAATTGTCCAGAAATTTTTAATTCGTAATTAGTTAAAAATAAATAATGAGCAAATAAGCATAACGCTGTCAAAATAGTAATTATTTGCTAAATTTTTTTTCCGTTTGTTGTTTTTACATTGAATTGTATTTGCCTAAAAAATTGCAAATTGGAGAATTTTTCGAACAGAAATTTATTGTTAGTAAATATTATTAAAAATAAATGAAAAGAAAAAGAACGAAACGTAAAGTCAATTTGAGAATGAAACACGTGCGTGCGTTCTTGGGCGGTAACCGAAACCAGAAGGAGGAGAAGAAGTCGTCGCCATTTTTTAGTGTGACTGCAGTTGTGATTATTTTGTTCATATTTTCGAAACTCTTGATCGACATTTTTTTTTTGTTTTTTTTGTTTCGGCGATAAGGAAACATTTGTAGAGAAATTCAAGTTAAAATATAAGTCATCTAAATAATTTCTATTGCTAATTCGAAAATACGTCAGTTTCGATGGATAATTTCTAATTTGGAAAATATTTTTAATATTCTGCAATCTTAGTTTTATAGAAGCAAAAAACAAAAAATTAGAACTGAAAAAAAAACTGGCGGCCTAAAAATCGAACATTTATGTTTCCACAGGTGTCTGGCTCTGCTACGAATTACGCGTTGGGTTGGGAACAAAGACAGTTTCGACTCTATTGGGCTGGCGTTGGTATTCATAATTCCTTCTAAGCGTTAACAAATTTACACGAAAACCAATACTACTACCACAAATGACACAAACACGAAACGCAGGTTGGATATTGGGGCTGGATTATATTAGAATCCGTTCGATTCGAATTATTTTTTTCCCAAAAGCGTTTTAATTTTTGTTGCTTTTCTATGCGTTATAAAAATAAAATTGTTTTTTTTTTTAAATTTCTTGTATTTATTAATTTTCCGTTCAATTTTTGTGTTTATTTAACGATTATGCGATTATATTTACTTTAGATACGCACGTTGTCTCTGTGTTGATGATCATGAAATTTTTCCGATAATATCATTGGTGGCCGGCCACCTCTTGAATTCCCCCCATTCGATTTCGAAGACAATAAATAAAAAGAATTTTTAATTAAAATAATACTTTTTCGAGTGTATTTGTTTTTATTTATTTTTGTATAAAAAAGTTTTTATTCTATTTGCGTTTGGATAATAAGAAGAGTTCGTGTCATTGAAATTGAGTGGGGAGAGCCGTGGATTCTCTTAAAGGTAGGCGGTTGGGATATTGAAAAGAAAATAAAAAAAAGAACATTGAAAGTGTGCACAACACAAAAGTAAATATTTTTCCCGACTTTATCTTAAAAACAAAATATTATTAAAAATTATTAAAAAAATCTTACAGAAATTTTGAGGGTTTTCCAAATGTATTTTTAAGAGGAGAGAGAGAGAGAGGGAGGGAAACTGTTTATTTTGTTTTAATAATTTTTAGTTTCAAAAATTTTCTTAGAGTTAAAAAAAAGCCAATTTTTTCAGTCTGATTTTCTGAATTTTTTTCAAAGACTTCCCCATAAGAGAAAATAAAAAATTGTTCAATTTTGGGGAAAAATTTATAGAAAAAAAATAGTAAAATTTTTTATACACCAAAAGGGATGATGGGAAAAATCATCCCTTTGGTTTGTGAAAATTTTACTATTTTTTTTTCTATAATTTTTTTTTTTAAAATTAATCAATTTTTTTATTTTTTCTTATGGGGTGGTCTTTGAAAAAATTAATTAAAAGAAGCAAAATGCCTACAAAAAAAGGATAAAGTTGATTAAAATACAAAAAAAACTATATTGAAGCCAATATGGACTTAGATTATCGACAATAATTCTAAGTCCATATTGGCTTCAAATTTTGTGTTGGCATAAAATTGACGAAAAAGGCAGACTGTCTTCGATTGGAAGAAAGAGTAAAAAAGATGACACGTGGTCTGCAGAGTAGCTGGTTTGAAAAAAGAGCGAAGTTCGAAAGAAAAAGAAGAAATTAAGAGCAATCCAAGTTAGAAGAGGAAAAACTGCTCGAAATTGGATCGAAAAAACAAGGGCGCATCTGACCAACATTGTCCGAATGCCGGAATTGCATGAACGATTGAGTGAGAAGGTAAGAGAGATTGCTTCTGTTGCTACTGCAGTTGTTCTCGGAGTTGTTGAGCATCCCCTTAAGAGGTTAACTGATCCCTTTTTGAGTGCAATTGAGTGTAACAAAAATGCATGAAAAGCAACAAAAAAATATATGAAAAGAAGAGAAAGCATATTGGATGGCTGAATAGCGGGAAGAGGGGTTATTGAAAAAAATAATTATTTTAAAAAAAAAACTGCCACAAGAGATCAGCGTGCGATATTTTTTTTTATGTAAATAATTTTAACTCTCACTAATTGCCAGTTTTTGCTATTCGCCCTCTCATTTCAGGTGAGTAAACCCTTTTCGCAGCACCCTTTCGGTGATTAGAATTTACCAAGGGATGAGTGAATATGGTTGGGTTGGTTGGTGATCAGGATTTGATGCCGGGATTATATTGCATGAACGAGAGGATGAGTGCATTCAGTCCGAAGTTGTTCAAGTTGCGGATTTTCTCTGTTCAAGAGCACTCTTCACTGCGTTCTGCCACTAAAAGCCTACTTACGTAGTTGCCATTAACTTTATTAAATGCTGAGATGCGAAAGATACGCAAATCCACATGACGCTGCCGCCGTCAACACCACTTCAACATCGTATCAATCGCCCCTCCTCCTTTGCAGTCCTCCTGTTATCCTCAAATCCCATTTCAAGAGCGAGCGCATATGCAGACCAGGAACATCGATGTTACTTGAATTTGTTCACTTGTTTTGCTAAAATACTAAGCTTTGTGCGAATTCCGTCTAACAAATAATTAATAAAAAAATAGACACTCGTGCAAAAAAGAGCAAATTTTCTGTAAAAAAAAGAATAGTCGTGAACGTGGTTATTGGGACAAAAATAGTTGAATGCCTTTTAGAAGGAACATCCCTAATTGTTAGTTGGGAAAACAAATCGTCCCCGTTGAAGCTTTAAAACGCTATCATCACCTATTTTAAGAAAGTCAAAAATGTCTACAATGTTTTTAGACGTACACTGACCTACCTAATATTCCGAAAATTTGTGTATTTCTGTCTAAGAGAAATTATTTCCAAACAGTGTAAAAATAGAAAAAAAAATTCCCGAAAAGAACGCACCTGAAAAAATTTTCTTACAAATAAACCCGAATTACAAAAGTTTTTGTTGCCTTTTTTTTTACAAAAAAAAACAAAATATTTTTTTTTAATTTTTGTTATGAAAGTGAAATGTGGATGAGAGACGTGGAGAGAAGTGAGAATAGGAAGGGTGGCCGCACGGTTGAATTGTGCAATAAAATTTATCGTAAAAACAAAAAAAAAAACAAAAAAAAAACGAAAACCAAACGAATTTGCCTAAAGTGCGCCAAGTGAAAAGTTAAGTGGAATTCCTCTCCCCCTTCCCTTACCAAACCACAGGCGGCTTCTATTAGAAGAGCAGCAGCAGCCGAAAGTGTTGTACGAAAAGCTGAGAAAGATTTTTGTGAATGAACTCGAGAAACCAACAGAAAATAAAAGCCGAGAGTAAAGAGAAAACAAAACCGCACAACCAGAAAAGAAAAACGAGAACGACACAGAAACAAAAAATTCACTTAGCAGCGAGTGTCCTTATCGTGAGTTGTGTTCATTCATAATCTCTGAGCATTACGAACGGTTCGGTTTGCCTTCTGGCGTCTCTCCGTGCGTTCTTCATTGAACAGCCTGTGTGCCTTGGTCGCGTGTAGTTAGTTTTGTACGAATAGGGAATTTACACGCACCTAACCGTTTGTAAGACAGACAGACAGACAGCCATATCGTATATGGCACATGTATAAGTGAATGCCGTGCACCGACGAGCATAAAGAAAACGTGGTCGCATCATTTTGGATGGCACACTTTGTATTCGTGCAGCGTCGTCGTTGTGTCGTCACTGAATCGCTCCGTTCCCTCCAACAATAATATGTCGACCCATGCACAAACCAAGTGAATCTCATTCAAGGAAGTGGCGATTTCATGAAAGCAAATTGAATGTCGTCGTCAGTAGCACTTGAATAGAGTCTGTCGACTGTCAAAATTGCTGGCGATTTTCTTTTCCCCGTGCCTAACCACCCGTCAACAACAAGCGTATGATTTATTCACCTAGCATGGAATCAGCGTTCCTTTGACTTTTCATATCGTTGGTGTAGGAGGGCAGCTAATCTCTCTTAGAAGATTTCGTTTTCTCAAAATAGAGAAACGATCAGAAAAGAAAAGCGCACAGAATCAGCGCCGCCAATTAGATTGAAGAAATTCAAGTCTGTCGTCACAGCACTGACAGCAGGTAGCAAACGATTGTGTCTGTTGTTCTATCGCCTGTAGCCCATTAACCAACCACCAGCAACAGTATGCTGGCTGTACGAAATTTTCTAGTAAAAACGGTGTAACTTGCACGGACTATGAATGAAAATTTAGTCAACGATTGTGCATATTTATGTGTTTAGCGTGCGAACTTTGTAATGTGTATGCCGGCGGGCGGCGTTGAAGTTAATACACCATCGAGGAAATGTAAACACGGTACAGCCAGCCGCTTTGCGATTGACCGTACGACAATGAGAGAGGGAGTCGAGCCGCAGGCAAAAAGACAAGACGACGACGGCCGCCTATTCGATCGATTCTGTATGTAAAAACCGACGAATTACGTAGAGAGACACTGGAAATAAGAAGAAAAACAAAAGCAAAACTGAAATTGCAAATAGCAATAATAAAAACAAAATAAAAAAAAATCATACGCTTTTTGATAAGAACTGAAAACAAAATAAAAAAATGATGAAAAGTGCCGAAAACTTTTGTTTTTCTTTTGTTTTTGTTTGTGTTTGTGTTTTTTCTCTGTTTTGCATTCGATTCTTATTGCGTTTTTGGGGTGTGTTCGAGTAGAATTGTGCGTAATAATCAAAATAGAATTGTTATTTAGGATATTTTCGGAAATAGTAAAAATACAAAAAAAAATAGAAAAAGGACGACTATTAGTGCACGACGCACGTGGGTGAAAGATCAAATTTGCGCGTTTCGAATTCTATCGTTCGGCATGATGGTCGGGACGAGGTTGTTTTTTGGTATTTTTCAATTTATTTCTTTACGAAAAAAAGGCTTTTTTTTACCCACCTTAAAGGAAAAATTGAACTTGTTTACCTGAATTTGATAAGAAAAAATATTTGGAAAATATGCTGTTTTTGTTGATGCAATTTTTTTTTGTATTTTCCCAAAAAGATCACGCCATTTTTAATAATTTCACATCGGTGGTATCGCACCCTGAGTCAATGTGTTCCTTTTTTTCCTTTTTTTTTCTTTGGGGTGAAAACTCTTTTAATTAAGTAACGAAATCTGGTGTTAAGCTTATATATGGGGATACAAGTAGAGAGTCTTATGGGGATAGCACCCCAAATGAATGCATGGAAATAAGAGCATTCCGAGTGGTAAATTGGTCCGAAACTGTAGCGATTCGTTGAAGATGAAAAAGGCTAGAATACGAAAACCGGACCAACAAAACAACCCTTAATGATGTACGCAAACGAAACGAAACGGTAGCTGCTGGACTATGCGGGGGGTGTACGGAGTGGTATGTGTGGTTGCTCTGTTTAAAGAAGTTGGCACTCTCACAACGAACCAACCAGCCACACGTATTGTGTGCGTAACATTGAAGAGCCTTTTTGAAGGGGTTAATTTTATAAATGCGCTCCTCAACAAGGGTAAATTGTGTTATGCTTAGTTAGTTTGCGGTTGGCCAATGGTATGCGTTGTAACGGCGTGTTAAAATTTAGGAAATTTTTAGGCTCAGACACATTGAGTGGGGGGGGGGGGGGGTATGAGAATGGGTCAGTATCTTAAAATGTATAAATGGAAGTGCTGACCAGGGACAAAGCAGCGCAGAGCAAGATTTCTCAGCAATTTTCGATTCCTGTAAATGTGAAAATTGTTGGTTTTCGGGCAAAGATTTTGTCGTTCACTCTCCACCCTTTGCCCCAACGAAACCTTTCCAAGGGATTCTCATTTTCTAACAGTTTCTCTTTTCCATTTACTTGTACGCCAACAAACCGAATTGACCCTGCACTCGAACTCCAGCCCGACTGAATTCGAAAATCATCCCAAGTCCACTCTCAGAGCAGAAGTAGCCAATTTTGCCGGGTCTCCTTTTGATTATTTTCCCCTTCCAAAAAATCTTTGTCGACTATTAGAATTACAAAACTTTATTAGCAACACAACCGTACACATACACTGTAATATTGTGTAAAACGTTGGAGTTTTTCGGGTGCCGATGCTAAGGGGGGGACGGTTGGGGTCGGTTAATTAAGTTTTCCTTTGATTAATTAAGTGATTGCATTGTCGATATTAAAAGCGCTATAAACGTTATGTGTTCAATACACACAGTTTCAATAAATCAATTAAAATTAGATTTAGTTTAATTTTGCTATCGACCGATTTGTGTCTGCTTGTGTCCAACGCGGGTGGTGTGGTGGCGATGGCGGTGGAGGTCATTGGTGTACATCATGTGCAAGCTTAAATGAGGATCTTTTTACCACCTATCGACATGTCATCTATCGTTTACGATCTGACCGACATTGGCCAAGTACCCTCACCCACCCTAGAGATACTGTCTGAATTTATAGAGGGAGAGGCTACTATAACATGCTCGCCACAGACTATTTAAGGTAAAAACAATGCACAAACGTACAAAAAGAAGAGTGAAAAATTTAAAAAAAAATAATATTGAAAATACTCCGCCCCAACCTTGCAATCATTTTGAATTTTAACTAAAAGGGACGCCACACATTTTAGCACAGTCCAAGCGTATTTGAGATTTTTTTAGAAATTTTTAGACCAGCAAATCTGGTCAAGACTCCTCTTCTAGGTTCTGATTTAAAAATTTGAAAAAAATATATACATAATTTTTGGGGTTTTTTAAAGGAGAATCGAAAAAAATTCAGTAATTCCTACCTCAGAAATAAAAAAAAAACTCAGAAAACCGAGGATGGTTTGGTACGAAGAGAAAAGCAATTAAAAATGGAAAAGCGTCTAATTCAATTTGTTACTACGTATCGTAAGGGAGAGAGGGTGCTAAGGTTGAATAAGGTTAATTTGATAGATGATGCAACAGGAGGAAAAAATGGCCTTAAGGAAGAAACATTTTCCACCGAAATTAAGTTCACCCACCGGCAAACTGGCTATTGGACACGGAAAAGGAACAAACGGAATTGGTAAAGGTTTAGGGAATGACGGAAAAAGAAATTTTGACCCTCATGGGGGCAGATAAGAGCGAAAGGGAATTCGAGAGAGGGGGTAATGAGAACAAAATCAAAGATTTCACAAATTGGTCGGACTGGAGCAGCAAGTGGAGTCATGGGAAAAGCTAACAAAAGAAAATATCAAAAACCAATTGTGGACACATCAGAAAATAGTGACGGAAATAGCTTCCAGTGCGAACGTTAATCACGAACACAACCGGAGCTTCAGTTCGCAATTGGATTAATGAAAAAGTGTAGCACGACGCTCGTGGGGCACAAGATAAACCGATGATTAAGCAACGGGCATCAGTACCCAACTCAACAAAATAAGTGAAAAAATGCACTTCCAGCGGCGAGCCCAAAAAAAAAATGACTCCTCTTGTGCCCACGTACATCGGCGGTATCCAAACAACCGGCGTGTACACTGTCAACCGTTTGCCGTTAGCTGTTTGGCTTAACACCGACACTTAACCACCGGATGTGCAGGGCCCTGGCGCACAGATAAATCGAGTACGCGCCCGCCCCAGTTCAGTGTAAACGGCAAGTGTCTACGGTGTGTCTGCCGCCCCACGGCAGTCATTAGGCAATCGCATTATGGCCCATTTGACAGCGAATTAATCAAATCAAGCGATGACATCGGGCACGAGCCGCAACCGATCGACTCGAGACCCGCACAGCGCGACGCATACGACACCCGCACGAGACACCGAGTCGCGCACGTCGCGACTTCAGTCACTATCGTCTGTTGCGTCGCGCAACGTTGTGACCGCTACTGATTACCAACTGCTTCCTACTGCCTACTAGCCTCAAGCCGCTGATTGCTGACATTCGTGTAAATTGTGTGCGACAACGAATCTTCCCGCCGCTTCTTTCCGCCCGCAATCAATTGTTAATTTTGGTCAGAAGGCGCGACAGTTTTTGTCGAACGTGACCGACTCAGGTTACCCCAGTCGTCTCGGCAGTGTCGTAATCGTAAACGCAATCGTAATCGTCATCGTAATCGTGACCGTAAACGTAATCGTAATCGCCATCGAAAGATTAATGAGTTTTCGCTTTACGGTAATCGCTTTCGGTGTTTGCTGCCTCCTTCCTTTCTGTGGACGCATCAGCTTTTATCCTTTTCTTCTGACGATTACTTTCAATGTTGCCGCATCAAAAATTTTATTAAAAAATCGAAAAATTTAATTTACTCTCAACTGAAGAGAGCAACAGACAGAATCGATCGCATTGAGCATAATGCGAACCAAATTTAACCGAAAAATTGCGTGCTCTTGTTTGTAATTCGTACGTGTTAATAAATTGTTCGTGAATCAACACAGCAACAATACGGAAAAAGAGAAGCGAACGAAAAAAAAAATGTTTTTTAAATAATTTCTTCGGAAAATTGTTGTTTTTATTTTGTTGTGTCTCCAAATTTTTCACGCAACCAAAAAGAGATTTTGAAGATTAAAGATTTTCAAGCCTCATCCCCGCATCAGACTCTAAATAATTTTCGTCATTGTTAGAATTTTGCCTGTAAGAAATGGGCGCCATTACCCCACTCTGGGAGGAAATTACTATGAAAAACGGAGAAATTCGTCGAAAATTTGTTGAGATTCCCTTTTGGCTTTTCACTCACAATCGTCTTTCTTATAAGTTTGGGGAAGTTAGGAAAAAATCACATTGGAATCGTCGAAACTTTTCACAACCACTTCGCGACGGCGAAACGTATTAACACGCACTCAATCTCATCTCGTCTTGTTTTCCCGGTATTAGCTACGGTGATAGGGGAATGGTCTATGCTCTGTGCACTTGGCAATCACAATTTCGCAGAGGTTCTGTGCCCTTTGCACAAACTCCATCTTTCGGAATTTCGCCCATCACCTTACGTGTGCACACGGGAAGGTTATAGTCAGGATGTGTTCCGATGCATTTGTCTGACTACCACCAATCCCTCCTGCCACCAGGCCTGTTTGCTTGCCTGTCTCAACGAGTTATTCGCCCAACCACCCATTCACCCATCATCATGAAAGCTGAGTTCATTCAATGTGCACTCGCCAATTTCGCAGCTCCGCCTTGCTAGCCGCTGCTTTCAGGAATGCAATTGCACTGGAAACTCTCGCCTTTCAATTTCGATTTTCCACTCGTTTTCCGTTTTTATTCAGTTCAACACTTGTCCGCACATACACACACACCCACAGCCAAAGAGACAATCGTTGCTGCACTCGCTCGCTGGTCAAAGAAAGGACGTTCCTCCCCATTCGATTCGTTGTTAGAAAATCAAAACAGAAAAACTACACTTTGTTCCTGCCTCTCTTTCGCACGCATCAATTTTCTGTTTTCAGTTCTTTTCGTTGATGATTTTGATCACTAAAAATAGTGGATTGATAAGCTTTTATTAGTAAAAGAAAATGAATTTTTTATCTTTCGTTTTAGAAGGAGTGAAGGAGGGAGACGGGATGACTTTTCTAGGAATTTTTTTGTTGTTGGTGGAATTAATTTGCAATTTTTCAAGTACACGTGGTGAACTTTTTTAAAAATGGTGATAAAAAAAGTTCTTTTTTTTCCAAGAATGTCCTAAATTTTAAGATAACTTCTTGATTATGAGTATTTTTGGGATTTAACGAGTGAACGAATTAGAATTGGGGTGGGGGGTGGACGTTGATGTGTTATTTCGTACTTTTAATTGTGCATTTGTGCAGGAACCTACCTACGCCTTTTTGACGATGGGATTTTCAACAGCTTCGATGCACAGCAGCAGAAATTGAATCTGACCGATTACCAAGGAACGACATTAACTGATCTAAATTGGAACGCATTGGGTACAGAAGCCTCGATGCAATCCGAAATCAGGCAAACGTTAGTAAATCGATTCTAACGCGTTGGCTAATTTTGGTGGAACTGGGAAAACAGGCAGAATCGAACCCATCCAGCGGCGGGCAATCTTCATTTAATTACCGGTGATAGCAAGTTCTTCGGTTGAGTAATATTCTTCGACGGACATTTTGACTGCAGAACCTATCGAGGACCATTGATTGTTGGTCGGTTCCCGTTCAGAGGTGTTCGTTTCTGGGGTTTCCATGATTTTAGGCTTAGGAGGCCCGATTGTTGAGAGACCATGTCTATAAAAACGACAAACGTCGAGAAAGGACGTGTACGCACATGGAAACGACGTGTTCGAGGACATCCTTGTTGCTGTTATCGAACGGAACATGAACGAAGTAGCTAATACCACTTTTGCCTTTGGCGCAATGCTAAGGGTAGGAGGTTTGTTGAGGCTGTTGGTACGTTTGCACATTTGAATTTTCGAACGCATGAAAATGCATTGAATCGGAGAAGATGTGAAGGGAAAGCGTTTAGAATTTTCGATTGTGACGCTTAGATTAATTTTAGGTGAAAATTATTTTGTTAGAGAAATTTTAGAAAATTTCATCTGCAAGCGATTACGATCAGAACGGGGGCGGATGGAGGTAAATGGAAGGCAGACTACCATAGTTCTGTAGGCCTATTTGCATCGAAATGTGCGTCATATGCTTTCGCTATGAAATTGAAGCCTCCAGCGTTCGCAGTCAAATTAATTTTGTCATTACATGGAAAAGTTACCCTCACCACGACGACGGTACGTTCCGTTCCGTTCCATTCCGTTCCAACCTAACCTAATGTTATTATGTGTGGTGGTCCATACAGTAAATCACTTTACTTTTCGGTATCAGCTCCACTTTATCATTCCAGTTTCTTTGATACCTAAATACCAAATCCTCTCCCAAAATCCTCTTTTTTCAGGAAGAAGTGGTCATCAATTTTGTAATGTTTTGTTTTCTGTAATGCCTATCGAATATCTGCCATTTTAAGAGCCTTTTCCGTTGTATTTTCAAACAAGTACACATGATCAGATGGATTTGGGAGGATTTATTTGTGTGTGTATATGTTGTCCAAAGTTTTAATACCTATAAGTTTGGGCATTGACCTTAGGTCAGATTTTTCAAGTCATCTACCCTCCCTAGACAAAAGCAAAATTTCATCATTTTTTAAATAGAATAATTCAACAAAAAAAAAGAAAAAAGAAAAGGTAGAACTGGAAACGATGCCGAATTTTTCTTCTTTTTTTCTCTCTCTCTAAAAATTGTAATTAATAACGACTTGTGTGTATGTTCGATTAAATATTTTCTTTCTAAATGATTTTATTTTATTGCATTCTTCTTTGTTTCCGGTTTACCCTCTAATACGTTCCAACTCACCACCAACCGTCATCGTCCATTGTATGAGAGAAGAAAAATATTTTTTTTTTCACAAAACAGAACGGAATATTTTTGAAATTAAATTGATTTCGAATAACACAAAATTTTATTTAATTTTGTTTTAATCTATTTTTTACTACTCCTCTTAAGAGAAACTATGTTTCTTCTCTTCTGCTCTTACCAAGTAAAGTGCCTGCCCTCAGAATCTATTCGTAACGTGAACACACACATACACTTCTTAATTAATAGATTTCTGATCTCATATTAATGACAAATGGAGGAGATCAACCAACCAACAATGAAAGATAGAAAGAGAAACTAAAGTGAAAATAACTAAATGAAGAGAAGCGAATGGCAGAAAAAAAAACAAACGAAAACAAAAGAAATCAGACAAAAGATCAAAAATGAATTGAACGAAAGGAAAAAAAATCATCGAAACAATAGAACAGAAATAATAGAAAATAGAAAATACATAATTAATAATATAAATATTCGGAAAATGAAAAAAAAATAAAAAAAAAATGAAATAAAATAAAAATGCTTCGTTCCTCCTTCTTCTGGTTCTCTTTTTTTTGTCCTATTCTTGTTAAGTTGTTAATCTGAAATTAATGCGATACGTTATAACGTATATAAGAGAATGATGGGAAAAGGGCTACTCAGTTTGGTAAAGTGGGAGGGGTGAAAGCTATCGGCTGGGAACAAAATATATTCAATTTTTTTAATTTTTTTATTATGGTTTGAATGGACGTGTTCGTTCTTTCGGATTTGTACGTTCGAACCTTAGTTTTTTATGTCATTGTTCATCTCAAAGAGGGGAGGAGCAAGAGATGCTATCGGTTGAGACGCGTTCACGTGTGGAATTTTTATTTTTTTTATTTTTTTTATTTGTTTTTTTTTTAGCAAATATGGATAAGGTCTTAATATTTTTCATAAAAATTCAGAAGGCCAAGAAAACAATCGTCATCGTACTACAGACGTCATTGCCTTTTTAGGGTTTTATTCTTACGCTAAGGGTTAATAAATAAAATAATGATATTATTTTAATATTTTAGAAACTCTTCCCTTCCGAAAGAAGCATTATTTCTAAATTAATTGAATTTGATGCAAATTTCTTCATTTTTTTCTTCTTTAAATTACAGACGATAAAGTGAATTTTTGACTAAAACTGTGCTAAAGGGAAGTTAATGATCGAATTTTTCCTATGCACAAGAACACATTGATATTAAAAAAAAACCTCCAAAGTTCAATTGAAAATAAAAATAAAAATAAAAATGAAGGAAAAAAAACGGTTTATTGATTAAAAGAGAATTGAAATAAAAACAAAAACAAATTTGGAAGGGGAATGGGGTAAGGGGGGGATTAGTACAAAATAAAAATAATATTTTATGTAGTGAAAAGTTCATTTTTTTTTGTAAGAGGGCCGGTTGGATTGTAGTGGTTACAAGGGGCTAATAAGGAAGAAAAAATAAATTTCGACAAGAACAGCATATAAGAAAATAAAAAAGAAAAGAAAAAGATGCAAAAAAAAAATAATTCAAAAACTTTTGGAGAAAAAAAATATTCGTTTCTGTAGTCTTTTTACTTAGTAGGGGTTGATTTAGCGAGTGATGGAGAACGATAAAAAATATTACTTGGAAAGTACCTACCCCATCGATATCATCTCGTACGTTTTTATTAAATTTTTTATTGCTTGTCCTTTTACGTACGTGTACTGATGTTTCCCTGATCGCATATACCCCAATCCCCACTCAATTTAAGATGCATACCCCCAACGTACACGTTTGTTTATTGTACAGGAAAAAGAAGTAGAAGAAGATATTTTCGATAGGCGCGCTTGCACAGTGCTGCCTCCCAGTCAGTCGACTAAGATCCAACTTGGATAGAACGTCTGCCTGTTTGGTTAAGGATTGAAAGGGGGGGGGGGGTGAGGTTAATGGTTGTTACTTACTGCCGAAAAAGAAAAAAATATCCCGAAATAAGTATTTGTATAGGCGCCGAAACATAAAAGAATAAAAGCAAATTTTTCAAAATATTACCAATCATCTCCATTCCATTGCCTTTATGGGAGGGAACGAGAGAGAACAATGATAATCGTCTTAATCATATTGCTATCTCTTTTATAGTGTGTGTATATTTCCTATGCAAAATGGATTGGAGGGAGATAGTTAATAAATAATAAAAATAAAAAATCTGCCAGAATAAATACGAGGTCTGTTCAGAAAGTATCGCGAATTTTGAATTTTGAATTTCCGCGGGTTACGTATATTCTATTTTCGATTTTTTGTGGTGTTATGTTGGTACTCATATCTCTGACTTATACCAACAAGTTCGGCCATTTTGAATATTCAGTTAATTTTTTGACAGCTGCTTTGCTTGCACGTGTTTTGGCTCGTCTTCGAGAGCTGTTGGACTCTGTCCTCGACGACTCAAATTTGCTCCAGAGGGTCATAACTGGTGACGAATCATGGCTTTATGGTTATGACGTGAAAACCAAAGCTCAATGATCCCAATGGAACCTGTCGCACGAGCCAAGACCGTAAAAAGCGCGCCAAATTCGTTCGAATGTGAAGGTTTTGCTTACAGTTTTCTTTGATTGCAAGGGCGTGGTGCCTCATGAGTTCTTGCCACAGGGTAGAACGGTCAATAAGGAATATTACCTGCAAGTTATGTGCAAGTTGCGCGAAGCAATCCTCTAAGAACGCCCGGATTTGTGGAAGAATAAAAATTGGCTTTTGCCATTTTTGGCCAAAAACAACACACTAATAATGCCGCAACCACCGTATTTCCCAGATTTGGCCCCCTATGACTTTTTCTTGTTCCCGAAACTGAAGAGCCCTATGAAACGACGACGCTACGCTACGATTGATGAGATAAAGACGGCATCAAAGGAGGAGCTGAAAAAGATCACAAAAAATGATTTTTTGAAGTGTTTCGAGGATTGGAAAAAACGTTGTTGGCACAAGTGTATAATACCTGGTGGGGATTACTTTGAAGAGGAGACATAATAGATATTCATGAATAAATAAATAATTTTTGAAAAAAAACACAAAATTCGCGATACTTTTTGAACAGACCTCGTATATATTTTCTAATTTTATATTTTTTTAACTATTGTCGTTTGGGGTTATTTATTTTGGGTTTATTTAAAACAATGTTGAAGAGGTGGTAATGGTTTAGAAAAAAAAAAGTTTTGAAAAATTTATAGAGTGAAAATGAAGCGATAATAACAGAGCGAGAAAAACTAAGTGAGAAAAGAACGTGAAAACGGCTAAGGGAGAAAAAGGATCGAAAATAGGAACAGTCAACGCCGACGTCAAGATAGCGGGTGCAGTGCTGCTGCAGTCGCCGTCAGACAAAACGTGTCTGCAGCACGTTCGACGGTCAGCGTCAAAATAATGCGACGAACACGATACGGAAGAGCGAGACGGCCCCAGTCGGACAACGAACGAAAAGAGAACAAAACATAAACGAACCAAATTGACGCGACCATAAAAAATTCCAAAAAAAACAACAAAAATACTACATAAAAAAAGACAAGAAAAAATAATAAATAAATAATAATAAATATTGTATATACAAAATTCATATGAGGCGAAAAAAAAACTCTTTCTCACACCCTAGAAGACAAAGAAAAAAGAAAGAAACATCACCGAAAAGAATGAATGAATAATAAAAATAAAATGAGAGAAAAAATATGAATTTATGTTATTCTCAATTTTTTCTTTATTTTTTTTTATTCTTCATTTTATTTAACAACATTTTTTTTATAGAGAAATTTTTGTTATATTAAGAACTCTAAACGTGAATTTATTACACAATTTACAATGATATAAAAATAAATTATTACCAACATCTATCCCCGTTCTCATAACCCTCCCACCGCCTTCCCAGCGAATAAATTCTGTACCGTTTCGCCCGCTCATCCAATCGGAATGTGCACGCAAAAAAAAAAAAAACTCGCTTGCCTTCTTTTGTGGAGTTTCTGGCAAACCGTGTGTAGTCTGGCGTAACATCTGCCCTTCTTCTCCTATGGCGGCATCCTGTAACTTGTCTTTTTTCTGTGTCATAATTTAAGGCGTTATGCCCTTGCCATTTTACGAATGCTGCTTGTCCTAGAAGGGGATTACTACTCTACCAACAACAACAACCACTACAACAACGAAAAAACGGTACTGCGATGAAGGAGTTCTTCTAGTAACCTGAGTGTGTTTGTATGCGTGTGTTGTGTGTACATATGCAGAGATGAAAAAGGGGGGTTTTTTCCTGTTCAGATGCCATCGATACCAAGGAAGAAATTACGATGGGAACAAGGAGATTCGAAAAAAGTTAACGACGGCGTCGAGAGGAAGGACTAAACGGCACACAATCGGAAAATTGCATTAAATTTTTACTCACCGATTTTTCCATATTTTTTACGTGAATTTGTTTAATTTTTTCTCTTTTGAGAGATGAAAGCGATCTTAAGAATGTTGGTGGACCGTTTAATCTTCGAACAATATACAAAAACCACTCTCCGTTGATAGATAATATGTCAACAGAAAGGATTTCAAAAATTCACCGGATTTCATTTTATTTTCCACTGACGCCAATGAAGAATCGCCGTCCTTATCGTCTCTTCATTGCCTTCCCTTCCTCGTTGGCATCACTGCACCCCGTATGCACTAGATTCATGCAGTTCTCCTTTTGGCAATCCACCCACTCAACCAACTTTTCTGCCCTTATTATCTGTCCAATTGCAGACTGACTGTGGAAACGTTTTTCGATGCCCTAAAATACCTTCTCTTTGCAGGCATTTTTCTTTTATTTTCATTTGATTATCATTGCAACAGTTACGATTCCATTTGTTGTTGTTGTTGTTGTTATTCTGCAACATTTTTTTATATTCCATTTTCTCCGTTTTTTTTTTTTGGTATAAAAATCTGTTTTGTTTTTTCTTTTTATGATTGGTTGTGCTGGGCATTCTTCTCATTATTATTATCGGAAATATTCAGAAAAATGATACCCATTGTACGTACTTACATGCATAAATACTGATGCTCCCCTTTACGGAGTGTATATCGGCAGATACAGTAACAAATTTCTCTTGTCGAATATTTATTATTTTTCATATTATCGAATATTTCTCCCTCCTTGTTGTTCATCGTTTTTATTTTCCTTTTTTGCTTTTTTTGGTATAATTTTGATCGAAATCATTTTTGGCCCACCACAATTCAAACGTTCCAGTCACTCGCACAGATGTACTCTGGTTGGTATTAAGAGTTCTTATTCTCATTTGGTTCTTGACTCTTTCGTACAAATATGAGTACCAGTGAGTGTTCTTGTAGGGTAAGAGAGTCTGGCAAACGAGTAATCACAGAAATTTTTAAAACCGTCGATCGTTAATTTACTCTTTTTGTCCCTACAACGCTGCTCTTCCTTCCAGCTCATTGTCCAGCTTGAAAATTTTGCTCTCGTTTTTCTCATTTGTTTCGGAACTTTCGGAATTTTGCCTTTTGCCTGTTACCATTTTCGTTTTTGATTTAATCCTTAAAAAAAAAATAAACGAAATTTCATACGAGAACGTTTGGTTTTGTTTGTGTAGGACAGGAGTGATAAAGAGAGACTCAAATTGAGCTTTAAGGCCAATGGATTCGTTTACTAAGACTCTCTTTATAGGAGTTAATACCAGGAGTATACGCTTAAATCCGCTGTTTGGTCACAGATGGCATGAGTGAGCGTATTCAGCTACCATAGGCACGCCATACTTTGTTTTTTATGAGTTTGACATCTGTCAACATAAATCAGTCCACATTGTTAGCAATTTCCTACAACAACATACATTTTTCCTTTGGGAATCATGTCTAGTTTTGTGCCTGAAAAAGAGCATATGCGGGAAGGTCTGCTTTTTTGCTTCAATTTGAAGAAATCGGCGCCGAATTTCATCGAAAGTTAATGAAGGCCTATGGTGACAGTGCTTTATCGGAAACAACCTAGGAAGGTTGAGGATCATCAATTGCAGGCTCTTTTCGACGAAGACAATACCCAATCGCAAAAAATGCTCGCGGAGCAATTGGGTGTTACTCAACCAGCCAATCAGGGACACATGCGAAATCTTGCTCGCCAGACAAAAAAGAAAGTCGTTCCTGCATCGGATTGTGACAGGCGATGAAAAGTGGACATATTTTGAGAATCATAAACGCAAAAAATCGGGGGTTGATCACGGCCAACAGTCAACATCTTTCCCGAAGACTAAATCGCTTTGGACGGAAGACAATGCTGTGCGTTTGGTGGGATCAGCAGGGTATCGTCTACTATGAGATGTTGAAACCTGGTGAAACTGTCAGTGCCCACCGCTACCACCAACAACTGAGCAAATTGCACCGTGCTCTGCGTGAAAAAAGGACGGATTATCAACAAAGACATGACAAGCTGATATTCCTCCACGACAACGCACCATCGCAAACGACAAAAATGGTCCATAACTACTTGGAGACACTCAACTGGGAGGTGCTACCCCACCCCATTTAGGAAAAATGTGTAGCTAGCGAGGGCAAGTACTTTAAATAAATTTGTTTTTGCTTTCTTTGAAAAAAACATGTAATTTTTTGAGTAAAAACAGCGTATTTAAGCTTATGCACATGGTATTTTAAGGACGAACAGTTGAGCTTAATCTTTAATCAGAATTTTGTCATAAAAATGGTGGGTGAAGGAGGAGGAAGTGAAAACGAATAATTGATAGCGTGAAATCGTGGCAGTTTTTTTAAATTCATTTTTGCATGCCACGAATTACGCACAAACATAACCCCGTGTCGATAAAGAACCTAACCCCCCCCCCCCCTCTTTCGAAATTGCTATTGAAAATATCACAGTTCGTAGCAAATGTTATTATTTTACAATCGATGCGGTGTGAGAATCACAACAAAGCAAACTTGCATTGAAAAGTAATTAAAACTGATTTTTTATATTGCGGATCCAAATCCCATTACCACCCCCCCCTCACCACTACCCCTTTAACATAGGGGAAAATAAATTTTATATTGTTGCTATTCTTCGTTCCATTCTTTGGCTTTGCAAAGTTCTTCTTAAAATATATTTTTTATTGTTGCTACTGTTCTTCTTAAGTGCCCCACACAGTCTCATTGGACTCTTATTTTCCTTTTCGCCGCATATCCGTCCATTCCAGAATTCACACAACTCTGAATTCATCAAATACACCCCCTTCCCTGATCGGACATATCGCATTTACTATAAAAAATCGAATTGGAAATACTAAAAACAAACTCAATCTGCCGGCTAGGAGCAATGCGCGATGTTAAGCGATGGTCGGGCTGGGGAAAGGGGAGATCGAAAACTGTGATTAAATTTATTTTAATTTTACTGAGATTTATTATTTGGGGCCAATATTTGGATTTTGTGCATAACAGAAATGCCTGTGTGACTTTTGTGCAAATGCACATGAACGGACAGGGGGATACTCACTCGGTAAGTGCATAAAAAAATCGAAAAAGAAAGAAAATTGTTCGTTGCAGAATATAAGTGGGAAGTGGTCGGAAACAAAGGATGATAAAGAGAGAGAGAGGTAGAGGAAGAGAGGAGGGGAACAAAAGCAAATACAAAAACGAATAAAAGAAATAATAACTGATCGTTTGGAATTTATTTTATTTAATAAATAATGCCGGCTGTTGTAAGTATTATTATTGGTGTACGGCGGATGTCTTTAGGTATGTTGGGGGATTATGATTGAGAATGCGGGGACGGGTTGGACGATGCGAGTTGGTAGGTAGATATGTGCATATTTAATAATTTTTTTGTCTTAATGCACGTGTACGATCAAATGGAAGGGAAAAGGGGGTCTGATAAATATTTGTGCGGATTTAATAAGACCGCATTATTAAACCTGAATTGTGTGTATTGCAAAAGGAAACGATTGTTGGGGAGACGCCAAAGTTTTTACTTTGACTGCCCCCCTTTTGCCTGCCTTAAGAACGGCGATTCGTTGCCGAAGACAGAAAAAGGCTCGTTTAAGAGAGCGGGAAATGTATATCAGATAATTATTAAACGCACAGCCATCGTTGAACGTAACTGAATACAAGAGGAAGTGAGAGGGAGGATGTAGGCAATTGCATATTAGAAGTTGGGACTCGTCGAAATTGTACGTGAGCTACTTAAGCACATCGTATGAACTGAAATTTGAGCGCGCGACTTTAAGGAGAGGAGTTGTAGTGGCGTCTGGCAGCAGGGTTAATTTTCTACTAACGGCATGAGTTGGGTTTGTTCGGTTCACTTCTCAGCTTGGCTTGGTTTCGGAATCGAGGCCAAATTTAAATACGAAACGATTACTCTTAATACCATCATCATCATCGCTATTATCATCACACTCTCCACCTTATAAAACAACTGCCCCATATTATTAAACTCGAAAAAAGAAAATAAAAGAAAACACAAAACGAATACGAAATGGAAAAATCTCCATTTGAGAAATTGAAAGAAAATTCATGGTCTCCCGCTTATAAGACAGGAAAATTATGCTAACATTCACAAAACACACCGTTCGCATCCGTTCATGTGCACTTTTATATCGAAAATTGTTGTATTATTTTGCATTTGAATGCAATTGTTTCGTAGAATATTTTTTGGAATGGTTTGAAGAAAATTCAAGAAAATGTCTTTTGAGAATTAATTGCCTTAGAGTACGGTTATCGGGGCTGGGGTGTTTGCGAACATGTAAAATTTGCAATGAAACAAAAACTAAAAACATTCTTAGTTAAATACTAGACGCCATAATTGAATCTTGAACGTTTACACTCTCGCCAAAAATTTTCGCACCATCAACTATTTTCGCCGTGCAGAATTTTTTGTTCATTTTCTTTATGAAAACTTGTTTTGCCTCTGTACGGTCCATAAAATTCGCTGCAACTGCTCCAGAAAGGGCCACTTTAACTACCAGGTGTATAAGCTTAAATCCGCTGCTTTTTAATCAAAAAAATATTGTTTTTTTCATAGAGAGCAAAAACAAATTTATTCAAAGTACTTGCCCTTGCCTAGCTTCACATTTTTCCCATCTCTCGGGTATTTTGTGGATATGACGCCAAAAAAATTCCTTCTATTTCGAGCCAATTTCGGACGTCTTCGTAAGAATCGAAGTGCTGCTCAGCGAGCGCGTGGCCCATCGACGAAAACATGTGGTAGTCGGAAAGGGGCCAGGTCTGGTGAATAAGCGGGGTGGGGTAGCACCTCTCAGTTGAGTATCTCCAAGTAGTTTCGGACCATTTTTGACTTCTGCGATGGTGCGTTGTCGTGGAGGAAAATCAGCTTGTCATGTCTTTGTTGATAATCCGTCCTTTTTTCACACAGAGCACGGTGCAATTTGATCAGTTGTTGGTGGTAGCGGTGGGCATTGACAGTTTCACCAGATTTCTGGCACAAAACTAGACATGAGTACCAAAGGAAAAATGTATATTGTTGTACGAAATTGCTGACAATGTGCACTGATTAATGTTGACAGATGTCAAACTCATAAAAGAAAGTATGGCGTGCCCATTGTAACTTGATATGCTCACTCACGCCATCTATGGCCAAACACCGGATTTAAGCTTATACCCTTGGTAATAAAAAAGGAAGAAGTTCAATAAACAAATTTAGTCTTATTTTTCGTAGTGCAGACTTTCTTCGAGCGAACTGTTTATGAATCCATTGGGATGTGCGGATTTGAATTTCTCCAACTACCCCAAATTCATGATGTCCTTCTCTATGGAAAACAGCGCCTATCTTGGGTAATTCGAAATGCCGCAAAATACCGGGTTTTTCAATAGCAACTCGACACTTTTGAGTATTTTCAATATAAAAATGCTCAAAAGTGTCAAGTTGCTATTGAAAAACCCGTTATTTTCTGACTCCACGGAATACAGCGCAACGCGATCGTTGCTGCATTAACGCACAGAGAAACAGCGAGAAAATGCCCAAAGTTTAACGCATCGAATGTGATCGACGCTAATTCGTGCTGCACAAATGAGGAAATGCAGCAAATTCCCATCGATTGGCGATTATTTTTCTCTTTTCTTCTGATTCGATTTACAGTGAGTACGTTTCATACAGCGCTGCACGCTAAGCCATACGAGGTCTGTTCAAAAAATATCGCGAATTTTAAATTTCCGCGGGTTTACGTATATTCGATTTTTTGTGGCGTTATGTTGGTACTCATGTCTCTCACCTATGCCGACAAGTTCGGCGATTTTGAATGTTCAGTTAATTTTTGACAGCTGCTTGCACGTGTTTTGGCTCGTCTTCGATTTTTGCTCAATTTCGACCAAAAACATCATCGCATTAACATTGCTAAAGAGCAGTTGGACTCTGTCCGCGACGACCGTAATTTGCTCCAGAGGGTCATAACTGATGACGAATCATGGGTTTATGGTTATGACGTGGAAACCAAAGCTCAATCATCCTAATGGAAGCTGCCGCACGAGCCAAGACCGAAAAAAGCGCGCCAAGTTCGGTCGAATGAGAATGTTTTGCTTACAGTTTTTTTTTGACTGCAGGGGCCTGGTGCATCTTGCCACAGAGTAGAACGGTCACTAAGGAATATTACTTGTAAGTTATGCGCAAG
Source organism: Atherix ibis (assembly GCA_958298945.1). Taxonomy (NCBI): domain Eukaryota; kingdom Metazoa; phylum Arthropoda; class Insecta; order Diptera; family Athericidae; genus Atherix; species Atherix ibis. The sequence continues at coordinate 121,508,271 of OY282606.1, forward strand.
TTGCGCAAAGCAATCCTCCAGGAACACCCGGCTTTTGCCATTTTTGGCCAAAAACAACAACAGTAATAATGCCGCAGGCACCGTGTTCCGTGTGAAACTGAAGAGCTCCATGAAAGGACGACGCTACGCTACGACTGATGAGATAAAGACGGCATTGAAGGAGGAGGTGAACAAGATCACAAAAAATGATTTTTTGAACTGCTTCGAGGATTGGAAAAAACGTTGTTGGCACAAGAGTAGAATATCTGGTGGGGATTACTTTGAATGGGAGACAAAATAGATATTCATGAATAAATAAATAATTTTTGGAAAAAGAAACACAAAATTCGCGATACTCTTTGAGCAGACGTCGTACTTTTCGCGAGCAATCGACTGCTATTCGTGCCACGCGCCAAACTGCTGCAGTCTCTGCGATGAATTTCTCTGCTCTTTCCATTCGCCCCTTTTTCTCTTCGGATATATCTTATCATCGCCGCAACATCAACTGACAATATTTCCTCTCCTTTTCACTTCATTTCTTATCAACTTTTATATTTCTTCTCTTTTTCTCACAATTTCTCGAATCAATTAATTGTTGGAAATTATGCGAACTCAATTTTCTTGTCTCTTTTTTATCCTTATTCACTCTTTAACAATTCCCATCAAAAGTTAATAATTTTTTCGCTTGTTTTGTTTTTGTCGAAAGAAATTTTCTCTTTCATTTACCTGAGACTGAGGAGGAGAGACTTAATATTATTTTGAACAATTTTTTTCCCCAAAAATTTTATTTAATATTTTTATACGAAATTGTTATTATTATTTTTTTTTTATTGTTGTTGTTGTTGATAAAGTTACTTAAGAAATCATAAGAAAATTACCCGCAATAACATGTAATTTTTCATTTTCTTTTATTGCATAACATTTTGTTTTTGAGCAGATCTTTTTCCCTCTTTTACCTAAGAGAAATTACGCAAATTATTTTTAGAAGAAAAAAATATCAATTACAGTAGTAGTTTTTTTTTGTAGAATAATTGGTAAAAGTAAAATTACATATTTTTGTCGGTTCGGATTCTCTAATCCATTTATAATTGTATAAATTTTATTATTTTTAATTAAAAAAATTTAGGTAAAAGAAAAAAATTAATTTTTTTTCTATTTTTATTATCAAATTTATTTAATTTACTAATATTACATTGAAAATAATACGATAAAATAGTAATAGTAATAAAATTGTGTCTACAATAATTACATTTCCAAATATCATAAATAATTCTCCCCCTCCCCCTTCCTTCAATAGCCTTTCGCCACCAACCAACCATCCCCTATCTCCAGTCTTCCTTTCCTTCCTTCACCATAACGCCAATCCATCTGCGCGCTATTAATGTCTAAAATGAAATATGACTAAAAGTGGGAAAAGTTTTTCAATAAATTCTTCAAAATCTTAATTGCACTTTTGAGTTTTTAATTTTAATTTTAATTTTCCTGTACGCTATTACGTGTATATACAACATTTTCCCATCATTTTCCACAATAAAGTGTGCATGTTTCGACATTTTGTAGAACAGTTTTTAAGTTTATTTAACAAAAACGAAACCAAAAAAAAAAATGGCTTTTTGAAAGATGTTTGCTTGGGATATGAGGGGGGGTGTAGGAAAGGAGGTGTCCGTTACAAAGGATTGTTGGTTGGTTGTGAGTAAATAGACGACATGGCATTATGTGTTCGAATGGTTAGAATGAGTGATGGTGCAAAGGGGGGAGGGTAGGAAGGGGAGAGGGGTCGGTGGTTGAAATTGCTCAAAATTCTGTTGATGAAGAATCAGTTCTAATGTGAAAGGACTCATCATATTATATATCAACAGGAAAGACTCTGTCTGTCTGACTCTACGAATAGAACCACGGCTAATGGGGTAGGATGAGTGCCTAGCACTGAACAGAGCTAGTGGGATCATGTGGAGTTGACCGGAGCAAAAGGGCCCTATTCGGTGTTAAGTTTAAAATCTAGAAAAATACGTTAACATGAGCTGTTCGTCTTTTTCGCCAGCCAACCCATAGGATAAAAATAATACATATTTGGGGTAGAAGGGGGAGCACATTAAAGTATAACCACTTGAGTTTTTATGACCAAACTACCACGAGTAGTTTTTCTCAAAACTTTATTTATTTTCGTATATAGTCTTAACCCCTTCCCCCTCCCCCTTTCTCAACCAAAAAATCCTCACTTGTTGGTTGGTTTTTTTCTCTCTCTCTCTCTCCCTTTTTCTTATTAATTCTCTCGAGTACACATTTCAGTTTGTTGTTCATCTATTTTCATATTAAAATAAAAAAAAAGTTCAAATTCAAAGGAGAAACAGTTTTTTTTGGTCATCTAATAATGCTTAGTAGCGTTAACATACTCTAGAAATTCTGTTTAAAGTCCAGAGAGCATAGGCTTAAATTTCTTTTGAGCAGAGTCGTCAGTCTAGTCCAGCTGAGAAACGGGACCGACTTGAGGCATCCATCATCAACTAAATCTGCGGCATTGCCAGCTGTGATAGCCCATTTTTAAAGAAAGGCGCTCCATCGCAGGAAATTTACACTCGGAAAGTTTGACTATACCCGCCACTACTCCCTTCTGGTAATTATCATAGGCTACTTGATCAAGTTCCGACAGCGGACGAAGTGTTTGAAAGCAAAAACTAGAAAATTATTCGAAGCACTTCAATTAGGTCCATTTTTGGGGTCTTATCGTCAGTTTTATTCGTAATTTTCTTTGATGGCCTTTAATAGTTGAAAATCTTTTCTAAAAACAATCGTTCTTTTTTTTAAAAAAAATTCTTATTCGAAAAGGTTAAAGATTACCGAGCTGTGTTTTTATGCCCTCTTTGGGAACGGCTTGATTGTTTTCACAAAAAAATTAATCATTTGAAATGATTTACTTTGAATTTTTAAAGATTTTAATACAGATTCTATTTTTAGTTAAATAACAATTTTTTTTTTTAATAAGAATCTACTAAATTGTGCAGTTAAAATATTAAAAAATGCATTAAAAATAACATCAAATTTGTTTAAAAAAAAATTTTTTTTTATGTCTTAAAAAAAAATTCGGTTTTTTTTTAAAAATAATAATTAAATTTTCAAAATTTATTATGTCTAAATAATTTATTTTATTATAAAAAAATTATTAAAAATTTACAAAACGATAAAATGTCAATGATTCGAAAAGAAATTTAAAAAAAAATCGTATGGCGAATGGGAGGGCGGGCGTAACCAATTATTATTTTATAAAATAACAAAAAAAAAACCCAAAACAAAACAAAACTGAAAATTATGGAAAAGAGAACGAAAAAAAACCAAATCTGAAGAGGCGCCTCTGAAGAATAAATTCTAAAATCGGTGAGCAGGACAAAAATATAGAAACTGAAAAAGTTATAAGAGAAATTGGATGAATGAGAGTAAAAGAACAAGAAGAAGAAAGAGCATCGGAAGACGAACATAAAAAGGAGGCGGGAAAGGGTGGAAATTTCAGTTTTTTTTTTTTTTTTGCCAATAAAATCAATATTTTCGTGCATTTTCTCTTATGTGCGACTGAGGGTGTGTTTGTGTGTGTTGTCTAATTGGAAGATTTCTGCATTCATAAACGAAACGGAATCCATAGATGTTAGAGGGGGTGGGGGATGGGGAGGGGTTGAGGCTTACGAGTATTGTTGCCGTGGCCATACGAATGACTAGAAATCGAATCGATAGACTAACTAACACTTTACATGGTTTGTGTATGTGTGTGTGTGTGTGTGTGTGTGAGGGGGTGACCGGGTGAAACGGGTCCATATTCATTCTCCCATATTGTCTATCCTCTATCTTGTGCCACTGACTGACTACCCTTAGATTAGGTTCTATCGGTATTCGTACGCATCGTGCACTGGTTTGTCGAGAATTGAACACCGGCAGGAGTACGTGAACACCATCCGCTATTGCCCGCGCGACCAAATCGCCATCAACACCGACGAAGATTGACCGTAGCACGATGTGACCTCAACCTACGTTGTCAAACTCGTTCGTCGAGACGAACAGGATCTAAGCCGCGGTTGTGTCCCTCTCGCCAATCTAGCCAACTGTGTGTGGGGATATTCGTGTGGATTTTCCGAACGATGAATATTTAGAATTTTGCTTAAATCGAAATATTCTGATCGTTCTTTTTTTTAAAAAAAATTCTTATTCGAAAAGGTTAAAGATTACCGAGCTGTGTTTTTATGCCCTCTTTGGGAACGGCTTGATTGTTTTCACAAAAAAATTAATCATTTGAAATGATTTACTTTGAATTTTTAAAGATTTTAATACAGATTCTATTTTTAGTTAAATAACAATTTTTTTTTTTAATAAGAATCTACTAAATTGTGCAGTTAAAATATTAAAAAATGCATTAAAAATAACATCAAATTTGTTTAAAAAAAAATTTTTTTTTATGTCTTAAAAAAAAATTCGGTTTTTTTTTAAAAATAATAATTAAATTTTCAAAATTTATTATGTCTAAATAATTTATTTTATTATAAAAAAATTATTAAAAATTTACAAAACGATAAAATGTCAATGATTCGAAAAGAAATTTAAAAAAAAATCGTATGGCGAATGGGAGGGCGGGCGTAACCAATTATTATTTTATAAAATAACAAAAAAAAAACCCAAAACAAAACAAAACTGAAAATTATGGAAAAGAGAACGAAAAAAAACCAAATCTGAAGAGGCGCCTCTGAAGAATAAATTCTAAAATCGGTGAGCAGGACAAAAATATAGAAACTGAAAAAGTTATAAGAGAAATTGGATGAATGAGAGTAAAAGAACAAGAAGAAGAAAGAGCATCGGAAGACGAACATAAAAAGGAGGCGGGAAAGGGTGGAAATTTCAGTTTTTTTTTTTTTTTTGCCAATAAAATCAATATTTTCGTGCATTTTCTCTTATGTGCGACTGAGGGTGTGTTTGTGTGTGTTGTCTAATTGGAAGATTTCTGCATTCATAAACGAAACGGAATCCATAGATGTTAGAGGGGGTGGGGGATGGGGAGGGGTTGAGGCTTACGAGTATTGTTGCCGTGGCCATACGAATGACTAGAAATCGAATCGATAGACTAACTAACACTTTACATGGTTTGTGTATGTGTGTGTGTGTGTGTGTGTGTGAGGGGGTGACCGGGTGAAACGGGTCCATATTCATTCTCCCATATTGTCTATCCTCTATCTTGTGCCACTGACTGACTACCCTTAGATTAGGTTCTATCGGTATTCGTACGCATCGTGCACTGGTTTGTCGAGAATTGAACACCGGCAGGAGTACGTGAACACCATCCGCTATTGCCCGCGCGACCAAATCGCCATCAACACCGACGAAGATTGACCGTAGCACGATGTGACCTCAACCTACGTTGTCAAACTCGTTCGTCGAGACGAACAGGATCTAAGCCGCGGTTGTGTCCCTCTCGCCAATCTAGCCAACTGTGTGTGGGGATATTCGTGTGGATTTTCCGAACGATGAATATTTAGAATTTTGCTTAAATCGAAATATTCTGATTTACGCGCTGAAACGACGATGGAGAGTTGGAGGAGGTGTGCCCCAACAGGACCGAATACTGAGTCGATTCGAACATTTGTTCAACCCTTTTCGCAATAGAAAATTTTCTGTGCAGACGAGTTTAAATTCAAATTTTCGGAGCCTTCGCTGCACTGCTGGCACTGACACGTAGGATGCTGATGGTACTCTGGTATGGGGCACATCTGTTGGGCGGAGGGGCACAACTTAACTAGGGTGGTCTATAGAACAAGTGAGATATCCGCGAATTCATGTTCGATACACTGACGTCAACCGTTCCTTATACGCAGTCGTTTCTGTGCACTGCCCATTCCGCTTCATCGGGTTTAACTGCAGACACCGTTAAATCCATCGCAGCCCCCATTTCTGTGCGCGCCATAACTTGTGGACAATCCAAAGGATGCCAGTTCTTCGATGCTGTTGTTGACGAAAATACTTAGAAAAGCAGAAGGGGACGAGTACAAGCCAAAAGGAAGAGAATTTTCGGCAACAGATTCTGGAGCTTGGAGCTACGGGGAGAATGAGTCGGCGTCGTTCAACTTCGACAAATATTATCGGTGCCCCAGCACTGCTCGATTCATCAACGACGACGATAACGACAACGGGTGGCTGCTCGATGGGCATGCATAAGCCTCCGAATCGATTTTTCCTTTCGAAGTGCACAGAAGCTTTGCTTCATTACACAATCCGTCGAGAACGATGGGAGCAACCCTCCTCTGGCTCAGAGGGTCTGTGTCCTAGCAGTTAGCGATGGGGACCATCTCGCCATCCTTTCATAGAATTTTTTTCTAACATGACCGACCACTAGACTTGTGAACAACGCGAGGAGCATACGATAAACCATTCATTTCGAAACAAGGACTAAAATCCGATACGTAGGAGTGAGGGGGGTGGGGGGGTCAATGGGTAACCTGGTTAGTCAGAGCAGAGCAGACTCTTAACGGATACGATCGCGATTCTGATTTTCAGCTATAATACAACAATTGTGAACTGCTGCAGTTGCTCTTATCTTTGTTCCCATTTCTTTTTTTTGTTGTTGTTTATTTCGATATTAGCACTAGTTTTGTGAGTGGCGAAAAAGAAAATGACTTCAAAAAAAAAGAAAATTGAAGAAAAAAAACAGGTGGAAACAAGAGAAAACAAAACAATTGAAGACTTTTCGATTTTTATAAAATTTTATTAGTCTACGAATTTTTGCTTATTTTGACTTATTGAAAATGGTGGATTGGCAACAAAAAAGAAAAAAAAAAATAGTACCACCCTGTGCGCGAGTTTACGCGATGGAGTGGTGTAGTCGTTGGAAAGGAGTGGGTTTGGGGGGGGGGGGGGGTTTCTGTGTCAGCAGAAAGGGTAGCTTAGAAAATCCAATGGAAAGTTAGCTTAACTCAAGTGACTGTGAAAAAATAAGCTTTTCCTTTTAGTTTATATTTTGGATTTTTTTTTTGTTGACAAAATTCGTCTTTTTAGCATATCAGGCATTATTAAAGAGAAAAATTTTTATGTAATAATTCTTATTGCAGAGTTCAACCTCCTCTCTCCACGTCTGTGAAAAAAAAACTATCTATTATTAAAATGGAACAATACTAATTAAACCACTCCTCCCTATCGCCCAATCGTTATAATAATCGTTGCATTGACAAAAATATCCGAATCCAGTCTGGTTATTTTTTTTTCTCTCGCCAATAGATGGCAGGAGGTCTGCCTGCATAAATGAAAATAAAAAATTCATCAACCAATGAAGAGACATAAATTTCAGAAATGACAAATAAAAACAATTGAAGGAAAAATAATGCTTAGTTGAGGGCGGGAGAAAAAAAAACTATGAAAAGAAATTATAAAAATTCTAATATTTTTGGTAGAATGCAATTAGTTTACGTCAAATCTGTAACCAGGAAGCCAATTTAACAACGTCGGCAAAGGGGAGTAACCGATTCCGGAGAGAAACAACAACAAAAAGAATCGTTTTCCTCCCTCAAAAATGGTTGTTAGTTCTCACCTCACTCTCGCCATCCCTCCCTCATGGAGGCCTGTATCACTTTTGATATTTCCTTTGTTCCATACCATATTCCGCCTTCTTTTCCCTTTTTCGTTCGTTTTTTTTTTTTTGCTCAGTTATTTTTATTATTGTTATTGTTACTGTTACACTGTAACAGTTACTGTTGCTGTTGTTGCAGCTCAATTATGAAAAATATCTTCTTATATGGAACGAAATGACAAGGATCCGTCGAGCAATTCCAGTGTATAATTTTTAAAATAAATTTTAACATTTGGCCGCGTTTTACGTACGGGCTGATAGGGGATGTAAGGACAATAATCGTATCCGAACCGAGTGCATATATGGTATCGTTGTCGGTTGGCTGGAAGGGTCGAGGGGAAATATGTCCCATTCGAAATTATTATGTACGATGGGTAATTGCAATGGGACCGATGGGCGGACGGCTGGATATGTGACAGTGCCCTTCGCGATGATGGTATTTTTCCCTTGTTATTATCGTTATTATTATTATTATTATTATTCTCCTCTATTTTTAATACCAGTCGAGATGGCTTTCCTCCGCTTACTTACTTGCATTGTTAGTAGTCGTTCAGGAGGGGGTTAATTTCCAGAGAATTCTCCAATATTCTGATGATAAGTAAAGATTAATAAAAAATAAAAAACTGAACAAACGAACGATAAAATAAATAAATATGAGCGAGACACAAACAAAAAAGCAAAAAAGATGATAAAGTTTGTAGTTATTGAAAGAGGAGGGAAAGAGGGCGATCCTATTTGGACAGGGACAAACTTCACTTCCCCCAGAGTGCATGATTAATGAGTGGCCTCGTCAAAATGGAACAAGCAGCAACAACAACAAAAATAAAGACTTTATAAAAAAATCAACACTGACAATGTCAACGACAGCTTGTGACAGCGACAACGGCGACGACAACTACAGCGACAGACGCAGTTGGAATTGGAACAGTAGCGGCAGTAATAGTCGCAAGGCAACAACAGCACCGGCTACATACGACTTTAGTGGCGACTACGTCGACGGCAACAAATGCCACCATCCAAACACATCGGGCCACTCATACCCATGCAGTAAAGCCCATCAATCATCTGTCCTGTCAGTCTCTTGCAGCTAAGAACTTCTGAATGCGCGAACTCGTTTGGCGAATAAGCGAATAATGGAACACGCAAAGGACAGAAAAAGGGCCAGCACAACCGTACGTATTCTAATGCCGCACATTCTTTAAGAGCGCAAACCATTTAAAATGAGATATTTTCGGGCAGTAATTATTGACATCGTCAACGTTTTTAAGCGCCAATAATTAAAAATAATAATAATAATACGAGGTCTGTTCAAAAAGTATCGTGAATTTTGAATTTCCGCAGTTTACGTATATTCGATTTTCGATTTTTTTTTATGGCTTTATGTTGGTACTCATGTCTCCCACTTATGCCGACAAGTTCAGCCATTTTGAATGTTCAGTTAATTTTTGACAGCTGCTTTGCTTGCATTTGTTTTGGCTCCAAGTTCGGTCGAATGTGAAGGTTTTGCTTACAGTTTCCTTCGATTGCATGGGGCGTGGTGCATCATGAGTTCTTGCCACAGGGTAGAACGGTCAATAAGGAATATTACCTGCAAGTTATGCGCAAGTTGCGCGAAGCAATCCGCCAGAAACGCCCGGCTTTTGCCATTTTTGGCCAAAAACAACAACAGCCACCATATTCCCCAGATCTGGTCCCCTGTGACTTTTTCTTGTTCCCGAAACTGAAGAGCCCCTTGAAAGGACGACGCTACGCTACGTTTGATGAGATAAAGACGGAATCGAAGGAGTAGCTGAACACAAGATCACAAAAAATGATTTTTTGAAGTGCTTCGAGGATTGGAAAAAACGTTGTTGGCACAAGAGTATCATATCTGGTGGGGATTACTTTGAAGGGGAGACCAAATAGATATTAATGATAAATAAATAATTTTTGGAAAAAAAAACAACACAATACTTTTTGAACAGACCCTCGTTTGGTCGGTATTATACATAGTGTGAGGGAGGAATGTAGGGTAGGGTGAAAATTTATAAAACTTCTACTCTTACGGGAATACTATTCTTCTTGGTTATAAGTAAAAAAACAACGATAATAAATTTTTTTTTATTAAAATTACAAAAGAAAAAACATAAAATCTTCAAAAATAATTAAGAAAAAAAACTAAAATTGATTGCCAAAAAATATTTTCTAAAAGCTTAAAATTTGTGGAGGGTTCACTTTTTTTGATAAAAAAAACTATTTTTTATATAATCAAAAACCGAATTTACCTCATCCCCACTTCTCAAACCTTAGAAATTTTCAAAAAAAAAAATTTTTTTTAGCGGAACTTAACTTGCTTGTTTTTGACTTAAGTTTTAAAAAAAAAGTGTAAAAAGGGAATAGGGGTTGTTTTTCCTGTTCAATAAAACAGTATTTTAAGCTGCGCATTAAAACAAAAACAAAAAATCAATAAAACAGTATTTTTGTTTTTACAAAAACAATATAAAATTCCGTTCTTATTGTTTTTATCAAAAAAAATATATTAAAATAATTTTTGTTTCCTAAAAAGGATTGGATTTTTTGTTGTTTTTTTTTGTGACTAAAAATATTCACTTTGGTGAGTATTATTTTAAAAAAAAAAAAACCCTAAATAAATGTTATGTTTATGTACCATACATGTATGCATGTGTGTATTATTTAAGTTTGCTATAGAAATCGATAAATATTTATTGCAATGAAAATTTTTATTACGTAGCGCGTCGTTTTCAAAAAGAATATAATAATTTACATACACACTAGCATACGCCTGCAGCACCCAACCAAGCATTTTTATAGATAAGTCTTATTGCATGGATACGAACGCTTGTTTACTTTCGTATAGATACGAGGATAGGTATAATCGGAATGTGTGAGTGAATAGAAATAAAGAAATTCGTCACAGGTTTTCGGTTTAAAGAGAGTCGATACTAAGACTGGGGGGGAATAGGATCCATCCGATGCGGCTGCATATAGTTTTATAAATAATTCCACATTAAATTCAATTCAAGAATAATAAATATGACTGACTAACTGTACGTAATGGAAAAAATCGTCTTTACGCTTAATTGAAAGGAAAGGAAATTTACAAAAACGTCCGTCCGCATCCCCGTGCACAACAGCTGTTTGTAAATAAATGTGTACATACACATATGTTAGTGTTTGTGTGTTTAGGTTAATATTTTCTTGGCGTTGTAAAAATAAATTTAAATGTTCAAAAGTTCGGTAAATTATCAGAGATGCCCGTATCACTTACGTAGTATGGTACCTACTTACTTGCTTACTTATCATCCGTGCTTACCATAGTTACTTACTTAGTTGAGAGCGTACGAGTACAAAACAAATTAAATAGAGAAACGCTGTTATTTTACAATAAATTTCTATATGCACTGACACAACTTGGATGTAGAGATATGTACGGGCTAAGATAAATATTAATGATATATGCTTTAGCCGTATACAAGTAGTTATGTACATTTAGCCCTGTTTGGTCGCACGTATCTACGTACGTACGTACAAATGTAAATACGAGTCCGACATTCAATTTGGTCGGTATCTGCTGCAGCATAGCAAAATATTGTTTTATCTTCGTTTTTTTTTTCTCCCTTGTTTTGTTGAGATGTAAACGAAGACTGGTGGTTTACACATGCGAGTACTCGTATGTAGAGAAACAAACGCGTTTAGCCGTGCGAGTTTATGGATGGATGGTTGGATGGATAAAGGTGTGTGTGTGTGTGGGGATTTTGTATAATTTTCTCAGCACTTGAATAAACATTGATACATTAAAAATAAACATTGTCAGTTAGTATATTTATGATTATTATTTATTATCATTATTATTATTATTATTATTAGTACGGCTACGACTAATGTACATACAATGTTTGGAGTAGCTTAGTCTGCATGCGTATGTTCGTTCCTTCGGTTCGATCTATCCTTCTTTCGTTATTACTTTTATTACTTCGTTTCGTAATGTTCCTGTCCTTTTTGGTCTGCCCGTGCTTCATCATCTTCTCTTGTTGATTTTCTTACTTATTTATTTCTTTCGTTTCTATGATTTTCCCTTTCGTTTCTATCCGACTGTTCGATTCAGCAGTTATTATACACTATCGTTAGTTTTCCTCCGTTGTTACTTCGTGCGTGCAGAGGCTTCTATATACAAACACTTACGGTACGGTCTCATTTCAATAACGAAATGCACAATGAATGGAATGATTACGATAACGATGACGCCGGCAACGACGACGACGATGACAACGGTTGCAAACGCACCATCAACGTTGACGACAAAGACGACTGCAAAATACCATCGATTAAGGCTAAGGCTGCTGGACTGCAAGCGCATTACCAATGACGATAGCGATGGCGTTTGACGGTAATCACCATTATATGTCCTGATTTTTCTAGATTTAACGTCTAATTTAGGCTGATTACTGGAAATAGGTTAAAAAATTGTGAACAGAAAAATCGGGGGTAGTTGTAGATCAATAAAATTTCTTATAAAATAATTAATAAAAACTGTTGAAAAATTTTGTGATTTATTTTATATTGTAAGTTTTATTGTTTGAAAGGAGTTGGGGGGAGGGGGGAAGGTAAATTTACTGATTAAATCTGTTTTTTTTTCTTTTTACAAATGAATTTTTATTTTTCAATTAACTCATTTTTTGTAGTTTCTTTCAACTATTGGGTTGTCCCGAAAGTAATTTCGTTATTTCCCAACAGAGGACTTAATTGTGTTTCTTTCACAACCAACTTCACACTTAAACCGCATAATCATATATATTTTGACAGTTGACATAGCAAGGCTTGCTTGTGAAATAATTCGTTTGATTCTGCACAGCAGTTTTTGGGTTGATACCCTTTTAAATATGGAAAATGAAAAACTGCATTTTCAGGATATTTTACTTTTTTTTACTATAGAAAAGATAAAAATGCTGGTCAAGTAAGAAAAAAATTATCCGATGTGTTACGTGAGCGCCAGAGCAAAAACTGGTTTGTAAAATTTCGATCCGGCAATTTTGATCTTGAAGATGCACCACGTTCTGACAAGGTCAGTTGAAGCTGATGAAGAAACAATAAAGGCATTAACCGATGAATAACAACTCATGAGATCGCTGAGAGATTATATTTATCGAATTCGACCGTTCATGATAAATTTAAACGGCTAAGTTTTATATCAAAGCTCGACATATGGGTTCCTCATCTTCTTACGGAAAAAAATTTGCGCCGCCACATTGACGTTTGTGATTTGCTTCTCAAACGCCAAGAAAATGATCCATTTTTTAAGCGTATCATCACTGGGGACGAGAAATGGGTTGTCTACAACAATGTTAAGAGCAAACGATCCTGGAGTAGAATAGATGAACCGGTTCAAAGCACTTCGAAAGCCAATATTCATCAAACAAGGTTATGCTATCAGTTTGGTGGGATTTCAAAGGAATCGTTTATTTTAAGGTTCTACCGAGCAACACAACGATTAATTCCGAAGTGTTCTGTCATCAGTTGGACAAATTGAATGATTCACTTAAAGAAAAAACGCCAGAATTGGTCAATAGGAAAGGTATAGTGTTCCAACAGGATAATGCCAAAGCACATACAAGTTTGCCCACTCGGCAAAAGCTTTTAGAGGTTGGATGGGATGTACTGCCACAACGGCCATACTTTCCAGACCTAGCACCTTCCGATTATCATTTGTTCCAGTTTCTACAAAAATTTTTAGATGGTAAAACGTTTAATTCAAATGAGGAGGTCAAAAATATACTTTAAAAACGCATCTCTCCCCATTAGTTTTGTCTAATTTAATCTGTTTAAGAGGTTATAATTGATAATAATTTTGCTTCCAAAAAGACGAATGAATTACAATTCAATTTTATATATCCTACCACCACCACTATTTGATCATAAAAAAGCCCATCCCTAATTTAATAATGTTGAATACGACGCACATATTATTAACATAAATAATTTCAAGTGTTTTTCTTTGGAATTATTTTTGGAAAAAATAATATATACCATCAATCCGAGAGAGTATAATAAAATTAATAGAAATTTAAACGTAATAAAATATATTCAATGTTTGTGTATGTAAATATATGTGTGTGTGTGTGTATGTGTATATGTGTACAAGTATGATTAACATTTAGCAAAAATGATGAAATATTTGAAAATAAATTGCAAAATGCATGAACTAATAAATTTTCCAAACGGCATGTGAGTGAGTGAGTAATAATGGCGGATGGTTTGAAGTTTTGTTTGAAGGAGGGGTGTGGTTGGGGATGGGGGTGTGAGTGAAAGAAAGAAGAGAAAAAGAGCATTTCAATATAAATAATAATGACTGTGTAATCGAATTGAATTGAATTGAATTCAAACAAAAATATTCGCATTATTATTATTATTATTTATTATTTATTATTATTTTTATTTTAATTCTATTCTTGGAATGAATTAAGATTAATCGAAAATAATATCATTTCTTCGATTTGTACAATTGTTTTGTATATAACGTCGATGGGATGTGTTCCTGTCGTAAGTTAGCGGTGCGCGTCTGTTTGGCTTGCTAGGCTGGCTATACTATTGGGCGTACACATATGCTCTCATGAACATACTCCCCATCTGGCAATTTGTCGGTTCAAATCTGGCATCGAACATTTTCTTTTTTGGGGCAATATTTTGTTAGTTTTCTTTACCAGCCAGCACAACTACCGCTTCTGCCCGTGCCACTCTCCTCTAACTAATCATATTTATTTAAAAAGAACAAATAAATAAATAAACTTTGAAGATCATGTGTACGTATGCGTGTGAGAAATGGTTTTAAAAAGGAAAAATGATCAAACGTTTTGATTAATAGCATCTACAATTCATATTTAAGTGTATGTGCATGTGTGTGTAGTCAATATATGGTAAAATGCGATGACTGCTGGTTGGATGTGTACAGCATTTAAGATGGAAGCCAGGATGAAGGAACTATTATTATGAATGCACCAATGCACGGGTGCATAAACTTTTTTAATGGCAATAATAATAATAATAATAGAATAAAATATGGTGTAAGAGGAGAAGTGGGGTTTCTATTACACAGAAAAAAGCCAAGGAACTTTTTTGTTTACTATTTTTTTTAATAAAGAAAACAATAAAAAGGGGAAAAAGTAAATTTTCTCGAAAACTTTCAATTTTTAGAGAGAAAAATATTTGAAGTAAAATAAAATATAAAATAAAAAGAAAAGCGAAATTAAAATTATTATTTTGGGGTAGATTTTTATATTTTCTGGAAGAAAAACAATTCACACAGAGAAGAAGAAGAAAAAAGAGATACCAACAAGTTCACGCCTTGTATAGGTGAAAGGGAAAGAAATCCAAGATATCCACTGTTGAATGTGACAAAAAATGTCTTCTGTCAAAATTCATATAATACCTTAAATTATAGACGGACTGGATTAGGCCTCTACACAAAAATTGTGATCGAATTTTGTTGGAAATACATTCGTAGAATATTGCACAAACATGCAAAATAACAGAAACGGCGTAAATCAGTGGGGGCCAATTTTAAACTTCAGTATGCGATTGAAGCGGTTCTTTTAAAACCATTTTTGATATGTGATATTATTTATGTGTAAACAAATCGAATTTTTTTAATACTGCAGCTTTTTTTTATTATTTGATGGAATTTAGTTTTGGAAATTTGTAATCGAAACACAGTATTTCTATTTGAAAATATTTATTTATTTATTTATTTATAATGTCGTGATTCCTGGGAATACCCGATACTGCTGCCACAAAATCGACTTTTTCCCTTAACCATTTATTTTGTGGAAACTTGTAATATTATAGTTATTTTTTCAATTTAGAATTAACAGAAATTCAAGTATTTTTTGCACTATTACCATAAAAAAATTCGTTTCATCAAATTTTCTTAAACACATTCTTTACGTACGCCGGCACTGAACTATTTTCTTTGGTTAACATTGAACTGTCAAAATCGGCATTTGTTTACATTCATTGAATGACGAATTTTTCATTTTTTAAACAGTTTTTGGACAAAATAAATCACTAAAAGCCAATTAAACACGTTGTAAACTAAATTTTTATTAATTTCTGTAGTTAAAATGATGAAAGAAAGAAATTTCCGGCTTCCTTATTCCGTTGAATTACCAGCAATTTTTTTGAAATAAAAACCCTATTAAATATTATCAACAATATAACTATTTATCTGGTAAACCACAGTTTTACTTGCACTTTCTTATAAGTACCAAAATAACTAACTTTACAAACAACTACATACCACTTTCATGGAGAATGGCGTTTTTTAAAACTCTCTGAAAGTCTACAAAATTGAGATGCTTGATATTTATAAAATAAATAATAAACCAAAAATACAATTGCATTTGAAAAAAAAAATCTTCCCTTCTGTCATGTTTAAATTATATTTTTGTTTGGAATAAGTGAGTTAAAATAAATATTCAATGAAATTTCTATTACGAAAACTATTTTAGATGTCAGTGGGTGTCATGTCTACATAAACGAATCTATACAAATAGATTCGTTTATGTAGACGTATGCAAGTAGTACGATTTCTCGCCACTTTTGCAATAATGCAGATCTTAGATTGTAGAAGAACTGGATAGAACTCTGCACAAAAATTCTGCCCATAGTTTTTCGAGAATACATTCATAATAACGCAGACACTTGTAAAATAACCTTTCACGAAATACTTCATATTCGGAAAACTTTCCGTCTACAAAATTGAGGACGCTTGATATTTGATTGATATTTACGAAATAAATAATAAACCTAAAACACAATTGGGTTTACCAAGTGTATAAGCTTAAATCCGCTATTTTTTAGTTAAAAAAACATATGTTCTTTTTTATAGAAAGCAAAAACAAATTTATTCAAAGTACTTGCCCTCGCTAGCTACATATTTTTCTCACTTCTCGGGCAATTTGTGGATACCACGCCAAAAAAATTTCTTCTATTTCGAGGCAAACCACTCATCAAGCCATTTTCGGACATCTTCGTAAGAATAGAAGTGCTGCCCAACGAGCGCGTGGCCCATCGGCGAAAACAGGTGGTAGTCGGAAGGGGTCAGGGCCAGGTCTGGAGAATAAGCGGGGTGGGATAGCACCTCCCAGTTGAGTGTCTCCAAGTAGTTTCGGACCATTTTTGACGTGTGCGATGGTGCGTTGTCGTGGAGGAAAATCAGCTTGTCATGTTTTTGTTGACAATCCGATGCAGGAACGACTTTCTTTTTTGTCTGGCGAGCAAGATTTCGCATGTGTTTTGGCGTCGCTCCATCTGTCTATCGTTTAATTCATGCGACACCCATTTTCCGATCTTTTCAATCTTCCCCATGGCACGCAGACGCATGGAAAAGGCTGGTTGAGTAACACCCAATTGCTCTGCGGGCATTTTTTGCGATTGGGTATCGTCTTCGTCCAAAAGAGCGTGCAATTTTCATGCTTCTTGTCCCACAAGTCAAAATTGCTGTCTTTGAACCGACGAAACCAATCTCGGCACCTTGTGCTTCCGATAAAGCACTGTCACCAAATGCCTCCCTCCATAAGCATTCCATGCGATTCGGCAGACGATTTCTTCAAGTTGAAGCAGAAAAGCAGAGCTTCCCGCATATGCTCTTTTTCTGGCACAAAACTAGACATGATTACCAAAGGAAATAATGTATGTTGTTGTACGAAATTGCTAACAATGTGCACTGATTAATGTTGACAGATGTCAAACTCATAAAAAAACAAAGTATGGCGTGTCCATGGTAGCTTAAAACGCTCACTCACGCCATCTATAACCAAACAGCGGATATAAGCTTATACACTTAGTAATACCAGAAGATTGGGAAAAAAATCTTCTGGTATTACCTTCTGTCAATTTATATTTTATTCAATTTATTTTCATTATTATAGATTTGTTCGTACGTACGTATTTCTAATTATTATTTATATTTTATTTTATTTTCTTTGTGTTTAAATTTTTGTTTGTTTGGAATAACTGAATTAAAATGGATATTCTATAACGAAAACTAGTTGTCAGTGGGTGTCATGTCTACATAAAAGAATCTATACAAATGTATGCAAGTAGTACGATTTCTTGCCGCTTCTGCGATTAATTCAGCCAGGAACTTACGTATACATACACGAAAATTTAAAGTAGGGGCATATCCAGGTATTCTTTATTTAATCTAAGTATATTACTGACTAAAAATAAAAACCAAAAGCGGACAACAAAAAATAAATAAAAAATGAAAAATATTAATTTTCAAACTAAAAAAAAAAAAACTAAAATTATAATAACAACCTAAACTTAGAAAATAATGGGCGATATAATTAAAGAAAAAAAAATTCTGTTGGCCAGTGTATCTTATTAAACCAAAAACAAAAAGAAAAAGAAAATAAAATAAAATATAAATAATAATTAGAAATACGTACGTACGAACAAATCTATAATAATGAAAATAAATTGAATAAAATAATAAAACAATGTCTATTAACAACCCTCATACACACAATTTCAAATTACATTAAATTATAGCTTTCCGTATGCACACACTCTCATCAGTATGAATAGTCAAACGACTGTGTGTGTGTGTGTGTATGTGTACATGGGTAAAACGTTTCAAGGAAAAGAAAAATAATTGCCGGACAAAACAAGGAATAAAAAAATGAACAAATAATATTTATATTGCTGTTATTATATTCATATTTATATTAAAAAAGAAGTATAAAAAAAAGAAAAGAAGCAAAAGTAGCACAATAAAAATATATCTTCAATATTAAATAAGTAATAAAAACTAATATAAAACGTACACACAGGCTGGTTGGAAGGCAGGCAGGCAGGAGAGAGAAGGCGCCGACGACAACAGAAATGAAATGTTATATAAAAATACATAATATTAATAATAAAATGGCAAAACGGCAATAAAAAGAGAATTCACAAAAAAAATTAATAATAATAATAATAATAATAATAATGGAGGGAAGAAATTATTTATTATATTGTGAAAAGAAGAAATTGAAGAAAATCTCCTAAACAACATTAAAACCAAAGAGAAAAAGAGAGAAAAAGTTGTTGAACAACAAAGCAGTACTGTCGGCAGAACTGACTCTGTGGTAAGTGGTCGCCTAAAATAGCTAGAAAGAGATCATCGGTTGAGTAGTGGGTCGAGAGGGGGATTCAAAACAAAAATAAAATACTAATAATCAAAATAATAATAATAATAATAATAATAATAATATGAGAAATTTATATATTAAAATAAAATATTATGTGTATATATGCGGAACGATGGTGAACAGAACTCGAAAAAAAAACACACTAAATTAAAAAAGATGAAGGAAACAACACACAAAGGAGAAAAAGAATAATAATAATAATAATAATATTTTAAAAGAAGAAACACAAAAAAAAATAGCTCAATAAATAAGCGAAAGAAAGAGAAAAAATTGGTGCGGCATGGCCAGGATGGTTGGTTCGAGTTGGAACAGAGAGAAAAATAATATATAATAATAATTTTCTAACGTCGGACCGACCATTATACATGCGGAGCCATAAAATCATTAAAGTAATTACACTTTATGACGGGCGAATGTGTTTCTGTAATAAAAAACCGACCGCCATGAAAATGACTTTTTTATTTTGGTGGACATGCGAAAGAGCAAGATGGCAAATAATGGTTAGCGAACGTTCGGCTGGCTAGCTGGCTGGCAGGCTGGCAGCGAGCAAACGTTTCTCTGCCAGCGAAAGCGGGAAGAAAAACTAACGACTGACTCTCTGTTTGCACTCGGCGTACATTGTAGCATGTCGACTTACATATTATTTTTATTACCATCTCATCGGCCTCTGCTAGTTTGTTTGTGTGTGTGTGTGTGTGTGCATTTGTTGGATAATTATATATATTTACTTATTTATTTCATCGCATTTCTTAGCATATACTTACTTACTTGCAGTATACTGACATATTCTTTGAGTTTACAATGTTTATTAATATTTCGTATTTATTTATTTATTTAGTTTTTTCCCATTTTAGTTGGGGTTTTTTTTTCTTGTTCGTTTTCAATTTCGATTTTTTTTCTCGTAATTTTCTATATTTATATATATTCTCATATGCTGTTTTCTTCCCCCTCTCTCCTCTCTGTTTTTCGAACATTTTTCATTACGCGCTTAAAGTTTTGTAAGTACGCAATGTGTGTACATACATACTTCGACAGTTAAATTAAATTGAATGTAAAGAAAAGAAAAGAAAAGAAAAAATAAATAATCCATATTGCAAGGCTTTTGTACATTATGCATACATACGTGTATGTAAAATATGGTAGAATTTAATTTTTATTCTTTTGATAATATCATCATCATCATCATCAGCGTCGTCGCCGGCGTCGTAGGCCAAAGCAACAATATCCCAGTGACTTTGCAGCTGGAGGAAGGGTGATGGTCATTACGATTGTGATCACAAGTAAACCAACCAACAAACGAACCTACCAACAATACAACTACTGATGTTGCCGATGAAGTCGTCACAACGGCAGCGACAAACCAATCTTGACGGCGACAGCAACAGTCGCTCCTTAACGATACCAACGACAATAAAAATAATAATAATAATAATAATGGCAATTGTGATAAAAGCAATAATATTTATCCTTTAGTAAGGAAAGAGTTTTATAAGGGATAGACATTCCTGCTAGTTTCAGTGTAAAAAAAAGGGAATAAAACTTTTAAGAAAAAAACAACTCCAGAAAGCAAGGAGAAATCGTCAGGAAAGGGATATGCGTCATTTTATACAATAATCATTTTCGCATTTATTATTATTATAACGGTTTTCTTGTGTGTTTACATTAATATTCCCATAACTTTTGCCGAAAAACCTCCCCGAACCACTCTTCTTCTGGTATTTTACGTTATTTAGATTCTTTTCTAGTCTATCTGGTAAATTTATCGACATTTTATATTAAATTCAATTTTAATGTGTATGAGCGAGATGGATATATAAAAATGGTGTTGGCAAGTTGTTTTTTCAGTTTTTCTCTGCTTTTGTTGGAAAATTGTTTTGATTATTTTTTAGGTTTGAGAATGGGAAGAAATTGTCCGTGAATCGATGGGAAATTAAAAATGGCATCGCCAAGAAAGAGAAATGGCGTCTTCCACATGGATTTTTTAGAAGAGAAAATGGCGTTCTTATTTCAAGATACGAAAAATGGCGTCTTTTATAAACGAAAATGGCGTCTTCAAAAAGAGAAAATGGCGTATTTTAGAGAAAATCAATTTGTCTGTGAAGTTTTAAAAAAAAATTATCTATTTTTGGTTTTTGAGAATTGGAAAAAATTGCCCGTAAATCGATGAGAAATTCAAAATGGCGTCTTCCACATGGCTTTTTTTAGAAGGGAAAATGGCGTCTTCAAGCCAACAAAAATAACAGAAAGAAACAAAATTACCTTTTCTTCGAGAGAAAATGGCGTCTCGAAGAAGAGAAAATGGCGTATTTTAGAGAAAATCAATTTGCCTTTGAACTTTTAAAAAATGATTATTTTTTTTCTTTGAGAATGGGAAGAAATTGCCCGTGAATCGATGAGAAATTAAAAATGGCATCGCCCAAAAAGAGAAATGGCGTCTTCCACATGTCTTTTTTAGAAGGGAAAATGGCGTCTTTAAGGAATCAAAATAAGAGAAAGAAAAGAAATTACCTTTGCATCGCGTCATTAAAAATTTAAAACTGTGCGTTTCTTATGGTGAGAAAATAAAAATAAATTTCAAGATACGAAAAATGGCGTCTTTTATAAAAGAAAATGGCGTCTTCAAAAAGAGAAAATGGCGTATTTTATAATAAAATCAAATTGCCTTTGATGAAGTTTTAAAAAATATTTTCCTATTTTATAAAAAAGTTAATTTTTAAAGAAGAAAATATTTCGTTTTGATTAACATTTGGCAGAAAAACCTCTGCCAACCCCAAGAATATGAGCAGAAAAATTAGCTGTCCTTTACCAGTTGTCTAGTCTAAAGGCAAAAAATTGGGTGGGGTTTTACCTCAAACATTTCTAAAGATCCACAATCCACTTGAAGATTTCTTGTAGAAAATTAGAAAAATAACTTTTTTGAGGACGTGTCCGATTAAAATTCTTCTTCTTCTGCTGTTGTTGCAATTTTTAAGAAATTTCCTGCGGTGATCCGCATCTGAAATGTTCAGTTTGGTCGGCAGAAGGTTTTCAGTTTCTTAACACGATCTAAAGTAGAGGTAGAGGAAGACGCGGAAGAGGCTGAAAATATTACAAAAGATTCCATGTTTCGTAGGCAATATTTATGCTGTATTGTAAACTATTTTTACATACGAAAAAGATGGTAATAAAAAAAACACAATATAAACTCATGCTGAGAACTCAATTTAGATACATTCATTGTTGTTTATTTATGATTTTTTTTTACTGTTCTGTATTCCCTTTTTTATGATTATTGTTACTTTTAAGGAATATCATCGTTTCGAATCTATTTCCATTATTAAAACGGGCAAATACGTATGTACATAGCCATTGGAATGGTGCGATTACGTTACGTAAGGCAGGCAGGCAGGCAGGCAGTAAGGCTGTACTCGTATAAGATGATGCGACGCGGGGGAGTACAGTACATAATAATATAGGTACTAGTGCAGTTAGCAATAGTCGTTGCCCCTTTTTCCCGTCAATGAAATAAATAAAAACATGTACACAACGCAGTAGAGTAGGGAAAAATTTCATTTCGAAAAACAAGCTAATTTACTTGATATCATCCGGAACAGTTGCATTTACTCAGCTATTAAAGTATCCATCATCAGGCCAGGCTTTCATAAAAAGGGAAAAATTACGAGCACCAGAAGCAAGTGTTTTCATATCCACTACAGTGCAGACGGTTGGTTAGCTTGGTTGGTCGGATGTGCCCCAACACCATCGATCGACTCCTCCACTCTGGAGAGCCACGAAATGCACTTGCATTCGATGCAGTTCGCTGACTGAGCCACTGTGTGAAGTGTTGATAACTGCTGCTCTGGTGTGGTATACTCCGGCTGCTCCCAAAAGTGCGCTGATTCCACAATTTCACATTTACTCACAGCCGAGTGCCTTCCGTGAATGACGATCTCCTTGAGAATGACGACGCGACTAAAAATCCGCCCCCGTCCATCTCTTGGGTATATGCGCCCTTACTTGTCTGATGATCGTTTGAGTTAACAGCAGTACTGGCCATGTCCGCGAACCACATTACATGTTATTACAAACAATTAAATGCAAAATAGCTTCCTGCTAAATGCTTTTATGCGTTTTCGTTTCTATTG
Organism: Atherix ibis; assembly: GCA_958298945.1. Classification (NCBI taxonomy): domain Eukaryota; kingdom Metazoa; phylum Arthropoda; class Insecta; order Diptera; family Athericidae; genus Atherix; species Atherix ibis. The sequence goes on from OY282606.1 coordinate 121,531,154, forward strand.
TATCTCGGCATGGGCAATTGTCTTACTTCCCATCCCACCCCCTTTTTACGTTTGGTTTTGCCCTCATTTGTCTATTCATCCATGCACTGTTTTATAACTCATCTTGTAGATCTTGTCCCGTTCTCTGCCCCCAACTTCGGTCAATTTTCTGCGAAACCTCTTGTCCAATCCTTACCTCCCAATCAGTCGTACACTAACGCGACCTCGCATAGATTCAGTCCAGGCGGTTGAATATTTATTCGTTTATGGGCCGGAATTTTAGAAATCCCATTAAATCTGCCATCACCATCGAGAAGAAAGGAAGACTAGATTACGGCGAGCAAGGATGTTAAAGCCCGATTTTATTTTGCTTTTTTTTCCCCGCATTTAATGACGATGTGAAAGTGTCGAATTTTTGGGGAAAACTAACAGAAAAAACTTCAATGAAAAAACATCCTGCGACCATGTGGCTCGTTGGGGGTGGAGATTTTCGAGGCTGGTATTGCTTTGCTGCCGAATTTAGTAGAAGCGAGGAGGCCAGAGTGGTCGATTTATTCTGGTTGGGTCTGTTGTGTTATGCGGTGTTTTTGTTCTGGTGTTCTTCGTGTACTCGGATCGCAACAATAACGGAGGCCGGAAGGCTTAATCAACAGTTGGTTCAACATAAGTTGGCACGTGAGCGATTTGTTGCATGTAAACGGCATTCAATGTAATTGTGCACGACAGACATTTAAATATCGTCGACTGTAATCTGCCGACTGCCTGGATGGATGGCTGCCTGGCTGACTGGCCTGGCCTGGCCCAGCCCAATCTGACTGCCGATTCCCTACCCCTAATTCCCGCGTCGTTCCCTCTTCTTCGGAGAACATTATTGTTGGCTGCTATAAGAATCGACCTGCTCTGAAGTGGATACTCGTGCACGGTCTGTGAAAACATTGTGTGGGCACGTGCTTCGTTAAGGGAATTTTCTTATACTGAAAGCGGTGGTGTGTACGTGTGCACTGGTGTGTGCGGATTTGTTAGGCTGTGCCCTACAAAATTGACTTGCCAGGTCGCCTGATAAATGCAACGGTGTGTCACGTAACAGAATACAGTTCAAGGTCAAGACCAAAATTCACCCTCAAAGAAGACCTCGACAACAAACACGAGAGTCGCATAGCAAATACGAGTACGAGAAGCACTTCAGAGCGACAACAGAACCGACAACACCCAGTTCCCCCTTCCCCCCTCATAGGGAAAAGTTCTTTAGCGACTCAACACTTGAAGTCGCTACAACGATGTGACAACTCCACAAACAATGGTGGGATTCCGTAAGTGGAATTGTATGGGCACGACATGGCACGATTCGATATTCGGTTAGCTTCCCATTCCCCTCCAGTAAATGTCGTATACGTCGTTTCATAGGCGGAACGACGTTCCCCAGTGATGTCATCCTATTCGAAGCAGACGACAGATTTGCCATTTGCCGTCTGCCACCGCCACTTTTCAGTATATCCGGAACCTTAAGTGGGAAATTCACAATTCTTAGGTGTGTTGGGTGTGTGTCTTCCTTCTTCCTTTATGCCTGCTTGATTGCTCATTTGTCTACTTTGCCGGGTGTTGGTAGGTCAAATTCCTTTCGACTTTGCTGTCTTCTCAATGGGAAACAATTCCAATGAGCATCATCCTCGCATAAGAACAGAGGATAATGACGAGAATGCTGACAAGATCTTCGAAGAGATTTTAGGCTCCCCTGAAAATCCATCAACTATCCTTGATCCTTTTATGTACACCAGTTCGACTTGCCTGCATGCCATTCGAATATTTCGGAATCTGCAACGAAAATAGGGCACATACTTTCACGTCTGCCGAATTGAATTGTTGACCCAAACCGAATAGAACTTGTCGGAACAATTTCTTATGAAGGAGCATGAATTACAACTTACCAGCTGAGAATAGTACGGAAAAAGCTTCCCAAAAAATTCAAAATTTTGTCTTCAATCAAAATTCATCGGTCGGCAATACTCAAAGAGGAATCGCCAAATCAGAAAGAATGTGCACATTATTATCAGGTGGGGAAGGTAGTAGGGGAATTGCTGGTTCTTATAGGGTAGTTGAAGTGAATGAAGCTTAAATTAACACACATAGAAAAAAAAGAATCGACCAAAATGTGTTTATTATTATACGATGTAAATAAGTTCAGTTCGTTAAAAAAATATCCTATTATTTTCATCATAAAGTTGATTAAGGGTGGCTGAGTGAATGGGAAGATAGATGCAGAGAATGGTGAGAGGGGGAGGGGATTGTGTTGTCAACAGGTGCCCTTACATTTTGTCGGGCCTATTCTGATCACGACATTTTCCCATAACATAAAAATTTTTCTCACTTGTTCGCCATTTACACCATTTTCTTTTTGGCTTTTTGTAAGTTATCACAATATTTACATCAGAAATTTGTGTAATATTAGCTGCTTGGGGGGATTAGTTTTTGGTGAACGGAGGATTTCACGTCGATTCGAATTTTTAGAGTTAAATAAAAATTCATTTCCAAAATCAATTCTATTATTTTTTTTCTCAAATGGGTTTGGCTTATCACAAAAAAAAAATTGCCCATCCAATTTCAGTTAAAATCCGCAATTTTTTAAAGGCATTCAATGCGCCTAATTTCAACACATCCACTGCACGAACACGGAGACACACATTAATTTTTCCCGCCAATTTTCGTTGTAACGCAATTTAATGCGTCTAGTTTTGCGTTTTTGTATGCACAAAAGAAAAGAAAAAAGAAAAAGGGAAAATTTCTAATATTTTTAATTATTTTTTGACTACTAACAACGATCTTAAAATCAAAAGAAAATAAAAAAGGAAACTTTTAATTTATGCAAAAATAATAAATAAAAATTGAAGAAAAAAAATTAATACGCCGACGACAAACAATCAAAATGAGAACAGCAAGAAAAAAGAACTTGAATCAAAAAAAAGAAGGAGTGGGTGGGTGGGGAGGGGATTGGTTGAGAGGGATGCAGAACGGTTAGGATAGGATAGGACAGAACGACAGGGAGAGAAGGTTGAAATTTGCATATCTCGCTTTGTGATTTTCATTTGTGTAAATTAAAGATGAAAGGAGACAGAAGTAGGGGTGGTAGCAGAAGAAAAATGAGAGGACGGCGGCGTGATCGACAGTAAAAGTGTGCACGCACGTCGGTTTGTGTTCGGCAAAACTTAGCGCCAATGCTGCGGTTTCTGTTGAACAATTTTGCCGTGCATCGAGTAGAGGAGTGAGTCGGATGCGGTCGAAGACGGAGCGAATGTCAACGATTCTGGGTAGAACAAGAAATTGTGACATTTTCGGCTTGGCTAACGGCGAGACAACTGGTGCGGTAAGATTTCGTTTCGTACGCGTAACTGCATCAGACCCACAAGTACGACTTGATGCAGTCAAGGTCGCAGCACCGTTCGCCGTCATAATTGTTGGCATCGTTGCTGCGGCACCGTTTTTGAACGCATTGCCATTGCGGTCGTCACGATTTTGTACAGTCGCCACCATCATCCCCATGCCACAGCCAGTCGCAAGTAGTCGCACCCTTTCATATAGCAATCGTCGTCAAGTGTGTATCTGTATTGATTTATGAATTAAGATGCATATATGCAATTGCAATCTCAAAAAATAATAATGCGGCATATTCTGTATGAACTTTCAAGTATTTTTGTGTTTTTATAAACAAAGACGGAACACAGAAGCCTGAAATGCAGTAGTGGGAATCTAATTCCCTTTGATCTCGCTCCCCATAACTAGACTACACCGTCTCACCACCTCTCCTCCAATGACGACGATGATGATGATGTCGAATATGGAAGAAGTTTTTTAAATTTTTTTTTTGTACTGTTTTCGTTTGCGAAATGTTCTGTTTGTCATTCGTTCGTTTGTTGTTTTTCGCCGATTTCTATTTCCACCCGGCCGGTGCCCCCAAAAATACTTTCTTCGACTTGGCCTATCAAACGTTGGTGGTGGTAATAGTAGTTATCCTTGATGGAATGGTTGGCTACCAGGATGGCTGGCCTCTAAGACTTCTGATTTCGCTCACGCCTTTCCATATTCGATTGACAGACAGTGCTGTCTACGATTTTTCTGTTTGCAGTGTGGTACGATATGCACTCTCGCTCGTGTTGGTAGAATTGCGTGTGGGCCGATTTCGTACAGTCACACTCTCAGCTAGAGCCCATCTTGTCTTCTGTTCGCCGACTCCTCTCGCCTTTATAGAAACCGATCCGTTTTCTGATGATTTCTATGTGCATGGAAGTTATTTACATTTAAAAATGCATAGGCCTTAAAAAAACATCTTTTTTTTATATATACTCTATCTTAAGACTACCAAGGAGGAGGAGTAAGAGAATAATATTTCTTCGTCGTCTAGTTTTTGATTTTCTTTAATAAAAAAGCGTTTTTAATCTGGCATAACGCGAGGTTTTTCTTTTGGTGTCTTTGCATTGCTTTGCTTTTTGAATATGATCACAAAAGAACGGGGTAAGGTGCGGCAACAGCATGTGTGTACCTTCTTTGACACTGCAACCGCCGTCATCAGTATCTCAGCATCAGCATCGGCATCAGATATTGTCGTCTATTCTAAGTAAGTACGTACATATGACTGTATGACGGCAATCGTCCACTGCAATTGGAATTCATTCCAGTGCATCCAGAGACTTGTCCTCATGTCCTGGTGGTGAGTTCGTGCGCTATCTCACATTTTATAGTTGAATTTGTTCTGTTTTCGTCTACTTTTTCGAAAATTAAAATGGAAACTCAAAAGAGTTTAATTTTTAATATGTCTTGTGTGTATAAAATATGAGAAATTTGCACTAAAACACCCTTCTTCCTTGCCATTTCTCTCTGTGTCAGTCTATTTCTGTTTGCCGTTGGCCGCCCACTACTCGTACCTCTGGGCCCTGGGTGTCTCTAAGGAACACGAAAACGATTGATGCAAGAAGTTAACTGCAACGATGCAAGTTGTACTCGTGTTTGTAGTTGTCATACGGGAGGGAAATTATTAATAGAAGACGACAGCAACAACAATAACGACAACGACAATAATTCCTTGCAACAACCACCGCTGACTTAAAATTGTTGTTGAAAACACAGAACACCAAACACGCTCAGAGAACACACTAAATAAACACACTGGAACAGTGGAACACTGAAGCGGTACTTTGAAGTGACAATGGAACACGTTTGAAACGCAAGTTACGTATTCATGAGAACCAAGTTCCCGACTCCCGCTACCCCACAATGTCATTCTTAATTCAAATTTGAAGTCTTTGACGATGTTTATTATTATTAAATTTTTTTTCTTCTTTTTCTTATTTTAATTTGTACGTCTTTGAAAATTTTGCATTTGATTTTTTTTTTGCCCAGCCCGATTTCATCTTTCACCACTGCAGAGGCTGTTGTTGTTATTTCGTTTCCTCTTTCCGACTAGCGACCGTCACCTGCCGTCTACCGCCTACCGCCTACCGCTTACCGCCTACCGCCTACCGCGGCACCAAAATCGTCGTTAGCGTTTAATTTTCGTTTCAATCCAAGAAAGTTAGGGTAGTCGAGTCGTGTTACACTGACATCGTTTAGATAATTTCGAAAAACAAAACGTATTGCAAAAATTCCCAAAGAATGCAAATGAATTATCCTGAGTGGGAATAAAGGGAAGGATCTCTTGTAAAATACTGTCACACTCAAAGGAAAACTGGCGCATTCACCAAAAGAAGTTTTCCTTTTTAATTTACACTCGTTCAATAAAGTCGGTGTTTAGTTATTTTTTTTTAATTTCACGTTTGTAATTATAAGTTCTTATGGCAAAGAAAGCATGGTGAAGTTTGTGCTGGTCACAAGTGCAAGTTCGTACGCCTTGAAGACGTCTGCTTTAGAGAAAATTAGAAAATAATCACGATTTGAATAAGGACATATTTGTTGGGGTTTTTTCTTCATTTCTAAATCGAGTGATAAGTGTGGACATAGACGGAATTTATCCGAAATATTCTTTTCACGTTGTGGCTCGTGTAAACCGATTGTAACTAGTTTTTACCCTGATTTGAGTTTTGCTTTACGAAATTATTTATACAAAAAAACGAACATGACAAAATTTGATAAAATAACAATTGGGTCAGGGAAGTTGTAGGCTCATTTATCAGGGGTATAAGCTTAAATCCGCTGTTTAATAATAAATGGCGTGAGTGAGCATATTAAGCTACCACGGGCACGCCATACTTTTTTTTTTATGAGTTTGAGATCTGTCAACATTAATCAGTCCACATTGTTAGCAATTTCCTACAACATACATACTTCCTTTGGGAATCATGTCTAGTTTTGTGCTGAAAAAGAGCATATGCGGGAAGCTCTGCTTTTCTGCTTCAATTTGAAAAAATCGGCTGCCGAATCGCATCGAATGTTTATGGAGACCTATGGTGTCAGTGCTTTATCGGAAACAACGTACCGAGATGGGTTTCGTCGGTTCAAAAACGGCAATTTGGACTTGTGGGACAAGAAGCGTGAAAATCGGCCTAGGAAGGTTGAGGACCATCAATTGCAGGCTCTTTTCGACGAAGACGATACGCAATCGCAAAAAATGCTCGCGGAGCAATTGGGTGTTACCCAACCAGCCATTTCCATGCGTCTGTGTGCCATGGGGAAGATTGAAAAGATCGGAAAATGGGTGCCGCATCAATTGAACGATAAGCGGATGGAGCGACGCTCGAAATCTTGCTCACCAGACAAAAAAGAAAGTCGTTCCTGCATCGGATTGTGACAGGCGATATATTTCGAGAATCCTAAACGCAAGAAATCGTGGATTGATACCGGCTAACCATTAACATCTTCCCCAAGACCAAATAGCTTCAGACGTAAGACGATGCTGTGCGTTTGATGAGATCAGCAGGGTATCGTCTTCTATGAGATGTTGAAACCTGGGTAGTCAGAAGAGGGCAGGACCAGACATGGCCTCTTCCGACTATCACCTATTTTCGCCGTTTGGCCACGCGCTCGCTGAGCAGCACTTCTATTCTTACGAAGACGTTCGGCTTGATGAGTGGTTTGCCTCGAAAGAGAAGGAATTTTTTTGCCGTGGTATACACAAATTGCCCGAGAAATGGGAAAAATGTGTAGCTAGCGAGGGCAAGTACTTTGAATAAATTTGTTTTTGCTTTCTATCAAAAAAAAAACATGTTTTTTTTGACTAAAAAAACAGCGGATTTAAGCTTATACACCTGGTTTAGTTTTCTTTTACCCAACCTAGCCAAGAATTACTTTGCGAGAAAGATGTCTTCCTGGATGCAAAAAATCTATTCCCAAATCTCCTCTTTAAGCTCGTTCAACATATTTACTAATCTGCTCCGCAAAATCTAACGAAACTCACACTACTCTTGCCTACTTACCACAGACCAGTCTCGTTTGGTCAATTTTCATCAACTCACACTTGAACTTGTCCATAATTAAAAGCCTCTTTCAATCGACATAATCTGATAGTTTCTTTGACCATCGCAGATCGCCATTTTTACTTGGGTCAGTTACCAATCTCCTCATCCTGACTGCTATTCCTGTGGCTCTCAACACACTAAATATCACTTAGTTTTTGGTAATTTCGTTTTGAGTAGAACTTCCCGGTCTACTGTGGAACTTCTTAATCCAACCATTCTTCTTCCAAGTCCCTTAATGTTCTTAACAATTTAACAATATCTGAGAATGTGCTCGATCAGTTTTGCTAGGAAAGCTGGGCAATCCGAACCTTTGTCTCAGAGACCTTACAGCAAAACAAAGAAAGCTGCCCGGTCCTGATGGCATAGACACACCAAAATGCTGACTCGATAGGGACACTCGGATTCACCGATAATCGGAAATACAATTTCACAAAGTAATTCAGAAAATCAATCATTTCCGAATGTCAATCTATGGTCATGTACATATATGGCTGGGTTTGGGTGTCAGATATTAACGTAATTAAACCAATCATTTGTGGATTACACGTTCGATACAAATTGAGCTGAATGCGGTTATGATTTTTATTTACTGCCCAATACGATGGGATCCATAATAGTAATCCATCTCCCCATTTCTGTCAATAATCCATCTCCCCAGTTTGGTTTTCCACAACAACTGCAATGAATATGCGTGTCCATGAATAATAAATACACTTCGTGTTATCACCTCTTAGAAAGAATGCAATTTTTTTAAATGTTTTTATTAAGGAAAATTGACGGGCGATTAAAAGTGAAGCTGAGCAGTTATTTGGGGTTATTTTCCACCAAAAACTCATCAATTAAGGGTACTTTTTCCCCAAAATTTATTGGTTTTACATTTATTTTCCCCAAAAACCGCGAATCGCTTGCGACTATACAGAACCTGTTCCATTACCAACGTTCCTAAGGAATTTTTCTTGTTGATCTATTCAAGGATTATTCGAGCCTTAAAGGGGGGGGGGGAGGAGGCGAGGTGGTGGTGGCTGATTATCATTTATTTTTTCGGTGAAAAAAGGGCCTGCCATTTTCTGAAGAATTCTTTTGATTACAAGACCATCAGTTCCAGTCCGCTTAAATGAGTCCGCTTTGACCTTAAATGAGTCCAGCAGAATATTCACTGTTTGTTTGTGAATTTTGAAAATCCAACGAAAAAGGCAATATATTTAATTGAAAGATGAGATTTGCTCGGGATACGGATATGCGTAAACACGAGCTGGATTTGCCTCCCCACCTGCCAACTGTCCCATACGAACGCACGTGTAAGCTGAGCATGCAAATACCAGCGTTCCGTACTTAAAGGTGGTTGATTCTCCACAATAGCAAATGCAAAATTATCCATTACTGCCCCCACATCAGCCGATCCACTTCTGCCATGGCACATATCAACACGAGAATTAGAGTCAGTTTAGAGGAAGAAACTTTCGCAAGTGAAGCGGCGATTGTGTGCACAATAGTTGCCGCGATGCATCGATTTTACCACGTGTGTACCCGCCTCCGTCTAACTGCGTCGGTGGATAAAGCGCCGTGGATTGGTTGAGGAGGAAAGGACAGTTTCTATGCAAATTAGTAACTGCAATTCGTCTAGGCCAGTGTACGACCGTACATACGAGCACACATCGTTAAGGAGAATAAATAATAATCAAATTCAATCAATCAATTGGCAATTCACAAATTGACAACGTCGAATTGATGATCATTTTACATAATTCACGTAATGTCGCTTAACTGAAAACGGATGTTGTTTAGTCAGAGTGTGATGGTGTGGCGGTATCCCCGTCGATTCAGCCCGTTTGTACTGAACTGCACCGAGGTGGCTGCCAGAACGCTACCGGCTGCTATAGTCGGTAATTTGTTGTTGCGGCAAACTAAGTTGCTCTAATTATGCCAGAACACATTCACAAACGTAGAGCAGAACAACCTCTCACATACCGCCCTGCTGACGAGGGGAGGCGAATTTTCTTCATTCGCTCCTAATATGCATTCCCGGTCTGGTCTATCGTTGTCGTCATTGTCGTGTTTGCACTCGTCTATCGTCGGTATTTGTGCAAATCAA